>CM060986.1:182915527-184115527 GCA_030765065.1 Deroplatys truncata
AGAAGTACGCTGGGCCCCACCCTAAGAAAGTTGTTAGGATTGGGTTGGACTCGGCGGGGCAGTGGTTCCCGACACCCATGGGAGATTGGGTATGCTTGGCTGGTTTACCATCCAGGCGCGGTTGTGAGATGCCCAGATGTTTTCCGGCACCAACCATGAGTGCGAGCGAGCAGTAACTAGGTATACTGTCCGCCCCACAGAGGTTATTCGGTACTCTTCCCTGGTAGGGTTATTAGGCTGACGCGCGTAAGTGGTTAGCCATTTCCGTCCCTGTGTGACAGGAGACGAGAGAGATAGATGTCCTGCCCCCATTTCGGCCACGCAGGCGAGGCAGATTATATGAGGGGCATTCAAATGAAACCTGGTCAGTGCGTCTAAATTTGCACTACACGTAAGGTGGCACCAGTAACTGCATGTATGGTGGCACCATCTATTGGTATAGCTACTACAGCGTGTGCAACGTTTGACGTTGCATAGCGAAAGTGTGGTTTCACGCCGAAGAGAAGGTGGTCGCACAAGTTATCGTCCACTACTGAACATGAAGGCGAGTAAGCAGGAACAACGAGGAGTGAGTCAGAGCAAGCAGTGGAAACATGCGACTTCACCACCTTCAAAGAAATCAAAGACCGTACACACCAGTTCTGGTAAGGTCTTGATGTCCTTTTGTGACCAAACGGGCCACTGCTTGTCGAGTTCCTGGAACGGGGAACCACCATCAATGCCCAGCGTTATCAAGCCACTTTACAGAACCTTAGACGAGCCATCAAGTCGAAACGCCCAGGCATGTTGTCCAATGGCGTTACTCTCCTGCATGATAATGCCCGCCCACACACTGTCAATGCGGTGAAGACGACATTGCAGCAGTTTCGATGGGAAACGCTGGAACATCCACCGTACAGTCCAGACCTTTCACCGTGACTTTCATGTTTATGGACCTCTGAAACAAGCTATTCGCGGACATCTATTCACAACGGGCGACGAAGAGTGTGAATGGGTCCAGGCCTGGATCCGACAGCAGTCTACTAGCTTCTTCAAAGATGGAATCGGCCGGCTAGTGTCGCAATGGGATAAATGTGCCAATAATTTTGGCGACTATTTTTGAATTAATAAAATTGTTACCGTTACTTTACACAAGTGACTGGGTTTCATTTGAATGACCCTTATAAAATAAGTGCTGCCCTAATGGAAAAGCAGCAGCCCAGATCCCGTTGGTGTTTATTGGTGTCCGTATTCCGGGGAATTACTTGCCCTGCACTGCGCTGTTTCTATCGGTTCTGTTCTTCCTCTACTTTTCCTCTTCTTCGTTTGCTGGCTAATCAATTGACGCGAAGTCTGTAAGTACAGAAGTTGATACGATGTTAGACCATGTGTTTCAGTGTTATTGTGTGTACTACTATTTTAATACCAAAAAGTCCGTATACTTTAGCACACATGTGCGATTCCTATGTGACAACAAAGTCTTGTAGAGAAGTGAGACGGCGATTTATGAATATATTCCCTGCTGTCCGTGCGCCTTACAGAGATACGTTTCGTAATCTTGTGGGCAGATTTAGAGAAATCGCGTGTTCTTATATCTGAGAAAGCTTTCACCGGAATGAGGAATTCGCAAATCTCGACTTGGAATGCCACTAAGTTTTTAAAATTAAAACTATAAGATAACTGTAATTCAGGAACTGCAATCACGGGATAATGTGAACAGAATTAATTTTTGCAATTGGATGTTGGATAATGTTAATGATCGCTCCTATGACCCGCGCTTAATTTGTTTAATGGATGAAACATGGTTTTATTTATATGGCCATGAGGAATTAATGAGTGTTTATGTACATTTTCTTAAAAGGTGTGAGATAATTTCCAACATCATCTTTGACCAAGATACGTGGGTTTATGTAGTTATAATTTGCATGAGAAATCTATACGCTTGAATTTAAGGGGTTATGAATATTAGACTCTGCCGGCAAACAGCGTGCTTCCCGCGGTCAAGAAAATTCCCGTTAGACCGGCAACGTGTCAAAAAGAAAGGCTCTGTGTATGCTCACATACCTTTAGTACTCAGAAAACGCGTACTATTATCGTCAGTCTTTTTAATATTATCATGAATGATCTTAACAATATTCAAATAGCAAAAACATAGACAACGCATTGACACTACTGCGCTCCACTCATGTTTTGGAATGACGTAAGCAACATGCCAACCAAGTGGCTAAAATTATGCAAGAGGGGAGGTGGAAGTGTGACATCTAGAAAGGCAGAACTACACCTTACATTATCAAATTAAATAGCTACGCTCCTATATGAACTACAATAGTCACTGTACCCAAGTGTACCTCATGGGACGAAACAATTTAAATCCATTTTCATGTTGACTGAACACCGAAATACATGTACAAGTTTGGCGATTATAATGTCATTCATTGCTAATTTCATTTGTATTGATATAATTTCATTTAAAATTCACCATGGGTCTTCTAAGTGGGGGACCATTTAAGTTGAAATTGTGCACATCTCCAAACTAAGCGTTGTAGAAAGAAATGGTTTTGATAAAAGTTTCTTGATATTATGGGGAAAGTAAATCCATTAATCGTATTTTATTTGAAGGACGTTGTAATGGTTAGTTTAGGATAAATTTAACTTGACCCTAATTGTGGGTTCCCATTTAAAAATGAAATTGATCTTAAAATGACTATCATAACGTCCTCCAAAGAAAACACGACTAATGGTATTTACTTTCCTCCATAATATTAAACACCTTTTATTAAAGACATTTCTTTCTGTAACGCTTAGTTTTGGAGATATCGAGTCTCAACTTAAATGGCCCACTCCGTACACACACAATATAGTGACATTAAGCGGAAATGTGTCAGCATGGTATTCTGGTTGAGCAAAAATGACCCACCTTGTACACACCCTCACACATATAGAGGGTTATTGAAAAAGAAGGAACAGACTTTAAATATTCATTTTTAATGAACATCATTGTCTAGAGGAAAGTTCAAAGTATTAAGGGTGTTTGTTTACGAGAAAATGGCGACGCCACAGATAAAGTCTTTTGCGTGCTACATTATGCAAAAAGTGAGTCCATTGTTGCACTGAAGCGTGAATTTCGTTTTAAGTTCAACAAAGAGTCACCTCGTCATAAAAAATTTACAAATGATACAATAAATGCGGACAAGCACTGGTCGTCCTCGTATAACAAATCGTGCTCATTTTGAACACATAAAATACAATTTTGAACTTTTCTCTATTCAGTGATGTATCGCATGTGTCGCCATCTATTGTCGTGCATTAGAAATAAATATTTAAAGTCTGTTCCTTCTATTTGAATAATCCTGTATAATATATAGTAATATTAAGTGAAAAAGTGTCAGCATGACATTCTGGCTGCGCAGACATGACACACCTGTACACACACACACACACACACACACACACACACACACACACACACACAGTAATATTAAGCGGAAATGTGTCAGCACAGTATTCTGGTTGCGCAGATACAGACATTTTGCTTTAGAATTATAAGTTTGTGGCGGCCACTCGCATATATATTGTGGCAATCAACGTAAGTATTTACATGTCTGAAATTGACCTAGCACACTCTGGTGGCAATTCCCTCGGTTTCGTTTAATATTACTTCGCAAACGTTTCGGTTTCTGATTCAGTTATTTCTTCAGTGCTATTTGCGTCAGCATACGTAAGCATTAGACAAACCGAACATGAACTCTTCTTCAAATGTTAACGCCTTTTCATTAAAATTCGCACACAACAATAAAATCTACTTCGATTAATGACAAAAATCACGAAATGAATTCCTCTACACTTTCATGGGCAAAATGTTGATTTGTGGAAATCCCATTGTCGCTGTTCATTTTCTTGGACCGTTTCAAAAATGCCAAAGACACCGGAAGGAAGGACGAGGGGAACTGCTAGGGAGGGCTGTGGTCGGCCATGTTGTGCCAGAGTGATGAACGGGACGCAAGGAGTGCCTTTGACGTCCTGTAAATGGGATGTGTACACACATTGTGAAGGAGCGTTAAATGCTCCGCATGTCTTTGGTTCGCGATGCTCAATACCAACTTCTGGCAGCCAGAGTCTTGGCTAAATTAGAAACCTCATTAATTCATTTAACAAATTCCATTTATCAAAACAGATAGGTGTAAGCACAGCCAAGGAATTGAAATCTTAGAGTGTGTGAAATCTTTGGACGGTATTGTGCTAATACTTTCAAATAGAGTTAACAACGATCAACTATAATTGTAATGTAGGCGGGTACGTTATGGCAGAGAGCCTGGGTGCCATTACATGAAACTGCCAAGAACTGAATTTTGATCGCAGACTAAGGAGGGGATTCTCATAACTCGGAATATAAGGTACAAGTTACAAACTTATTAAATTAAGGCACTAAAAGAGGTACTATTATAACCTACAGTAACGTATTATTACATTTGAGTATGACACAAGTATCACATGATATTCGTAATTAACAACACAATATATTACCAAGACTTTCTTGAAATATGCCATTTGCATTGATGAATTTCTAGAAGCCGTTGTTACTTGCTTCAATGTTGACCCTAATCCATATTGTCTCCGCGCATTTAGTCCGTGAGTGACCCAGTAAAAATCTGATGTGTTACTCACATTGCTTTAGACCTCTTGTACAAACTATTTTTACAAACGCTTATCCTCCACCTACTTCACGTTAATCGAGATAAACCTTTGCAGAAACTATCTTATTGCTAATTTTCTTTGCAGTTACACGGGAATATGCGATAGTCAAATCTTTTAACAGCTGGTTGCTATGTGGAGCATTTCATTCTCTTTGCACGCCCAGGACAAAAAACAAAAAACAACAAACAAACAAAAACGAATGAATTCCCATTTGAGAAAATAGTATTGGAAAATTCAAACAAATAATAAGGTATATCCGAAAATGTATATGACAGAATTGTGTGTTTTAACGAGCTCTTACTTTTTATGTAGAAAAATATTGTCTATCTCTTAGGTTTACCAGTTATGAATAAGTCATTCAGAAACAAGAGTACTTTCATTTTTGAGTAAAATAAAAATTTTCGAAATATGTTCTATGTAAAGGATAGTCTAAGGTTGGGGGGTTCTTGAAAATCTTCGTGTCGCATCTTTGAAAAATACTAAACCTAAATACCAAGTTTGGTATTTATCAGATTTTTCGTTTTTAAATTATGCTGTTCACAGACACACTGCGGACCTTTTTCTAAAAGCGCTTATTTTGGATTCAGTGGCCCTCAAAACATGTATTGGCAGTGAAATCTCGGTATGGAATTTTTAGGTGGAATGCAGTACTTCCCCTACTTACTATACGTAGTAGAGAAAGTAAAAATAATGCTTACGTAGCTTTTTCAAGCGGTTGCAGGGAAAGTACACTAGAATAACATTACTCATCTTGTTAGGATATTCTAATCATGATTTTTCATGATTCATAAATATATTCCATCATTTACTACGCTCCAGTCAAGGAAGTACATAGCTATGCGTATCTCAAAATCCGAGTCTGATTATAACGCATTTAGCACATTCGTTCGTAATATTATACTGAAGAATAAGAACTTCTATTTTAATACGTAGATTAATACAACCATAATGGCACAGTGAAACTCAGTTTAATTTTAAATTAATAAATGACTGCAGTTACTTGGGCGGCTTCAGCAAATAATGAATAGGTATTTCAATTGGTCTTGAAACAAATTTTTTGCACGATCCTAATATATAGGCTGGAAATCTGTGCCCAAGTCCAAAGTAATCGACATGCAAGCAAACACCTCAGAACATCTAAAATAGTAATAAAGCAAACACAACTCTAGAATAAATAAACTATATTAAATGCCTTTAAGCATGACGGTTTATAAAACAAATCTAAAAAATTTCAATGTGGGTATTTGTATGTGTGTGGTGGGGATGCAAATATATACGGAAAAATCTGATGTGTTACACTCACATGACTTTCTCTACTCTTGTACAAACCATTTTACAAACGCTTATTCTCCATCTACTTCATTTAAATCGAGATAAACATTTGCAGACTCTATCTTATTGCTAATTTTCTTGTAGATGTAAGGGGAATATATATTTACAAGGGCAATATAGAAATACAGTAGCCTTTAAGCATATACATATCTCTTAATAGCTGGTTGCTAGGTGCAGCACCATTCTCTTTGCCACATATTAATACTCTTTGCATATCCGAGACAAAAAATGAATAACGAATTCCCATTTGAGAAAATAAGCATCGAAAAATTTAAGGGAATAACAAGCAATATCTCGAAAATGGTTCAGTCAACAAAAAAATGTATATGACATAAATTGTGTATTTTAACGCGATCTACATGTTTTGTGTAGTAAACTTTTGTCTATCTCTTATGGTTTACCAGTTATGCAAAAGTCGTTCACAATGAAGAATACTTTTGGAGACTTCCCAGAAAATTCGAGATATACATTTCATTTGTCATGAAAATATCTTAAAAGTATGATATGTTAATCAAAATTGTTATAGCCATTTTTGAGAAAATTAAAATTTTCGAAAAATCTTCCATGTAAAGGGTAATCTGGGGTGGAAGGATTTTCTTGAAAACCTTTGTGTCGCATCTCTGGAAGATACTGAACCTAAATACCAAGTTTGGTGTTTATTCGACTCTTCTTTTCTGAGTTATGCTGTTCACAGACACACACACGGACATGTTTCCAAAAATGTTTTTTTTTATTCAGGGGGTCTCAAAACATATATTTTCGGTGAAATCTCGGTATCGAACTTTTGGGTGGAATACAATACTTCCCCTACTTACTATACGCAGTAGAGAAAGTAAAAATCAGAAACAAATGCTAAATTTTTGTGTTGGTGGTCTGTGAATCAAAACCTGAAATTGAATCGAGATACCGTAATTAATGACAGGAAGATATAAACACTTAAATGAAGAAATAATAGTAAGATAGAGAAATAGCTGAAATAAATAATTTTCTTATATTAAATCAATGTATAAGACAATGTAATAAGCTTGAATTGAACAGATTTATCCGGTATGTCCGAACAAAACAAGATTTGTCGATTCATGTTAAGCAAAGTCATTAGTAATAGCCTGAGTAGCGAACGTGTTAGGCATAATGACTCTTGGAACAAATTATTGGTTAAGGCTTGGGTTCAGTAGTACCTTTCCAAAGTAGACAGAAATTCTGTAAAAGAGAAAGGTAAATGGAATTGTTGGATTCGGGGAGGTATCGCATTGTAACAATATCAGAAACGCATAAGAGAGTTTTTAAGATTGGACCACAAGAGAATGAACGATGGTAGGAGATTGTGGGCGGAGATTAAGTTAGTAATAGAGCGTACATTGCAAAAATTAGCTTCTTTCTTTCTCTTCTTTCGTGTGCAGCCTTCGGGGCTTAGTTTTTTTTACGGTAAACGGCAGTACGTAGCGCCTAAAATCGCGCTGAATTATCAGTTACTCAGCGGTAACCGCGAGGGGTTTTGCCGGTAAGAATTTTAGCGACTCACGGCAACTTGCACTTCTAGTTTCTTTATTGCAGAACCAATTTCAAACTGTAAAATTGTCACTGCAGGTATAATAGCTCACTTTTTATAGTTTCGAGTGCTACAATTCATAATCAGTTTCATTCTTTATCTTCAAACGGTCGGAAACTCGCTTCAGTAACTAAGTATTAGATTACGTTAAATTCCCAGTCAATTTAAAGTGATCCGTTCCCACTATGCCCACGCATACCCTGAGAGAAAGATCTCATAGCCAACCACTGTAGCAGCCGGTAGTAGAATCAACAAGAGGAGACGACGTCGAAAGCAGTCAGCTTCAATCGTCTCCGAAAAGTACAGTTGATTACAAGCGGCGAGATGAAATAAACATGTCTAGAAATGTATTGTATAGTTCTGAACTAAAATAAAAGTTAAGAAATAGAAATGAAAACGTTTACATTTAAGTCTTTTACTGTGTTATTACGTTCTCTTCGGCTTAATTACAAATTTACTTAAATAATAGCATAATTCTTAATGTTCTCCCATAACACCACGCGGTGGCTGTTGTACTGAAACAAGAAAATACATGTGTAATGAAGAAGTCATTCACTGGAAAATACTATTATATGTACTTCTTTAGTCTCTAGCAAATAATTCCATTGTGCCTTCCGGCGACGAAATCACAAACTGGAAATTTGTGTGCTGGGACTTGTGTGCGTTGCTCTCATAGCTACTCTTCTTAAAGGTAGTTTCACACATATCAGTGTTGAAGCAAGACATCTATGATCTGAGGATAAACAAGGCTGTTGGCGTCTTTACCCCACATAAAGTCCAAGTGATTGAACGAATCATGTGGCACCCGATATATTCCGATCACGTTTGGTAACATTTCTGACAGCTTCTCTATATTCTGTAACAAAAGATAGAGGGTAGACAATTATTAATATGTATGGCAATCTGCAATTACCAAGTAATGGACAGCTAAGAGAAACAGAGAATGAATTATTAAACACAATGGAAACGGGAGAGTTATATTACAAATTTGACGTTCTTATAAAACAATTAAAATTCTTCTTGATTTAGAGCATATGTGGTTTATTGGGTGCTGAAAATAATGGCTCTTTTTAAAACGACGTATTAAATTAAATGTTGGTTCGCCAACAGTAAACGTATTTTAAATTTTTTTGAGTCAATTTTCTGATTATGTTTCGTATCAAATTTATTAGTACAGACTAGCCAACCATAAGGTAACTGAGGAAGTAGTTGATGACTGTGAAATTCATTAAAAAGAAGTGGAGAAAATGTCTTCTTTCCCCGAGTAATGAAATATGCAACACGCGCTACATCACTCGGCAGCATTGAAAAGTAAATAAACAGCCATCATAGGAACGGCGCCTGCTGGTCCAAATGACTAGAGTCCCGTTTATCCACCTTTATATTAAAGTTTGTGGTAATTTTCAAGTTGTAGTTTGGGTTACGCCGAAACTATTTTCCTTTAGTTTCTTTTATTACTGTAGGCTGCACATTTTCAATTGTTGTACTACTTCTGAGGCGATTCCACTTTTAGCATGCAATACTGCGCTCGAGCATAAAACGGAAGGAAAGCAATCAAGTGGTTTCGCTACCAAGTTATTTCGTGATTATCACATTGTATCTTAGGTTTTCCACACTTTAGAGGATGATTTGGATATAAAGACCTGACTGTAGCTCTGCTTAGAGATTAGACATCAAATTTATTGCTTTATTTTATATGTAATATATATTAGTTATGTAATTTTGTTTTATTCGTAATACGAGTTTTTATTTTAATGTGTCATGACGTCATGTTTTGAGCCAATCTTTTTGAAGCGAGTTCAGCTCTAAGGGGAAGGATGTAAAGTTGTACGCGTGGTGGAGAAGCTGCCTAGCAAGCATGGCTTTCCATCCGAAAAGCACTAATATAGTAACGATATTAATCCGATTCGATTAAATAAAGTAAACAAAAAAAAGGAAGAAAACATCAAAACCCTACCAATGTCCTTTCATTGCGTACAGGTGCTTTGATTTTCATTCGCAGAGGGGAGCCGCAACACAACGGTTGACAAATTCATGTTGCCTTACGTTTAGCAATGATAAAAAGCACGTCGTTTACAGCTTTCACGGACCTTCGATATTGACCAAACAAAACACGATGCGAAAAAGGTTTTGGTAAGTCACAGACCAGCGTCTCTTGCTACGACGTAGAACGTTCTCTCAGACTGAACGCCTTGCTTGCTAGTCAACTTCTTGGACACACGAGCCCTACGCTTCTGCGGAAGCACTGATGGGATTAAATTCTAGACTTAGTGGTTAGACAAGTGACGCCATACTGCATATCATGGCACGCTTAGAAATCAACACCCGGTGTAGACTTAATTAGATCTCACTCGAGTTTGATTTTCTCTACTCGAAAAGTCCAGTGAGATTACTACAGATAAGACTAATTTTTCAATTCTCTGGATCAGAATTACTCTTTAGTGTAACAGATCATGGACAAAATTAAATTCAATAGCTTTATGAGAAAAGCAAAGTCTTCTCATCCTGCGGATTGTGACGCTGACCTCTGACGCATCTGTGTTGTTCCTGGCAGTTGCTTCAGTGGACTCAGAGTCCCGGTTCGATGGTTGGGTGGCAGGGATTTGGAATTTGTTTTGGTAGAGCTGAGGTTCTTGTTTTCAGGGGTGGTGACACTGCCTTGATGATATTAATAAATGCTTCAATTGGTAACTAGGCAACCCTGCATTTTACAGACGATGCGAAATGCAAGTGCTGACACCGCATTCACCAGCCCGCTGATTAGGGCTGCGGTGGTGCGCGTCGTTAACGTGCTCTAGTAGCGCAGTACTTAACATGCTGAAAAGTCATAGTGAAGGTCGGAAGTTCAAATTGCGTCTGCGAATAAATGCGTTTTTATTCATTTCTGTTTATATTTCG
Source organism: Deroplatys truncata (assembly GCA_030765065.1). NCBI lineage: Eukaryota > Metazoa > Arthropoda > Insecta > Mantodea > Mantidae > Deroplatys > Deroplatys truncata. The sequence continues at coordinate 182,925,981 of CM060986.1, forward strand.
AGAACGTACTAGCAAATCATGATTTATTTCCGAATGCACTAGAAAGTGGATTTGCATATTCTAACAAGTAACAATTTCTTTTTTAATGAAATTCAAATACACTAATTAAGCGAAACGACACTCCCATGCCAAGCTATCAGCTCTCGTTAAATTTACTAAACATAAAAAGTACCTCAAGTGGCAGTATTTGAACCTGGGACCTTCACCATTAAATGCCAATACGCACACTGTTGCGCTACGAGTGCAAATCACTGCACGCACACAGGTGCAAAACAATCATTTCAGCCGAAATTGATACGACGCGATGCAGTGGACAGTGTTTACGGCATAGTCTATATAACGCCGGGACTGCATAACTTCTCAATCTGCAGGCTGAGAAGGTATTCGTATCTATGCAACCCGCAGTTTATAGTCTAATGTGAAAACATTGACCCTTTTAGCAAACAAACTGTTATTGTAGCTCTGCCCTTCTATTTGGTACTATACGCAATCTCCATTAATGATTAAAGGCCTGAATGAGAACCAAAGAGCTGCGAAAGCCTTAAAAAAGACGGCGTTTCATGGATATAATGCTTGCAAGGATATAGAGGAACATTTTCCCAAAGAGCGGGATAAACTACATAGGTTCTGGCCGGAATGTGGTGAAGCAAAGGTTAGCTTCTGAGGTTCGAATCTAATAAAAGCATAAAATTACGGTATTTTGGTTCTTTTGTTTTCTCTCTTTTGGTTATTTTCTGTATTTTAGTGTACTAATTCATTTATTTTTGTTACTGGATATCCTGTGAGCCAAAGACATAAGCATTACAATAAGATAATTGTGTATCATGTTTCCCCTAATAATCTGTACCGTATCTGGTGTTGTAAACCGTGTTACGTAGTTAGCTTTCATTCTCTTGTGCGTATATCGACGATATTAAATATAACGGTTTTTGTTTCATGTTTAAACCTTATGTTTAACTTCTTCTATTGGCAAAGGAGTTCTAAATGTGCTAAGTTCAGGGGTACAGAATAATAAATTGTTAAAGAGCATGGTTTCAGCAATGAAGTAAATGCTCAAAATGACGACTCCCTTCATCAATGCACATTTGTGTACGTTGCCGGAGAGTCCTTCTTGCATGCTGTAACATGCGCGGTGTAATCTGCCTGCATTCACGTATGAGTGTGCCCGTATATGATTTGGGCTTTGCGGTGGAAAACATGACGATTATTCTATTTTGTACAGACTTATAATGTTATCAAAATGTTATTTATATCATATCAAGTTATAGGCCCAAAGAGATAAAACAAAAGATAATAACATTTTTGAAATTCACCCGACGGATTTGAACCCGAATTAAAGTGGCACAATGCTAAAGCAACCATGATAATACCATTCGGCAAATGGTACCTTGTGAGCTGAGGTTCCTATACGAATTAGTAATCACAGAACTAGACCCCACCTCGAATCTTTACACGCTTTATGCAGCGTCATACAGTGTTTTGAGCTCGGTTTGGTGGTTTTAATTTAAACAAATAAATTGCATCAGTCATTACAATTACTGTACGATCTGAAATACGCCATAGGTTGTGAAATAAGACAAATTATCTACCTAATACTTAGCATTTTTTTGACAAGGCTGTACATTGACTAATGGCTTAAATCCAATTGGTCGCACTACTAGATCTGCTATTTTGTTTTCAAATGGTTTTGACAACCGATCATGTGATAGGTTGTTCCTTCCGGGACGTTTTGAAAAGGGGTGCATGGATGTATGCTAAAGAATAAAAATTTGTAAAATTGGCTAAAATTGCTACTGCAGCTGTCGGTGTCAGGGTAGGATGTTTTTTGCATTGACATGCATAGCGATTGCATTCTGTCCCGTAAAACACTTATGCATTGAGTTATGTATCCCTCCTCTATAAAGTATTACGCAAATCAGCCATTAGAAGGCATTCAAGAACGGCGTAAGTCACATATGTCGCTTAGCACTTTGCATAAATTAAAAAATAAATAGGCGCAGCTGACTCACCTGGTATATATATACACCGTATATATAATATGCTATTAGTATCTCAAATTTATAAATTCTATGGCATAAAATATTATTAGAATTCCTGAAAATATATAAATGTAATTTATGACAAAAATATACTTAAACTTCTCAATATTTTTGCCATTTCTCGCTCCCCCGTTTTATATATTTTTACTTTCTCTACTACGTACACACAGCTCAGTGGGTGATTATTGTATCCCACCCAAAATTTCAACATCGAGATTTCACCGGAAATACGTGCTTGGAGGCCTCCCGAACCCAAAGAGTATCTTTAGATTCGCACGCGCAGGCGTGTATGTCTGTGACCAGCATAATTCAAAAACAAAAAGTAGGTTAAATACGAAACTTGGTATTGTCACGTATATAGTTGCAGGCAGCAAGATAATTTGTCACAGATTTGATACTTTACTATATTGGGCAAACTCTTACATTTTAACACATTTTGTCATTTTTACATTTCATAAACTTTCTTGACTTGGGATTGTAGTTGAAGCTAACTTATAACAGGAAACCGTGGTCTGCCACTTCCCTTGACATTTCAAAGGGATTTCACCATGTCATCATTTGCTTAGGAATACGTGCCTTTTTGCACATCACCCGATGGATCACATGATCTTTAGGAAATCCTGAGCCCACGCACTTTCAGGGCGGCGGAACACCATACTTGGTAATGCTCATGGCATGATTGTCGAGATCCCCCTAGGCAGTGACTTTCTTTATAAGGAGCTGCAGAACCTTGCTGGGGATCGTTCTTATTCTGAACTCGTCAGCAGTCCATGCTGCTGGACCTGCAACAAGATACCTGACAACTCTCCAAGGTAAGATCCCATTAGGGAAACTCACAATATTTTATGTAATACTTAAAGACCACATGTTAGGTGTGTTGAACCTTCAGTCATTGTCAAGACTGAATGTTAAGTCCCTTCAGGACTAGATTTGTTGAAGACCTAACTGGTCTCTTCAAGACCTAAAGCTGTGAACTGAAGCCCAGCATCTTTATGTTCTAGTTAACATAATAAAATGGGCCACCAGGAAATATTGCGAGTTATTTGTTCTACCATCTATCCTTACCTCTAAGCTACGTTCCCCAGTCTCACACCCTAAGGTTGCGACAGTATTTAAGTTCATCCTCCAAGGATGAAACACTAAGATTATGAAGAAGGTACCCTTCACTCCAAACTACCCTTTACACGGAAAATTTGTTGTTATTTTTTATTTTCTGTTCTTATAATTTTAAGGCAAGATCACAGTAAGCATCCTGTATTAAATTATCTTATTGTTGGGGGGATTATCGTATTAAATGAATAATTCTGAAATAGTTTAACTGGAGGTACGACTTCCCCTATCGTCCAATGCTTTCTTTCAAGATGGATTGAACTTAAGTCGAGGTTTACAGGAAATCATAAGTAATGCAATCAAAGTTCAGAAATAAGCGTTCTTCAAGGACTTCTGCACATGAGGTAACAAATACTATTAAAGCACCAAAAGTTAATGAAAACTAACGAGATTTAGTTTATCAACGCAGCCAAAATTTTCATCAATACAAGGGTTTGTTGATAAACTCGTGAAACATTGATGAATGTTGTTGACGAACAGTTAGGCAGTATTTTAACACATAAATAATATCAGTCTAATTATATAATATAAAATATAATAACAGCCGCCTTTAAGCAATATGTGTATAATATAATACATATATATTGTATGTAACTGTCATTATATTATGTTTATATTATTATGTACATGTACGATAATGCTATGTGAATGTATTACGTAATTTAACAATATAGGAGCTGTGAGAATAGAAGCCGAAATTTGCTAACAATGAGGTAACCTTGAGGCAACAATAAATTAGAAAGTTTAATAATGCTACTATTAATTCTTGGAAGAATAATGTAATATTTAAAACAGTTTATAAATAGTCAATCAAAAACTAGAAAAAGCTTAAGTTAAATAAAGGTATTCCATTGGAATAAAACTAGCCAATCAGAGACTTGAAATACACCACGTGATCAAAAGTATCTGGACACCTGGCTGAAACTGACGTACAAGTTCGTGGCGCCCTCCATCGGTAATGCTGGAAGTCAATGTGGTGTTGGCCCACGCTTAGTCTTGATGGCAGCGGTCACTCTCGCAGGCATACTTTCAATCAGGTGCTGGAAGGTTTCTTGGGGAATGGCAGCCCATTCTTCACGGAGTGCGGAATTGAGGAGAGGTATCGATGTAGGTCGCTGAGGCCTGACACGAAGTCGGCGTTCCAAAATATCCCAAGTGTTCTATAGGATTCAAGTCAGGACTCTGTGCAGCCAGACCATTACAGGGATGTTATTGTCATGTAACCACTCCGCCACAGCCCGTGCAGTATGAACAGGTGCTCGATCGTGTTGAAAGATGCAATCGCCATCCCCGAATTGCTCTTCAACAGTGGGAAGCAAGAAGGTGCTTAAAATATCAATGTAGGTCTGCGCTGTGATCGTGTCACGCAAAACAACAAGGGGTGCAAGCCCCCTCCAGGAAAAACACGACCACACCATAACACCACCACCTCCGAATTTCACTGTTGGCACTACTCACGCTTGCAGATGACGTTCATCGGGCATTCGCCATACCCACACCCTGCCATCGGATCGCCACATTGTGTACTGTGATTCGTCATTCCACACAACGTTTTGCCACTGTTCGATCGTGTAATGTTGACGCTCCTTACACCAAGCGAGGCGTCGTTTTGTATTTTCCTGCGGCGTGATGTGTGGCTTATGAGCCGCCGCTCGACCATGGAATCCAAGATTTCTCACCTCATGCCTAACTGTCATTGTACTTGGAGTGGATCCTGAAGCAGTTTGGAATTCCTGTGTGATGGTCTGGATAGATATCTGCCTATTACTCTTTACGACCCTTCTCAAATGTCGGCGGTCTCTGTCATTCAAGAGACGAGGTCGGCCTGTACGCTTTTGTGCTGTACATGTCCCTTTACGTTTCCACTTCACTATCACATCAAACACAGTGGACCTAGGGATGTTTAGGAGTGTGGAAATGTCGCGTACAGACTTCTGACACAAGTGACACCCAATCATCGGACCACGTTCGAAGTCCGTGAGTTCCACGGAGCGTCCCATTCTGCTGTTTCACGATGTCTAATGACTACTGGGGTCGCGATTAATGAGTACTAGGCAGTAGGTGACAGCACAATGCACCTAAGATGAAAAACGTATTTTTGTGGGGTGTCCGGATGCTTTTGATCACATAGTGTTGTGAAATTTGCAAATTCAGGCGGTAGAAGGCAGTCGCTAGAAGATAGCGGACCCAACCGCACGCTAGATGGCAACGTACGTGAGCAGTTCGTTCGCTCGGTTCGTATTCAGTGAGAGACATATAAAACTCATTACGGCGAGAATATTATAAAGTTTGTGTTAAAAAGTGCAAACAATTAATAAATAATCTCACAGTTCTCTATATAAGTGAAGTGTTATTTAATCGTGTGAAGGATTAATAAAAGAGTGAAGTAAACAATTATAATTTGTGTAAGGCTTCATTCTTTAGCCACACCACCCCTGGCAAGAGATACGTTTCTACAAATTACTACTGACGCAGCCGAGGCATACAAATATAATATTTAAAGAAACATTCAAATTACAAAGTTCATTTTTTAAACGTTGGGGCGAAGGCCACTGGAAACTTTGTATCGAACGTGGTGCAAACAGCTACAACTACCTGATGTTTGGTACCCAAAGCGTGGTGCCAATAACGTAAAGAATATCTACTTCAACAGTATTGATGAAAAATGCCAGTGCAGAGTGAATATGTAAAACCGATTTATGAAATGTAATAAACTAGGCTTGAGTTTAGGAAGAATTAAGATTTAAATTTGATTCCATTCAAAGTGATAAAGTTTTCATGCTTTTCTTTAATACTGCCTGACAGGGAGAGCTTTTTCACCACACAAAGATCAATGTGCAAATAGGTAAAAGCAACAACAGGACTAAGGTAATCGGTACAAAAGGAAATTGTAAAGCTCTCCACTAGGGACAGAAATGAGGAGACGATACAGAGGCCAACTCGAAGACCATCATGTGGCACACGCAAACTATTTGCAACAGGAACATGGAGACATGCATAGTACATGTTCTCTTTAGGACATAAGTAGTTAGAGAAAAATCTGATGTGTTGTACTCAGATGACTTTCCCTACTTTTGTACAAACTATTTTTACAAACGCTTATTCTCCATCCACTTCATGTTAATCGAGATAAACATTTACAGAAACTATCCTATTGCTTATGTTCTTGTAGGTGAAAGGGGAATATGGTAGGCTTTAAGCGATAGTCAAATCTTTTAAGAGCTGGTTGCTATGTGGACCATTCCATTCTCTTTGTATGTCCAGGACATAAAAAAAACGAATAACGTATTGTCATGTGAGAAAAGTACTGGAAAATTCAAACAAGACGGAATATCTCGGAAATGGTTCACTCCACCAAAAGAAAGAAAAAAATTTATAGATAAAGTGTGTGTTTTAACGAGATCTACATTTTTTGTGTAGTAAAATGTTTTCTATCTCTTCAGTTTAACAGTTATGCGAAAGTCATTCAGAAGGAAGAGGGCTTTTGTGGGCATGCCCAGAAAATTCAAGATACATATTTATTTGCCCTGAAAATATCTTAAAGATATGATATTTTAATCAAAATTGTTAGAGCCATTTTTGAGAAAATAAACATTTTCGAAAAATTTTCCATGCAAGGGGTACTCTGGGGTGGCGGGACTTTCTGGAAAATCTTCCTAATGCATCTTTGGAAGATGCTAAACTCAGGTACCAAGTTTGTTGTTTATCCAACTTTACGTTTTTGAGTTATGCTGTTCACAGACAGACATACAGAGACATGTTTCGAAAAATGCTTTATTTGGATTCAGGGCACCTCAAAACGCGTATTTCCGGTGAAATCTCGATATCCAATTTTTTGGTAGAATGCAATGCTTTCCCTACTAATTATACATAATAGCGAAAGTGTTAAGCACAAAAATATTTGTTGAAGTATGATAGGTTGTGTAACAGAGAGCCAAACTAGTAACGAAAATCCATAGTCTCAGATTTTGTGGACAAAAGGTGGCACTGTCGTTAGAGAAAGCCGAAACAGATTACCTAGTTTGGCAGCGTTGATGTAGGGAGATCAATAGGCAATGTGATAGTTTTGGTATTATATCCATTAATCTTCTATAAACGTATTTGGAAGACGATGGTAGTTTAGATGCTCAAAAGTAAGAAAATTAATATTTGAGATCAAAGGAGGGCTAATAGCATTAGGAACGTGCCTTAAGCAAGGTACAGTAAACCCTGTTTCTATTAAGCTTACTCAACGTTTACACACTAACGTATTCTGCTTCGCGTTCCCTTCTGCCTAGCGCGCGGAGAGTGGGTCTAGGACACCGTGGCCGTGTGACAAGTGCAATTAACATGCACTCATGCTAATGAAGTGCTGTGAACATGCAATCGTAGTCACTGGGTGTTCGGAAATGGAGAAATCCCCCCTTATTTTAATTGTTTCCCTGCTCTTCCTGGTTTATTAATGCCGTGTTTCCTCCGTTTTACTTTACCGCTTATTACCGCAGTTACTTTTATACGAGACTCGAACCCGCGATCTTCAGTTTGGAGGAGCGCCGAAGTATACGCTTCAGCGACCACAGCTACGAGGGCCGGCAATTTTCATGTGGGCAGTGTCTTTCTTATTCCGTCATCTTGGTTTCGCTGTTTTCTCACTATCGATCTTCTGCTTGCCCTTTATATCTGCTTTTTCTTTTCTCTACTACATATAGTATAACAACTTAGCAAAATCCCTGGGTCCGCGGAATATTCAGGAGAGATAAATGGCCCTACTCTACTTGTATTTCGCCTTTAGCTACTGGGTTATCCAATGAGATGTCTTAAAGAGGAAGTGTTCTGATGCGCGGGAAACAAGAATCAGGTCACTGTTGTGAATACAACAATTTTATAGTGTAGAAAAATTTAATAGGACCTTGTTTACATCGTGATAACTCAAAAACTAAAATCCTTACTCCAGTTCTGTAAGAAATATGTTAAAGAGCACAGAGCACAAGAGCACACGGTGATGATGTGTGATTGGTCTACGTGTAATAAATTAAAGCCTCTAGTTTTCTTTGTAAAACTTCAACTGAAATAATTTGTATTACGAAAATCAATCAGCGAGGAACTTTTTTCCTTGAAGAGTGAAGGCTATGAAATGCCCTAAAAGTGTGGATTAACCTTTGGAAGATATCCCATGATAATACCCCATATATGTGAAATGCTATTGCTAGTTATATGCAAACATTTGTTTTCACACTCACTGCACCTTGCTCTTAGCGTGGTCTGTCACAGCAATCTACAAACACATCATTTTCGTTGCTATGCTCTTGTGTCTTTAGTCCTGCCTAAACAGTTGGGTAGTTACAACACTGGTGTGATAAACGATTTTGTGAGTATAAAATAAAATAAATGGGCTGGGCGAAATAATGGTGTGTGGACTTAAGCAGCGACTCAGAGTAGCAAAGGCAGTTAGAGAGGAGGAATACATGACCAGGTGAGTTACCCCTCCCAAGGTTTTTTCTAAGTTGCTGAACTATAGTAGGGTAAGTATTGTAGTCCACCCAAAAATTCCATGCCGAGATTATGTTTTGAGGCCTTCTAAACCCCAAAATGTTTTTTATAAAAAGGCCAGTGTGTGTGTGCCTGTGAATAGCATAACACAAAAACGAAAAGTCGGATAAATACAAATCTTGCTATTTGGGTTTTAGTACCTTTCAAAGATACAAAGATTTTTAAAGGAAATCCCCCACCCCAATTACCGATGAAACATTTTATAAATTTTCGATTTTCTCAAAAATGGTTCTAATGATTTTGATTCAAATACTATATATTAATGATATTTACATCACAAATAAAACGTATATCTTGCATTTTCTTGGAATACCCTGTGAAGTCCTCTTCATTCGGAAATAATTATGTAGAATCTTGTATGTATAACTGGTAAACGTTAAGCGATAAATGAAAAGGCACTATGAAACAAATATAAATCTCTTTAAAACGCGCAATTTATTTAAAATAACTTTTTTGTCGCATAAGATAATTCCGAGATATCCTCATTATTGGTTCAAATTGTTCAATACTTTGTCATTCTTTTCAAGTCCTGTCAACATTCTGTTGTTTCTCGCTACGTTGAGCGCTTTCCGACCGTGTGGTCAAGCCTATGGGGTTTGGTGGTAAACATTAATAAAACAAAAGCAGTGGCTTTCAAAAATGGCTATGTGTATGGCAGGGATGAGAAATGGTATTACAAGGGGCTAGAACTATAAAACGTTAAACATTTCTCCTATTTAGGAGTAATGTTTAATATGATAGGAAAATGGAACAAACATCTATCAGTAACTCCTACAAAGCATGAGGGTAGTTAAATGAAAGATTACGTACCCTCTCGCGGATACCGGATGTACCTGTAGATACATTAGAAAAGATGTATAACTCTATGGTAGGGCCGATTTTGTTATACGGAAGTGAAATCTAGGGATGGGAAAGAGCAGAGCATGTCAATAAAACACAGGTAGCATTTTGGACAAGAGTTCTTGGAGTTTCACAAGGAACATCAAATTCGGGGGTATTGAGGGAGGGGGATGATATGAAGACACAATACACTGCAAAATAAGAGAAGTGAAGTACTGCTGAGGCTATTGCAGGGGGATAACTCCAATCTACGATCCAAATGTTATAAATACCAGCGAGAAAACCTGTCTCCTAAGTTTTGGGCAGCTGATTTGGAAGGGGGTTTTACGAGAATAGGAATGGGGTCAGTATGGCTAAGAGCTGAAACAAATGACAAGAGCATATGGAAAGGTGTTAAAAGAAGACTAAGAGACATAAACCAACAGAAAATAGAATCGGATTGTAAAATTAAACCTTCTCTAAGTCTAGTAAATGAAATAAAGTTGATCTGGGGTAAAGAGGCATATAATTTAGGAAGAAAGGAAAGATCAGGAATGGCATGGTTTAGACTGGGGGGCTGGAAGGCAGAGGAAATGACTGACGATTCTGGCAGGAGTATCTGCACATTCTGTGATTTGGATGAGGACTGGGAACATATTTTGGCGGAATGGGCACAGTGGGAGAACCAGCGAACGATTAAACTGAAAGAAAAAAACTTAAGTCCCTCAAGAGAGAAATTGGCATGTTGGCATCTACTGGATGACCAGAGGAAATGGCAAAACATGGGCAATTTTTAGGATAAAGTGCGCGAAGCTAGGTCAAATTTTTTCAGTTAGACAAAGGTAATTTCTATTTCCATTTTTCTTGCTCCTTTTTGTTGTGCTTTCTTTCTCTGTTGTTTATTTTGTCAGCCGATTGTATCGTAAATATGCATGTACGGTCAATGACCCATGCACAAAATATTTGTGTAATAACTTCAATAATTTGAATCTAATAAAAATACCTTATATCCATCCATCCGTCCATCCTTCCATTCATCCATCCATCGATCCATCCACCCACCCACCTATCCATCCATCCATCCGTCTGTCTGTCTATCTATCTAGAAAACTCTGCGTGTCCCTGTCGCCTGCGTCGGCCGGTCCTACAGCCCATACGTCGTCTGCGTTCTTTTATCTAATCCGTTCATCCCGGGAGTGTATGCACAAAAGATCCCTGTGTGGATCAAGTTGCTAGGTATCTCCTCCGTCATCTAATCCTAAGGTAGGTGATCACATAAAATAACCTACCTTAAGTTTACTTATGTTATGCGTTATGTTCGCAGCTGCCATGCCACATGTACCATTTAGCTTAGGAAAGGAGATAAATTTTCTTTTCTAATGACATACTGTGCGTCTGCTGTGCACTACTGTGAACAGTGCACATAGTAACACGTGTGAGCACCTTAGGTTATGTGAACCGATAACTGCAGAAAGGCAACTAGTTCAAAATTTACGCATTTCCTTCTTTTTTATACTGTTCTAATTGGGTCAATGATCGTTTACCACAGAATCGTCCGAAATAGGAAGAAATGTCTTCAATAAAAGTTGCTTAATACCATGGGGGAAAAGTAAATGCCATTAGTCGTGTTTTGTTTGGAGGACGTTAGGATGGTCATTTTAGGGTCAATTTAATAATTTTAAATGTGAGCCTACAATTAGGTTCAAATAAAACACAATGACATTTACTTCCCCCCATAATATCAAGCAACTTTTATTCAAGACATTCTACAACGCTTAGTTTTGAAGATATTGTACAGTCTCATCTTAAATGGTCCACTCTGTATATATTCAGTCTTCCAGTCTGCGATGGGTATTCCTCCAGCAGAATGAGAAAAGGATTAACACGTTTTCCATTGTTCAAAATATGAAAATATACCTAGTCACTTGAAAAAGGCTTGCTTTACTTCAAAATACTACGAAATGGCTTTTTCAGCCGAAATTCCGTATAGTATTAAGTATAACATGCTGGCTTGATGGTGGACAGTTTAAGCTGAAACGCTGTGCAACATTTGGAACTCCCCTACAAGAAAGCCAATGCATCTCTATATATAAAAGATAACACCAGGACAAATTTGGTCAGTATTCCTCAAGCAGTTTTTGGATTCAACCATGTCATGTAACAAATATCTCGTGATGAAGATGAAGATAGATGAATAGCTTTACATTCCAAAATAGCAAATATTATTCAGAAATATTCAAAAGACAATGCGTATTAAAATACAATAACTTTGTGTAATATATTTAAAAAAATTAACCCAAAAATTAACTTCAAAACTCAATTTACAGTTAAAAGGGTACATGTCAAACACAGAAAAAGCCTTCTACCCCATTGCCTGACGTCATAAAATACTTTTAAGTATGCTATATACTAAGCAAGAGTTATTTAAGAAATTTATTAGGAAAAGAAAAACATAGGTTGTCGCAATTCTCAATGGCTTGTGTTATCTTATTTTATTGGGCGCTTATTGTTTAATTGTTTTTTAAATTTGGGTTATTTATCCTCCGGCTAGCTGTTATAACTCAGTCGAGCAAGTGTCTCTAAGCAGGGCGTGTAAACGGAAAGGAGTTGTTGCTAAAAGTTAACACTGATAAAAAATTTGAGTCTAGACTTTTATTGCCGTCACGCTTAATTATTAATTGACATATTTAACCTTTATATACGCCTGACTGAAACTGATATTTCTGAATATATATATACAGTCGTTTTAGTTGCCGCGCACCAATTACTTCGCGTAATTTACATTTTTGTAACTAACTCTGCGACGTGCACCTCGTGAGAGATTCTTCAGAACTGTGTGACGTGCACCTCGTGAAAGATTCTTCAAAACTGCTTGACACTTGCTTATGGCTTGAGAATATATACTCCTTCACCTCGAGTTGCCTAAACATTATAATATAGGTTCTATGGGTTACTAAATTGCGCCCACTTTAGCGTCTGTTTTGGTCAGCCAATCACTACTACTAACATATATGCTCTAGGTAAGATATTCCCTCCATTTCTAAAAAAGGCACGCTACCCTGACGCCATTTGTTTATATCTTCTTAGTGATATACAACTCACCCCCTCGGTTTATTGTTACCTACTATTGTCAGTTTCAGTTAGGCCGTGCAAAATTATTTCCTAACAATGCTTATGGCTAACAAACATCTAAAATCCTGTACATACAATAATATTAATTTACACTACAATCAATCTGACATTCACAGCTTGTTATGCTATAAAATATTGCCTCAAGGTAAGGAGAAAAATAGTTTTATTCGGCTTTTTGTCTCTACTGTAAAGTTAGGAAATGTGGACCTGTTTTCTTTTTGTAGTAAGCGGTTCATATGAAATAGTTCACTGAGAACTGTTTGATGGCCTATTGGCAGTTTCTCACATGATAAAACAAGGCCCTCTTTCTTATGCTAGCCCTATTTTAGACAGCAAGGTGTATACGAGGTAAGAACAATTGTTATTTTTCAATAACAGTTCCGACGGTTTCGGTTCCAAAGAACTCTGTGTTACAACTAACCGTTTGCAAAATAAGCCAGGTATATCCAACAGTATTCACGCACTCCGTAATTGCAAGATGTTCTCGGTCCACTGTTATGTCACTTGCCTGGCTCGGGCCCTTTTGCTCAATTCGTGGTTCTGCGGTTCGATATCAAAAGAGCAAGCTTCCCTCTCTTCAGTCCTTTCCACCAAGCATGTGCGAATTTTGAAATATAATGCTAATAATAGTACATCTATATATTTAACACTCACCAATTCATGTAAAAATAATTCACGTCATCATCGTAGTAACCATCATGCAACAGTTTCCATGTTGGTAACGATTATATGTTCCAAAAGAGCATTTCTTGCCCTTTGCATGCGTATTGTGAAGAAGGTTTTTTTGCTGCTACGTATGGAAAGCCAGCTTGAAGAATGAGTATTATATTTCGACTGTTGGGGAGCCGAATTTGAAGTAGTTGCAACCGCATGCATGGTAAAAAGTTTCCGGTAGCCTTTGCCCCAAGTTTAGAAATATTAACTTTGCAATTTGACTGTTTCTTTAAATATTATATATTTATGTTTGCCTCGGCTGCGTCAGTATTTATTTTTAGAGACCCGAATGTCTTAGCAGGGAGTGGTGCGACTGAAGAATGTAGGCTTACACAGATTATAATTTTACCTTTTTCCTTTTATTAATGCTTGACACGATTTAAATAATATTTCACTGTGAGATTATTTTGTTAATTACTTGCACTTTTTATCACGTAAACTATTTTCGTCTCACACTGAATACGTATTAAACTTCTCGAGGACACATCTCGCGTCCGGTTAGAAACACTGTCTATAAGCAACTGAACTCTGAATTTGTAAATTTTGCTATATTTCAGTTTCTGATTGGCTAATCCTGCTCCAATAGAATTCCTTCATTTAACTACAGATTTTTCTGGTTGCCGATTGGCTATTTATTAAACTGTCTCAAAAATTACATTATTGTTGCTCCAAGAATTACCATTAGCATTTAAACTTCCGATTGCATGATTGCCTCAAGGTTACCTCATTGTTACCTCATTGTTAGCAACTTTTAACCTATTTCTCTCACAGCTCCTGTATTATTAAATTACGTAATACATTCACATAAGATTATTACACATTTATACAACAATAAGAACATATAAAATGACTGTAATATACATTTTTTATATATTGTTACATACACATATTGCTTCAAGGCGGGCTGTTATTGAATTTATATATTATATAATTAGACTGAAATCATTTAAGTGTTAAAAATACTGCCTCAATTGCAAGAGCTCAGTAGCACAATTAAATCTTGTTGGTTGGAAGATTACCACCAGGTGTTGTCCTCTTAAGAAACAAGAACAGTTCTAAGGTCTCACATCATATACATACTTGCAACTGCAACACAACACACTCTCTACAATAGATGGTTACTTTTGGAACCGTTTATATAAATACTTGAAAAATCACGTTTACGTAAAGTTGGAAGACTGTTATTCTGGAGCTCTATAACTGGGCAAATGATTAGTTTTTATACCGGTTATATTCACATAAGCGTTTCAAAATAACAGTTACCTTAATTATTCCTACCTCTAGAGTATACAGAGCTCGATAGTAGGTACGAAAACAGCTGGGACACACGAAGTTACGTCCAAGCGATAATGAACAGAGCACGGCGAGGACACGGTGAGATCACCGTATCCTATGTAGATATCGTCTTAGAAAAAACAATAATAAAGTAAAAGTCCTTTGAGTGTGATAAAAACGTTTAAACACAAGAAGTGAGCTCCCAAAATTTTCACAACACCATGGCGTTAATACGCAGATGATATAATGCACTCATGTGATTATTTCGTGCTTGAAGTTGTAAAAAGTGTGCATGTTTTTAGTTTTTGCAAAAATATGAAGCAAAATTTGTGTTTTAGATAGGGATTATTGTGACTTTCTCCAGTTTATAATTGCCGCTTCATTAAGTTCTTATAGTTACTTCACTAATGTGATCTAGTCCAACGTTCACTACGTAATGAAATACGCTCAAAGTAGCGCGGTCGGTTTACCCGCTGGGGAGTCGAACATAAGACCTCTCTAACTTTTTGCAGTAGCAGCACTCGCTGCACGTCACCACAGCTTCACAAACTCTCTCGGAGTACAGCACTTTTTGCCACACCGCTCGCGAGAGTGCTCGCTTATATAGGCGTTGGGAATGTCCAGAACATACAATAATGTTCTGGAGCAGGGGCAAGGGAAGCTTACAGAAGATTCTGGTTATGCATCGATAGGAGCTTCTCGTGTTGATGATGCGCGAGAGCGCTCCTGTGTCTACTTATCTCTGTTTTATCTCTGCAGCTGCACGGCGCGACCTCCCAATAACCTTGTGACATAGTCACTGCGTCACATTATTTATACCAGAATAAGCTGTTATGCGTCCAGCGGCCAATAAGACTGAAAGCATAAGCGGTATAGGCAGCTAGCTATACAAGTATTGTTGAGTTCTTTACTAGCCGCCACTGCGATATCGTTTAATACGGTGACCCGAAAGATTTTGCAATTCCTTGCCGGAAATGTTGATGTAGTGGGTTCATTAGGGGGAGGCGCCAATATTCTGAAAATGTTTCAAGGAAGTTAGCAACAAGCCAAAGAAGAACTTTTCGAAGTCAATTTTGTCAGTACATATTAATCAAATTTCAAGTTTGCCCTGCCTTAATGTACCCTCCAGTGGCCTGTTTCATAAAACGACGTGGTTAAATTAGCTCAGTTAACTTGCTGCAATAGATTCAACATTCTACCATAGTGAACTCTATCATAAAGCTGCATTTACAGGAATAACAATTTTACCACTGTAATGGAAGAATTTAATTTGTTTCCAGAGAATATAAGTGCAAATGTTTATCCCTAATGGTAATTTTGTGAAAAAAATCTCATGTGTTACACTCACATGACTTTCTCTGCTCTTGTACAAACTATTTTTACAAAAGCTTATTCTCCATATGCTTCATGTTAATCAAGATGTTAATCTTATTGCTAATATTCTTGTAGGTGCAAGGGGAATATGGTAGGTTTTAAGCGATAGTCAAATATTTTAAGAGCTGGTTGCTATGTGGCGCATTCCATTCTCTTTGCATGTCCAGGACATAAAAAAAATGAACAACGAATTCTCATTTGAGAAAAAGAACAAGTATTGGAAAATTTAAGGGAATAACAAGCAATATCTCGAAAATGGTGCACTCAACAAAACAAAAATGTATATGACATAAATTGTGTATTTTAACGCGATCTACATAGTAACATTTTGTCTATCTCTTATGGTTTACCAGTTATGCAAATGTCGTTCACATTGAAGAATATTTTTGGAGACATTCCCAGAAAATTCAGGATATACATTTTATTTGTCATGAATGTATCTTAAATACATGATATTTTAATCAAAATCGTTAGAGCCATTTCTGAGAAAATTAAAATTTTCGAGAAATGTTCCATGTAAAGGGTAATCCGGGGTGGGGGTTTTCTTGAAACCGTTCGTGTCGCATCTCTGGAAGATACGGAAACTAAATACCAAGTTTGGTGTTTATCCGACTGTTCGTTTCTGAGTTATGCTGTTCACAGACACACACGCGAACATGTTTCCAAAAATGTTTTTTTTTTGGATTCAGGGGGCCTCAAAATATATATTTCCGTTGAAATATTGGTATCAAATTTTTGGGTGGAATACAATACTTCCCCTACTTACTATGCGTAGAAGAGAAAGTAAAAAGCTGGTAATTACTGCTGCAGACTGGTATTTACAGCTATGATATTTTGGAAATAGGCCATTGGTTTGCTCCATAGTTTTAACATATTAATTATAGGTAGTTAAAAATGAGAGCAGTGAGCTAAACTATTAAAATATAAAAAAGGTGGAGCCATTTAATATTAGCAAATTATAAAATTAAGTTTTTCCTATAAAGGAGACCTTACTAATGAAATTTGCTACACAAGGTATGAACATGGGCATTAAAATTAAGCACAAGCTTGAAAACTGTAGGAATGGGTTACATTTGAACGACGGGTTAGGGAAACAGTAATGCGTAGAGGAAACGTTAAGACCACTTGAGGTATACAGAAACAAACAGTGGAAGTAAAAGATTTCGTTGTAAGCACAGTCGAGAATAAAGCCCGAGTTTGATATATCAAAACTGCCGCCTAACTCATTAATTGGGATTTCAAACGCCTTAATCTTGGAAGATAACAAAAATCTCAGAAGAAAATGGTTCAGGAACATGTCCGGTAGTCACGAGGAGGAATCGTAGGTGCATATTATACTGATAATCTATAGGGACACGGAAGAATAGACGGCACTTACGCGATCCTTGAGTGCATCGGAAAGAGTGCCAAGGGCATGTTGTGCACTACTGGTAAGCAGAGAAGAGAAAGGAGATAGGGGGCGAGACAATTTCCTGCTTAAGGCGAAACCGCTAATGCCTGAAATGGGATAATTTTACGAGTTGTTTCCTGCTTCATTTGCTTATTGTGAAGAAATTGTTTGTTCTCTCTTTCTCATTCCATTGTTTTATTTATAAGGGGCTTCTATCTTTCTTTGCTGCACCTGTGTATTAATAAAGTAGTCTGATCTGCTAGCGGTCCGATTTAGGTCAAGCTCCTTATGTTTAAATTGAAATAAATATTCATTCATTCATAAAGGCAATTTTACTAAATATCCTAAGATATTGTTTCTGGTCCAGTAGATTCAATACATCGTCACTATTGCTATAAAACCGCTACATAACAATTACAATTAATAGAATACAGGAAAGTCCAATTCGGTGATGGAACATTTATAATTTCGTATTTGTTATGTAAATTCACTCCCTAGGAGGATTCTTTTTTACTTGCACTACTACGTATAGTAAGTAGGGGAAGTATTGCATTCCACTTAAAATTCGATATCGATATTTCACCTGAAATACATGTTTTGAGGCCTCCTGAACCCAAAAAGATCCTTTTTAGAAAAAGCTCCGTGTGTGTCTGTGGAGTATGTCTGTGAACAGCATAACTCAAAAAAGAAAAGTTGATAAATACCAAACCTGGTATTTAGGTTCAGTATCTTTCAAAGATGCGACACGAAGATTTTCAAGAAAATTCCTCCCACCCCAGACTACCCTTTACATGGAACGTTTTTCAAAAATTTTGATTTTTAAAAAATGGCTCTAACGAATTTGATTAAAATATCATATAGTTAAAAAATTTTCATGACAAATAAAATGTGTATTCTGAATTTTTGGGGAATATCCCCCAAAGTCGTCTTCATTCTGAATGGCTTTTGCATAACGGGTAAACCGTAAGAGATAGAGACAAATTTTCTAAATAGAAAATGTATAGCTCGCTAAAACACACAGTTTATGTTATATACAATTTTTGTGGAGTGAACTATTTCCGAGATATTCCTTTTCTCAAATGAGAAATCGTTAGATTAGTTTTTTTTTTACTTTCTCTACTACGCATAGTAAGTAGGGGAAGTATTGCATTCCACCCAAAAATTCGATACCGAGATTTCACAGGAAATACATGTTTTGAGGTGCACTGGATGCATATAAAGCATTTTTGGAAACATGTCCGTGTGTGTGCCTGTCTGTGAACAGCATAACTCAGAAGAACAGTCGGATAAACACCAAACTTGGTATTTAGCTTCAGTATCTTCCGGAGATGCGACACGAAGGTATTCAAGAAAATCCCCCTACCCCAGATTACCCTTTACATGGAACATTTTTCGAAAGTTTTGATTTTCTCAAAAATGTCTCTAACGATTTTGAATAAAATACCATAAGTTTAAGACATTTTTATGGCAAATGAATTGTATATCTCGAATTTTCTGGGAATGTCTCCAAAAGTATTCTTCATTGTGAACGACTTTTGCATAACTGGTAAACCATAAGAGATAGACAAACTTTTACTACACAAAAAATGTAGATCGCGTTAAAATACACAATTTATGTCATATACATTTTTGTTGTAGTTGTGTGAACCATTTTCGAGATATTGCTTGTTATTCCCTTAAATTTTCCAATACTTATACTTTTTCTCAAACGGGGAATTCGTTATTCAGTTTTTTGTCCTGGTAATGCAAAGAGAATGGAATACTCCACATGGCATCCAGCTCTTAAAATATTTGACTATCACTTAAAGCCTACCTATTCCCCTTGCATCTACTAGATTATTAGCAATAAGATTAACATCTCGATATATCGATTAACTTAAAACATATGGAAATTAAGGGTTTGTAAAAACAGTTTGTGCAAGAGTAGAGAAAGTCATGTGAGTGTAACACATCAGATTTTTTCTCTAAAGAGTGGCGATCCCAAAATGAGAAACGTATGTGTTTCTCATGTGTATGAGATTGTAAATCAATGATATATTTTGAACTTATTGAAACTCCGTATTCCCTTGGAGGTTTCTGTCTCTGAACATGTAGACATGTGCAGTGTAGTTGTATGCCTCTAGGTATGCTGGCATGCACTAAAATCAATTGCACTATTCTCGTACGTGATGGATTAACACCTTCAAGCTATTTTTACCTTTGCTGTTACGACAGAATCGTTATCGCTGTAGAACAGAGCTACTGGAACTTTTGTGTTGTTTAAGTTGTATTCCGGGGGTTCAGGAGATCCGTACACTTTCATATTCTTCTCAAATCCAAAGTCGTACTGTCGAAACGTTCCTGTAACAGTTGTAGATGTGCATGTAAAAGGGATCAACTCTCTATGTTATAGAATTCAAAGCATTTTAAATGTTTTTTGAAAGGGCTCATAGTAGTTAATACAGGAATTATCCTTTCTACAAGTATTAAGGTAAAAATAATGCACTATTACATAAATGTTTATAAAACGGATGTTAGTCTCTTTAGTGCGTTAGTCTCATGGAAAAATCTGATAATGATACAATCACACGACTTTCTCTATTCATTACCATTTCACATATATTCTTTCTGGGGATGGGATCTCGATATCTCGATACTCTCGATACTCGGTGGTATCGAAGTATGTCTAATATTTTGAGATAAATCTTCGATACTTTTAAAATTTTAAGTTTTACACTATTCAACGTTGTTGCGTTTAACTTTATGCTAGATAAGGAATGTTATTGTCTTCGCAAAGTTGTTGAACTGTAGTGTTTGATCGACCTTGACTGCGATGAATGCAACATTCCATAGACTGTTGTGTCTAAATGAAAACATGAAAAATAATGATGCTGACGCACTAAATCACGTTTCTGCAATAGTCTGGCTTGGTGACTCACTTTCAGTCATTACATTTACCTACTCCAGTAACCAAAATCTGTGAGTCCAGCAGAAACAAATCAGAACTTATGACGTGAGATAATATAGCATATGAAAATATTATTCCTTCATCAATGCTCGTGTTCTTAAGAATCTTTTATTTTCTCTGCATTTCATAAAATACTTCCTCGAATTTTCTTTCAAAGTTTTAAATTGTGGCTGTCTATGAATTAAACAGATATATGTTAATGTATGTGGGTGGACAGTAGAGAGGCTTAATCTACAAGCTTACTGTGTTTCCGAGCTAATTACTTATTAACGGATGAAAAAATATATATGTTTTGTGGTAGTTGTGAATATTATTTTTTAGTTGTTTGAATTTCATCTAAAATATATTGCATATTAGTTTATATTTTCAAGATTGTAGAATAAAGAATTTCTAGTATTTGTTTTTCTATGGATAGAAAATCCTTTAAAAGAAAGTTTAAGCACAAAATATGTATACTTACATAAAAAGATAAGCAAAGAATACATTATTATTATTTTTATTATTATTTATTACTACTATCCTTCACTAACAATAGGGATATATAACCTGTGGCATTATTAAGAAAAAATGCTGCCATTTGGATAATGTCAAACAGGAACAGGAACATCTTCATACCCAGGAAACTACTAATACGAACATAATTCAGTGAACAAGCTATCTACACTTTTTATAAAGTGTGTATGTAATATCGGTGCTCAAAGATCAGTATCTAGTATAGAGAAATAGTGGTATCACCTCATCACTAATTTTCACACATAATACTACTCAGTCCTCCATGGTTAATTGAAGATACGGAAACAGTAAGTTTTTCATATCACATTTGTTTATTACCTTCTCTACTACGTATAGTAAGTAGGGGAAGTATTGTATTCCACCCAAAAATTCGATACCGAGATTTCACCGGAAATACATGTTTTGAGACCCCCTGAATCCAAAAAAAGCATTTTTAGAAACATGTCCATGTGTGTGTCTGTGTCTGTCTGTGTGTGTCTGTGTGTCTGTGAACAGCATAACTCAGAAACGGACAGTCGGATAATCACCAAACTTGGTATTTAGGTCATCTTCCAGAGCTGCGACACGAAGGTTTTCAAGAAAATCCCCCCACCCCAGATTACCCTTTATATGGAACATTTTTCGAAACTTTTAATTTTCTCAAAAATGACTCTAACGATTTTGATTAAAATGTCATATGTTTAAGATATTTTTATGACAAATGAAATGTATATCTCGAATTTTCTGGGAATGTCTCCAAAAGTATTCTTCATTGTAAACGATTTTTGCATAACTGGTAAACCATAAGATATAGACAAAATTTTACTACACAAAAATGTAGATCGCGTTAAACTACACAATTTATGTCATATACATTTTTTTTTGTTGAGTGAAGCATTTTCGAGATATTGCTTGTTATTCCCTTAAATTTTCCAATACTTATACTTTTCTCAAATTCGTTATTCATTTTTTTTATGTCCTGGACATGCAAAGAGAATGGAATGCGTCACATAGCAACCAGCGCTTAAAATATTTGACTGTCGTTTATAATCTACCATATTCCCCTTGCATCTACAAGAAAATTAGCAATCGGATTAACATCTCGATATCTCAATTAACATGAAGCATATGGAGAATAAGCGTTTGTAAAAATAATTTGTACAAGAGTAGATAAAGTTATGTGAGTGTAACACATCAGATTTTTTTTGTAATGAGTTCTTGTGAAAAACGAGAGAATCGGTTGGGTTCAAACGTTTTAAGAAGTCGGCCAATCTAGTCTTCAGCCCGGGAAAGTCTAACCTAAAATAACGAATACCTCGGAAGCTTCTAAATCTACAACAAAATTAATTCAACTTCATCCCTTTTATTTAAAATCCGATGGATGTATTTAGTTCATATTATGAGAGCAATGAATTAATGGTTATGGGCAACAACTTAGCGGAAGCTGTTTCTATACTTTTCCATCAGATAAATACATACATTTTTATGGTACATGCTATAAGATGGCCTATTTTGTAAACTTTCAGACTGAGCATGTTGCAATTAGTTCCGAGAATACGACGTTCATTTGTCCGACATTTTAAAATTAATTCATATCATTAAGTACAAATCTTCAGGGCTTTAATCTGTAGGACGAATACATATTGTAAGTCTAACAGAATAAGCAGTAAAACGTTTGCCATTACTTGTCTTGCATCCCTTTAGATGCATTTTCGGAAGCTAAATACTGCGACTTTATGCAGTATTTTTATCTCACTTCTCTAAGTTCTTATGTCACTTTGTTAATGTGATCTAGTTCAACTTTTCACTTTCACCTTTTTCATGACGTAGGTGACGTGACGAAATATGCACGACGTAGCCTCTTCTTCTGGACGGTCCACTCAGTAGGGAGTCGAGCACACGACTTCTCTAATCTCTCTTGCAGTAACAGCGCTCACTGCACTTCGCAGCAGCGTCACCAACTCGTAGGAGAACAACACCTTTTATCACACCCGAAACGCTCTCGCTAAGTCGCTCACTAACTCACTAACTAACTTGCGAAAGCACTTGCTTATATAGTCGTTGGAAATTTCCGCAGAGTTCTAGAACGTTCGAGAAGCGGGAAACTTCCAGAAGATTATGGTTATCTGAAGATAGCGTTTCCGGTGTTTATGCTGGACGAGCGCGCTACTTATCTCTGTTACCCCTCCACTGTCCGATTTCCTGATAACCTTGGGGCATAACCGCTGCGTTACAATACGTATGCGAGGCATTGCTAAATACATGAGTTGTTATTATTACGAGGCATTGCTATCTGTTACAACCAACTTGAATGGAACCCCAACAGACAATATAGAAACATATTTTAGCCAGTGAACAATTTATACATATTTTTGCTCTAACTGGAATATCCGCTTTAAAACCTAATGCTTTTTAGTTTGTAGAGTTTCAAAAGCATCATTACGTCATATTTCATTTAGTTTATGGATCACAGACTTGGAATTTTCTCTTGTCAACTTGTCTTGTCACTGTGGGGAATAACTGATTTCATAACTGAGACATTTCATTTCATATCACGTCCGGACCAACGTTGAGAGTTCGTGGTTATTGAAATGCATCAGATAGTTATAGAGCCCTAAAAACATGACATTCATTTTTCGGAGAATTGTCTTCAGTAATATACATAACGGCTCGTAACCTCTGCGCGTAAACAACAGAGCATGTAGATTGGACTGCAAAGAGACGTGTCAATGTATCTGGTTTCCTAAACTGTTTTCCCTTCGGCAGAGCTTCCCAATCGTTTGGTGTTCAAATGAGTTTAAGCAAGACTCTCATTGGCTAGAAACAAATCACGGCTCACAAACGCTAACCCATGAACAGTACTGGGTGAGAAGCGAAAGAATAGGAGTAATACAAACTTCAATCTTAATGACTTAAAGTCATTATACGAACATGTCTTGGACAGAAAACTAAAATTATTCTTCGTGTTTGCGAGCAATGTGATATATCTCATAATTTCATAATTTAAGCTTTCTAAAGTATTACTGAATATTATATAATCATGTAGTGAGGTGGCCAAGTGCCACTTGACCGAGACTGAAGTTTTGTTGTTGTTATTATTTCTATCATTATTTTATTGTATTTATATTATTGCAATATAATGACCATTATTAATATTAGCGATGGGACGCTGCCACTATTTCTCGATAATAATTACCGATAATGATTTTTGAGCACCGATACTTGACACTAACTTTATAAAAAACTGTAAAGGCGATAGCTTGTTCACTTATTTGGTCGCAGGACCGAAGCCTCCCGTACCCAGGTAAACTTAGCACCGGTGTAATTAGCCAGCAGGTGGGGTGGAATGGATATGCCTAATTTTTTCCTTGATTTCTTTCAGTGTACGGCAAATTAGTTCACAGTTAACATGTTTTCCGACGAGACTGAAATTACGGTTAGTAGGACAGGAAGGAAAAGTCTACTTCGGAACGGTTAAACTTTCGGATTCCAGAAGTGTTTAAAAAGTGGGGTAGTGCGATGGACGTGCAAAGTTAAAAGTTACAAAGGTTTTATTAAAATTATTTCGATTGAAGAAATAGATGTCCTGGATATTCAAGAGGACCATAACCACGCGGCACCACCTAGTGACAAAATTCAGAGACAGAAAGTACTTTGTGATCTGAAGAAAAAAGCTACGGAAGATATATGTGAAAAGTCATCAAAACTAATATACCAGTAACTGAAGAGAGAAAACACGGAAGAAGTAACCACTAGAGTTGTCCACAGTTACGTAAGTCCATATACAAGCTAGGTGGAAAATTCTGCCAACATTACCCACAAGTATAGAGGAGGTTCATGATGTTCTGAACACATTAAATGTGAAAACTGTAGATGGAGCCGAGTTGTAATATTTTGTGCATCCAAAACCTCAGAGTACTCAGTCAGTGTAACACAATATATGTTGATGAAACTTTCAAGTATTCCACAAGGTTTTTTGCCAGCTAGTTACAATCCATGGGCTCGTTAATGGACACTACATTCCAATGGTATTTTCTTTGTTGAAGGACAAGAAAACTTCATCATATCAGCAGGTGTTTTCAACACTTGTTTATAAATGTAATAAGCTAGGTCTGAAATTCTCTCCATCAACAGTGTTTTCTGACTTTGAAGAAAGCATCATGAATGCTGGAAGAGAAGTGTGGACTGATGTTAAAATCCAAGGATGTAAATTTCATCTAACACAAAGCTGGTGGCTAAAGATACAAAACTTGGAACTTGCACATGACTACTATTCCAGAAATGAAATAGGAAAATTTCCGAACTACATATTTGGTTTGCCAATGCTGGATGCTGATATGGTTGGTAACTGTTTTGCTGAAGACTTCATGGCAGTGATGCCTGTCTCGGAAAAACTACAGATGTTTTGCGACTATTTAGTGGAAACTTACATCGACGAAAATGCACTCTTTCCTCCTTCCATGTGGGCAGAACTAAGTTGCAATGACAGAGAACTACCAACGCTTGCGAAAGTTTCCACAACAAATACAACAATCAGTTTTACTCCTGCAGCCCAGATCTGTATAGATTTCTTGAAGTACTGAAGCAAATTAAGCTGGATACTAAAATTGCAATTAATTCATCAAGAAATGAAAAAAAGGAAAGGCCTTATCCACACTTGAAACTCATGATGCAGCAAGTATAAAATTTCAAAGCTCGAAAAATTTCAATAATGGAATACGTGAAGTCGATTTCTTATAGAACCAAACCTGGAAATACATAGAAATAAAGTCTAAAAGGGAAATACCGCTTATTACTGTATGATATAGGTTTTGAATGTCAAAATAACGAAACATCTAAATGCGGATCCATTGTGAGTAAATTACAGAAAATAAAGAAATAATGACGAAGCTGATAAATGTGGAATCCTTTGGGGTGCGAGTCAGTTCGCCTCCTCGTGGTACACACTGGGTAACGCTAAACGAACTGGAACAACCACTAATTCAAATTTAAGCATTAGAGATTCATTTTATTTTGGTACTAGATCCGTGTTTCTTTGTTATTAATCATAAACGCAAAAAATGTAACATCCTCCACCCGTATGTAATGCTTCATCAAATATTATAAACACCAAACTGGAACTGTTACCTGTTTCGACCGGGAAGCTTTGGGCCTATGTCATTAGGGACTGGAACTGCTACCTGATTTGGGGAGGTTTGGGGGCTATGTAATTAGGGACCTTTAAGGGTCCAGGAGGCTTCGGTCAGGCGCCCAAATATTTATGTTCTTATTGGTAGTTTTCTGTGTATAAACGCATTAACCAATTTTATACTGCATGCTAATTCGGAATTGTTCCTGCATGACATTCTCCAATTGGCAGATTTTTTTTTTGTCTTGATAATTCCACAAGTTATGTATCCTCTATTGTTAGTCAGGGTAATAAAATAATGATTATAATAATTTATTTGTCTTCCTTTTTATGTAACTATATTTTGTGCTGAAAATTTTCTTCTAAAAGATGTTCTATCCATAGAAAAACAAATACAACCAATTCATCTTTTTTCTGAAGTCTTGAAAATGTAAACTACTATATATTTTACATGAAATTTAAACAACTAAAAATCATGTCTGTTACACTATTCTACCATTCTTTACAACTACCACATAAGATATGTATTTTTTTCATTTGGTAATAATTAGCCATATAACACTCGGAAACATAGTAAGTTTGTGTTTAAATGACGTACAAATTAGTGCCGCCCTCCATCGGTAATTCTGGAAGTCAATATGGTGTTGGCCCACCCTTAGCCTTGATGACAGCGTTCACTCTCGCAGGCATACCTTCAATCAGGTGCTGGAAGGTTTCTTGGAAAATGGCAACCCATCCTTCACGGAGTGCGGAACTGAGGAGAGGTATCGATGTAGGTCGGTGAGGTCTGGCACGAAGTTGGCGTTCCAAACCATCTCAAAGGTGTTCTATAGGATTCAAGTCAGGACTCTGTGCAGGCCAGTACATTACAGGGATGTTATTGTCGTGTTACCACTCCGCCACAGCACGTGCAGTATGAACAGGTGCTCGATCATGTTGAAAGATGCAATCGCCATCCCCGAATTGCTCTTCAACAGTGGGAAGCAAGAAGGTGCTTAAAATATCAATGTAGATCTACGCTGTGAACGTGCCACGCAAAACAACAAGGGGTGCAAGCCCCCTCCAGGAAAAACACGACCACACCATAACACCACCACCTCCGAATTTCACTGTTGGCACTACACACGCTGGCAGATGACGTTCACCGGGCATTCGCCATACCCACACCCTGCCATCGGATCGCCACATTGTGTACCGTGATTCGTCACTCCACACAACGTTTTGCCACTGTTCAATCGTGTAATGCTGGTGCTCCTTACACCAAACGAGGCGTCGTTTGACATTTTCCTGCGTGATGTGTGGCTTATGAGCCCGCTCGACCATGGAATCCAAGGTTTCACACCTCACGCCTAACTGTCATATACTTGGAGTGGATCTTGATGCAGTTTGGAATTCCTGTGTGATGGTCTGGATAGATGTCTGCCTATTACTCTTTACGATCCTCTTCAAATGTCGGCGGTCTCTGTCAGTCAACAGACGAGGTCGGCCTGTACGTTTTTGTACTGTACATGTCCCTTCACGTTTCCACTTCATTATCACATCAGAAACAGTGGACTTAGGGATGTTTAGGAGTGTGTACAGACTTCTGACACAAGTGACATCCAATCACCTGACCACGTTCGAAGTCCGTGAGTTCCACGGAGCGTCCCATTCTGCTGTTTCACGATGTATATTGACTACTGAGGTCGCGGATAATGAGTACCAGGTAGTAGGTGGCAGCACAATGCACCTAAGATGAAAAATGTATGTTTGTTTGGGTGTCCGGATACTTTTGATCACATAATGTACATGTTTAATACAAAGGTATATTTGACACAATTAAAATTTTGAAGAAAAAATCAAGAATGTATTTATTATCTGAAATACAGAGATATAAAGGAAACAAAGATATTTGTTTAAGAATAGGAGTATTCTCGAGAGAATAAATATTTCCATACGCTGTATTATTTTACGTCATAAGTTCTGATTTGTTTGTGCTGGATTCATAGATTTCGATCACCGGAGTAGGTAAATGTAATGGCTGAGGGTGTCACGAAGCCTAAATCAGCTTCATTCACAACTCAGTTAACGCTGCATTTTACAGGAGTACCTCTACTCCTTCTCCCTTTGTTTTGCACGTTTTCATTTAGACACAAGGGTCTATGGAATATTGTATTCATTGCAGTCTTGGTCTATCAGAACTATGTCCAGTAACTGTTTGGGGACACGCGAGAGGCAATAACGCGAGGTATCGACTCCTTTCATTTCTTATCCAGCATAAAGTTAATCGCAACAACCTTCAATAATACCAAACTTAAAATTTATAAGTATTGAAGGTTTATCTCAAGGTATTAGACATACATCGATTTCACCAAGTGTCAAAGTATCGACGGTACCAAGGTCCCATCACTAAATAATATTATATTCTTAGTTTTATTTTCACATCCATTCTGTTGCAATTCAAAGAAGATGAAACTCCTTAGTGTCGTTCATTCAATTTTTATTTTTACCTTCTCTACTACGTACAGCAAGTAGAGGAAATATTGCATTCCATCCAAAAATACGATTCCGAGATTTCACCAGGAATATATGTTTTGAGGCCGGCTGAATAAAAAAAAAGCATTTTTAGAAAAAGGTCCGTGTGTGTACTTGTGTGGATGTATATCAGTAAATAACATAACTCAAAAACTAAAATCGCATAAACACCAAACTTGGTATTTAGGTTCAATATCTTAAAAAGATGCGACACGAAGATTTTCAAGAATATCCCCTACCCCAGACTACCCTTTACATGGAACATTTTTCGAAAATTTTGATTTTCCCAAAAATGGCTCTAACGATTTTGATTAAAATATTATATATTTAAGATATTTTCATGACAAATGAAGTGTATATCTTGAATTCTCTATGAATGTCCCCAAAAGTTCTCTTCATTCTGAATGGTTTTGCATAACTGGTAAACCATAAGAGATAGACAAATTTTTTCTACACAAAAAATGCAGATCTCGTTAAAACACACAATTTATGTCATATACCATAGGAATTCGTTATTTGTTTTTTTATGTCCTGGACGTGCAAAGAGAATGGAATGCTCCACATAGCAACCAGCTCTTAAAAGATTTGACTATCGTTTAAAGCCTAGCAATTCCCCTTGCACCTATAATAAAATTAACAATAAGACAAACATATCGATATCTCGATTAACATGAAGTAGATGGAGAATAATCGTTTATAAACTAGATTGTACAAGAGCAGGGAAGGTCATGTGAGTGCAACACATCAGATTTTTATTCTAAAGTAATTATACAAATAAGGTTAACTTTTTCAGAAAACACGGTTCATTTCTGGTTATATTTCTTTATTTTTATGGGAATTGCTTACATACTTTAATTTTGATTAATGTTGGTGATGTTTAACGTCATAGCCAAATATTTTAATGGGTAAACAGGCTGAATGTGAATCCTTCCCTCATTTTTTGGCAAACTACTGGCTCAACGTTTTAGCTGTCGTAACCTCATTAGTTCCTACTAAATTTGTACCTGCCTACCGCGAACAAAGGAACTGCCAGTCAACACAACGTTATTGTGAGAACCCGGCAACAGCGGAGTAGTCTTGTTTTAACATTTCATTGTCAACCTACTGTTTCTATTTTGGTACAGTTCCATGTGAATGTTTATGTATTGAATCCGTATAAATAATGCCAACCATGCATGAACACTCGCTTATAATTTCTTCTTTTGGATCAATGACATTTGCACTTTATTATGCTTACTGTGCGTATTCTTGCAATCTACTGAAACTTTGTAAGCGGTATTCCTTTCTGTTGGATAGATCGTATGTAGCATTCCAAATCTTATGAAAAGGGGTCTTAGAGGGTGGTTCATTGAAGACTGATGTAAAGAATTTCAGTTAGTCATTGAGAATGCGTGAGGGGTTCAAAATTAAAAAAATCTAATGTGTTACACTCACATGACTTACTCTACTCTTGCACAAACTATTTTTACAAACGCTTATTCTCTATCTACTGCGTGTTAATCGAGATAAACATTTGCACAAACTATCTTATTGCTAATTTTCTTGTAGGTGCAAGGGGAATATGGTAGGCTTTAAGCGATAGTCAAATGTTTTAAGAGCTGGTTGCTATGTGGAGCATCCATTTTCTTTGCATGTCCAGGACATAAAAAAAGAATAACAAATACCCATTTGAGAAAAATCAACAGTATTGGAAAATTAAAAAATAACATAGAATATCTCGGAAATGGCTCACTCTACAAAAAATGTATATGACATAAATTGTGTGTTTTAACGAGTTATACATTTTTTGTGTAGAAAAACTTCGTCTATCTCTTACGGTTTACCAGTTTTGTAAAAGCCATTCAGAAAGAAGAGAACTTTTGGAGACACCCAGAAAATTCAAGATATATATTTTATTTGTCATGAAAATATCTTAAATATATGATATTTTAATCAAAATCGTTAGAGCAATTTTTGAGAAAATGAACATTTTCGTAAAATGTTTCATGCAAAGGGTAGTCAGGGGTGGGGTTATTTTCTTTAAAATCTTCGTGTCGCATCTTTGAAAGAAACTGAACATAAATACTAAGTTTGGTGTTTATTCGACTTTTCGTTTTTGAGTTATGCTGTTCACAGACGGACAAACACACGGCCATGTTTCCAAAACTGCTTTATTTGGATTCAGTGTTCTTCAAAACATGTATTTCCGGTGAAATCTCCGTATAGAATTTTTGGGTGGAATGCAATACTTCCCATCCTTACTATACGTCGTAGGAAAGAAAAAATCAGCACGCAGCTCGGAAACTGCTGAGTGACTTGAATAATCAACTTAACAACTGTGAAGTTAAATTTCATTGAGTGTGTAAACAACTCAGAGTCAGAATGAAATGGAAATGTTTGACCTACCTGACTCTATTAGCTGGCCAAAATGCAGTAACTGTCTACTTGATGCACCAGCAGGCGTGTGACTATAAAATATCGGCAGCATTGACTGCAACAGGGGAATAAAATTATAAGCAAATCATTATTTAAAAGTATTAGCTTTAATAAGAACAACTTCGGTAATAAACGCCCCTTATCGCTGGGAAGAGCAAACACAGATGCTGCAATTAACGGTTTAAGATTACCTGATTAAAAAGAACTGCATTTCAACACGCTGCTAGAAAACTTAACCCATTCATCTACAATCTTAACAATATTTCGAAAACTGCATATCCAAGGTTCAGTAGTCCAAATGAACAAAATTTATAATCTATTTCCAAATGCAAACTGATACATGTCCATCTCCATACCGTATTCGTTAGTCCACTGCTCAAACACGTGTGTTTGAAGTCGTGTGAATTCTGAATTTCCTAGATGTGTTTTTAAACCTTTCCCCTCATCGAATTTGAAAATATAAACGTTCATGAAAGGTTTAAAATAGAACTGTTAACGAGAAAGGAGAGCAAGATCAGGCAGTAATGTTTCTTGCTGTCAGAGTAAGTTAGAAAGAAACAAAACTTGCAAGTTCTTTGTGTTCAAGGCCACATTATCATTGTATTACATATCTCATTATCACGTCAAAAATGACTGTTTCGTTGGAGGTTACTCCATTTTTCTGGGTCTCATCATCAACAACGTAGTCGGTCCTACCAAGGGGAACCTCTACAAAGTACACAGTTTTAACCACTCTTGGAGGTTTAATATGAACGAAAATTGTTCTATGGAATTTATTCATGTGTTACTTAGACCATAAGTCAATATAGATATCACATTACTATCAAAAGTAATGTATAAAGTGCTTTTAAATCCTAAACTGGAATGTATTTACTCCATTTTCTGGTTCTTTCAGAGGCACTCAAAACGGGGATTTGTCTAAAGCGATCACATTAATGGTTATTCGCGAATCAAATGATGATCAAGGTAGTGTATAACCTCGTCTCTGAATAGACCTAAAGTTACATATTTAAAGTTTACCAGTTATACATATTTTAATATAACAAGCGTAATAGTGAATTGCGAATATCATATGTGGTTTATTTAAAATAAAAGTGAAATAATTAAACGGAATACGTGCGTGCAAAATATGTTAACCTTCTCCATACCCAACCCTGACAGGACACAAGTGCTCTCCTACACAAATACAACAGCCGTGGCATAATTATAAAATAATAATTACAACATACTAACACACACACAAGAATATAGATACATAATCATCAGATCCCAGTCTACGAGAACGTCGAGATACGTCACGAGAATAGGGCATCAAGACGACCTACAGGTACGTAATACAGCATTCATCGTCAACAACAAGGGCAACCGCTACAAAGTACACAGTTTTAACCACCCTTGGAGGTTTAATATGAACGAAATTTTTTCTATGGAATTTATTCATGTTAAGTTAAAATATGAATTGATTAATTGGATAATATTGTAATCCTTGTGAATTTGTAATTATTAAATGTATAAAAAATAAAATGGCAATAGATATAACTAGAGCAATTACTCCTCCTGCTTAGATCATAAGTCAATATAAACATCATATTACTATCAAAAGTAATATATAAAGTGCTTTTAAATCCTAAACTGGATGAGTTTACTCCATTTTTCTGGTTCTTTCAAAGGCACTCGAAATGGGGATTCGTCTAAAGCGATCACATTAATGGTTATTAGCGAATCAAATGATGATCATTCAAAATCAGTGGAGAAGTAGAGTATTGGCCAACTTTGGCTCCTCCGTCTTCTTGGATCCTGTCTGTCACGAACCTAGTGGCAAAAATACGTTTCTTCTGCGAGTCACAAAATATGCAACACGCGATACATCGCTTAGCAGCGTGTGAATATCAAATGGACAGCCAGCCAGAGAGGAAGCAGTGCCCGCGTGTCCAACTGACTCTGGTCTAGACAGTACCTCTGACCAGTTAGCTTTAGTTGTGTGAAGGGACAGCCTATTTTTTTCTCACACTACACCTAGTGAGCATAAAAAGCAGAACCTCTTTTACTTACTAAGATTAATGATAACAAATTAATAGAATTTGAAGAATCAAATTAATGGAGCGGTCCACATCTTTAATTCTCTAACCTCTTTGGCTTTCCTCACGATGTGCACGTTGGCAGTGATAAAATGTATAAATTTAAAATCTAAGCGAGAGGATGCCGACAAGCTAACTCATAGCTGTGAAAGTGAAACTGAAAGAATATACTCTTACCAAATCGGTTTGGGTGCTTTTTCCACATATGAACTCCATAACGGAAGCACACCAGAACCGTGTGAACAGCCCGTTTTTACAGACCGTCATACCCAGGCTGGAAAACCAACGCTTACGTGGCCAGATTTCATACATTCCCAACATCCTGGCTGCAGTCTGAAACAAGAGGAAAGTGTTATTGGTCCTAATAAGGCAGAAGTTGTAGCAACATAAATACTAGCCACGGACAAACCAATACGATAACTCTTTAATGTAATAAGATATCTAATTCACAGCATCTCAGCATAACACAATAATTGCTTTCTTTAATATTTTGTTTTATGTTTTACGTGTTATGTATTTTCTTTGCTAATATTGTAGTATAATAATTAGGAGGATGTTAAAACACATGTATTCATAATGTACACATGGTAGAGAACAAGCATATAATATTATAACACATAAAATATAATATGAGGGGAAAGACCATTGTTAGCTATATAACCAGTAATATAAAATTACAAAAAATGCAGTAGTATCTACGTAAACATGTAACGAACGTTGAATTCATAATTAAGACGATGGAAGTCTATATATATATATATATATATATATGTAATATAAACTGTTATTGAATGTTATGAGATAGTAGCACCAATCAGGTACATTGATACATGCCTATAATTCAAATACGTACCTTAAGAAGAACGGTTGGAAGGTACGCTAACAGAAGCTTGTCAGTGTTCGAGCAGGAAGGTAATGTATAAGCTCGTCACTAAAAAGACGTTAAAATTATGTATTTAAAGTCTACCAATTATATATAATTTAACATAACAAAGGTACCAGTGAATTGTGAATATCCTATGTCGTTTATCTAAAATAAAAGTGAAATAATTAAACAGAATACATGTGTACAAAATATGTCAACCTTCTCTATACCCAACCCTGACAAGACACAAATACAGCAGCTGTGGCACAATTATACAATAATAATTACAACATGCTAACACACACAAGAGTACAGATATACGATCATCAGATTTCAGTCTACGAGAACGTCGAGATACGTCACGACAGTACGGGTATCAAGACGACCTACAGGTACGTAATACAGCATCCGAGGTTTAATATGAACGACATTTTTACTTTCTCTACTATGTATAGTAAGTAGGGGAAGTATTGCATTCCACCCAAAAATTCGATACCGAGATTTCACCGGAAATACATGTTTTAAGACCCCCTGAATCCAAAAAAAGCATTTTTGGAAAAAATGTCCGTGTGTATGTCTGTGTGTGTGTGTGTGTGTGTGTGAACAGCATAACTCAGAAACGAACAGTTGGATAAACACCAAACTTGGTATTTAGGTTCAGTATCTTCCAGAGTTGCGACTTGAAGGTTTTCAATAAAATCCCCCCACTCCAGACTACCGTTTACATGGAAAATTTTTCGAAAATTTTAATTCTCTCAAAAATGACTGTAATAATTTTGATTAAAATATCATATGTTTAAGATATTTTTATGACAAATGAAATGTATATCTCGAATTTTCTGGTAATGTCTCCAAAAGTACTCTTCATTGTGAACGACTTTTGCATAACTGGTAAACCATAAGAGATAGACAAAATTTTGCTACACAAAAAATGTAGATCGCGTTAAAATACACAATTTATGTCATATACGTTTTTTTATTGAGTGAACCATTTTCGAGATATTACTTGTTATTCCCTTAAATTATTCAATACTTATTTTCTTAGATGGGAATTCATTATTCATTTTTTTGTGCTTGGATATGCAAAGAGTATTAATCTGTGGCAAAGAGAATGGTGCTGCACCTAGCAACCAGCTATTAAGAAATATGTCTATGCTTAAAGGCTACTGTATTTCTATATTGCCCTTGCAAATACAAAACAAGGGGAACATAGTAGGCCTTAAGCGATAGTCAAATATTTTTAGAACTGGTCGCTAATTGTAAAATGTAATTCTCTTTGCATGTCAAAAGATCGTTTCTGCAAATCTTTATCTCGATTAATATGAAATAGATGTAGAATAAGAGTTTGTAAAAATAGTTTTTACAAGAGTAGAGAAAGTCATGTGAGTGTAACACATAAGATTTTTCTATGGAATTTATTCATGTGTTACTTAGATCAGAAGTCAATATAGACATTACATTACTATCAAAAGTAATCTATAAAGTGCTTTTAAATCCTAAACTGGAGTGAGTTTTGTATAGCGATTGGTCCAAATGTTTGTTCTAGGTTTGTGTTGATAAGAATGGTGACATTTAAAAGCCGATAGGGGTGAAATGGCAGGATAAGTACATTTTTGTAATAATGCACTCACACTACCAAGAGAATGATATTAGTGGGAGTTAAAATGACTTACCGCATCAATGCTAAATTCACCAAGATATTGGCCCACTTCACCTAAATTTAATTAAGATGCCGTTTTGAATTTTTATCTGGCTTTCATTCAAGCCTTAAATCATTGATCTTATTTCATCACTGTATTTAATTCATCGATTGAGTTACAGTTTCTTTAAAAGCCGGCATACAATTTCAGTTTTTACTTATGATAATATTTTGCATAATCAAGATAATTACTTGCTCAACGTCTTGGTTTATGAGGAATAAGGATTTCAGTCATGTTTAAGCAGCAGAAATTAACCTTCTGAGTTCAGTAAAAGACGGCATCAGAAGAGATGGAGTACATGATGAGCAAATAAGAAAAGCTAGGTATATTTTCAATAACTGAAAAAATCTGATGTGTTACACTCACGT
Source organism: Deroplatys truncata (assembly GCA_030765065.1). Taxonomy (NCBI): domain Eukaryota; kingdom Metazoa; phylum Arthropoda; class Insecta; order Mantodea; family Mantidae; genus Deroplatys; species Deroplatys truncata. Next base: position 182,961,870 of record CM060986.1, read on the forward strand.
GACTTTCTCTACTCTTGCACAAACTATTTTTACAAACGTTTATTCTCCATGTGCTTCATGTTAATCCAGATGTTAATCTTATTGCTAATTTTCTTGTAGATGCAAGGGGAATTGGTAGGCTTTAAGCGATAGTCAAATCTTTTAAGAGCTGGTTGCTATGTGGCGCATTCCATTCTCTTTGTATGTCCAGGAAATAAAAAATGAATAACGAATTCCCATTTGAGAAAAAGTATTGGAAAATTTAAGGGAATAACAAGCAATATCTCGAAAATGGTTTACTCAACAAAAAATGTATATGACATAAATTGTGTATTTTAACGCGATCTACATTTTTTGTGCAGTAAAATTTTGTTTATCTCTTATGGTTTACCAGTTATGCAAAAGTCGTTCACAATGAAGAATACTTTTGGAGACATTACCAGAAAATTCAGATATACATTTCATTTGTCATAAAAGTATCTTAAACATATGACATTTTAATCAAAATCGTTGGAGCCATTTTTGAGAAAATTAAAATTTTCGAAAAATGTTCCATGTAAAGGGTAATCTGGGGTGGGGGGATTTTCATGAAAACCTTTGTGTCGCATCTCTGGAAGATACTGAACCTAAATACCAAGTTTGGTGTTTATACGACTGTTCGTTTCTGAGTTATGCTGTTCAAAGACACACACACTCATGTTTCCAAAAAGGCTTTTTTTGGATTCAGGGTGTCTCAAAACATATATTTCCGGTGAAATCTTGGGTGGAATACAACACTTCCCCTACTTACTAGGGGAATGAATGGAATAGAAAGAAAATCTGACGTGTTACATTCACATGACTTTTCTATACCACTATTCTTACAAAAGCTTTATCTTCTATCTTCATTATTGAGATAAACGCATGCGGAAAGAGCTTTATTTAATATTTGATTGCAGGTACAAGACGAATACAGGCAGCTAAAACGATAGAAAAGTTTGTAAATTGCAGATCACTCTTTGCATAATACGAGAAACAAATGGATTAACCTTAGCACTTAAAAATGTAAAGCGCGGAAAATGAAAACCAAGAACAACGAATATCTTGTTGTGGTTAATGCCATAAAAGGATTCATTTTAACGAATCGTTTGTTTTAAGGAGAGCTTCATTTTTCGTGAAGCAAGCTTTTTTTTACCTCTTATGGTTTATAAATTATACAAAATTATTCAAAATTAATTTAGAACGAAAATAACTTTACCAGCTATTCGCAGAAAATTTAAGCTATAGCATGTCATTTCGACATAGAGATATTGAATTAATGTTGGCATATAGATATTGAATTAAATAACCAGTCATTTTTGAGAAAATAAAAAACAACAAAAATGTTCCATATCTATAAAAGTTAGTTTGGGGTCAAGATTTCCCCAAGATTTTGCAATTTGTTGTGGATTATATATGGCTTTTAATTTTTTTATATATATAAAACAATTACGCTTGTCAGGCAAGGATTCCAGTATTTTAGTATGGACGAGTGACAATTTATGCTGTATTTAGATATTTGTCAAGGTGTAGGAATTATTCGCGCAGATCAGCTATACAAAGTACAAAAGAAGAATGAACATGGGAATAGACAATACAGTGATGGTACTCTCTCAGTGTTGCCAGTCGCACAGCGATATAGAAGATATGTCTGTCTTTGTCACACCAAAACCGCCTTGCGCGTAATGTAGATTGAATTGCGTTATCGCTCCAAGATGCTGTAGCTACAATAAAAACATATTCTCAAATTCTATATAAACAACATTACAGAAGCCAGAAAAAACAAAATATTCACACGTAATTAGCTGAAATACCCGGTGTTGTTCCTGGTTTGATGGTTTATCCCCACAACATTTAGCCTTAGTTTGTATTTACCCAATATCTTTGTGTTTCTTTGGAGACATTTAAAATTATTACACTAGATACTTAAACAAAAATTTAATTAAAACCCTCAGGACACTATAAAGAACAAAAAATAAAAAACCAATGCGTTACACTCACATGAATTTCTCTACTCTTTTAGAAGTATCAGTACAAGCAGTATCTCGAAAATGGTTCACTAAAAAAAATGTATATTACATAAATTGCGTATTTTAACGCGATCTACATTTTTTGTGTAGTAAAATGTTCTCTATCTCTTATGGTTTACCAGTTATGCAAAAGTCGTTCACAATGAAGAATACTTTTGAAGACATTCCCAGAAAATTCGAGATATACAATTTGCCATAAAAATGTTTTAAACTTATGTTATTTTGTTCAAAATCGTTAGAGCCATTTTTGAGGAAATTAAAATGTTCGAAAAATGTTCCATGTAAAGGGTAATCTGGGGTGAGGGGATTTTCTTGAAAACATTCTTGTCGCATCTCTGGAAGATACTGAACCTAAATACCAAATTTGGTATTTATCCGACTGTTCGTTTCTGAGTTATGCTGTTCACAGACACACACACACACACACACACAGACACACACACGAACATGTTTCCAAAAATGCTTTATATGCATTCAGTGTACCTCAAAACATGTATTTCCTGTGAAATCTCTGTATCGAATTTTTTGGATGGTATGCTATACTTCCCCTACTTACTATATGTAGTAGAGAAAGTAAAATTGAATAACGAATTCCCATTTGAGAAAAAGTATAAGTATTGGAAAATTTAAGGGAATAACAAGCAATATCTCGAAAATGGTTCACTCAAAAAAAAATGTATAGGACATAAATTGTGTATTTTAACTCGATCTACATTTTTACTGTGTAGTAAAATTTTGTCTATCTCTTATGGTTTACCAGTTATGCAAAAGTCGTTGACAATGAAGAATATTTGTGGAGCCATTCCCAGAAAATTCAAGATATAAATTTTATTTGTCATGAAAATATCTTAAATATATGATATTCTAATCAAAATCGTTAGAGCCATTTTTGAGAAAATTAAAAATTGTGAAAAATTTTTCATGTAAAGGGAATCTGGGTTTGGGGGAAATTCTTGTAAACTTTCGTGTCACATCTCTGGAAGATACTGAACCTAAATACCAAGTTTGGTGTTTATCGGACTGTTCGTTTCTGAGTTATGCCGTTCACAGCCACACACACTCACACACACACACGGACATGTTTCAAAAAATGCTTTTTATGGATTCAGGGGGTCTCAAAACATGCATTTCCGGTGAAATCTCGGTATCGAATTTTTGGGTGGAATGCAATACTTCCCCTACTTAGTATACGTAGTAGAGAAAGTAAAAATGTTTGGAATTCTTCCATAAAATTAACACACTTAGGGCTATTGTTAAGTATCTTTGTAACTCACTCGGAATGTTGATACTCCTACCCCATTCGTAATACCTATGAAGTTACTCTCTGGTTGGGTGAAGAATATTGCAGCAGGTCCTAAGGCAATAAGTGCGCGTACTTTATCGTTGTACTCTGGATGTTCCGACATCATCACGAAGAATACGGTACTTCCCATGGAGTAGCCGATGTAGAAGAGTTTCTCATGTCCCGTTACGTTGAGAATGTAATCTATTGCAGCAGGGAGATCGTATGCTCCTATCTCATGCCAGCTGTAACAAGTTAGAGAAAAAGGCTATAATTTCTGAACTGTGCTTCTTTACGTTAAATATTACCACTATACATTTGGGAGTACTCTGAATTGAGAGTATTCATTTTAAATTAGGAAGAGAAGTATGCAGTAGTAAGCGTAACTGAGATTGCTAAACACCATGGTTTTTCATTATCAAACACGATTTCAATTGTTTACAACTTTTAAACAACGTTCAGCCATGACCCTTTTTAAATTATATATTTTAGGTCGTATAAATACAAGGTTATAATGTGACCACATTAAACATACAAATGGAATAGAAAATGGAAACCACAAAACAGTTCATGTTTTTACAATATCATACAAATAGTGTGTGGTCAACTTTACAAGGTGCGTATAATATAGGTGGTTGTTAATTGATATAATAAAGCTTTCAACAATTTCTTTTAAATTTGGTTCCTTATTTTGCAACCTGTGTTTTAGCTGAGTTATATATAAAAATCTGATGTGTTGCACTCATATTATTTTCTCTATTCTTGTACAAACTATTTTTACAAACACTTTTCTCCATCTACTACACGTTAATCAAGATAAACGTCTTATTCCTAATTTTCTTGTAGGTGCAAGGGGAATATGGTAGACTTTAAGCGATAGTCAAATCTTTTAACAGCTGGTTGCTATGTGGAGAATTTCATTCTCTTTGCATGTCCAGGACATAAAAAGCCAATAACGAATTCCCATTTTAGAAGTATACGTCTTGGAAAATTCAAACAAATAACAAGGAATCTGTCGGAAATGGTTCACTCTTCAAAAAAATATGAGACATAAATTGTGTGTTTTAACTTTTTGCTTAAATATTATGATATTTTAAATAAATCGATACCCATTTTTGAGAAAATAAAATTTTTTGAAAAATGGTCCATATAAAGGGTAGTCTGTATGAAGGATTTTCTTTAAAATCTTGTGTCGCATCTTTGAAAGATATTGAACCTAAATATTAATTTTTGCATTTATCTGACTTTGCTTTTTTAGTTATACTGTTCACAGACACACACGGACCTTTTTCTAAAAGTGTTTTTTGGATTCAGGGGGCCTCAAAACGTGTATTCCGGCGAAATTTCGATATAGAATTTTTGGGAGTAATGCAATACTTCCCCTACTTACTATATATAGGAGAGAAAGTAAAAATACGTAGCATACCATACACATGCATTAAGTGCATTGGAGAATCTCGGAGGTACAGCTAGTGTAAAACGTCATGACAGTCCCCCACTCCTGAAGGATTACTTATATATTACGTAATTCCGAAAGTAATGCATCCTATTTATTTCCATGGAAACTATAACAGATACAGACAGCACAATAACACAGTTAAATAGAGCAAGATTTCAGCCACATACTGTTATTTTTCCACATAATCACCACCATTTGTTTAGCACTTTTGCCAACAATGAACAAGAACCTGCATGCCACATTCATAAAAATCTGAACCAGCTGAAACTAGTGAGATTAATAGGTTTATGATTAGGGAGACTTTTATTTAAATATAGGTTGAATTATTAGTTTAATTTATTAAATATTATGGAGTGTCTTGAATAGCTGTATCTTGAACTTTTTCTTTGTTGGAGAAGTAGGATGTCGCCGCTCCATGGACTGTGTTTAGATTTTGGATCGTAGTGGTTGAAGAAAGTAGTTTTTGTTTCACGTATGGAAAAGCCGATTTTGAAGTGTGTGGTTTGTTACGTTATTGAAAGTCAGTTTGTAGATGCTGTATTATATTACAACTGTTGGGGAGTCGAACTTTTAGTAGTTGCAATCGCACGTATAGTACCCGGTTTCCGGTAGCCTTCGCCCCAAGTGTACTTCAGGTGGCCTTTTCCCCAAGTTTAAAAATATTAAGTTTGTAATTTAACTGTTTCTTTAAATATTATATATTTATGTTTGCCTCGGCTGCGTCAGTATTTGTTAAAGACACGTTTATCTTAGGCAGGGTGTGATGCGACTAAGAATGTAGGCTTACACAGATTTTTAGTTTTAATTCACTCCTTTTTATTAATCCTTGACAGAAATTAAATAGCACTTCACTGATATCGAGAGCTGTGAGATTCTTTTATTTAATACTTGCATTTTTTAACACGTATACTATTTTCGTCCTACACGACTACGTATCAAATCTCTCAAGGAAGCACAAGCAACGCATCCAGTTGTGAGCACACTCTGCAGGCCACTGAATTGATTTCAACCGTCTAAACTTGTAAATTTCTGTATTTCAAGTCTCTGATTGGCTAATCCTACTCCAATAGAATACCTGCATTTAACTAAAGCTTTTTCTGGTTGTTGATTGACTATTTTATAAACTGTCACAAAAATTACATTATTGCTTCCAAGAATCACAAGTAGCATTATTAAACTTTCAAATGCATTATTGCCTCAAGGTTACCTCATTGTTAGCAACTTTTGACCTATTTTCACAGCTCCTACATTATTAAATTACGTAATACATTCACATAACATTATTGAACATGTATATAATAATATAAGCATATGCAATGGCTGTTACATACATTTTACAAATTATTACATACACATATTGCTTCAAGGTGGGATGTTATTGAATTTACATATTATATAATTAGATTGAAATTATTTAATTGCTAAAACTACTGCCTCATGGTCTCATCTCCCATGAAGATGGAGCTCAGAAAATTGTCACCTTCAGCCTCGTAATGGTCCAGCAAGTCCCGACGAATTTACATTCGATCAGTCTTTTGGTCTTGTGAAGGCATCCGGTGGGCCCGTTTCGCACACACTTTTCGATAATTAAGGTTACGTAACATCTTGTCTAAGGCATTACAGCTGACATTCAGCTCTACACACAATTCCTGGTCGTAATCCGCCGATTATTACGGTAAGTTGATCGAGACACTGTTCATTATTTGCTGTGACAATCGAGCAAGGTCGACCAGGGCGTGGCTTGTCCTGCACATCCTTTTCACCACTTTTGAAATGCTGTACCCACCATCTAACATCTACTGTATCGTCTCCATACACCTTTAGCAAGCATCGATGAATTTCAATTGGTGCAATTTGTTCACTTGTAAGGAATCACACATATCTGTTTTGTACGCACCTCGATGTCAGTAGCCATTTTGGAACGCTCCCCTGCTGCTGCTGTTGCTGCTATCTGTTGCAGGACAAAAACTAACAGGACACTAGCGGGAAAGTTCAGCAGTTTATACTACATCAACATAATCTGGCTCAGTCACTCAAAGGCAACACCATAAATGGGAGGCATTACTGTCGGATTCACCCTTGTGAGTAACTTTGCACGTGTAAAGTAGGTTTTTATATTTGTATAGCAACGACAAAACGCACTGTCTTCCATTCTTTCAGCGTTAAATAAATATTTGAACCGCTTTTATGAATAGCTTATTGCAGACATTGAAACATTGTATCATAATTTTGAGAAAAATAATCGAAAGTGTATTTATTAAGAACTATTTCGTTACCTCTTATGCCTCAACGCGATGGAATCCATGTGACTATTCTATTCTTACGCGGCTTACTTGATATTGACCAATAACGTTTAGCAATGCTTCGGATATTGAACAATCACTCAAATATTGTCAATTTCCAAATACACTATATCCTTGATAAAAATATGTAGTTATGGTGTTGTGAGTTTACTCGTATTCTAAGGTTAACTGTATTCTGATTCTTGCTGTTGATAGCATTGGTTAGTATTCCGTAACACATTAGATTATTGATTCATTTAGTAGATATGCCGTGATCTGACAGCAGACAAAATTGTGATTTTGTTTTAAACAACACAATAAGAAAGTAATTATTGTATATACAGTCTGTTATATTTATTCTTAAGATTACTGGCGAATCTATTGCTAAATTCGTTACCTCTCTTAGGACTATCTACAATGCAGTATGCTATAAGGAACACTTAGACCTAGGAAGACCTTAAAGGGGAAAGACGTGAGTAGTGAAAATAAAGAGAGGGTTGGAAAGAATGGGGATAGTAATATTTGGTTTGAAGGACTTGGAAATAGAACAAATGTGTCGAGAAAATTACAGAAGCGACTGAAAGATACAAATCGACAGCAGACACTCTCACAATGTAATCAGAAAGTATAATTAAGCTTACAATTGAAACTAAAAAGAATGGGGTATAGAACAATATACTTTGTCCAGAAATAGTCAGCAAAGTGCTTGCTTGGCTCAGACTGCGATTATGGCGAGCGATCAAATTTATTAAAAGAAGGCATACGAGTCTGTCCCTGGAGTAGAGAGGAAGAAACTTTGGTTCGTATTTTGGAGCATTGTACTAAGACAGAACAGTTAAGTAGAAAGTATCTGCCAAGTTTCTTTGTTAATTCAAGAGGAGGGTTATAAGCTTGTTGGACTTTGATGGTTGGGCGGGGTGAGGGGGAAGCGTTTAGTTCATTTTTACAAAACGTTATGCAACTCAGATCGGAGCGTAAGGAAGAGGAACAAGGGTAGGAGGGAGATGGTTAGTGGCTTAGGGGTAGGCATTTGTTTGTTTTGTATACAACAGCATGTGCTTGTGAACAGGTTATTTTTCTTCTTCTGTTTTTTTATTAGCTTTGTTTTTTTAATTTCCAATTCTTATAAAATATCATGAACTTTAAAGTGCAGTGTGGACTACAGTGTATTATATAAGCATGTGCGATCTATCTGATCCATGTGATGTATGAGTGTGAATATGTAAAATGTTTAAAACCAATAAGTATACCACACCACTCAATTCTACTCTACCTCTTTTCATTTTGCTTGGAGAGTGTCAAGTTTGCCTGTATTATATATATATATATATATATATATATATATATATATATATATATATATATATATATATACACACACACACATACATGGTGAATCATCTAAAACTTGCACCACAAATATTTCGGAAATGGAAAGTGCTATTCATTTCGCCAACTGCTCCATCATCACCTTTCCTTTCATCCATTTCACCATAATTTCATTTCATCTACTTCCTTCCTCCCATACCAGGCATCGGGCTGATCACCCATCCTAGATATTCTGTCTGATCCATGAGTGTCTGCTCCTCGACGGGCCTCTGACCACAGGCACCCGCCTTTAAGTCCTGGGGGGTGTAAGTCCTATATAAGAGGAGTTTAAACAGATAAAGAAGAAGAATGTGCTATTGATGTGCAGCTTTCACAGCATTGATTGGTAGTCAGGGGCTCGTACATTTAGTCTATAAACAGATTTTAATAATACTGAGAAAGTGTATTTTTTGAGCGAACATACAATTTTTTAAATGGATCAACGCCTAGTTACATCAACAGAATAAAGGTAGGATAAATTAGAATGCCAATGGTCTTTGTTGCAGGATTCTAGTGCAAGTAGTTTACGAGAAATCGTATTTTAAAAAGTTTCCAATCCGACAATTGTTTGTCCCATTCAACCTGCTTAGTCGCTAGGTACGATGTTGTTATGTTTGTTTGCATTGTGTTTTCTGTTCATTGATTGCATTGCGACTTTCTGGTCAGTTAGTTTGTGACAGTTCAAGCAGTACGCCGTGAGTGAAAGATGGGGTTTACTAATGCAGAAAAAGCCAACATGCTCATGGTGTATGGAGAGTGTAGGAAGAATGCAGTTCGTTCCTGTACGGTGTATGCGGAAACGTATCCCAATAGACGTCAACCATCTCGGCAATTATTTATCAACTTCTTCAACCAATTACGTAAAAGTGGTACTGTAACACCTAGAAAACGTAACAGAAATAAACAATTGGCTGGAGAAGAGGCAGAAATTAATGTTTTGGCTGCCGTTGCAGTAGATCCGCAAGTTGGTTCCCGCACAATCGCACGTGGAAGAGGTATAAGTCAGGCAAGTGTACTGCACATTCTCCATCGACATAGGTTCCATCCCTATCACGTCTCTCTCCATCAAGAGCTGCATGGAAACGATTTTGAGAATCATGTTAACTTTCGTACATGGGCATTAAGACATGATACTCCAGATTCATCATGTATCTTGTTTAGTGATGAGGCAGCATTTACTACTCATGGTCAGGTAAACCGCAGAAACATGCACTATTGGTCTGTTTACAATCCCCGGTGGCTTTTCCCGAGGTCACGGCTTCAAACCCGGCGGAGGGCGATGTATTTTTTTGGGCGTAAAATCCTTAGCATGGCTTCCTTCGCAAGGGAAGTAAAACCGGTGGTCCCGTGTCGTAGATTTACGGCACCTAAAAGAACCTTAAGCCTGATAAAGAGATCTCTGAGCAAGATTTCCGGTCTTTCTTGCCCAGTACAGAATGGGACGCTAAGGACCATAGTAGTTAAAGAGGGTCCACAAATAAAACTCAATTTAAATTTCCCGTTGGCTTCGTCAGGTGGAACGTCAGCGTCCATGGAGTTTAAACGTGTGGTGTTGGATAGTGAACCATCAACTCATAGGCCGTTTGTTCATAGAAGGAACAATGAACTCGCACAAGAATCGCAGCCTCCTGACACACCATCTGCCACAGATGCTAGATGTTCCTTTGCAGACTAGGAGGAACCTGTGGTACCAACATGATGGCTGTCCAGCCTATAGTGCACGAAGTACTACAGGTTGTCTTAACGGATTGTTTCCAAAACGTTGGATTGGACGAAGGGGACCTGCACCTTGGCCGGCCCGTTCACCGGATCTGTCCCCTTTAGGCTTTTTTCTGTGGGGAAGGCTGAAAGATACTGTCTACAAGGATGTAACAAACGACGTATTACTGCTGCCTGCTCTGAAATTTCCGCTGGAAATGCTGGAACGTTTGCAGCAGTCTTTACATAGCAGACTGGAAGCGTGCATTGAAGCTGCTGGTGGTCATTTTGAACACAACCTTTGAAGGGCTATGCTCTCTTTACTTGTAAGAATCCACAGAAGTACTATAATTCCATATTGTTTTGCTTTACTTTGTGCTACCACAGGTTGTTCAAGTGTCGGTGCGTAAAAGTATCAAAATAAGATTTCTCGTAAACCACTTGAACTAGAATCTTGTAACAAAAGCCACTGACATTCTAATTTACCGTACCTTTATTCTGTTGATGTAACTAGGCATTGTTTCATTTAAAAATTGTATTTTTCGTAAAAACATTACACTTTCGCAGTATTATTAAATCTGTTTATAGGCTAAATGTACGAGCCCCTGACTACCAATCAATGCTGTGAAAACTGCACATCAATAGCACTTTCATTTCCAAAATATTTGCGGTGCAAGTTTTAGAGATTCATCCTGTGTATATATATATATATATATATATATATATATATATATATAATGTGTGTGTGTGTGTGTGTGAGAGTGTGTGCGGGGACTTCTGTGCAATTAATGCATGCGTTTCTAATTTCATTGTACGGACAGCAGTACTCGATGTTGATAGTTGGACTTACGATGTGCTGAGCTAACTGCAGATTAATCTGGGAGTTTGCCAGCTTCCGGAGAGGAAATTTGTGGATATCCCTTTACACTTATGAAAGGGATAGTAATGTGTTAATTTCCTGCAGTATCTGTAGACTCGTAAATAACCACAAACTTGTAAAGAACCCATCCAACATATTATGATAACACAAACTCTGCATGATCCCTGTCTTCACTATCTTCAAAGTTCGTTGGCATCAAAGGTTAAACAACTTAAAACATTGTTGCAGTTTATTTGGGCTTGCCCAGCTAGCGAGTGGACAAAATTTCCATTCACACTTTTGCATATCCTCACAGGGTGTCAACAGAGCTCCTTTACTGAGTTTCAGAGTGTTAGAGGAGGTAAAACCAAACATATGCTTTACTGTATGTGAGAAAACTTTCCAGAATGTCATTTATATGCTTCGTGTTCGTAAAGTAATATTAGAAATTAGTTTTCAGACTCCCGTTTATTTGAATGCATACGAAATGTAAACAAATGTTCTTCAGATAAGTTGTTCACACTATCTTACTTTTAACTCAAGGAATAATTGATTTTTGCGTATTGCCCAATATGTTCAAATATGCAATGATTGTGCCGAATAATCCCTACATCCTCTTAGATTCAACAGCCTGCTTATGCCAAGACCTACCTAATTATTCTCCTTCATTTAGCCACATTCTGTGCATTACTTTTTCAACGGCTTACTTGTATACTGTTAAGAACATTTTCTACATCGAGCCATTTTAATGCTGGTTTGTTACGTACAACGGATCAATGAACGGCCCTTTTACATGGGCTATCATTAAGGCTCAGGACCTAGTGTCCCCTGCGATCTACTGGGGCTACAGGTATAACATAAACAAAGCTAACACAACGTGCACTCGCTGATAATGCTTCTGTAATGATAAAAGGTAAAAGTACATATCACGGAGGGGCCCCCGGAACCGGGGCAGAGCACCGCATGCAGGCCAGTCGGCCCGTTATGCTTCCAACGTGACCTCTGGGAGGGAAGGATGAGGGGAGAGTCCCGAAGGGTGATCAGATCCGGATTCAAACGCGCGCAAGCATGGACGCCGCACGATCCCTGCCCATAAGTCAGCAACTTCCAGGGTCCCTCGGAGTGGAGCCCCACGCTGAGGAGATACCTAACTGAGCGTTTCCGCAGCGACGCCAGGGAAGAAACCTTTAGAGAGCGTTAGCCACCGTCCAGCCGCAACCCACCGAACACCGTCGCCTGGTCCTAAAACCTTGAAACAGATGATAAGGAAGATGATGGTACAGGAAATGAGGCGAAGTAGAGTTGTAGTAGAATATGAACCACCCCAGCATTCGCCTGGTGACCTGTGGAAACACGAAAAACCCATGGGGCAGAATCGATCGATCCTGGGATCTCTCGAATGCAGGCCACAGATGTAACGGCCTGAGCCATCCTGCTCGGTCCTCTGTGATGATAGGAGGTGTATTTTTAGATTGAATACCGGCTCCCAACTTCGAGCCTCAGCTATGTACAGATATGCAGCCATCCCAACCTATTAGCCTTTGTTTGTTATATAAATTGTATAGTTCAACATTTTGTGTGATTCGCCAGAAATGTAAGTTATAATTCTCAGGTATTCACAAATCATGCACCACACAGCCCTGACCTAGCACTAGAAGACTTCCACTAAAGAAAGCTCATCGTGAACATCACTTTGAAGATGAGAAGATGATGGAAAATTTTGTGAGTCAATGTTTTGAGTAGGGATGGGACCTCGATACTTTCGATACTTTTAAAATTTTAAGTTAATTGTTATCGAAAGTTGTTGCATTTAACTTTATACTGAGGAATGAAAGGAGTCGAGACTTCACGTTATTGCCTCGCTCGTGTCCCCAAAGAGTTGCTGGACTATAGTTCTTGATAGACCTTGACTGCGATGAATGTAACATTCCATAGGCTCTTGTGTCTAAACGAAAGCATGCAAAACAATGGGGGAAAGGCTAGAGGTACTCATTTAACACGCAGCTTTAACGAAGCTAATTAAGCTGGCGCACCTATCACGTTTCTACAATAGCCAGGCTTGGCAACCCCAGCAGAAGCAAATCAGAACCAATGAAGTGAATTAATACAACGTATGGAAATATTTGCTCTTTCATGAATGCTCGTGCTCTTAAACAAAAGTCTTTGATTCCTTCATACACTATGTGATCAAAAGTATCCGGACACCCCACAAACATATGTTTTTCATCTTAAGTGCATTGTGCTGCCACCTAATGCCTGGTACTCATTATTCGCGACCTCAGTAGTCATTAGACATCGTGAAACAACAGAATGGGACGCTCCGTGGAACTCACGAACTTCGAACGTGGTCAGGTGATTGGGTGTCACTTGTGTCAGAAGTATGTACGCGAGATTTCCACACTCCTAAACATCCCTAGATCCACTGTTTCTGATGTGATAGTAAAGTGGAAACGTGAAGGGACATGTACAGCACAAAAGCGTACATGACGATCTCGTCTGTTGACTGACAGAGACCGCCGACATTTGAAGAGGTTCGTTAAGAGTAATAGGCAGACATCTATCCAGACCATCACACAGGAATTCCAAACTGCATCAGGATCCACTCCAAGTACTATGGCAGTTAGGCGTGAGGTGAGAACCTTGGATTCCATGGTCGAGCGGCTGCTCATAAGCCACACATCACGCAGGAAAATGCCAAACGACGGCTCGCTTGGTGTAAGGAGCGTCACATTACACGATTTAACAGTAGCAAAATATTGTTCGGAGTGAAGAATCACGGAACACAATGTGGCAATCCGATGGCAGGGTGTGGGTATGGCGAATGCCCGGTGAACGTCATCTGCCAGTGTCCGTATGCCAACAGTGAAATTCGGAGGTGGTGGTGTTATGGTGTGGTCGTGTTTTTCCTGGAGGGGCCTTGCACCCCTTGTTGTTTTGCGTGGCACGATCACAGCGCAGAACTGCTTCCCACTGTTGAAGAGCAATTTGGGGATGGCGATTGCATCTTTCAACACGATCGAGCACCTGTTCGTACTGCACGGGCTGTGGCGGAATGGTTACACGACAATAACATCCCTGTAATGGACTGGCCTGCACAGACTCCTGACTTGAATCCTATAGAACATCGTTGGGATGTTTTGGAACGCCATTCTCCAAGATACTTTCCAGCACCTGATTGAAAGTATGCCTGCGAGACTGAACGCTGTCTTCAAGGCTACGAGTGGGCCAACACCATATTGACTGGCAGCTTTACCGATGGAGGGCGCCACGAACTTGTACGTCATTTTCAGCCAGGTGTCCGTTTACTTTTGATCACGTAGTGTATCTCATATAATGCTTTCTTGATTTTTTATTCAAATTTTTAATTGGGTCTGATATACTTTTGTATTAAACATGTATATACTAATGTATGAGGGTGGGTAGTAGAGATGTTTAATGCACAAACTTAGTGTGTTTCCGAGTGTTATATGGCCAATTACTTATTACCGGATGAAAAAGTGCATATATGGCATTATCAAGAAAAAGAATTCCTGTCAATTGGAGAATGTCAAACAGAAACAATTTCGGAATTAGCATACGATACAAAACTGGTTACATGCGTATAATTCAGTGAACAAGCTATCACCTTGTCAGTTTTTTATAAAGTGAGTATCGAGTATCGATTATCGGTGTTCAAAAATCAGCATCAGTATCGAGTGTCGAGAAATGGTGATATCGTCCCATCACTAGTTTTGAGGAAGGGATTTGATTTTTACCGTACTGGAATACCTGCACTTTTCTTTCAAGGAGGATAAGTATTGTGAAAAAAGAGGAAGGTTGTAATGAAAAATGGCAAATTAATTGTGAATGTTGTGGTTATAATGTTGTCTTAAGTTCATTTAGTTTTGTTGTAAATTAAGAGAGAGAGAGAGAGAGAGAGAGAGAAATAGGAGGCATCATTTTCTGACTGCTGTTTCTCAGAAAATGTAAATTTATTAAATTTTATAATTAATGACTGTGTATGTTACACAGGTATGTTGTGTACATGCGCGTTCTTTTCACTAAGCTTTGTCTCTAGGCAACTCTCCATTGAAGAAAGATAATATAAAGGATGTTTTCTCTCCAGTGTTCTCTCCCATTATTACTTTCTCACTACGTATACTAAGTAGGGGAAGTATTGTATTTCACCCAAAAATTCGATACCGAGATTTCACCGGAAATACATGTTTTGAGGCCCCCTGAATCCAAAAAAAGCATTTCTGGAAACATGTCCTTGTGTGTGTCTATGTGTGTCTGTGAACAGCATTACTCAGAAACGAACAGTCGGATAAACACCAAACTTGGTATTTAGGTTCAGTATCTTCCAGAGATGCGACACGAAGGTTTTCAAGAAAATCCCCCACCCCAGATTACCCTTTACACCGAACATTTTTCAAAACTTTTAATTTTCTCAAAAATGGCTCTAACGATTTTGATTAAAATATCATATGTTTAAGATATTTTCATGACTTAATGAAATGTATATCTCGAATTTTCTGGGAATGTCTGCAAAAGCATTCTTCATTGTGAACGACTTTTGTATAACTGGTAAACCATAAGAGATAAACAAACTTTTACTACACAAAAAATGTAGATCGCGTTAAAATACACAATTTATATCATATAAATTTTTTTTGTTGAGTGAACCATTTTCGAGATATTGCTTGTTATACCCTTAAATTTTCCAGTACTAATACTTTTTCTCAAATTTGTTATTCATTTTGTTTTTTTCTTGGTAATGCAAAGAGAATGGAATACTCCACATAGCAACCAGCTCTTAAAATATTTGAGTATAGGTTAAAGTCTACCAATTACCCTTGCATCTACAAGAAAATTAGCAATAAGATTAACTTCTCGATTAACATGAAGCATATGGAGAATAAGCGTTTGTAAAAATAGTTTGTACAAGAGCCGAGAACGTCATGTGAGTGTAACACAAAAATTTGTTTTTTAGGCGAGAAACCATAAATCCTCTCACGAGTATTAGACATGCGGAAAGAGTCACATATTATAACATACCATTTATTGTCTAACAAAAATTTGATCCTTTACAAAGTTCCTGAAATATGCAACCTGCAGAACACCGAATAGCACATAAAACATCTGGAAATCGGGGCGAGTGCTAACAAGGGTCCAATATAATCGCGAGCCAGTTTTGGTTACCCATATTCTAAGAAAAACAAAAAAAAATCTTCCATAGTATTTTGTAAAGCTGTTCCTTTTATTTTTAATTGTAGAAATATTGTTCTCATCTATCCTGCAAAAAAGTTAAATATGCGTATTAAGCTTAAAAGCAATAGTGCAATTCATGTTGGTATACCATACCTGAATTCCCAGTATTCAGGATCACTGGTGCTTTTGGATACATGTCCTTTGGAGTAAGTGTTACCTCGTGCATTTGCAAGCCACACATCATAACCTGCGTCTGCTAGTATGTATCCTGTAACAGTTAATTCAACCGCAAAATAGTGATAGTTACCTTTATTTTACATAACAGTGTCATGTCTTACGTAAAAGGCACAATACTTAAACTATACAGCTGTACACACTATTAAAGACATGCGAATAAAATGAGAAAACAATTACAACATTTTGTTTGGTTAATTTAACTTCTTAAACATTCAAACTCTGTTTTCTGAAAGTGTTATTAAATTTATGAAAAGTTTGGAGTTATATGCATGAAAATATTAATCGAGAAGTATGTAATGAAGTAGTAAATGTGTAAAATTGTTTTATCCCCCACGTGATCTACTAGAAGGAAGGCCATATTTATCTCTCTGACTTTTTCTACTGGCATTTATTCTCGACACTTAGGTCCTAAAATCTGTGAAGTACTTACCTCCCAATTAACAAGAGCATAATTGTGATATTGTTTCATAATTTGTTTTACAAAATGTCAGATTTGCAGGAATACGCATTCCATTCTGTATGGTACACGTTCTTCACATTTAAACATTTGTTTATTTTCCCTTTTAATTTCTATTTTTCTTTCGTTCTTTCGTTTTGTTAGCAGATGAACAACGTGCTAACAAATGTTGCGCATGTCTATACCCTATATATGTCTTTTGATCATTTATTTAAAAATATTTAACTAAATTCAACACAATTGTTAAAATACTCATGCATTCATTCAACAGTCTCTAAGATTAATAAATAATACTAAAGTTTTGACATTAACAGTCGCACCAACTTTCTCCCCATGAAGCATTATCGTTCTTATATAAAACATTTACTGAAAAATTGATACTACTATTCATGTTTTAGCTATATATTTCCTTAGGAATGATTTCAAATTAAATAATAAGCGATCTGTTATTCAAAGCCCAAGATAACGGATTTCAACTTTTTGGAAGGCCTATTGCAATCGAAAAAAGAAGAAAAATCGAAAAATTTTGGGAAAGTGTAAATAGGCAATATGGAATATTTCGAAAACTGCTAAAGATACGATAATTGTGACACAAACTGTACCTTTTAATGAGTTCTATGTTTTATCCGATGCAATATATACATTTTCTCAGTCATCCGGGTATTTTAAACATACGCATTTCAATGAGCCCCATTTCTGAGGAAATAAGATATAAGGAGAAGTTTCCACATAAAGAATAGTTATGGGATGGAGAATTTTCTTGAAAATAATTCGCAGAATTTAAAGATTCTGAACTTAAATATTAAATTTGGTCTTGATTCTATCTAATATTTGAGTTATGTTTACACACGAACACACACAGTGCGCGGATCTTTTTTTGGGAGGGTGAATCTCAAGCCTAGAATTTTCAGTGAAGTTGTGATATCAATGTTTGGTTGGAAAACATATTTCCGGGTATTATACATATTTCTGATGCTATACGCTTACGTCAGTTACAAGCTAGGCACTAATCAGCATTTTGTTGGGTGGTTAAACTTAGGGATTTTTGACGGCGGTCTCTCGATCAACCATGTGCCTAACAGGACTCTTTGTTGGTCAGTTATTAAATTCATCTTGTGTTAAGAGTAGGCGCTAGGTCGACGACGAGGGACAACTGATCTTCTTCTGCTAGACGTAATCGCATGTCAGCAGAAATTAACTTACTCACGTGTCGGACATGAAGCGATCTTTTACCCTAAACCGCGTGTCACCCAAACTCTGCTTGCTTCAACATTCGGGAAATGATGCGCAAGAAATCTAAAGGCCAATTTCCTGAAGTTACTTAATGGAAGTTTGTTCTGAATATCTGGAATTATATAACCTCACAATTATCAAAATCTTTTAAAATAAAATTATAACCGTCAGAGTATTATAACAAAAAATTCGATACTTTTTTCACCGGAAATACACTATTTGAGGCGCTCCCTTAATAATAATAATAATAATAATAATAATAATAATAATACTGAATTTTTAGAAAAAAGATTCCGCGCGTGCATGTGTGTGCATGTATCTGCAAAGAGCATAACCAAAAACGTAAAGCTACTTAAATATCAAGCTTTATATTTAAGTTCTGCATCGTTCAAGGAAACCTTTCAAGAAAATCCACCAACCCAATTTACCGTTTACATGGTCAGTTTTTCGTTATATTTTATTTTCTCATAAATGATTTTCTCATTTTGATTAAAATACCTGCATATTTAAGATACCTGCGCGTCAAATCGAATTTATATTTGGAATTTTATGCGAACAGCTTTTTCATTCTGAGGTCTGTATAACTGGTAAATTGTAAGAGGTAGACAAACATTGTGGATCCCGTTAAAGCACACAACGTATGTGATCTTTTGTGGCTTTATTCACTTCCTAGATATTTTTAGTATTTCATTTGAATTTTCTAATTATGATACCTTTTCCAAGTGGTAAGTCATTATTGGTCTTCTCTTGTGGTCATACAAGGAATACGTAATTTCAAAGCGATCACATAGCGATTCGCTTTTTAAAAATATGGCTATCGCTGTAGCGTACTCTATCCTTTTTATAACTTCAATTAAATATGAAAATATAAATATTTAATGAAAGTTAAATTAATATTATAATTATTAACAAGAAGTAGAGAGAGAAATAAGCTTTTTAAAGAGCAGTTTGTAGAGGAGGGACTAGAAAAAGTCGTGTGAATGCAACATCAGATTTAAAAAAGTAATGTTACTTTATAAGCGTATTTTGTGATTATATATATTATTTAACATTTATAGTTTTATTGGCGTATATTAACAGAATTAATAATTAATGAACAGACATATATATATAAGGTTTTACGGTTATTCCTATTTAGACTACAACTTGCAATCCAAGAGATAGATTTGGATAATTTTAAAGCATAATAGGATTCATAATAGAAAAAATAAAATAAACAATTTTAAGTTGTAAAACTTATGATAAACTCTTATTCATTTATTGAATAAAAAATGCATAGAAAGTATTTCACATTTTTTTTTCTCAAAAGAATGTACAGGATTTTGGAATTTCCATTCTGTAACTCTTAATGTGAAAATTATCTCTCTGAGGTACGTTATAAATATCTCTATTTTTATCGTTTTGAATCTGATGATTTCTTTGTACGTAATCATCTATTTCTGCAACCGAAACCAAGCGTACAATTTATTTAATGCATTGATGATTTTAGTTTTAGGTAAGCTTGATCATCGCTTTTTATTGGAATGTTTGTCATCTGCAAGTAATATAAAATCTGTAATTCTTTTTAGTTTAGTGTCCTTTAACCGGTTAGATCATATAGGACGATGAATGAAATAAATACTCAAATGATACTCAGGGTCCATAGAAGTTACCCGACATTCAGCTTTTCAGGATGAGGGAAAGCCCTAGAAAACCTTATCGGGGTAAAGCGCTCTAACCGAGGTTCGAACTCGGGACCTCTTGAGTTTGAGGCAGACACGATACACGCCATAGAGGCGGGCAAAATCTTTATTTTCAATAACATTTGGGAAATCTTTTATATATAAAGGAAAACAATAATGGGCGCAGAACCGATCCTTGAGGTACTACTCGTTTAACCTCTCTTACCCTGGAACGGCATATATCTAGTTTTCTTTATTTTCAAATTGAAGTTCCATAAATGGTTTTCCATCAGTTAAGTAAGACTTAATCCATTTATTTATAGTACCCCTAAATGATTATCGTCATCCTTGGAAACAACATGAATGATAGTAGTTAAAACTACTTTTCTAGTTAAAACTGGTGTTAACGCATTTCGTTTACATAAACACGAGCTCTCAAGTAAGATTTCAGTTTATACTTTTCCAGTCTAATAGATTTTCTTTTGCTTCAGGATGACCAACTTACCTAACGCTTTATCAGGACCAAGAATGATCCAGTCAACGGAACTACAGAGTAGTGCATGGTGTATGAGAACTGGTGTCCCTCTGGTGTCATTCTGAGCTTTTCCTCTTGGAATCCTATGCAACGTCTGAATGTAACCGTCATTACTAGTCACGTTGTGGGTCTCGGCAGGATATTCGTGACGTGCTACCAGAGCTGGCTGTGACAAATAAGTGTTCTCAGTAGTTATGCTTCTTGTTCTTATAATAGAAAGAATACATTTATCTACTCACCATTGTAAGCTTCATGTCTGGATGGTAATACAAGTTGCTTCTTTTACCCGCTTTCGCCTCTTCTCTAAGAGCCAAGAGCATCAGTAGCCACGCCAGGCGCATGTACTTCATTTTCCTTTTCCTGTTTTCAGCTTCAGTTGTTTTCGAGTTCCTGTTAGAAGACAATTTTGAGAAATTGCTTAGAGTTTGTCAATTTCTGCCATGGTGACAAAAGGCTTGGCTGTTCAAGGACATACGTGCCCGTGCGCACCATTCTCGATGAAGATTTTAGGTGGTAAAATATGGACTTTACCGTGGTGAGCGGTCATTTGTGGTGCATCGACGCCGGTAAAAGTTTATCGAGGATTTCAAAGCAGTTAAACCTTACCGGCCATGAACGGTCAATTATTTTCAACTTCACTTGCGCTGAAATGTTAAAATGGCGGAATAGTATAGGTTAGAATTCCCAACTAATCTATAAAAAAGGTTGATTCAAAAACTGAATCTGCAATTGTAAATGGGGCTTCATAATATTCATAGAGTTGTAAAACGGTAAAGTAAATTCCTAGGATGATGGTAAATGTTAAACCTTGAATGGATTGATTATAATTGTCTACTAATAGTCCATGATGACTTCATGTAAACATTGATGACTCCATTTTCGGCAATTGATACATCCTGATAGAGTTACTTTAATGTACTTTGTAATCTTTAATGCTTCAAGACCTTTTTGTGCGACAGGTGCCTTAACGGCGTTACATAACATAATTATATCAGTTGAAGTATAGTTCCAAGAACAAGGCAGAAATATGGGGAGTAATGAATGGATTTACTACAATTAGTACACTTTCCAGAATATTAGGTACATTAATTACATAGATGTAGGAATCCGGTAACCTGAAGAGGTCAGTGCCGATCTGACACCTGAAGTCATTATTATGGTGCCGGGGTAGCGCATGCGCCTCGTACACAAGAGGTTCCCAGTTCAAATCCTGTTGAGAATTCCTTTTTCTTTCTTCAGCCTGTCTTTCAGTAGGTGAATATCGACTAAGATAGCTGGAATTTAGTCAGTGTGGAAAGAAAGAAAAAAACTATAATAGTGGAGCACATTTTTCTAAACAATTGTAAGGCCAGCTTTGCCTACGTGCCCATCTTAAAGTTATTGCTTCTATCTCTGTACTTCCATCTTTCCTTAAGAATTGCATGTTAAATTTAATAACATAATAGAGAAACTTGGGTCTGCTTTTGCTTTCCTCCATTACATGCTGAACTATAAATGCACGCGCTTCAGCAAAGAGGTAGAACAAGTGAAAAACAGACGACATGATGTACATCCGGGTATGTTCAGTAGAGTTTAACTGCAATGAACGTGCACAGCCAAGGTCACCAAGCTACGGTGAACATTGATGTACCTCTGTGTAATGATTACCGCGGTTAAATTCTTACTGCGGTAACCTGAAGGTCCCTGAAGGGTTTGTTTAACGAGGACGGTGCATATGGCCAACGAGCTGTTTCGAAATTCTAGCACGCGTTTGCAGGGTTTGTCAGACCGATTGTGAAGATCATATTTTCTTTGTTTTCTTTTTACATTCTCTACTACGTATAGTACGTAGGGGAAGCTACCCCACCTCCTCCCTCCCCCACCCCCACCCCCCGCTGTGCCTTGGTTGTTTTAGTTGCACCTGCGGTCGTAAATCATGTTGAGTACAATGGAGGCTTGACAGTTAAGCAATTAAGGGTGTCAATCAACTGTCAAAACGAACAAAGGGGTCATAAATTTAAGGTTCTGTAACAAAGGCGAGATGTTTTTCCTACCCCTCCCACATTAGGCCACTTCTGCACCTGGTCAGTTACCCACCCCCACTTCCATTGTGTGTCGAACACGTGGCATACTCGTTCCACTAGCTTTTAACAAAAGAACAATGCTTGCCCTTCAGCTGTCAAAATGAACAAAGCCCATGATGAATTAGGGTTGTAACAAAGCCTGACCCTTTCCATTGTGTAAGAGATTCTATTGTGTGTGCCTTTCTATTGTCCTTGGCAAGGCTAGTTTAGAAAGACACCTGCAGCGTTCCCATCCCAATAACAAAGCCTGACCCTTTCCATTGTGTAAGAGATTCTATTGTGTGTGGCTTTCTATTGTCCGATGCAAGCATTCTTTAGAAAGACCACCTGCAGCGTTCCCATCCCAATAACAAAGCCTGACCCTTTCCATTGTGTAAGAGATTCTATTGTGTGTGCCTTTCTATTGTCCTTGGCAAGGCTAGTTTAGAAAGACACCTGCAGCGTTCCCATTGTTTGGCCACCTGCTAGTTTAACAAAAGAATTCGAGGGTTGCTTTATACTCGTCCTGTCCTTGTTTGTGTGAAAGAGAGAGAAACTTGTTTACCAACTCTGCGTGACGTCATACTTTAGAAAGACCACCTGGCATACTCATCCCACAATCCAATAACAAAGCCTGACCCTTTCCATTGTGTAAGAGATTCTATTGTGTGTGCCTTTCTATTGTTCTTGGCAAGGCTAGTTTAGAAAGACACCTGCGACGTTTCCATTGTTTGGCCACCTGCTAGTTTAACAAAAGAATTCGAGGGTTGCTTTATACTCGTCCTCTCCTTGTTTGTGTGAAAGAGAGAGAAACTTGTTTACCAACTCTGCGTGACGTCATAGTCGGCCATCATGATTTTGCCTGAGGGAGTTCTCTCCGATGTTTTACGACCTCCTACGAATATACCCGAGCATAGTTAACAAGCATTCTGTTTCAGCCAACGACTCCGAAAAAGCGCCTAATATACATTTCATTACGTGCATTAAACCTCTGAGTGATATCCATAGATCGGTGTTCGATTCTTACTGTAATCAAAAGTTTATTGCTAATGAGAAATTAATGATTGATATTATTATATCATTACCCTAATTAATGAAAACGGCGTTCAGAGAATTCTAGCTAGAGTCTTACCAAGTGAAGCTCTAACGCGCAATAACTATTAAACTATGCAAGACCAGATTGAAAATGTATTTAACAAATATAATTTAATTTTTATACATCATCATCCTAATTAATGAAAGACAGTTCAGAGGACCCTAGTTCGAATCTTACCCAACGAAACTCTAATGCTTAATAAATATTAAACTATGCAAGGTCAGATTTAAAAATGCATTTATCAAATATAATTTTTTTATACATCATCACCCTGATTAATGAAAGACCGTTCAGAGGACCCTAGTTCGAATCTTACGCAGCGAAACTCTAATGCTTAATAAATATTAAACTATGTAAGGTCAGATTAAAATGTATTTAACAAATATAATTTAATTTTTATATATCATTACAATAATTAATAAAAAGGGTGTTCAGAGGGTCCTAGATCGAATCTGCCAAACTCTAATGCCCAATAACTATTAAACTATGCACGGCTAGATTAAAATGTATTTAACAAATATAATTTAATTAATGAAACGGTGTTCAGAGGGTTCTAGATCGAATCTGCGAAACTCTAATGCTTAATAAATATTAAACTATGCACGACCAGATTAAAATGTGTTTAACAAATATAATTTAATATACACGACATTACAATGTTTAACGAGCTGTATTCTTAGGAACCAGAGGTCCGTAGTTCGAATCCTGCCCCTGCGAAACGCTATAATAACTATTAAAATATTGAAGCAGGGGGCGGTCGGATTAAAATTGCAATTAGCAAATATAATTATTTATATTAAACCCTGATGCATACTTACATATGCCGAAGCCTAGACAACATTCTTTCTTCTTCTCCTTTCTTTTTCTTTCTATCTATCTCTTTCTTTCTCCACGACTTGCACACATTCAGGCGTTCGCATATACACGAGCGCTTGTACACACATCAGCAAACATACACTGGTGCACGCATGCAAGCACATACACACACGCACATGTAAGTACACACACGCACACACGCACACACGCAAGCACGTACACACACGCACATACATACACCAGCACATACACACACATGCACATACATACAACAGTACACACACACACATACACCAGTACACACACGCATTCACGCACCTCATGCGTATACATACATACACGAGTGCTCTTACACTCACGCATTC
Source organism: Deroplatys truncata (assembly GCA_030765065.1). NCBI lineage: Eukaryota > Metazoa > Arthropoda > Insecta > Mantodea > Mantidae > Deroplatys > Deroplatys truncata. The sequence continues at coordinate 182,986,477 of CM060986.1, forward strand.
ACGCACCTCATGCGCATACATACATACACCAGTGCTCTTACACTCACACATACAAATACATGGACACACACACACACGTGCAAGCACATATGCCTGTTCACTTACACCCAACAGCACCAACCCACACACGCACACACCAACTCACGCGCATATCCTGAATGAAAAGAGACAAAATGATGCAATAAAAACTAATTATAGCTCGGGATGCAAGGCTCCATTTACGATTGCTCGAAACCGGTCTTCTAATAACTCCAAAACTAATTAAAATAAAGACAGTAAATAAACTTTATTACTTTTATGCCATTAGCTCGTTTCTTGTGCATGTATATTAGAGTCCGGGTGTCATGGGTTCGATCCTTAACTTTAAAATCTCAATTATCTCAGAAACTAGCAGGGATTAAGGTGCGGACCAAAGCACGATTTTTAGTTCCTACGATGAACAATTAATGCTTTATATAATTTCCAATCAGTGTCCCTAGCTCGAATCCCGATCTTTCAGTGACTTCCCTAATTTTCCACTGTGTTCTAGAATATATCACTTAGATCAATGTTGCAACTGCATACAGGTCTTTTAAACACATCAAACTAATATTATAAATAATTTTGTTTCTGGCGTTCTGAGTTCGAATACCGATTCAATGAAGTTTTCTTATAAATTTAATAACAGTAAATAATTAAGACAAAGGTACCAAATAAACCTATTACGTTTATGTCATCAGATAATATCTTGCGGGCGTATATTAGGGTACCTGACGTCCAGGGTTCGATCCTTAAGTTTAAATCTCAATTATCGCAGAAACTAGCAGAGATAGAGCTGGAGACGAAAGCATGTTTGATAGCTCATACAATGAACAATTAATGCTGTATATAATTTTCAATCAGTTGCCCCTAGTTCGAATCCCGATCTTTCAATGACTTCACTGATTTTCCTCTGTACTCTGGAATACATCGCTTAGATTGGTGCTTTAACTGCATGCAGCTTTGTGTAACGACATTATGGATGTACTCTGTGTGAGAGAGAGAGCGAGAGAGGGAGAGAGAGAGAGAGCGAGAGAGGGAGAGGAAGTGAAACAAGCAGGGATAGAAGTGCTGAGGGCCTCTGCGCATGCGTAGCAAGAGATGATGCCATTGGCTGCAATAATCACGTGACGTGTAAGCATCACAGCCATGATGACGTGCAGGCATCGCCTGGAGGGGGTTTAGATCCCTATATAAACAGACATCTGTCCCATGTTAGAACTGTTGTGTACTTATTAACTTTACATTCAAGTTTTAAAGAGCTTTAAAAGCAACGTGAGCTGCAGGCCGTCTACACATTCAGCACATATCAAAACGGGACAATGCAAGGTGAGTTTTAAATAACTATACAAAATCACTGTTGGCTTTTACAATACATTTAATTTTATTTAAACGTTACAGTACATGAAAGACGATTCGTTACAAAGAGCATCATATTTTCTAATCTGTGCTTTACATTCACATGATATTCTCAACACACATTCTTCTGTAACATTTATATGATTTTCTCTACATCTTCTTTGTAAGCATTCATACGATTTTCCCCTCATTCTTTGTTTCACTATACACTCACATGATTTCCTCTACTCATTCTTTGTTCCCCCTACAGGTTCATGCTCTGTTAACATTCACATGACTTTCTCTTCACATTCTTTGCTTCCATTAACATTCACATGATTTTCGCCACACATTCTTCTTACATAAACATTCATACGACTTTACCCTCATTCTTTGTTTCACTATACACTCACATGATTTCCTCTACTCATTCTTTGTTCCCATGCAGGTTCATGCTTTGTTAACATTCACACGACGTTCTCAGCTCAGTCTTTGCTTCCATTAACATTCACATGATTTCTCCTCGCATTCTTACATAAACATTCATACGATTTTCCCCCCTCATTCTTTGTTTCACTATGCATTCTTTGGTTCTCTGCTGGCTCATCTTCAATGAACATTCACATGATTTTCTGTACTTATTCTTTATTTCTCTACACCTTCATAGGCTTACTTACAAAACATACACACCCTAGTTCTTCAACTTGAATAATGTAGTGAAAATAATAATTCATGGCAATGTCTGTTACAGATTGTTTAGCTGATAGACTTAACAAGATGGTGGAAGAGCGTAGTTTCCTACCGACTCGTCGAGTTCAAGATCTCGAAATAGGTCTTAACTATGAGATAAAGTCCTTAAAGAGAGTTCAAACAAGATATGGTACCAGGATCGTATCTTCGCTGGAGGATTGTCAAGTGTTCTTGCCAGAGCGCTATAATACGTTAACCGATCAAGAGATTGCAGAAATACCTGGGAGCGTATACCTACAGTATAATGGCATGGCAGAGACGGGGAAATTTAAGACATGTAAATTGTCTTTTTTACACGCAAAGAAGGTGCGTAGAAGTGTCAAACTTAAGTATTTAATGTTCTCCCATTTCAAAATGAAAAATTCATAAATAAAACAACTGACTCATTGATATTACATATAAAGATACAAAAGATGCATATTATAGAATTTTATAAAAAATTAACGAAATTACAATATCACATGCTTTGAGTTTAATTATATCTAGCGCATTGAAATAACTCTAAATATCCGAATGTTTATACAAATCATTGTGCTTCTTTTACATGTGCCATATGCTTCATTTTACATGTATCATAACAAAAAATGTAATTCTTTCCAGGTTGCCTTTACTTGACCAAGATAGTTTTCTAAGACTTTCATTGTGCAATGTTTCAGGGTGTGCAATAAGAGGAAGAAGAAGAAGAGGAATAGCCTGCTACCATGCAATGGATGCTGACGCTATTGGAGGGTAGAATACCTACAAGAAACATTTCGGCAAGAAACGGGTGCTGAGACATCTACATCACCGAAACACATTAAGACAGGATCCTTATATAACATTACAGGGTATACAATGAAAAAATACGGTCAATTTTGTATACAATTCAATGCATGGCTGAGAGTTAGCTCGAACTAGTCTCCCTATATTCACTGAAATTAAGCATTGTGAGCAATAATTTAAGTGACTGTGAAAATACTTTAAGTAATGGTGAAATTTGTATCCTAAAAGACTTGAGCCCTGTATACATTAACAGCATTAAGACTGTTTGCCACGCTGGAATACAAATTATGAAAATAAAAAGACTTTCATTTAAATAATAAGGAAATTTGCATAACCTGATGTTACAAGTGTAATGACATATACAGAAACAATGAGTCGTACGAGAAAGTGATGGAAATGTAAGATAAAGAATAACAATAAAAGAATTAAGGTATGCTTTTACATAGTGTTTTTATTCATTAAAAATCCTTGCATTCCTAATGAAAAATAAACCATTACAATGATTAGTTTAAGTTATGTCACAATGATCAAAAAGAGAACCGTCTTTAGATGCATTACTCGATCTTAAGTCAGAGCATCAAGAAAGACAAATCACGGCTTCTCCGTTTTAGATGCGGTGACACTATTCAGGTAAATTCCTGTAACACAGCAGGTTGAGTATGCAGATCCGTGGTCCTAAATGGGTGAAACAGAGTCTTATCCAGCTTAACAGTCTTGAGATCTCAGCATCAGAAAGTCGAATCACAAGCCTTCTCCACTCGCTGAGCACAGGTTTAACAACAGCATTCTCTTCACCCTGAGACGATGTAAAGTATATAAATGTTCAACTTGACAAGGGATTCTAAACTTCTAGAGTCCAGAACTGATGTATTATATGGTGAAAACACATGTTCCTCTTCTTAGTGATCTTGTCGTCGAATCTCGGTGTCGGTAGCATTGAAGATGTCCATGATTATAGGATTCTGAAGCCCAAAAACTGTAGGAACTGCTGATTGCGTGATGTTAACTTGATGGGCGTCAAGGGCAGAGCATGATGTGTGCGTCGAATCATTCCATTATTATATCCTCGACGTCGTTGACTTCTTCTAAAAACTATAGGCATTATGCTTATATCCTTGTTTCTAAAGGCAATGATATTGCTGTTAGGCTCCCCTGTTTGCTCTATGAAGCGGATGTTTATGAACAACAGGTAAAATTTGATTTGATGGTTCCTGTGAAATACGTTATCCAGCCGTAACAGATGGGAAAACTGGTAGATGGAGTGTCCACTTTTACTATCGAGGAAGGAGACTGATGCAATACTGCGCTAAATTCGTATGATGCTCAACTTAAATATATTCACTAGGAAATCAGATTCAGACAGCTGATTAGATGGAATAACTTTGTCACTGAAGGGCCGCAGAACGTTCCTATAGAACAATCACTGGAAAAAATCAAGAGTGAAAGGACATTTTAATGACATTTTTATTATTATTATTATTCACTGATCTCAAAAAGAAGACATTCGCATCCTAATATGAGGAATCTTTCTAACTCTTTCATGGTTTCAAGGTTTTGCAGATGCTAATCACGCTATAAAACCACCCAGCTTTAAATCCTGAATAATGTCGTTAATTGCATCGGAAAAGTCATTTTTATCTGGTGTATGAAGCATCATGAGTACCCTTAGCATGTTTACCAAATCATTAGGATCGGTGTAGCGGTATAGCATCTCCTCTGTATTCGCTTTGGATATATCTTCTAATCTAGGTGAGTTGACACTAGTATGCTTGCTTTCATTGGTGTGTTTATTCAGTGCTTGCTCATTCAAAGAAACTGCTCTCATTGCTTCATCAGTCGTAGCTCTTGACTTTATTACAGGGTCGCTTGAACTGGTTCCAGGTACGGTACATCTTGAATCCCGCTCTTCGGGACTTGAGAAGATTTCAGGATCTCGTTTGGGTGTTGTAGTCAATGCACAGCTGGCCATTGCTTTACAGCATCGTCTCCTATGTTGTTTAAGCCTTGAAATTGTCCTGTTTTTTAAAGTTCTATTACATATGCAGCACTTAACAAAGCGATTACTCCCCCCTTGGGAAACATATGAAAAATCAAGATTCTCGTAAATTGACTGTAATTGTCCGTCTTTGTGAGTGTTCATGCTCAAGCAGTATATATAAACTAGTCAATGTATACTGTAGATGTTGAATTCGTATACGATAACACGAGACTGAGTTATTTTTTAACATTTATGTATTTATATATGTACTCAGGTTTTGATGCATATAAACAGCCATGTCCGAATTAGACTAAGCAAAATATTGTAGCATTCGCACATAATGGTTGTAATTCCGTTAATTATAACTATCTCATTAAGCACAAGCAGATTCAAATAGCTAGAAATGGATTCATAGAGGTAAGAGTACAAGTTTTCTTGATAGTTAGCACAGAGAATGCGAGAGTTAAGGGAGATACTGGTCATTTTCCCTTTGCAGGTCACCTTTTTCCCTTTGCTGGTCACCTTTTCCCTTTGCTGCTCACATTTTTCCCTTTGCTGGTCACCTTTTTCCCTTTGCAGGTCACCTTTTTCCCTTTGCTGGTCCCATTTTTCCCTTTACTGGTCACTTTTTCCCTTTTCTGGTCACATTTTTCCCTTTGCTGGTCACATTTTTCCCTTTGCTGGTCACCTTTTTCCCTTTGCAGGTCACCTTTTTCCCTTTGCTGGTCCCATTTTTCCCTTTACTGGTCACCTTTTTCCCTTTTCTGGTCACATTTTTCCCTTTGCTGGTCACATTTTTCCCTTTGCTGGTCACATTTTTCCCTTTGCTGGTCACATTTTTCCCTTTGCTGGTCGCCTTTTTCCCTTTGCTGGTCACCTTTCTTCCCTTTGCTGGTCACGTTTTTCCCTTTGCTGGTCACCTTTTTTCCCTTTGCTGGTCACATTTTTCCCTTTGCAGGTCACCTTTTTTCCCTTTGCTGGTCACCTTTTTCCCTTTGCTGGTCGCATTTTTCCCTTTGCAGGTCACGTTTTTCCCTCTTCTGGTCCCATTTTTCCCTTTGCTGGTCACATTTTTCCCTTTGCTGGTCACGTTTTTCCCTTTCCTGGTCACCTTTTTCCCTTTGCTGGTCACCTTTTTCCCATTGCTGGTCACCTTTTTCCCTTTGCTGGTCACCTTTTTCCCTTTGCTGGTCACCTTTTTCCCTTTGCTGGTCACCTTTTTCCCTTTGCTGGTCACCTTTTTCCCTTTGCTGGTCACCTTTTTCCCTTTGCTGGTCACCTTTTTCCCTTTGCTGGTCACCATTTTCCCTTTGCTGGTCACCTTTTTCCCTTTGCTGGTCACCTTTTTCCCTTTGCTGGTCACCTTTTTCCCTTTGCTGGTCACCTTTTTCCCTTTGCTGGTCACCTTTTTCCCTTTGCTGGTCACCTTTTTCCCTTTGCTGGTCACCTTTTTCCCTTTGCTGGTAACGTTTTTCCCTTTGCTGGTCACCGTTTTCCCTTTGCTGGTCACCTTTTTCCCTTTGCTGGTCACCTTTTCCCTGAATGGTTTACATGATGGGAACGTATATAACGTTGACATGAAACAGTTTTCCACTAAGTTCACATCTAAAGTCGCTTTCAAAGTCTAACATATGAATAGGCTGTGAGCATTCTTGTTTCATCCTCTCTAGCTTGACAGCTAAAGTAAAATAAATCGCTCTTAATGTATATACGCTAATGAGAAAGTATAAAAGAACTATCCTGAATAAAAATCGCTTAGTATAACGTGAGAGCTAAGGTGGTTAAGCTCGCAAGAGGTTTCGGTTTAATTAACTCTCTCACTAGCCTGCAACCATTGAAGTACATTTACCTGGTTACATAGGCTGAGGAACTGCGGTAAAGCTAGAGAAAAATTAAAGATAGGAGACCCTGGAATCATTCCGTTAGACGATTCGTGTAATCTTAGCGGCATTGCCAACGCTCAGCATAAGGTCTCTGCTTTGAGAAACATTGCTGCCAAGATCTGACTGAAACGACTTGGAAAAGCGTGCAATCTGATGTTACATTAGGTGAAAAAGTTGGCAGCGTGACTAGTAACAGCAATTATGAAGGGAAAGGTAGCTCCAGGTGCAGTAAACATGAAGAAGAAACGAGGAGGATTTCTACCTCTCATACCAATTATTGCAGCTCTAGGCGCTGCTGCTGGAGGTGCAGCCCAAATTGCCTCAGCAGTAAATAAGAAAAAGGCAGCAGATAAACAACTTGCCGAAATGATGAGGCATAAGAAAGAAATTGAGAGAAAGGTATCTGTTGGCGGAGGGTCCAAAAAGAAGAAACGAGGATTTCTACCGCTCATACCAATTATTGCAGCACTAGGAGCCGCCGCTGGAGGTGCATCACAAATTGCTACAACTGTAAATACGAAAAAAGCTGCAGATAAACAACTTGCTGAAATCATGAGACGTAACAGAGAAATTGAAGCAAGAGGGAGAGGTTTTCGAGTGAAGAAGAATAAGGGAAGAAACACAGAAACGAAGAAGAGACAGAGCCTGAAAGGGAATTCAAAAAACTCTGGCAGAGGGCTATACTTGTCCCGGAAAAAACATTGAGTAACATAGACCTTGACTTGTACGCCCGACGTTTAAAGATTCCTCATATTAGGATGCGAATGTCTTCTTTATTAGATCAGTGAATAATAATAATAATAATAATAATAATAATAATAATAAAAATGTCATTAAAATGTCCTTTCACTCTTGATTTTTTCCAGTGATTGTTCTATAGGAACGTTCTGTGGCCCTTCAGTGACAAAGTTATTCCATCTAATCAGCTGTCTGAATCTGATTTCCTAGTGAATATATTTAAGTTGAGCATCATACGAATTTAGCGCAGTATTGCATCAGTCTCCTTCCTCGATAGTAAAAGTGGACACTCCATCTACCAGTTTTCCCATCTGTTACGGCTGGATAACGTATTTCACAGGAACCATCAAATCAAATTTTACCTGTTGTTCATAAACATCCGCTTCATAGAGCAAACAGGGGAGCCTAACAGCAATATCATTGCCTTTAGAAACAAGGATATAAGCATAATGCCTATAGTTTTTAGAAGAAGTCAACGACGTCGAGGATATAATAATGGAATGATTCGACGCACACATCATGCTCTGCCCTTGACGCCCATCAAGTTAACATCACGCAATCAGCAGTTCCTACAGTTTTTGGGCTTCAGAATCCTATAATCATGGACATCTTCAATGCTACCGACACCGAGATTCGACGACAAGATCACTAAGAAGAGGAACATGTGTTTTCACCATATAATACATCAGTTCTGGACTCTAGAAGTTTAGAATCCCTTGTCAAGTTGAACATTTATATACTTTACATCGTCTCAGGGTGAAGAGAATGCTGTTGTTAAACCTGTGCTCAGCGAGTGGAGAAGGCTTGTGATTCGACTTTCTGATGCTGAGATCTCAAGACTGTTAAGCTGGATAAGACTCTGTTTCACCCATTTAGGACCACGGATCTGCATACTCAACCTGCTGTGTTACAGGAATTTACCTGAATAGTGTCACCGCATCTAAAACGGAGAAGCCGTGATTTGTCTTTCTTGATGCTCTGACTTAAGATCGAGTAATGCATCTAAAGACGGTTCTCTTTTTGATCATTGTGACATAACTTAAACTAATCATTGTAATGGTTTATTTTTCATTAGGAATGCAAGGATTTTTAATGAATAAAAACACTATGTAAAAGCATACCTTAATTCTTTTATTGTTATTCTTTATCTTACATTTCCATCACTTTCTCGTACGACTCATTGTTTCTGTATATGTCATTACACTTGTAACATCAGGTTATGCAAATTTCCTTATTATTTAAATGAAAGTCTTTTTATTTTCATAATTTGTATTCCAGCGTGGCAAACAGTCTTAATGCTGTTAATGTATACAGGGCTCAAGTCTTTTAGGATACAAATTTCACCATTACTTAAAGTATTTTCACAGTCACTTAAATTATTGCTCACAATGCTTAATTTCAGTGAATATAGGGAGACTAGTTCGAGCTAACTCTCAGCCATGCATTGAATTGTATACAAAATTGACCGTATTTTTTCATTGTATACCCTGTAATGTTATATAAGGATCCTGTCTTAATGTGTTTCGGTGATGTAGATGTCTCAGCACCCGTTTCTTGCCGAAATGTTTCTTGTAGGTATTCTACCCTCCAATAGCGTCAGCATCCATTGCATGGTAGCAGGCTATTCCTCTTCTTCTTCTTCCTCTTATTGCACACCCTGAAACATTGCACAATGAAAGTCTTAGAAAACTATCTTGGTCAAGTAAAGGCAACCTGGAAAGAATTACATTTTTTGTTATGATACATGTAAAATGAAGCATATGGCACATGTAAAAGAAGCACAATGATTTGTATAAACATTCGGATATTTAGAGTTATTTCAATGCGCTAGATATAATTAAACTCAAAGCATGTGATATTGTAATTTCGTTAATTTTTTATAAAATTCTATAATATGCATCTTTTGTATCTTTATATGTAATATCAATGAGTCAGTTGTTTTATTTATGAATTTTTCATTTTGAAATGGGAGAACATTAAATACTTAAGTTTGACACTTCTACGCACCTTCTTTGCGTGTAAAAAAGACAATTTACATGTCTTAAATTTCCCCGTCTCTGCCATGCCATTATACTGTAGGTATACGCTCCCAGGTATTTCTGCAATCTCTTGATCGGTTAACGTATTATAGCGCTCTGGCAAGAACACTTGACAATCCTCCAGCGAAGATACGATCCTGGTACCATATCTTGTTTGAACTCTCTTTAAGGACTTTATCTCATAGTTAAGACCTATTTCGAGATCTTGAACTCGACGAGTCGGTAGGAAACTACGCTCTTCCACCATCTTGTTAAGTCTATCAGCTAAACAATCTGTAACAGACATTGCCATGAATTATTATTTTCACTACATTATTCAAGTTGAAGAACTAGGGTGTGTATGTTTTGTAAGTAAGCCTATGAAGGTGTAGAGAAATAAAGAATAAGTACAGAAAATCATGTGAATGTTCATTGAAGATGAGCCAGCAGAGAACCAAAGAATGCATAGTGAAACAAAGAATGAGGGGGGAAAATCGTATGAATGTTTATGTAAGAATGCGAGGAGAAATCATGTGAATGTTAATGGAAGCAAAGACTGAGCTGAGAACGTCGTGTGAATGTTAACAAAGCATGAACCTGCATGGGAACAAAGAATGAGTAGAGGAAATCATGTGAGTGTATAGTGAAACAAAGAATGAGGGTAAAGTCGTATGAATGTTTATGTAAGAAGAATGTGTGGCGAAAATCATGTGAATGTTAATGGAAGCAAAGAATGTGAAGAGAAAGTCATGTGAATGTTAACAGAGCATGAACCTGTAGGGGGAACAAAGAATGAGTAGAGGAAATCATGTGAGTGTATAGTGAAACAAAGAATGAGGGGAAAATCGTATGAATGCTTACAAAGAAGATGTAGAGAAAATCATATAAATGTTACAGAAGAATGTGTGTTGAGAATATCATGTGAATGTAAAGCACAGATTAGAAAATATGATGCTCTTTGTAACGAATCGTCTTTCATGTACTGTAACGTTTAAATAAAATTAAATGTATTGTAAAAGCCAACAGTGATTTTGTATAGTTATTTAAAACTCACCTTGCATTGTCCCGTTTTGATATGTGCTGAATGTGTAGACGGCCTGCAGCTCACGTTGCTTTTAAAGCTCTTTAAAACTTGAATGTAAAGTTAATAAGTACACAACAGTTCTAACATGGGACAGATGTCTGTTTATATAGGGATCTAAACCCCCTCCAGGCGATGCCTGCACGTCATCATGGCTGTGATGCTTACACGTCACGTGATTATTGCAGCCAATGGCATCATCTCTTGCTACGCATGCGCAGAGGCCCTCAGCACTTCTATCCCTGCTTGTTTCAATTCCTCTCCCTCTCTCGCTCTCTCTCTCCCTCTCTCGCTCTCTCTCACACAGCTGCATGCAGTTAAAGCATCAATCTAAGCGATGTATTCCAGAGTACAGAGGAAAATCAGTGAAGTCATTGAAAGATCGGGATTCGAACTAGGGGCAACTGATTGAAAATTATATACAGCATTAATTGTTCATTGTATGAGCTATCAAACATGCTTTCGTCTCCAGCTCTATCTCTGCTAGTTTCTGCGATAATTGAGATTTAAACTTAAGGATCGAACCCTGGACGTCAGGTACCCTAATATACACCCGCAAGATATTATCTGATGACATAAACGTAATAGGTTTATTTGGTACCTTTGTCTTAATTATTTACTGTTATTAAATTTATAAGTAAACTTCATTGAATCGGTATTCGAACTCAGAACGCCAGAAACAAAATTATTTATAATATTAGTTTGATGTGTTTAAAAGACCTGTATGCAGTTGCAACATTGATCTAAGTGATATATTCTAGAACACAGTGGAAAATTAAGGAAGTCACTGAAAGATCGGGATTCGAGCTAGGGACACTGATTGGAAATTATATAAAGCATTAATTGTTCATCGTAGGAACTAAAAATCGTGCTTTGGTCCGCACCTTAATCCCTGCTAGTTTCTGAGATAATTGAGATTTAAAGTTAAGGATCGAACCCATGACACCCGGACTCTAATATACATGCACAAGAAACGAGCTAATGGCATAAAAGTAATAAAGTTTATTTACTGTCTTTATTTTAATTAGTTTTGGAGTTATTAGAAGACCGGTTTCGAGCAATCGTAAATGGAGCCTTGCATCCCGAGCTATAATTAGTTTTTATTGCATCATTTTGTCTCTTTTCATTCAGGACATGCGCGTGAGTTGGTGTGTGCGTGTGTGGGTTGGTGCTGTTGGGTGTAAGTGAACAGGCATATGTGCTTGCACCTGTGTGTGTGTGTCCATGTATATGTATGTGTGAGTGTAAGAGCACTGGTGTATGTATGTATACGCATGAGGTACGTGAATGCGTGAGTGTAAGAGCACTCGTGTATGTATGTATACGCATGAGGTGCGTGAATGCGTGTGTGTACTGGTGTATGTGTGTGTGTACTGTTGTATGTATGTGCATGTGTGTGTATGTGCTGGTGTATGTATGTGCGTGTGTGTACGTGCTTGCGTGTGTGCGTGTGTGCGTGTGTGTACTTACATGTGCGTGTGTGTATGTGCTTGCATGCGTGCACCAGTGTATGTTTGCTGATGTGTGTACAAGCGCTCGTGTATATGCGAACGCCTGAATGTGTGCAAGTCGTGGAGAAAGAAAGAGATAGATAGAAAGAAAAAGAAAGGAGAAGAAGAAAGAATGTTGTCTAGGCTTCGGGATATGTAAGTATGCATCAGGGTTTAATATAAATAATTATATTTGCTAATTGCAATTTTAATCCGACCGCCCCCTGCTTCAATATTTTAATAGTTATTATAGCGTTTCGCAGGGGCAGGATTCGAACTACGGACCTCTGGTTCCTAAGAATACAGGCTCGTTAAACATTGTAATGTCGTGTATATTAAATTATATTTGTTAAACACATTTTAATCTGGTCGTGCATAGTTTAATATTTATTAAGCATTAGAGTTTCGCAGATTCGATCTAGAACCCTCTGAACACCGTTTCATTAATTAAATTATATTTGTTAAATACATTTTAATCTAGCCGTGCATAGTTTAATAGTTATTGGGCATTAGAGTTTGGCAGATTCGATCTAGGACCCTCTGAACACCCTTTTTATTAATTATTGTAATGATATATAAAAATTAAATTATATTTGTTAAATACATTTTAATCTGACCTTACATAGTTTAATATTTATTAAGCATTAGAGTTTCGCTGCGTAAGATTCGAACTAGGGTCCTCTGAACGGTCTTTCATTAATCAGGGTGATGATGTATAAAAAAATTATATTTGATAAATGCATTTTTAAATCTGACCTTGCATAGTTTAATATTTATTAAGCATTAGAGTTTCGTTGGGTAAGATTCGAACTAGGGTCCTCTGAACTGTCTTTCATTAATTAGGATGATGATGTATAAAAATTAAATTATATTTGTTAAATACATTTTCAATCTGGTCTTGCATAGTTTAATAGTTATTGCGCGTTAGAGCTTCACTTGGTAAGACTCTAGCTAGAATTCTCTGAACGCCGTTTTCATTAATTAGGGTAATGATATAATAATATCAATCATTAATTTCTCATTAGCAATAAACTTTTGATTACAGTAAGAATCGAACACCGATCTATGGATATCACTCAGAGGTTTAATGCACGTAATGAAATGTATATTAGGCGCTTTTTCGGAGTCGTTGGCTGAAACAGAATGCTTGTTAACTATGCTCGGGTATATTCGTAGGAGGTCGTAAAACATCGGAGAGAACTCCCTCAGGCAAAATCATGATGGCCGACTATGACGTCACGCAGAGTTGGTAAACAAGTTTCTCTCTCTTTCACACAAACAAGGAGAGGACGAGTATAAAGCAACCCTCGAATTCTTTTGTTAAACTAGCAGGTGGCCAAACAATGGAAACGTCGCAGGTGTCTTTCTAAACTAGCCTTGCCAAGAACAATAGAAAGGCACACACAATAGAATCTCTTACACAATGGAAAGGGTCAGGCTTTGTTATTGGATTGTGGGATGAGTATGCCAGGTGGTCTTTCTAAAGTATGACGTCACGCAGAGTTGGTAAACAAGTTTCTCTCTCTTTCACACAAACAAGGACAGGACGAGTATAAAGCAACCCTCGAATTCTTTTGTTAAACTAGCAGGTGGCCAAACAATGGGAACGCTGCAGGTGTCTTTCTAAACTAGCCTTGCCAAGGACAATAGAAAGGCACACACAATAGAATCTCTTACAAAATGGAAAGGGTCAGGCTTTGTTATTGAGATGGGAACGCTGCAGGTGGTCTTTCTAAAGAATGCTTGCATCGGACAATAGAAAGCCACACACAATAGAATCTCTTACACAATGGAAAGGGTCAGGCTTTGTTATTGGGATGGGAACGCTGCAGGTGTCTTTCTAAACTAGCCTTGCCAAGGACAATAGAAAGGCACACACAATAGAATCTCTTACACAATGGAAAGGGTCAGGCTTTGTTACAACCCTAATTCATCATGGGCTTTGTTCATTTTGACAGCTGAAGGGCAAGCATTGTTCTTTTGTTAAAAGCTAGTGGAACGAGTATGCCACGTGTTCGACACACAATGGAAGTGGGGGTGGGTAACTGACCAGGTGCAGAAGTGGCCTAATGTGGGAGTGGTAGGAAAAACATCTCGCCTTTGTTACAGAACCTTAAATTTATGACCTCTTTGTTCGTTTTGACAGTTGATTGACACCCTTAATTGCTTAACTGTCAAGCCTCCATTGTACTCAACATGATTTACGACCGCAGGTGCAACTAAAACAACCAAGGCACAGCGGGGGGGTGGGGGTGGGGGAGGGAGGAGGTGGGGTAGCTCATTTGCATATGAATAGCCATGCATAAATTAACTCTTTCAGGACCCGCAAATGTACCCTACTAGCGAGGTTTGGCATAATTCACCAAGGATTTTCTTTAACTCTTGGTGCTTTTCTAAATTCTTGTGGGGAGAAGTATTGACATTGCATTTCACATAGTTTTATGATAGTCGTTACTTGTTATACATTCTTTAAATGCACATGACAACTTTAAGCATAGAAAGCAAAGAAAATATCACGTTGTATTTGAGCATATTAATTGCTGAAAAAATGTTAAAGCAAGCTGATCTAATCATTGTAAACGGATATATCACTTTAAAATAATTGTTATTCTATGTGTTGGTGAATATTAGCTACCTGCTAGCTCCTAAGTAATTGTCTCCTTTTCACGGAAACATTCCCCTCTGAGTGTTGTAAAAGATAATACTGCAAGTGTACAAGAAATAAGTACAACAAACGCACAGTGCAAGAGGTTACCGCCCAGCGGTGCAGCTATAACAATTTTCCGCCGATTGCCTTTTTTAAAGTTAAACTGAACTTTAAAATATTTATGAATTTGTAAAATAATTATAAAATCCTTTTTTAGTAGTGTACATTAATTAAATGTTGCAATTATTTTGTACGACACAATTATTGCCAAGACTACAGTTTTATTTATTCAATTGCGGTTGTGCAGACATTAATATCTTGGCGTCTTTAGTAGCGATGAGACATTCAATTTGGATTTATCAAAAATCCTTTTACTGCGTGTAAAACTTCAGTATGCATCCTATCCAAGTTTGAAAATAAATGCGACGTGTACAATTTATGCGAAATTTTGCGAAATTTAAAGAAAGAAAGAAAGAAAGAAAGAAAGAGAAAAGCAGCTCAATAATGTGCAGTATATTTCTATTTTGCTGACTTCGTTTCCCATTTGGAGAAAGTGCTTAAGACATTATGTAACTGAATCATAATGTATTTCTATAGCAAGTTTCATAACAATTGATTAGAGAAATACTGAATACAAAATCTGATGTGTTGCACTGACATGACTTATTCTATTCGTGTACAAACTATTTTTACAAACCCTTATTCTCCATCTACTTCATGTTAATCGAGATATAGATTTGCAGAAACTATCTTATTACTAATTTTCTTGTAGGTGCAAGGAGAATACGGTAGGCTTTAAGCGATAGTCAAATCTTTTAAGAGCTGGTTGCTATCTGGAGCATTGCATTCCCTTTGCATGCCCAGGACATAAAAAACGAATAACGAGTTCCCATTTGAGAAAAAGTATAACTATTGCAAAATTCAGACAAATAACAAAGAGTATCTCGGAAACGGTTCACTCCTCAAAAAGAAAGAAAGAAAGAAGAAAGACGTGTATGACACAAATTGTGTGTTTTAACGAGATCTACATTTCTTGAGTAGTAAAATTGTGTATCTCTTACGTTTACCAGTAATACAAAACTCTTTATTAAAAAAGAGGGCTTTTGGAGACATTCCCAGAAAGAAATGTACATTTCATTTCGATTGAAAATATCTTAAACATACCATATTTTAATAACAGTCGTTAGCCATTTTTGAGAATATCAAAGTTTACGAAAATTTTTCCATGTAGAGGTAGTCTGCGGTGGGTGGATTTTCTTGAAAATCTTTGTGTTGCATCCTTGGAAGATACTAAATTCAAATACTAAGTTAGGTATTTATCCGACTTTTAGTCTTTGAGTTATGCTGTTCACAGAGACGCATACAGATATGTTTCCAAAAATGCTTTATTTGGATTCAGGGTACCTAAAACGTGTATTGCAAGTAAAACATCAGTATTGAATTTTTTAGTGGAATGCAATAATTCACCTGCTTTACTATACGTAGTAGAGAAAGTAAAAGACTACATATACTGGATGGCGATTATTTATGGCTTCAGGGTAACTTATTATGTATGTCATCGTGGGTTTGTTATCCAAAGTTGAAAATAAACAGAAAAACACCAGTTACAGCATTATAATATCTACAATAATAAATAAAGATTTCATTCGAGGAGAAATGTATAGAAAATATGGATTACCGCTTCATATCTTCGTGTAAAATAAGTTGTTGGTTTAGAAATAGGCCAGCCAATCTAACTGCAGCACGTTGTTGTTGAAGACTGAAATAAAATTTATACTTGTATGAGTATGCAACCGCGGAGTTTATAGCGTTCGTAACAATGAGATCATATAAAAACAACAGCACAGTGGGTAACAGTGTACTTGAATACTATCCCGGGGTATGTTTCATGGTGCTTATAAAACGCTAAATATTGTGTTACAATATCGATTTGCTGGTTAGCAAAGGGGATTCGTCTTTATGCAGTAATTAGCCGCAATTATACGAGGCGCATCCAAAAATTAAGTTTCCCTATTTTTACTTTCTCTACTACGTATAGTAAGTAGGGGAAGTATTGTATTCCATCCAAAAATTCGATACCGAGATTTCACCATAAATACATGTTTTGAGACTTCCTGAATCCAAAACAAGCATTTTTGGAAACATGTCCGTGTGTGTCTGTGAACAGCATAACTCAGACACGAACAGTCGGATAAACACCAAACTTGGTATTTAGGTTCAGCATCTTCCAGAGATGCGAAACAAAGGTTTTCAGGAAAATCCCTCCACACAAAATTACCCTTTACATGGAACATTTTTCGAAAATGTTAATTTTCTCAAAAATGGCCCTAACGATTTTGATTAAAATACAATATGTTTAAGATATTTTTATGACAAATGAAATGTATATCTCGAATTTTCTGGGAATGTCTCCAAAAGTATTCTTCATTCTGAACGACTTTTGCATAACTGGTAAACCATAAGAGATAGACAAAGGTTTACTACACAAAAAATGTAGATCGCGTTAAAATACACAATTTATGTCAGATACATTTTTTTGTTGAGTGAACCATTTTCGAGATATTGCTTGTTATTCCCTTAAATTTTCCAATAGTTATACTTTTTCTCAAATTCGTTATTCATCTTTTTTATGTCCTGGACATACAAAGAGAACGGAATGCACCACATAGCAACCAGCACTTAAAATATTTGACTATCGCTTTAAACCTACCAATTCCCCTTGTATCTACAAGAAAATTAGCAATAAGATTAACATCTCGATTAGCATGAAGCATATGGAGAATAAGTGTTTCTAAAAATAGTTTGTACAAGAGTAGAGAAAGTCATGTGAGTGTAACACATCAGATTTTTTTAAATCAAAGAAAACATAGTTACATGAAAAGCTTTATTGGCAACAGGTACAGCAATATTTGAGCTATTTTTGGACATAGTCATCACTAGAATTGAGACACTTGTTATATCGCGGGATCAACTTTTGTATTCCTGTGTCGTAGAAGTCTGCCGTCTGTGAATGGAACCAGCGTGTGGCAGTCGTTTTGAGCTCTTCGTCGCTATCAAAACGCTGATCGGAGGACAGGAATTTCTTGTGCTGCAAGAAAAGATGCAAATTCCTGGGTTCCCAGCCGAACTCCAGCAGAACAGTTGCTGTTCCCCGAGCAGTATGTTGTCGAGCATTGTCATTGAGCAGCACAACACCTGCAGTAATCATTCCATGCCTTTGTTTTGAATGGCATGTTGCAATTTCAGCAGTGCTTCACAGTATCGGTCAGCGTTCACTATTTTACCTGGACAGGAAGTCAATAAGCAGAATGCCCTTCCTGTCCCAGAACACTGTGCACATCATTTTCTGCACCGATACGGTCTGTTTGAATTTCGTTTTGACCGGATATCCACTGTAATGCCAATGCATTGACTGCTGCTTGGCTTCCGGAGTAAACTGCGAAATCCACGTCCCATCGCCCATTCTGTCGAGGAATTCGTCGTCGTCATCGTGATACCGCTGCAGAAATGTCAGTACTGCTCCTAAGCGTTTCGTTTTATGCTCGGGTGTCAGGTTTTTCGGTACCCACCTGGCACACAATTTTCTGAAGCAGGTGCTTAGTGACAATTTTATGCAACAAGGATCGCGAAATCTGCTGAGCTCCGTATTCGTGAAGCGACGGTTCTCCACGATTAGCTGACGCACCAGCTCAAACAGGTCATCATTATGAGGGACGGTCGCCCACTACGCTGCTCATGGACACTTTGACGACCTTCGGAAAACTGTCTATACCAGCGACGCACCATCTGTTTGCTGATGATATTCGGGCATAGACCTGACAGAGCTGACAATGAATTTCGATCGGCGCTATGTTTTGTGCAGTAAAGAACTTTAGCACCGACCGAACCTCGCAGGTGGCGGGAGAACGACTAAGAGCCGCCATTTTGGGCCACTGCTGCCGCGCTACTGGCACCAGGCGGAACATGCATATGATTTATACGTCATAGATCTGTTACGCGTGCTCAATTTTCCCGGTTAAATACCTTTACTTTATAAAAAACAAAATCGGGAAACTTATTTTCTGGATGCACCTTGTATCTACTGATGCAGGTGTATAGAAAATATATGAAGCCTAATAACCGCTGGAACACAATAGCTCTAACTCGAATTAAGACGTTTGATCGAGATCTGGTGCTAAAGCTGAAAGAACGACCGCCAATCCAACGGCGTCAGCACTGCTCAGGTTGCATTGCCAAAGCCTTATTTGTAAATGCTTTCCATAAACTAGGATCAAAATAAGAGATCGTGTTTCGCATTTTCGGTTATAATCCCAGATTTTCTTCTAGAACAATTATTTAGGAAAAATATGTTAAAATTCAAATGATTTAGTGTGCAACTTTTCATTGGAGTAGAAAGCTGGGCTTTACACTTTAAGTTTAGAAAATTAAAATATTATATGCATGTATTTTAAAGGTCTGTTCGCAATTATCCAGAAATATCACAAAATAGGAGAGATAGAGGGGCAAAATAACGTAATTAATCTCATCCTGAAGGACAATGGTTTATGACATTGTACATGCAGTACTCTTGAATTGGAAAGGCTGGTTCACAGTAATCAACAGCGGAAACCAGAACAAGAACGACAAAATTAAAATGCATATTTATAATGTGAATGTTCACAAAATATAAGTAAAATCTTAAGTGGGTCCCGGGCATGGGAAAGAAGACTTGGTCGATTTTTAACTTTCTCGTTTCCGCATATTGAAACCATATTGTGCATATTACAGGGTGAATCACCTAAAACTTGCACCACAAATATTTCGGAAATGGAAAGTGCTATTGATGTGCAGTTTTCACAGCATTGATTGGGAGTCAGGGGCTCGTATATTTAGCCTATAAACAGAATTTAATAATACTGAGAAGGTGTATTTTTTGAGTTAACATACAATTTTTAAATGGAATAATGCCTAGTTACATCAACAGAATAAAGGTAGGGTAAATTAGAATGTCAGTGGTGTTTGTTGCTAGATTCTAGTGCTGGTGGTTTACGAGAAATCTTATTTTGAAACTTTTACGCACCGACACTTCTACAACCTGTGGTAGCACAAACTAAAGAAAAAAAAGGGAATTACAATACTTCTGTGTATTCTTAAAAGCAAAGAGAACGTAACCCTTCAAAGGTTGTGTACAAAATGACTAACGGCAGCTTCAATACACGTTTCCAGTCTGCTATGGAAAGAATGCTGCACACGTTCTAGCATTTCAGCGGAAACTTCAGAGCAGGCAGCAGTAATGCGTCGTTTCATATCGTCTGGTGTAGTTGGTACATTCTTATGGACAGTGTCTTTCAGCCTTCCCCACAGAAAAAAGTCTAAAGGGGTCAGATCCGGTGAACGGGCCGGGCAAGATACAGGTCCTCTTCGTCCAATCCAACGATTTGGAAACAATCCGTTAAGGCAAGCTGTAGTACTTCGTGCACTTTGGGCTTGACAGCCATCATGTTGGTTCCACAGGTTCCTCCTAGTCTGCAAAGGAACGTCTTCTAGCATCTGTGGCAGATGGTCTGTCAGGAGATTGCGATACCTGTGCGAGTTCATTGTTCCTTCTATGAACAAAGGGCCCTTTGAGCTGATAGCTCGCTATCGCACACCATACGTTTAAACTCCATGGACGCTGACGTTCCACCTGACGAAGCCAACGGAGATTGTCAACAGACAAATAGTGCATGTTTCTGGGTTTACCCGGCCATGATTAGTAAATGTTGCCTCATCACTAAACAACATGCATGATGATTCTGGAGTATCATGTCTTAATGCCCATGTACAAAAGTTAACACGATTCTCAAAATCGTTTCTATGCAGCTCTTGTTGGAGAGAGATGTGATAGGGATGGAACCTATGGTGATGGGGAATGCGCAGTAACTTGCCTGACTTATGCCACTTACACGTGCGATTGTGCGGGAACTAATTTGCGGACCTACTGCAACGGCAGCCAAAACATTAATTTCTGCCTCTTCTCCAGTCCCTTGTTTGTTTCTGTTACGTTTTCTAGGTGTTACAGTACCACTTTTACGTAATTGGTTGAAGAGGTTGATAAATAATTGCCGAGATGGTTAACGTCTATTGGGATACGTTTCCGCATACACCGTACAGGAACGAACTGCATTCTTCCTACACTCTCCATACACCATGAGCATGTCGACTTTTTCTTCATTAGTAAACCCCATCTTCAACACACGACGTACTGCTTGAACTGTCACAAATTAACTGACCAGAAAGTCGCAATGCAATCAATGAACAGAAAACACAATGTAAACAAACATAACATCGTACCTAGCAACTAAGCAGGTTGAATGGGACAAACAATTGTCGGGGTGGAAACTTTCCAAACTACGATTTCTCGTAAACCATGTGGACTAAAATCCTACAACAAAGATAATTGACATTATAATTTACCCTACCTTTATTCTGTTGATGTAACTGGACATTGTTCCATTTAAAAAAATTGTATGTTTGCTAAAAAAATACATTTTCTCAGTATTATTAAACTCGGATAATAGGCTAAATGTACGAGCTCCTGACTACCAATCAATGCTGTGAAAACTGCACATCAATAGCACTATCCATTTCCGAAATATTTGCGGTGCAAGTTTCAGTTGATTCACCCTGTATACTCTTCGCTATAGAGATTAAGTAGGATGTAGGATGTGCTTATCGGAGGGGGATACCTCGCCACTGCAACCAGCTTGATCTATCGCGGCTACATCCTTCAGGAGACAGGGAAGAGGCGAAGGAGCCGTAGGAGGTCGCTGGTCCGCAGACAGACAGGCCCTCAGAGAAGAGGCGAAGGAGCCGTAGGAGGTCGCTGGTCCGCAGGCAGACAGGCCCTCAGAGAAGAGGCGAAGGAGCCGTAGGAGGTCGCTGGTCCGCAGGCAGACAGGCCCTCAGAGAAGAGGCGAAGGAGCCGTAGGAGGTCGCTGGTCCGCAGACAGACAGGCCCTCAGAGAAGAGGCGAAGGAGCCGTAGGAGGTCGCTGGTCCGCAGACAGACAGGCCCTCAGAGAAGAGGCGAAGGAGCCGTAGGAGGTCGCTGGTCCGCAGGCAGACAGGCCCTCAGAGAAGAGGCGAAGGAGCCGTAGGAGGTTGCTGGTCCGCAGGCAGACAGGCCCTCAGAGAAGAGGCGAAGGAGCCGTAGGAGGTTGCTGGTCCGCAGACAGACAGGCCCTCAGAGAAAAGGTGAAGGAGCCGTAGGAGGTCGCTGGTCCGCAGGCAGACAGGCCCTCAGAGAAGAGGCGAAGAAGCCGTAGGAGGTTGCTGGTCCGCAGACAGACAGGCCCTCAGAGAAGAGGCGAAGAAGCCGTAGGAGGTCGCTGGTCCGCAGGCAGACAGGCCCTCAGAGAAGAGGCGAAGGAGCCGTAGGAGGTTGCTGGTCCGCAGGCAGACAGGCCCTCAGAGAAGAGGCGAAGGAGCCGTAGGAGATTGCTGGTCCGCAGACAGACAGGCCCTCAGAGAAGAGGCAAAGGAGCCGTAGGAGGTTGCTGGTCCGCAGGCAGACAGGCCCTCAGAGAAGAGGCGAAGGAGCCGTAGGAGGTTGCTGGTCCGCAGGCAGACAGGCCCTCAGAGAAGAGGCGAAGGAGCCGTAGGAGGTCGCTGGTCCGCAGACAGACAGGCCCTCAGAGAAGAGGCGAAGGAGCCGTAGGAGGTTGCTGGTCCGCAGACAGACAGGCCCTCAGAGAAGAGGCGAAGGAGCCGTAGGAGTTTGCTGGTCCGCAGACAGACAGGCCCTCAGAGAAGAGGCGAAGGAGCCGTAGGAGGTCGCTGGTCCGCAGACAGACAGGCCCTCAGAGAAGAGGCAAAGGAGCCGTAGGAGGTCGCTGGTCCGCAGGCAGACAGGCCCTCAGAGAAGCGCAGAAGTCCCTAATATTTCCAGTTTGAACACCACACACCACTAGAGGCGATGAATTCCGAGAGGGGGCGACGAAGCGGCCCTAACGTGCGCGACAACGCACCCTGGCGTTCACAGGGAGAACTTTTTACAACGCTCAAGCAACTATACCATCTGACCGACACGGCCAGCACCGCAGGACCCGAAGACACACCAGAAACGTGAAAGAAGAAATCATGGTGGAATACATCACCCCGGCATTCGCCTAGGCGACCAGGCTAAAACCACGAAAAACACTATGATCAGTGTGGGCGGTCGCCGGGAATCGAACTCAGGACTTCCCGAATGAGGGTCACAGACATTGCCGCCTGAGCCATCCAGCTCGGTCATTTACAAATTATTTGAGGTGCTGTGATAGGAAACTGCCGTTAGAGCTTTCTCTAGTCGTAAGCTTGAAAAATGGTGTTACACTCACATGATTACAAACTATTTTTACAAACGCTTATTCTCAATCTACTTCATGTTAATCAAGATATTGAGATGTCAATCTTATTGCTAATTTTCTTGTAGGTACAAGGGGAATATGGCAGGCTTTAAGCGACAGTCAAATGTTTTAAGAGCTGGTTGCTATGTGGAGTGTTCCATTCTCTTTGCGTGTCCAGGACATAAAAAAACGAATAACGAATTCCCATTTGTCATCCTCCGTGGTGTAGTAGTTACCATGTTAGCCTCTGGTTCCCGAGGTCGCGGTTCAAACCCGGCGTCGAGGGATGGATTGTTTCGGGTGTAAAAATCCGTAGCAAGATTTCCTTCGGAAGGAAGTAAAGCCGATGGTCCCGTGTCGTAGATTTACGGCACGTAAAAGAACCTCAAGCCTAATAATGAGACCTCTGAGCAAAATTACGGGTCTTTCACACCCAATATAGAATAGGACGCTAAGGTCGTTTAAGAGCGTTCATAAATAAAACTAAATTTAATTTTAATTTTGAGTTCCCGTTTGAAATATTTTAAGGAATATCCCGGAAATGATTCACTCCACAAAGAAAGAAAGAAAGAAAGTATATGACATAAATTGAGTGTTTTAAGGAGCTCTTACATTTTTTGTGCAGAAAAATGTCATCTCTTGCGGTTTACCAGTTATGCAAAACCATTCAGAAAGTAGAGGACTTTTAGGGACATTCCCAGAAAATTCAAGAAATACATTTTATTTGTATGAAAATATCTTAAACATATGATATTTTATTCACAATCATTACAACCATTTTTGAGAAAATCAAAATTTACGAAAAAATGTTCCTTGCAAAGGGTAGCCCGGGGTAGAGGGATTTTCTTGAAAATCTTCGTATCATATTTTTGAAAGATACTGATTCTAAATACCAAGTTTGGTATTCGTCCGACTTTTCGTTTTTGAGTTATGTTGTTCACAGACACACATCTACATAGACACACAGACACATACACTGATATTTTTCTAAAAGTCCTTTTTTGGATTCAGGGGATCACAAAACATGTAATTCCGGCGAAATCTCGGTATCCAATTTTTGGGTGGAATGCAATACTTCCTCTACTTACTATACGTAGTGGAGAACGCAATAAAAATGAAATCGGAAGGACCTCAGAAATGTGGGTTCTGATTCTTTATATTCTAGTGAAAGTGTAACATAGTAAGTAAAAACATCTGATGTGTTACACTCACATGACTTTCTCTACTGTTGTACAAACTATTTTTACAAACGCTTATTCTCCATATGCTTCATGTTAATATCGAGATGTCAATCCTATTGGTAATTTTCATGTAGATGCAAGGGGAATATGGTAGGTTTTAAGCGATAGTCAAATATTTTAACGCTGGTTGCTATGTGGCGCATTCCATTCTCTTTGCATGTCCAGGACATAAAAAAAATGAATAACGAATTTGAGAAAAAGTATAAGTATTGGAAAATTTAAGGGAATAACAAGCAATATCTCGAAAACCGTTCACTCAACAAAAGAAATGTGTATGACATAAATTGTGTATTTTAACGCGATCTACATTTTTTGTGTAGTAAAATTTTGTCTATCTCTTATGGTTTACCAGTTATGTAAAAGTCGTTCACAATGAAGAATACTTTTGGAGACATTCCCAAAAAATTCGAGATATACGTTTGATTTCTCATGACAATATCTAAAACATATGATATTTTAATCAAAATCGATAGAGCCATTTTCGAGAAAATTAAAATTATCGAAAAATGTTCCATGTAAAGGGTAGTCTGGGGTGGGGGGATTTTTCTTGAAAACCTTTGTGTCGCATCTCTGGAAGATACTGAACCTAAATACCAAGTTTGGTGTTTATCCGACTGTTCGTTTCTGAGTTATGCTGTTCACAGACACACAGACACACAGACACACAGACAGACACACACACGGACATGTTTCCAAAAATGCTTTTTTTTGGATTCAGGGGGTCTCAAAACATGTATTTCCGGTGAAATCTCGGTATCGAATTTTTGGGTGGAATAGAATACTTCCCCTACTTACTATACGTAGTAGAGAAAGTAAAAAGACAACAAAAACTACAAAGAATATAAAAAGTTGGTAGGAATTAACAGAAAACAATAAAGGATAACAAATAACTTTAATGCAGACTATTAATAAATGAATGACGTTTTTGTGACTATAGATATCGGAAGTAGTAATAGATCTGCGTTTAGAAAATGTTTACTCTATCAAATGTTAACATTGGATAACGTGTATCGTGTTTACTGAATTGAAAGCAGGTGAACAAATATCATTCTCAGTTACAAAAAGACAACGTCCCAATGCGAAATCGACCTTCCTATTTGCTATCGATTTGGTCATTTATATGCATTCCCATTCTCGTTCCTGGGATATTGTGAAACAAAATTTTCTATGCTGTTTTGCTTTCCGATCCCGTTTCGTTCTCAAGCCTGAACGAACCCTCTGGATTTACGCCAAACAATTGGCATTGGCAGACTGCATGGTTAAAATTATGACTTCCACTACTCCCTCCGCTTTTGCGTTGCACTGATGGCTCATCGTGGTCTGCAATTTTGTGGAAATGGATGTAGAAAGTGGTTTTGATGGTTCAGGTAACACGGTGCTATGAAGAAGTTCGAGACTAATCCCGTAACAACAAATATACT
This sequence comes from Deroplatys truncata, assembly GCA_030765065.1. NCBI lineage: Eukaryota > Metazoa > Arthropoda > Insecta > Mantodea > Mantidae > Deroplatys > Deroplatys truncata. The sequence goes on from CM060986.1 coordinate 183,012,189, forward strand.
TAATTTAAAATTGGCTGTCAGCTCCATCGTAGTCCCCTTGTGAAACTATTAACCGTACACGTCACTTTTGCTATTTTTGGTATGTTCTCTGGAACTGACTACATTTTAGCTTCGACTTAATCTACACGAACAAAGGAAAAACCGTATATTTTGTGAATATGAAGATTGAGGTGAGAGGTTGTAACGATGCGGCCCAAAACTGATGGAATGCAACAGCTCATGATCTGATGCACTATCATCATTGAGCATACATTTATTCTCGGCCTAGATTTTGTGCTGAAAGTGTTCCTTAACATCTCAAAAAATATCTGTGTTGCATTCACATGACTTGCTCTATTCTTGTAAAACTATTTTTACAAACGCTTATTCTCCATCTACTTCATGTTATTCTAGATGAACGTTTGCAGAACTATTGTAATGCTAATTTTCTTGTAGTTACAATGGGAATATAGTAGGCCTTAGCGATAGTCAAATTTTTTAAGAGCTAGTTGCTATGTGGAGCATTCCATTCTCTTTGCATGTCTCATTCTCTTTTATAATTTATATCTTTTCTGAAATGGGAATTCGCTATTAGTTTCTTTTTTCATTTCTTTTGTTTTTTTTTGTCCTGGATATACAAAAAGAATGAAATGCTCCACATAGCAACCAGCTCTTAAAATGTTTGACTCTCACTTAAAACCTACCATATTCCCCTTGCATCTACAAGAAAATTAGCAATAAGATAGTTTCTGCAAATGTTTATCTCGATTAACATGAAGTGTATGGGGAATAAGCGTTTGTAAAAAAGTTTGTACAAGAGTAGAGATAGTCATGTGGGTGTAAACACATCAGTTTTTTAATTAATTTATTTAATCACTATAGCTATTAACGTCTCATTCTATACCGAGCCTGAAAGACCGGAAATGTTATTCAGAGGCCTCTTTATCAGGATTGAGGTTCTTTATCGTGCCGTAAACCTACGGGATTACCGGCTTTACTTCTCTTCCGAAGGGAGCTATGCTAAGGATTTTTACACCCGAAAAAATCCACCACCCTCCGCGATCTGGGAAACTGAGATTCTCTAACTTGGTAGAATTCATTCATTCATTATCTGTTTATTCTCCTCTTATGTAGGACTTACACCCCCAGGACTTACAAGCGGGTGCCTGGGGTCAGAGGCCCGTCGAGGAGCAGACACTCATGGATCAGACAGAGCATCCAGGATGGGTGATCAGCCCGATGCCTGGTATGGGATGAAGGAAGTAGATGAAACAAAATGTTGGTGAAATGGAGCAGTTGGTGGAATGAATGGCGGGGGGAAACCGGAGAACCCGGAGATAAAACCCGCCCAGACGTCGTTTTGTCCACCCTGGGATTGAGCCCGGGTCGCCTCGGTGGGAGGCGAGCGGTCTAATTCCTTCAGATAATATGTGTATGTGTGTATGCGCGTAATACTCCTCTTAGAATTTTCTAAATGAAACGTGTAAAATTAGATCTATATAATTAAAGAAATCCTGTACGAATGAAAGTAGACAGTTCAATAGCAATAAGACATATTTTCACCCTTCTTTCTCTTAATATCTGTCACTTTGCACATCTTCATCTATGGAGGTGATGCATCCTATCGACGAAATAGATGCATTAATGAAATGTGTTCTTGCAAACCTCCCTGGCATGTTTACTCCTTCCTCTTTTATTTACCTATATTTTCTTTCTTGCCTCATTTCCAAACTTCACAATCGCTTATGATAGGAAGCGTTCTTGAGATAAGCTGCCTCTTTGTATTATTTATGTAGGGATTTGTAAGTGGGCATCTTTAGTTTAAAAAGGAGGTAGCATTTTGCTTCTTCTTTTAATTATATCACTTTTCACGCCCTCCTGTCTCTTTAAAAACCTTTTGAGTCTCCAATGAAGGTTAAGAACTGGAGTACCACTTATGTTCCCACGACCTTACTCCATGAATGGTAAGGTAAAAAGCCTCTTCACACTTTCTCTGAGAGTGAACGACGTGACGCCGCAAACATCGATACCCGTTCGATACGATTCACAATGGTGTACCGCAGTGCCAGCCTTTCCACTACGGTTTTGTGCGGTGCTCAAAGGGAATGCTTTTTGTGAAGTTTCGGAGAGCACCAAAGCCGACTATATGGGAATTAGAGTCTGTGATAAAGAGAGACATTGATGAGAAGCCAGCTATTCATAAACTAATGGAATTAAAATATATTTAATCTGTGGGGTTCAAATCCGATTCTAAAGGCACGTTATTTTAGGTTCTGCTTAATCACTTAAAATATTTTTTAATAGTTTCGGAAGGATTTGTGTTCTGTGTGGTTAAAAGAATCCAAAATATAAAAATGTACCCATGTTTAATGCCATTTTCATTACCGCTCACCCATGAGCAAAGCATCACTTAAAAATACTTAATCGAGATTTAGATGGACATTTCTACCAGTAATCCACAAGACGTTTATAGAAAAAAAAGTGCGTGTGTGTGAGGGAGAAAGAGAGAAGGGGAGAGACAGTTTAAGCTTATTGTAGAAAAAGTGCAGAGCTTTATGTCAAACGACTTATCCCTTTTAGCAGTAAACCTGTTGCAGGTTTAAGCGGCCTGATCTCGTTTTATAGTTACTGGCAAAAGAGTTGTTTCCGCATCTTGCATGAAACAACTGCTATTCTGAACAATTTATACACAAACTTCTATCGTCTTTAACGTAAAGTAGATGGTGGAGCCATTTTTACTTTCTATACTGCGTATAGTAAGTAGGAAAAGTATTGCATTCCACCCAAAGTTCGATACCGAGACTTCACCGTAAATACGTGTTTTGAGGCCCCCTGAATCCGAAAAAAGCATTCTTATATAAAGGTCTGCATGTGTGTGTGAACAGCATAACTGAAAAGCGAAAACTCGGATAAATACCAAACTTAGTGTTTAGGTTCAGTATCTTTTAAAGATTCGACACAAAGAATTTCAAGAAAATACCCCCACCCCAGATTACCCTTTACATTGAAAATTTTTTGAAAATTTTGATTTTGTCAAAAATGCCTATCACGGTTTTGATTAAAGTATCATATATTTAAGATATTTTTATGAAAAATAAAATGTTTATCTTAAATTTTCTGAGAATATCCCTAAAAGTACTCTTTATTCTGAATGAATTTTCCATAACTGGTAAACCGCAAGATATAGACAGAATTTTACTACACAAAAATATAGATCTCGTTAAAGCATACAATTTATATCGTCTAACTTTTTGTTGAGTGTACAATTTCCAGATATTCCTTGGATTTCTGAATTTTGAAATACTTATACTTTTTCTCAAATGGGAATTCGTTACTGTTTTGGTTTTTTTTATGTCCAGGATATGAAAAGAGAATGGAATGCTCCAAATAGCAACTAGCTCTTAAAAGATTTGACCATCGCTTAAAGCCTACCATATTCCCCTTGCATCTACAAGAAAATTAGCAATAAGGTAGTTTCTGCAAATGTTTATCTCGATTAACATGAAGTAGATGGAGAATAAGCGTTTGTAAAAATAGTTTGAAAAGAGTACAGAAAGTCATGTGAGTGTAACACATACATTTTTTCCTAAGTAAATATTTCACAAAACACAGATGTCGTGACTCAAAATTGCCATAAAACCTTTTAAAACATCTTATGTTTAAATGAACGACGACTACAAATAACACTGAATAAATTCTAAATTATGAAGGTGCTGAGGTATATATGTAGACATTATAAACAGTATCTAATTCTATTGATTATGAATACACGTCCATACAAACCAAAGGATGAATTAATTGGGGTAAATATAGTTTTAATGCCATTGCAATAAAAGCAATAATGAACAAAATGTTTCTAAAGAGTTCCATGTTACGATGTACTCATTGGTGGCTTTAGATGAGGCGATGATATGGAATAATGTGGCTATGGAAAATAAAACTAAGCAAACACCCCGACATTTAGCGATAATGAGTTAGAATAAAAACGTGTCGCTTTTCATAGGTTGATAGCCGCCGTATATACTTTTGCTATGTGGGCGCAGTGATTAGAAGTAACATTGAAACTAAAAATATTTTTAGCTCTCCCTCACCCCAAAAACACGTAGGGGAGACGGGTGCAATTTGGCACAAATTTTTTTATTGCAGCAACATTTCAGCTAATCCTAACATGGTACTGTTCTATAAATTTTATTAAGAGTATCTATTAATAATTGCGTTATTATTTTACGGTCGCTTAAAGTTAAATTTTCAACTTTTCAAACCATAGCGTAGTGAGTCAACTTACTCCACCTAGGAGGCAGGATGGCACAGGATGTGGGGTAATAATTTATTAAAAACAAATCTGATGATCAATTTATTAAGAACGGATATATAATTACAGATTTATCATACTAAAAACGCCTAACACAGGGTAACGTTTTTTAAACACATCTACAGGTTCCTTAAAGTACCAGTAAGACATAGCTTCCAAAGTTAATTAAACACTTATGGCAATAATAAAATGAAGAACTGTATACAAATTAATCGGAAAGTCCAAAAAGAATTTAAACACACCAACTGCCTGTTGCTATCATCGTGCCAACCTGCCCCCGTTTTGTTGTGCCAATTGCCGCTGTGCTACTTGTTTTAATAGAAGCTATATATAGCATCAAAAATAAGGAATTAAAATACTTAAAATACCAATGAATAAAGGCATTTAAAAGCACTTTCAAACAAAATATTTAGAAGCCATTTAGGATTGGATATGTACTCAGGAAAAAAGAATACCCAAAAGTGAATATTTACTAACATCGCGGGAAGAACAACTTCATGGCTTCCTTCCACTACAACTTGTCACAAAGGATTGTCGCTACCGTGTCTTTGGAGACAAGGAATAATATGTCTGCGTTTGGCTGCATTCTGTTGACTAAGGGCTGAGATAAGAGCCGTGAGCCAACCTGCCTCTCTCTCCCCTACTGCATGTATAACAATTAAATTGTGTTTTATTTATGGACGCTCTGTAACTGCTGGACCCATTCTATATTGGGCGTGAAACACCGTAGATTTTGCTCAGAGGCCTTTTATCGGACTTGAGGTTGCCGTAAATCTATGACACGGGGACACCGGCTTTACTTCCCTTCCGAAGGAAGCCCTGCAAAGGATTTTTACGCCGGAAAAAAATCCATCGCCCTCCGCCGGGTTTGAACCCGCGACCTCGGGAACTAGAGGCTAGCATGATAAGCACTACATCACGGAGGTCGACAACTACTACATGTATGGCGATATATGTTGCGACAACGTATTTCGCATACTTTCTAAAATCAATGTGTTTGCCAGGCTATTTCGCTTGCACGTATGTGCATTCATGATATTAACCCTTTGAATTTGGACTAATCACAGCTATTCATCTCTTTCAATTTATCATCTCGACAAGTAATTACTTAATTACACGAACTCTGTTATCCAGTAAATGGTTAATCAGCGGAAATTAAAGTACACTTCTATTTGTAAGTTTACCTTTTATAATTATTTATGTTTTAAAAGCATTTTACGAATATATTATTTGAGTTTTACCCTCAGTAAAGTTTGGAAATATCCAAATAAATATAACTGAGCTTCAGTTTCTCTCTAGATAAGTTGTGGAGCCTTCATTGCGTTGCTACAAGTAAAGGATATTCCTAAAAACATCACGAATATAAAAAAAATTCACTACTATGTATAAACATGAAGGTTTTTAATTCGCAAGACTGTATAAAATATACTTTCAACTGTTTGCCCTAGATAGAATATATAAAAGAAAACATACCTTTTCGAATAAATTTAACTTGGTGTTTTTTGATTTTGAGCTCTTATATCTCAGTGATATATCATTACAAACAGAGAAGAGTAGTTTGACAGGGAAGCTAGTAATGAATGAATTTGTAGGGGGTTGTGCTCGCAAGTGAGTACCACATGCTATCTCACGTAGCTGTTGTCTGTTTTCTGCCGGCTGCTTGTCGTAGAGCTGAGGAGAAATGCCAATTCTACCTAGCTAATTTGATCTTCCTCAGGATTTTATGTAGGAGAAGGTAACTAAGAAATTGACTTTGCCTTTGAGGCAGTATTTTTAACACTTAAATAATTTCAGTCTAATTATATAATATATAATTCAATAACAGCCCGCCTTAAAGCAATATGGGTATGTAACAATATATAAAAGTGTATATTACAGTCATTATATATGTTTATATTATTGTATGCATGTTCAATAATGTTATATGAATGTATTACGTAATTTAATAATGTAGGAGCTGTGAGAATAATAGGTTAAAAGTTGCTATCAATTAGGTAGCCTCGAGGTAATAATGAGTTTGAGAGTTTAATAATGTTACTAGTCACTATTGGAGCAACAATAATGTAGTTTTGTGACAGTTTATAAAATAGCCAATCAACAACCAGAAAAAGCTTTAGTTAAATGAAGGTATTCTATTGGAGTAGGATTAGCCAATCAAAAACTGAAAAGGAGAAACATTTACAAATTCAGAAGTCAGTTGCTTGCGGACAGTGTTTATAACCGGATGCGTGATGTGTCCTCGAGAAATATAATACGTACTTGTGTGAGACGAAAATAGTTTACGTGTTAAAAAGTGCAAGTATTTAATAATAAAAAGAATCTCACAGCTCTCTTTATCAGTGAAGTGTTATTTAAATCGTATTAAGCATTAATAAAAGGAGTGAAGTAAAATTATAATCTGTGTAAGCAAGAGAAACGTGTCTCTAACAATAATACTGACTCGGCCGAGGCAAACATAAATATTTAATATTTAAAGAAACAGTCAAATTACAAAGTTAATATTTTTCAAACCTGGGGCAAAGGCCACCTGAAAGTACATTTGGGGCGAAGGCTACCGGAAACTGTTTACTATACGTGCGGTTGCAACTACTACAAGTTCGGCTCCCCAACAGTTGAAATATAATACAACTCCTTCAATACAAACTACTTCAAATTGGCGCCCAAAGCATGGTGCAAATAACGTAACAAACCATCTTCTTCACCTTAAACAGCTTAATTTATTCAAATATAATGCCCATTGAGACGTCTAGCAATTTTTCCTTGCTTAATACAACGTGATACAAAATGTACACTTAACCTTCCCGCTACTGTGAATTCTTTACGTGGAACTATCTAACTGCGTCACACGATATTTTCTCATCCATATACACGCACACAATCTTCCTCCTGAGACACATGTGTTACATCATGAGAGTAAAATCAGATAGTGTGTAACTTGGGGCCTCTTCCCCTTTTTATACCTTCCTACTATGACACTAAGATTCGCGCTTTTATATGTAACAACTATTCTCATTGATTATATACTTAGTTGATATGAAAATAAAATGTTTCAATTTTAGGAGTCACGGTTCCCTTTGGCTTCTCTGGTAAAGCCCACAATCTTCGTCTCACTTTAAAACTCTCGTTTCTCTTTCTGCTTTTTCCAACTCCCTTGTCTTCCAGGAATTGGTTTACTATCTCTATCTCATTCTAATCTCGGACCTCTCTATTTCGATGCCTTGACTAAAACCTGTGTGCATTAGCGTGTATGCGTGTATGGACTTTACCCCTGGTATTTACTAATTACATTGTTCCTCACATGCTTGATTTCACATTAAACACGCTGTGGTACAAGTTATTTTATAGTAAAACTATTTCTCAATATTATTTTACATTATTAGTTATTTTTATTATTTCAATATTCCACTCTCTTGTATATATGTCATCTTTCAAATCACTAAAGCTTTAGTGCTTGTGCTTCATGAGTAAGTATCAAAGCTGATGATTTGTAATACTAAGGGTCGATTTGTAAGAAGGTAATCTGCCCGTGGCATTAAATGTTGAATTTGCTTCAAAAAGGGGCTTTATCATTTGTTTCCTTCATTCTATCGGAGATAACAGGTTGGGATTTCATCTTGCTTAGGTTTGAACGTGGATGCTATTTTCAAAGTTTAATAATAGAACACACGCAAAGGACTATTATTCAAATTAGGAACCTAGTTCTGATAAGGAAGTTAACTGATTGATTAAATTATCTGATATATACAACAATTGTAAATTTCGCATATGATAGACCATTCTAAATCGCGTAGAAAATATATTGCAGTCTTTATATTCAAATAGAAGTTTAAGTCAAGTAACGTAAAATGACAAATAAGGAGATTACAAGAAATGTCTTGGAAGCGTAATGCATTTTTTAAATAAAAAACATATGAAAACAACTTTTTTAAAGAATTAAGTAAACTGAAAATAAAGTAATGAAAATTACAAACATAGTGAAAATAATATTTAAGAACATAAGTTTGTATAACAATAATATTCAATAAGCCTGGGATGTTATAAGCCCTTACCTATTAAGCGATGTTAGAAAAAGCAATCGACTATTATCGACTATAATAAGAGTGGACCCTTCATTAAAATCTGGGACAAGGAAACCTAGTTGAATTTCGCCTTAGAAATCCGCTCTTTTTACAACCTGTATTAGTACATTATTCAAAATACTTAGTTAATCATTTATGTGCCTATATTAAAATATGTAACGTTCTGCTTCTGTAAAAATCCTTGCAGTAATGGTTTTACTTTCATTCATACATCTTCAGTATTTCATTTTCACATCACTTTGAGATGTTACAGTTATTGATGTAGCTCAAATGATATCATAATTTCCAAAGACATTATCTGTTTCTCTTTTAAAATAAATACTGATTAAATCCCTTTTCATCCTTATTTTACAGCTAAAGACACACGCTTTATCAAGCTTAAATTCTGTTTAGAAGCAAGGGCATTTTATCATAAGAGCTCGACAGCTTCCATGGTTACTGGAGGTCATAACATATGCGAAGGAAAAAATTCAAGAGTCTAGACCTGATCTTCAACTACAGCAGCTATCAACAGGACCTTGAACTCAGCAAGTGGTGTTGATGTTTATCTCTGAGGCCAAATATTACAAAATCAAATCATTGCAGCACCACATGTCAGCTAAGACTATCGACGCACTAAAACTAGAATATATGCATAAAGATTTCCTATATCTTCACAGCATGAAATCTATTCCTGCCTTTCTAAACAACATATAGCAGCACTATGAATTAAATATTTAAGAAAGAAAAGTTGGAAAGGACACGCTCCACAAACCAGCATTTGCTAGTTATGATTGATTAAAGAAAAGCTGGGAAAAATCCCGATCAGATAGAATGGCCCTCGCGGGATTTGAACCTCGGACATCCGTTCATAAGTTCGCGCCACCCGTGTCTGCACATTCTAAATAAAATAGATTAATTTACTTCAAATTAAATAATTGGGATACGAATTAAAAGCATAGGAAGATTGCACCATTGTGACCAAGGCTAGGCCTATTGTGTCTACCGAACCTCTTGAGGAAGAGATGAGCAAGAGGGCACGAATGTCGGCCAGAACAAGTTCAGCTTCCTAAGGTTTCCAAAGTAAGCTTTCCGGACGCCTCTTTTATGCCATTCCCTAGCCGCACGTACAGGTTAGAAGATTCTATGCCAGTGAAGAAAAAGTTCTCTTCTCAAAACACATGCACCGCATATGCCGCACACCGCCGTCTATCACACATGGCCCTGTAACACTGAAAGATGAAATGAGAGGAATGGGGACTAGGAAAATGGTAATGTACAATACAATCCAGCCCCTACCGACAGAAAACCTAGAAACACCCCATGGTCGGATGTCCGGTCAAAAAGTAATCGAACTGGAGACCTACCAAATGTGAACCTTCCCGTTTGGAAGCTTATTTAATAACAAGGCATAGGAATTATTAAGCAGCTGGCTTCAAGGTAGCTACTACCTGGCTACGAAAGAATGGAGTTTTCAGGCGAGGTCACTAGTGTCCCATGGCTAGCTTTAGCCAGGAGAGATAATGCCTGAACGAGAGTACATTACAAAAAAGTTTTATTTATATTCGGTCTTTAACTGTTATGGTTCTTAGCATCCCATTCTATATTGGCTGTGAAAGATCGGAAATTTTGCTCAGAGGCCTGTTTATCAGGACCGGCACCACCATCTTTACTTCCCTTAGGAAGCCATGGGAGGAAGCCATGCTAAGGATTTTTAAGCCGGAAAAAATCTACTGCCCTCCGCCGGGTTTGAAACCGCGACCCTGGGAACTAGAGGCTAGCCTACTACTCCTAGACCACGAAGGACGACAGAGTACACTACAGTCTGACCATCAAAACATCAACACAAGTACGTAACGGAATAGTTACGCCTTTTACGCTTCTCCTCTTCACGAAACTGTCACACGTCGAATATAATTTTTCTGCTTTGTGGTCACATTACTTTGCATTTTGATTTGTCTGCGATCCCATTCACCGTGAATAACAGACCAAACTGATGCATTTCTTTGCTACAGACCTCGGTATGCTGCGCACCGGGAGTTGTGATGTAATATGGCCTGTTATTCTTCAGAAGATAAAACACTCAAACCATTGCCAATGCAATGAACGTACACAACAGCGATAACTCATCAGATCCCCCGGGAGTGTAGCGAGTGCTCTGCAAACTTCAGCAGGAGGAATAAGGGTGATTTTTAACTTGCGTAAAATCCAGTAATGGTTCAACTTTCCTTTCGTTTCATCCTGGATTTAACGTTTAGAATGTGATGTTAGGTACCGATAAAGTTGTGTGCAACGCCCACCCCTTGATGGAATGCATATATGCAGACCAGTGGGTAGAACTGAGCGCTTTTAGGTAGTTTAGGTAATCAGTCAACTATTGTTTTTGGTCCCCAAGATGACAAGCCTATTAATAACCACTGCTAATTCTTTACAGAAGCCGTGATGTTAAGTAGGGTATGATTTTTCTGTCTTGTGGACTTAATGTTAAAAGAATCCAGTCCTATTCAAGTTGTAACTTTGTATTTTCGTGCGTAAAACTGCCATAACTGTCAAATATTTGATCTTGCACATCGACCTTCACGATTATTTCTAATTGACTTGAGGGCAAAACTTAGAAAGCAATCTTAATTGACGATGTCACTACAACGAGAAATAAGATGAGAACTGTTACTGCACCATTAAACTTCAACCTAATTGCTTAACTTGAAATCCTCAGTTTTTCTCTCGTCTTATCTTCAACGGTAAAATTGCCCTCCCTTGTTCTATTTGTTAGACTATCCTGCCTGCTAAATCTACTTCTAAGGTTTTTCCTCGACACTTAAAATTATAATTACAATGCAGGACAACTTATTAGACAAAGTAATGTATTTAAATAAAGGTAGCTTTAGTTTTTCTCTTAATAGCATAGTTATTCCATTAAAATATTTAAAACAATGTAGAAGAAGGAACAGAAACTAATGTCAAGAGCTAGGACAAATGTCTTTTGTCTTACAATGTGTGTATGCTGCCAGTTTGTTTGGCAGTACGGTGAGGGGAAGGGGTGCTACAGGTAACCTGAAACTATAACAGAGGTAGAACGAACATAAACACAGAGCTCACAGAGAGCAACCATACCAGTAATACAAACGAACTACTGACTCAACTGTGCACCCTGGGCCAGTGGGTCGCGTGTACTAGTTAGGGAGGTAGTTACGTTGATACCTCGTTCAGTGGATATTTGTTTTCGAAGCATCGGAATAACACGCTTTGATGTTTCTTGAGCTTCCGTCAAAACGCAGTGTTGTAAACAAATCCGTGCATGCGTGTCTACTTGTGAATAACACGCGAAAGGCAAAATTTTGGCAAATACCAAACTTGGTATTTAATTCCAGCATCTTTCAAGGTTAGAACACGAAGATTTTCAGGAAAACACCCCAGTTTATTTTACACTAAAAATATTTCGTGTGGGTAACAGGTAAGGACTTTCTATTGAGCTAGCCTTACTCAGGGAGTAGCGACCCTGCCCATGTGAGCTCCAAGGCCTTCTGATCCGGAAGGTAGTACCTGGTAAGGGTCCCATCCACAGGGTAACGTGGGCGATAGACTGAGTTCCTAAGCCGTAGTGAAGGTAATCAGCCGAGGAGAAGATAGCTCCAAAATCAAACTCCTGGTCCCCCAGATTGAGGGTTGTGCAATAGGTCGGCACCCTACTCACGTACAAAATTGCTAATAAACTCCAAATTAATAGCCGGACGGATCTTCAATTTTACAATGGCGCAACTGCTTGAAAAAAGAAAGGAGTACAATCTTCCAACTTTTACAGCCTTTATAGATTATGTCAAAGCATTTGACAAGGTAAATAGAAATAAAATGTGGGAAATAATTATGGATAGAGGATTTCCTAACATATAATACGTGCTATACAAAGTTTATATTTGGGAACAAAGGTCCGAATTGAAAGTGAAGGAAGGCTCTCAGACAATGACATTGAAATAAATCAAGGTGTTCCACAAGGATCCACTTTCACCCGCATTTTTTAACATTTATTTACACGACGTAATTCGTAAGTAGCAGAATATTTTAACTACTAATTTTAAAATGGATGGTATATATATATGGACACTTTAGTGTTGCAGATATCTAAGCAGTTATAGCATCTACTGATGATTTAAAAACAACTATTTATGATTTAAGTATAATAGCTGTTGAACATAATCTGGAAATTTCAGCTGAGAAAATGAAAATAATGGTATTTTATGGAAAATATCCTGTCGGAACCAAAATTGTGATTGATAATACCCCTGTTAAACAAGTTATGTACTTTAATTATAATTATTTAGGAATAAATAATTATAATTTTAAATTATATTAATATATTTTAAATTATATATTATATGTGTTTAAATTATAATATAAATTAATAATTTATAATTATTTAAATAATTATTTAGGAATTTTCATTGGCAAGGTTAGAACAAAAGATGTAAATAGAAAACTAAATTTACTCCAAAAAACTCTACTGAAGTTTTATAAGGTTTTAGCAGCTCATATGGGTCTGAATGTTGGACTCTAATAAAGATTATTTGAGACGGATAGAAGCTGCGGAAATAAAATTCTTAATGTCGTAGCAGATCATACTCTAATAGACAAACAGAGAAGTGAAGATATCAGAACAACTGGGAATATTTAAACTAACGGACAAAATAGCAGAATACAGGAAAAACTGCAACAGTCATGCCTGCAGAATGGAATATTATAGGATTCCCCAAAGAGCAATAAATTATAAACCAAGAGGACAGCGAAGCCTGGGAAGAACTGCTAGAAGATGGATGGAGTAGCTTTAGTTTTGAGTCGGAACAGATCACCAGTGATCTAATCTCTGGTTGTATTATGATGATGATGATGATGATAATGAAAATATTTCGTATTGTTTTCCTCAAACGGCTCTAACTGTTTTGATTAGAATATATATTTGAAATATTACTATTAAAACAAACTGTATATCTTGAATGTTCTGTGATTACCATGTAAGGCTTTCATTCTTATTATATTTCAGAGCAGTAAGGAAGCTATCAGAGATAAAGAAATGAGCTATACAAATATTGAAGACTGTGATAGCATGTGCCGTTTTTGTTAGATCTTTTTTGTACATTGAACCGTTTACGAGATGTTTCCATTCGGAATTGCATTTTCCAATATTTCAATATGTACAATTTTGAAACAGTTATGCCTTGTTTTTCTTCTCATCAGCCCACAGAAGAGTAGGTATGGAATATAGCATATAGCGAGCTGCCTTTTATTCATATTGCTGCTGTCTTAGCGCCGTGTATTGTTGTGTATATAAAATTGCTACCAGATGTGTGTTTAAAATGTTTCGTAGAACAGCTGTCATGACTAACAAAGTAGCATAAAAATCTGATGTGCTACACTCACATGACTTTTTCTACTCTTGTACAAACTATTTTTACAAACGCTTATTCTCCATCTACATCATGTTAATCGAGATAAACATTTGCAGAAACTATCGTATTGCTAATTTTCTTGAAGATGCAATGGGAATATGGTAGGCTTTAAGCGATAAGGTACTCGTCCACGATGCAACTTAAATGGCTTGCAACTTCGAACTGCGCAACAAAAGTGGAGTTGCATCGTGTAAACTGCCAAGCAAGTAGGAAAATTGCACGCGCAACTCAAATTCAGCGCAACATCTAAGTGGCGTGAAACTTAGGAAGTTGCTTCGTGTACGCAGAGAAAAAAAGGAAGTTGCGCCATCTGAAAGTGGCTTGAACAGTTTAGAAAACTTTTGTGGCGTATTCCGTGCAACTTTGTTATGTCGTCTGCTGTGATAGTAAATAGCTGTTTGAGAGGTAGGTACAATGATTATAATTTGTGTTACACTAAATACAGAATTAAGACAGATACGTGCATTTTATTTCCTTAACAATACGAACAATTTATTGTAGTACGGTGACAATTTATTTCTTCATAGCTAATAATGTCTTTAACAATAAATGGACGAGGGAAATGACAAAAAAGTTTATTGAACTGATTGAGACCAAAGATTGCTTGTGGAGAGTAGACACTGCGGATTACAGAAATAAACAAAAGCGACAAAATGCGTTACATGATATAGAAATAGAGTTCTACATGTCAGCAGAGCAAATTAAAGTAAAAATCCACAGGTTGAGAACCCTCACCAACGAAAGGAACAAAATGAAGGCAGGGAAATCTGGAAGTGGTGCAAAAGACAAGTATAAAACAAAATGGGAATTTTACGATGCACTGCAGTTTATGCTTTACCACACCAGCAGCAACAATGAAGCAGTAGATGAGTAGATTCTTTGGTAAATACCAACATACATTAAATGTAGCGATATTGCCATGGAACCCCTTCTTCACGACAAAAATACTTCTTGAATTCCTAACGTTTTTTGCTGCAGTATGAGGATTCATAATTACAGTTCTTTGCAACGGCACAAAGTCTTAGTTCTTGTTGTGCCAAATATAAGAAATAAATACATCTTTGACTGATAGCTCTACCTAAAAAAAATCACATTGATTATATAGATGACAGCCGAACGTGTTATGTATTAAACTCGGTAATGTTGCCGCTCCATTATTTTAAGCCGAATTACCTGTGGCTAGAAATCTCAGTGTCAATACGCTGTTGCTGATATTGACCGTCTCATTATTGTATCTTGCTTTTGTATTGCAGATGCTATTCTTCTAAGCAGATAATTAAAATCAACCGCTGACATGCGTAGGAAATTCTAAATTTTGATCTCCGTCGTAGAGCTCTTGCAGCAAGTTGTTTACAACCCCACAATATTCGCGACTTAAAATCCACTCTCTTACTCAACACTTTCTGGCCGTCCTTTTACGTTTTTCTCTACGTCAACGAAGTAAAATAAGAGACAGGCATGCTACGGATAAAACTTCATTATCAGACGACATATTCGCCATACCAAGCACACAGCTGACTAGAAAGTGGCATGCAGAAAAATTACCGCCACAAATATAGCATCGTGTAAACGCTCGGTGCAACATTTCTGTAGGCATGCCACTTTTATAGTGGCGCAACTCGAAATCGTGCAACTTTGCAAGCTGTGTGTAAACAGAACGTGCCACATTTGTGGCCCGCAAGAAAAGTGGCATGCCATAAAACTGGCATCGTGGACGACTACCTTAAGTCAAATCTTTTAAGCGCTGGTTGCTATGTGGAGCACTCCATTCTCTTTGCATGTCCAGGACATAAAAAATGAATAACGAATTCCCATTTGAGATAAAGTATAAGTATTGGAAAATTCAAAGAAATAACAAGAAATATTTCGGAAATGGTTCACTCCACCAAAAATATAAATGACAAAAATTGTGTGTTTTAATGAGTTCTAAATTATTTGGGTAGAAACTTTTTGTCTGTTTCTTAAGGTTTACCAATTACGCAAAAGCAATTCAGAAAGAAGACCTTTGGGGACATTCCCAAAAAATTCAAGATATACATTTTATTTGTCATAAAATACCTGTCATATATAATATTTTAATAAAAATCGTTAGCCATTTTTGAGAAAATTAAATTTTTGAAAAATGTTCCATATAAAAGATAGTCTGGGGTGGGGGAATTTTTTTTTAAAATCTTTGTATCGCATCTTTGAAAGATACTGAAACTAAATACCAAGTTTGCTATTTATCCGACTTCTCGTTTTTGAGTTATGCTGTTCACAGGCACACAAATACACAGACGCACACATGAACCTTTTACTTAAAGTTTTTTTTTTTTGTATTCAGTTCGCCTCAAAAAATGTATTTCCGGTAAACCTTGGTGTCGAATTTTTGTGTGCAATGGAATACTTCCACTACTTAATTGTACGTAGTAGAGAAAGTAAAAACAAGGTATTTTGTGAATAATTTGTAGAACAGATTCGAAATCAAATGGTAGTAGCTAGATACACTGATTGTAACACGTTAGATTTTTCACCAGTATTTAAGATACTAAGGGATCCTAACAACACATTTTCTATATTTTATTTTCTTCCTTCTATTTAACTACAGGGAAATTGTGCATTTTCAGTGTTTCAAAACTGTTCATTTAGTGAGAGCACATAATAACACGTCATTACATAGTATTAACAATGTCTAGCTAATGGACAAGTTCCTTAATTGCTGTTAAAAGCTGACCAGAAATAGGAAGTGAGTGAGTGAGAGAGAGAGAGAGAGCGAGAGCGTGCGTCTGAGGTTCGCATTTGGGAGGTTGCGTGTTCGATTTCCTCGTACCGGCACTCTGAATATCGTTTTTTGTGGTGGTTGGTTAATTTATATACTACCACATTTCCTTGCATCTTTCAGGGTTCCAAGGCAGGAAAGATGGACGATGGTGTACGGTGGATGTACTTTAAGGAGGTGTTTCTTTCCTGGCACGGAACCTTCTTCCCAAAACCTGTCCGTGTGGTTAGGAGGAGCATCAAAGGAGCGTCCAGGGTTCTTCACTCTGGAAACGTTAGGGACCTCCGCTGCGTCTGCCGCATCAGATCTCGTTTCCCCTCGTTTTCTCGCTCATCCCTTCCATCCGAAGGCTTAGCAGGTGCAGTGCTGAAATCCTCCTCCTCCTCATTTAATCCCTATTCTCTAATCTTTGATTGTAAAAATCAGTATTCGAGGAATATTATGCAAGATTTAAAATATCTTACCGTCCAAATTATCATTATATGGGATATTTCTCACGAGACTGATTTTCGTTTTGTTTCTTATTTTCTTGAAATTTAGGTACATATAACTATGAAAATTAATTTTGGACATTATTATGTTGAACGCCTTTATTTAATTTGTGGAAATTAGGAATTTCTGTACCGAGTACTCCTTAAAGAAATATGGAAAATCCTGAAAGAAACAACGAAAGTGTGTTGCTATTTATAACATCTGCTAATACAAACACTTGTTAACAGTAGGTATTTTGTATGCACTCATACTCATATAATTTATTTTTATACAAAATACATATATTATGAACTTATTCAAGCTTATGGCTTGTTTATTTCTACCATATGAATTATAAAAAGTAAGCAAAGCATCCGCAGGGAAAAGTAGCTTTTGTACACAAAGGGACAAATAATAACAGTAATGAAACACGACCCTCTGTATTTGTATGCTTATCACGGTAGGGAGGTTTTCGATTTTACACAAAATTACACATGCTTTGTTTCATGTTGTATACAATATGTCTTTATTTTAAATGTTCTGTGTTCTATGTAATATTTATGTATATATGTAACTATATTGTACATTTCTTTGACACGCATATATTATGTCTTTATTTTATTTTAAATGTTCCATGATGTGACGTATGCAAAGATGATAGGATATACGTCTCTGCTCACCGAGATTCGAGATGGCAGTTGGGTTTGGAGTAGGGAGAACTAGACTTTTTAGGAGGGGATGAATTGTTTAGCGTCACTGACGCTTGAGGGTAGCGTGGGTTTGAGAAGGCGAGTTAGGAGGTAGCGTTCATGTGGTAAAGACGTGCAACTGCTTTCTTCGTGCTAAGGCATGATGGCCTCGCCGACAGACATTGGGCTGAGAGTGTAAGCACTGTTATCTATCTTTATACATTAAATTTAGTAGCCATCCATTTTCGGAGAGTCTTAATTATGATAGAGTAGAATCCTTCCTTCCCCTTAACCCATGTGGCGTTCTGGAATAGTAATTATTTGTGTGTTTAACTTAGCTGCGTCCCCGTCGTAGCCTCGCCATGTGAAGATCTTATTAATTTACCGGTACCTTTTGCAAGCGAGTGTCTCCCCGTCATTTTCTGAGTAGTATTGTAGTAGAGGCTACGACAGTTGGTGGAGGCGCCGGGTATAGTTTGGTTTTTTGTGAGATTTTTAAGTACAAATTTTTTCCCCTCTAAATGTAACGGTTTTTGGTCCTCCACGTGGTCGCTAAAAATGTAACTCTGTTTCTTGGCTTAAGGGTAAGGATTTTGATGGTGTAATTTTTGATTTCTATATTCCAAATTTTGTTGCTTTAAGTTATGAAAGTCCCGTGTTTGAATTTTAATTTTGAGGTCATTTTTGTATTTTTCCCATTGTCTGTCGGCGTGACGCTAAAACTGCTGACTCCATTTTCCTCTTATTTTGGCTTCATTTTTATTAAATTATATTGCTTTGTTAGGTGGTTCGTGCTGGTTATTTTGAAATATATATTTTTGTGAAAGGTGAGTTGTGAAACGATTGAGAGATATTTGCAACTTTGAAAATGTGCTCGTCACGTGTTGGCGATGTGGGTGAAAATACTGTTTTCTGTGCTTATTAGCAGTGGTTCTGGAAGCTTGTAACTTTATATTCCATTGATTGTGATTTCCAGCTGTTTACTATACTTTTGTGGGACATTTTTCGTGTAACTTTTATGTACGCACGTGTATTATGTAATTCCCGCGTGGTTATGCAATTCAGCACTAATTCTGGTTTGTGAAGCCAGTCTTTATCAGCACGTGTTCTGTGCGTTTATTTGCGTGTGTATATCAGGTCAGATACATTTGTTTTAAAGAAAAAAGAGAAGGATTTTTTTGTGTGCATCGTACATTGTTACGTATAAATTGCAAGTGTGTATTCTGCTCTTTTGGAGATAATGTCAGCGTTGGTCACAGTAGGTGTGACGTGGTTTTTTTTTAACTTCCAGTTCGAGGTTTCTCACTGAAGACATCATTTTGTTTTTTCTTCCATGTGTTCATTCTGTTTAAAAATCTTGGTATTGTGTCCAAGTGCTTTGCGTGTCATGCTTGTGTAAACCGTATGTTGGTATACGTTTCTGATATTTCGCCGTGGGCGCTTAATTGTAATACTTCTGGTACTGTTTTATTTGGCTAAGTTCTGATATTGCTACTTACATTCATGTGATGCTATAAGTGCTTAGTTTGGTGTAACATGTATTGCTTTTTCATATTGTTTATTTACTGGTTGTGTTATCTTTTGTGCTGCAATCATGCCTAAGCGACGTACTACGCAGAAATCTGATGTGGCAATTGCTCCAGTTAGCGAGCATAGTGAAGTGGAATCTATTTCCAGTACTAGTACACCTGTTGTTACTCAGATATTACCAGTGATGTGTCGGCGAGTACAATGCAGTCAGCTGTGTGTTGCCCGGTCATTGACCCTTCTTACTTTGAGAATTCCAGCAAGTTGTCGGCGTATGAATTTCTGCAGAACTTTGAAATGGTCGCTGCTGCTAATGGCTGGTCAGAAGAAATGAAATTGAAATGCTTTCCATGCTATTTACGAGATACTGCCGCATCATGGTTTCAAACTTTTCGCCATCGGCATCCTCACCATGATTGGGTTCTCTTATCTACACAATTTCTAAATGCATTTCAGATAACAAACCAGAGAGATATTCTGGAAATGAAACTCAGACAACGGGTACAGTTGGATGATGAACCCGTTATTAATTACATCTATGACGTGCTATCTTTATGTGACCAAGTCAACCCAGCTATGTTGCAGTTAGAACAAATTAAACACTTGCTTAAAGGTCTTACACCTCTTTATGTACAATCTTTATTGCCATTAAATCCTCAAACTGTTGATGAGGTAATACAAATTATTCGACGAGTGGACAAAGCACAGTTTTATATGCAGAACCGTGAACATCTAGTGTCTGTTCAATCTCAGACTACAGTGGTTACGCCACCCTCTGTTGTATTTAATAATGCATCTGTTCCTGCTGTTACTTTACCAGCTTCCCCTCAGCCTTCTCAAGCTTCTTCTCTTGTGGACGTACCTATCGATCCTATGCATCACCTGATTGATCGTGTGGAACAGTTATGTAACAGAGTTAACCAGTTTCAGTTACCATCTTCGGAGAGAACTTCACAGCATTCACAGCTTCCACGGTCATCTGACTTCAACCGGCGGGATTCACCCGTCACCTGCTATAGATGCAACAGGCAGGGCCACCTGGCTCGCTTTTGCCGGAGCCGCTTCCCGCAGTCAAAAAAACGACTGGCGCCGAGCCTCATACGACGAGATGTAGCAGCATCACCACCGCCCACCAGCATGGCTGCACCTCAACGGGACATAGCTACACCTCAACGGGATGTGTCTGCATTATCAGGTCAGATCTTACAAGTTACTGGTCATATTGCCCAGACAGAGCTCTCCATCTTGCTCGATACAGGAAGCGCAGTGAGTATTGTGAATGCTGCACATGTTCTTGACCATTCTACATTGAAACCCATAGAGATGATGCTCCGCACTGCAGGAAACAAGTTACTTGATGCGCCTTACCACACTGTGTTAGATTTCTATATTAATGATGTTCTTTTTCAGGAGGATGTACTAGTTGTGAAAGATTTGTCCCATGATGTATTTTAGGCAATGACTTTTTGCAGGCCCATGATGTTATAATTGACTATGCACATAACCTGATAACCCTGAACTCTTCTAAGAATGATGCTTTCAGTATACCAATAACCCTAGCACAAGGTCCTTTTGTTGATATGGCAGTAAACCCTCTCCAGGATAATGATTGTGCAGATTCTGGGGTTAAGATGGCCGTTATGAATGATGTAAAAATTCCACCTCTGTCTACATGTTATATATCAGTTAAGCCTTTGTCAGCTATTAGCAATGAGGTTATGTTTGAACCTGCTCTTAACCCTCCGTCAGTCGCTAGGGGCCTGAGAGACCCCTGGCATTATATAAATGTTATAATTTTCGAACGGACGCACCTATGCAATTGCCTGACTAGAACATCTAACATTACACCTTGCGCGATTATTTGCTGCAGCGATAACCTTATATGTTTATTTGTTTGGCTGGAGGAATGAATAATCAGCAGTTACGTGTCGCACAGGTCAACCAGGCCCCGCGCGCCTGCTCTCGTTACATATTGTTGACAGATTTGTTTCTCATTAGCTTTTGTGCAATATTGCTTTACTATTGCAAGGAGCTGTTTCTGCTTCGTCATGAATACGAGTAAAAGGTACGATCTACAAAATCCGAATGATTTGGATGAAGTACATCGCCTACTTTGCGATGATGATGCCTTGCCCGTGGATGACAACTTATATGAATAAGATGACTGATTCAGAAAATAAACTCGAAACGAGATCTTTAGATTCAGAAACTGACCATGAAGATGAAGACGATGAAAGCAGCTTGTGTGATAACATGTATTTTATAGGTAACATCATATGCGTATCATAGTAATTCTTTTTCTTTTTCTTCTTCTTCTTCTTCTTCTTCTTCTTCTTCTTCTTCTTATTATTATTATTATTATTGACAATACATTCTGTTGTTAGTCATAGGAAGAGATGGAACAAAATGAAAAAAACACCTTTGAAAATAACACAGACAAGGGCTCACAATATATTGACCAAATTTCCTGGTGTGGTAGGAGCTGCCAAAAATGCGAAAACGGAAATTGATTGTTGGAACATTTTTGTTACCGAAGATATAGTTGATTTGATTGTTGAAAGCTCAAATACTTACATTAGCAGTGTGCAGCACAAATTTGATTGTGAAAGAGACAGCAGACCTACAGATGTAATAGAAATAAAAGCTTTCCTAGGCTTATTGTACCTGGCAGGAATTTTTCGTGGTGGACGCCAGAATATTCACGAGTTTTGGAGAACCGATCTTGGAAATCCTCGATTCCGAATGGCTATGTCCGAAAAACGATTCAGTTTTCTAGTACGCTGTATTCGCTTTGATAACAAAAGTTCAAGACTGGAGCGACGAAGATTGGATAAATTGGCTGCTGTTAGAGAAATGTTTACATTGTTTCTGAACAACTGTCAGGACCATTATTATCTTGGACAAAATGTCACTGTCGACGAACAGTTGCCGGCATTTCGTGGTCGATGTGCTTTTAGACAATATATACCATCCAAGCCCAACAAGTATGGGATAAAGATATTCTGTTTGAGTGATGCAAAACTGTTTTATACAACTAACATGGAGATTTATTGTGGACAGCAGCCTGACGGACCATATTTGCAAACTAACTCGGCAGAGGCTGTAGTGCTGAGACTAACTGAACCAATCTCTGGCACTGGACGAAACGTTACTGCAGATAATTGGTTTACCAGTGTATCGCTGGGGAATGAATAGCGCAAAAAACAACTTTCTTTTGTCGGTACAGTGCGAAAGAACAAAAAAGAATTACCCGCTAATTTCACTTCTCCAAAAGATCGCAGTCAGTACGAAAGCGTATTTGGCTTCACAAAAAATGAAACGCTTGTTTCATATGTTCCAAAAAAGGGTAAAACAGTAGTTTTGCTCTGAAGTCTACATGTTTCATCCACACAGTTATCAGAAAGTGCTGAGAAAAAGCCTGAAATAATCCTGCATTAAAACGACACTAAATATGGAGTTGATGCAGTAGATAAATTGTGTGCTACATACAATGTAGCCAGAACAACGAGAAGGTGGCCCATGGTAATTTTTGACCATATCTTGAACATTGCAGGTATCCATTCTAGGGTTATCTTCCTTGGAAACCAAAATAAATATTCCACAAGGCAGGAGTATTTGAAATCACTATCTTTAGCTTTACTGTTGCAACAGCTACAAAGGAGAGCAACAGCATCAAATCTATCCGATGATTTGAAAGGAATTTTGACAAAATATAAACCTGAAGAATCCGGCGTAGATGAATTGTCAAATACACCACTATGCACATTGAAAAGGAAACGATGTGAACCCAGCAACAAAGACAAAATGAACTGCAAAACTAAATATGCATGTGGGAAATGCAACACCCCCTGTATTTGAGCAAACATGCTAAAATTATTTGAGATAGTTGCTTAGTCGGGGAAAACACGGGTGAAATAGTAGATGATTCTGAGTAACTGAGCATTTGAAATTACAAGTTGTATGTATACCTGGAAATGGCAATGTTTTTTTTTTCTACTTACTGTAATACAATTTATAACGTATATGTACTCATATTTTAGCTTGTATTTTTATGTTGTAAGATAATACCTATTAATGAAAGCCTTGTACGCTTAATCTAAATAAAGGTAAAAACAGAAAACAAGAAAATAAACGAAAAAAAAACAAAAATACAAACAATAACTACAAAAATATAGCGCGGGTCTACTAGGCCCCGCGCGACTAACGGCGTTCTACCAAAGCGCGCGCCTGACGGAGGGTTAATATAATGCAAAAGAAGAATCTTTCCATTCCACCATTGTTGTGTCATTCTGCCTCTGAACTTGCCATTCCAGTGCACAATAATACTTCAGTTCCACAAACATTGTTTGCAAATACAGTCTTAGCCAAAGCTTATAATGTTGCACTCGTTCAGAGTAATTCTGTTTTATCATCCGACGTTACTCCTCTGCCAGCTCCAAATTGTAATTTTAATGTCAATGGTAAACTCCTGGAAACTCAAAAGGCTGAGTTACATTCTTTATTATTGAAATATAGTGATCTTTTTGCCACAACATTACAAGAACTTGGTACTACTGATGTTGCAGAATTTGAAATTAAAGTAAATGACCCTAAACCAATTAAACAAAGACCATATAGAGTTCCTCATAAACAAAAGGAAATTATTGCTGAGTAAGTTAAAGAAATGCAAGATGCTGGAATTATCAAGGAATCGCATTCCTCCTGGGCTTCTCCTGTAGTACTTGTCAAAAAGAAAGATGGCTCCATGAGATTTTGTGTCGATTATAGAAAATTGAATGCTGTTACAGAGACACCTCTTTCCCTTTACCATTGATAGATGATTTGTTAATTATTTGGGGGAGGCTAAATGGTTTGTCTCATTAGATTTGCTGTCAGCATACTTTCAAGTACCTATTGCAGAGGATAGCCAGAAATATACCTCTTTTGTTACTTTTCAGGGTCAATATCAATTCACACGCTTGAGTTTTGGGTTGGCGAATGCCCCTAGGTTTTTCAGTTACATCGCAGACAAGTTGTTAGGTGATTTGAATTTTAAAAAGGCTATTGCATATTTGGATGATATTGTTGTTTTTGCCAAAACCTTTGAGGAGTTGTTACACAATCTTGAGGCTGTTTTTCAACGTTCCATTCAAAATTTGCCTCCTAAAAATATGAGAGATGTAAGCAAAGTTTTGGGATTGTTTAATTTTTACAAGAAATTCATCAAGGACTATGCAAATATTGCTCAACCACTAATTCAGTTGACTAGAAAGAATCAAAGTTTTATTTGGGGATCTGATCAGCGAACTGCATTTCAAAATTTGAAGGACTTATTAGTTTCGGCCCCTGTCTTAGCTCACTATACTCCTGGTGCTTATACCGAACTACACTCTGAGGCCAGTGGACTAGGGGTTGCCTCAGTGTTGTATCAAAAGATTGATAATGTGTTGAAACCAGTGGGCTATGCGTCGAGGACACTATCTAAATGTGAACGTAATTACAGTGTTCCTGAGTTGGAATTGTTGGCCATCCTGTTTGAACTTACCCACTTTCGCAGTTTTGTTTATGGATACAAGGTTCATATTGTATCCGATCATCACTCCCTCTGTTATTTGAATAATTTGAAAGATTTGACTGGGCGTTTGGCACGTTGGAGTTTGAAATTGCAAGAGTTTGATTACACCATTTCCTATAAATCTGGCAAGAAACATCATGATGCTGATACTTTATCGAGATTTCCTGTGTTACAACTTACAGAAAGTGATCTTGAACACCTTGAAGAACTTCCCACATGTTTACTGTCTTCAGTTGAAGCTGTTGACCACCAGAAGAAAGATACAGTGTTACGCGAGCTTCTTAGTGCTCTCCATGATCCTCCATCGGCCCCTGCTAAGCTTCAGAGACAAATTTCAAACTATACGCTCAAATCAGGAGTTCTTTATCGTAAAAATGCTGGCTCCACTGGCCCTCTCCATCTGCTGGTTATTCCAGAAGCTCTAAAACATGAAATTCTTTCTTCATGTCATGATGATCCTGTTTCAGGTCACTTAGGATTCTCAAAAAGATTTGCCAAAATTCACTCCAGATATTACTGGATTGGAATGAAGAAAGATATTGAACACTTTGTACGAACCTGTCCCAGCTGTCAAACAAGAAAAGGACCGAAGAATCAGAAACCAGCAGGCTTATTGCAACCAATTCCGGTTACTTCTGTAGGCGAGCGGTGGGGTATTGATTTGCTTGGGCCTCTCCCACGCTCAAATTCTGGACATAAGTATGTTGTCGTTGCGACCGAGTATGCTTCTCGCTGGGTCGAGTCTGCGTCGCTTCCTTCAGCAACAATCCCTCAAGTTGCTAAATTTATTTTGCATAACATCATCTGTAGGCATGGAGCCCCTGCTGCCTTGTTATCTGATCGTGGCTCAGTTTTCTTAAGTGAAGTGACACAAGAATTGTTGAGATCTTTATCAGTGTCTTCCAATTTCACTAGTGCTTATCATCCAGCTTGTAACGGACTTACTGAAAGATTTAACCAAACCCTCTTAAATACTCTCAGCCATTTTGTGGACAATAATCAGAAGAATTGGGACTCAATTTTGCCCTATGTCATCTTTTCGTATAACTCAAGTGTTCAAGAGTGTACTAAATTTTCACCGTTTTTCTTGATATATGGTCGAGAACCTTCTTTACCTAACCAGGTTCAGCTACAAGCTACGTCTAATGACCTTTTTTTGAGACAGACATTGCAAGAGATTCAGAAGGCACGGGAGATTGCTGTTGCTAACATTACAAAGCAACAGGTGAAGCAAAAAGAAGCTTTTGATGCTAAACATAGAGATGTAGTTTATAACGTAGGTCAATTAGTCAAGGTTTTTACTCCTATTAGGAAGAAAGGTAAATGTACAAAGTTGCTACATAGATATTTTGGCCCTTTTGAAATTATCCGACAGATCACTCCTGTTACCTACCTTGTTGGTCGACCTCATGCTCCCCGTACCAAACACCAGAGTGTTCATGTATCACGCCTTTACCCTTACTATGATCCTGTGGATCCTTATAGACTGTAAAGTCTGAGTTTGTGATGCTTAATTAAGCTTTGCTTTTCAGGAATAATATGTGCTATGAATGTCTCTGCTAAATTAAAAGTGTATTATTATTTTGGTGTAACTTAAATTTTGAATTATGTTTTGGGAATTGCAAATTATTTGTTTTGGTTTGTTATGCTGCAGGAATGTGTTGAATGTGTACTATGTGCTTAATTGAGCTTTCATTTTCAGGAATGTTCAGCGACAATATTGTTTTGAGTAATGATGTGATTTTGTTTTGTTGCATTCCATTTGATTTGATTTGGCTTGATGTGATTTTGGGTTTCATAATGATGCTGTGATCTTTATTTGCAGAAAATTGTTGCATGAATAGTGTGTGTATGTATGTGTATATTTGAGGCTATATGAGAAATATGAGTTGATATTTGCCTCGGTGAATGTGCGTAAGAATAACCCCGACGGTGCTAATGTGAGAGATGAGATGAGAAGAGATGAGATGATGTCAGCTTCGGTGGAAGTGCCAAAGAGTAACCCCGACAGTTGTTGTATAAATGTGTTGATTTTTCAGGAGGGCTACATGTACCTGGAAAGTTGATGTGATGTGATGATTTCAGAGATTTTGCTTATTGGTGTTGCTGTAACGTGCCCAGTATAGCCTGTGTGATGTATTCACACGAGAGATTAAATGTATTGAAGTGAATGCAATGAGATTAATTTTTTTTGTGTTTATGCAACAAGTTTATTACCATCTTACATAGCAAATTTTAATACCAACTGTTTTCCAGCTTAATTTTGATTCGGAGGATGTGGATGCAACAGTATAATATCATGTTATTTGTGTCATTCCTGAAATGTTAATGTGATTTCTTCAAGGTTATGCCTATGTTAGATGTCTTGAATTTGCAGCATGTTGAATGAGACACGTCAGTGAACATGTTTTGTTGCAGTAATTACTGTTCAAGAGAAAAAGTGAAAGTTGAGATAAAGATGATGATGACTGAAGTAATGATGATGATTGCAATAATGATGATGATAATAAGATGAAGATAGTAATGTGGAGGAGAAATTGTATTAGTGACAAGAGTATGACAATAGTAGTTGAAAGCATGTCACGTGTTGTAGGTTGGAGATGTATTGTGGATTTATTTTGTAGTTTGTAGCAATATATACAGTAGTTTTCAGTAGCTAGTTAAGTGAGTGTTGTGCATAATTTGGGCCATGGTCAGTGTGAATGAGTTCATTTCATTGTCATGTGTGATTGTCTTGTAAGTGCACTTATTTTCTTTTGTTAGTGGTACCAGCTGATCATTAAGAATTAATATTGGGATTCCAAATATGTTTTTTCTGTCATGTTCTTGTATGAAAAAGTCACTGTTATTGATATAATGTTAATGTATTCTGAGTCTGTTCTAATGTTCTATTTGGATTGTGAAGCATTGTGAGTTAAATTTGGATGGCAATCCTTTGTATAATTTAGTTTTTATATCAATATGTAGTTATTTTTTCTCTCTCTCTTTCGTTGCCCCATGTCAAAAGAATTTTTAGTGCAAACCTTTAAACGTTTGATTGTACATGACATACCATTCTTTTTTATGTGTGATTGTTTGTTGGAGCACCCTTTTTATTGTTTGGTGATTTTGTTGTAGTATTTTGCTGTGGCGGAGCTCGAGAGGATAAGCGAGCATCCCATGTGGCACACCAGAAGTTCCACAAACACCACAGGGAAGCTGTCGGGCAGCCACTACACTGCCGTGGCATGAGGAGCCACTATTTTGGG
The DNA here is from genome assembly GCA_030765065.1 of Deroplatys truncata. Lineage (NCBI taxonomy): Eukaryota > Metazoa > Arthropoda > Insecta > Mantodea > Mantidae > Deroplatys > Deroplatys truncata. Next base: position 183,040,226 of record CM060986.1, read on the forward strand.
GGGCAGTCCAAGCCAGCGGCTGCCCACCCCGTTGTCATCGTCAAAGACCTGCAGTAACAACAACTCTAAAGCCAGGACAAGTCGTCGTTGTGGGTACACTCCAAATTCACCCACAAACAGTTTCATCGGACCTTCATTCGCAGGTGCAGTGTAGTGTGCGTGTGAACAGAGGCAGCGTGGTGTGTGTGCGTGTGCGCGGTGCTCGAGCATAAGTGCTCTAACAATATGATCCGATAATACTCTCGAGACTCTCACATATGCCCAGCAACATTGTCGTCGTCTGGGGGTCCATATATATGTATCAATATATCTTTAGTCTCTTTGTATGTCATATTTCTTGTTCTTTTATTGTAATTTTTCTGTGATTATTTGCCTTGTGTCGACGAGGGCGTCGAGCTCGGCGGCCAGGGGAGATGTGACGTATGCAAAGATGATAGGATATACGTCTCTGCTCACCGAGATTCGAGATGGCAGTTGGGTTTGGAGTAGGGAGAACTAGACTTTTTAGGAGGGGATGAATTGTTTAGCGTCACTGACGCTTTAGGGTAGCGTGGGTTTGAGAAGGCGAGTCAGGAGGTAGCGTTCGTGTGGTAAAGACGTGCAACTGCTTTCTTCGTGCTAAGGCATGATGGCCTCGCCGACAGACATTGGGCTGAGAGTGTAAGCACTGTTATCTATCTTTATACATTAAATTTAGTAGCCATCCATTTTCGGAGAGTCTTAATTATGATAGAGTAGAATCCTTCCTTCCCCTTAAGCCATGTGACGTTCTGGAATAGTAATTATTTGTGTGTTTAACTTAGCTGCGTCCCCGTCGTAGCCTCGCCATGTGAAGATCTTATTAATTTACCGGTACCTATTGCAAGCGAGTGTCTCCCCGTCATTTTCTGAGTAGTATTGTGGTAGCGGCTACGACAATATTATGTGTAATATTTAAGTTTATATGTAATTTTGGGACATTTCCTTGTCATGTTCTACGTTCACAAGCCTTTATGGCTGCTAGTGAACTCACAGAATGTAATCCAGTCTAATCTAATCTAATCTGAAAGGAAACAAGGAGACAAAGAAAAATATAAATTGTAAACCGGTTCATAAAATATAATCTAATATTTAACTGCGTAGTCCTTTTCTTTTATGATGGCTTCAGATCTTTTCTCATTGATAAGACCAAACTTTTGCATCTCTTGAGGCTTGATTTTCTCATATTCTTAAAGTATGTAACTTTTCAGGGTAGGTTTAATGAGGCCTATCGGGCAATGGTGCCAAGGTATTCATTTAAGTCATGTATTGTTAATCAGCGTCATGTTTTGTTTTCTTTATCCTGTTGAAACAAGCACCGTGCGAATTTTTCCCTCCTAACCCTACTTAGCGGATGCGCAGTAGTTTGACGAGCCCATCGTCTCCCGAAAGGGGTTTTGGTTTAGTTGTAGGAGAACGACCGTGTATCTTAAGCATTCCTGTTGCACTGCGCTAGGGGAATATTGCCAATCTTTCTCCCCTACGCTCTCCAACCTTCTCCTCGTTTGGTTTCTGCAGGGTCAGAAACCAGGGTCGAAAAACATTGTGCTACAGCTAGTCTGTATTGGTAATTTCCCAGCGGATTGTTTACTAACATTTATTTTCAGATGTAAACCATTTTATCCATTATCGTATCTATAAAATGAACAATGCCTATTCTATTTGACGACATACAGCCCCAGAGAACCATCATCTTCATGTTAGGAAGGGTATGCTGGCAATATTAGGATTGATATTGATCAGTATTTTTTCCCATATTCTGATAGTTCCTTATTAACGAGAAATTCATTTGCAACCGCTAATCTCTTACGACTCTCTCTGTAAAGTGTGGTTTCATTGAAGGAATCCTGCTGTGATATCCATGTTTCGGTAAGGTGTTCCTGTTTTAGTACTGATTTTTTTTCCCAATAGATTTTCTATTTAAGTTCTAATTTTTGTAGGGGCACTTATTTTTGGATTTATTCTGATCGTATTTGTGATAAACCTGTCTTCCTTATCGGCTAGTTTCCTTTTTAAAAATTGTTTGCTCATTTTTAATTTCTCTACCAATTACCTATAACTGCTAGAGAGTATTCTATTCCACGCAAAAATTCGATGTGAGATTTCAGTGAAAATACATGTTCTGCGGTCGTCTGAATACAAATAGCATTTATATAACAATTTAGGTGCGTGATTGAGTAAAGGAGAGAACAAGAGCGATAGAGAGACCGCCTGTGAACAGCATAACTCCAAAACAAAAAATACTAAACTTGGAGTATGCTCAGCATATTCTAAGTTGTGACACAAAGATTTTGTAACTATTTTTTACATTAAAAATGTTTATTTTTTATATTTTCAAAAATGGCTCTAACGATTTTGATTAAAAAGCCCTATGTTTAACATATTTGCATAGAACTAAATTGCATATCTTCAGTTTTCTGTGAATAGCTTGTGGTTTTCTTCACTGTGAATGAATTTTATATATTTTTGTACAACTGGTTAACCATAAGAATACACAGAAACTTGCTGTTATAGAACACGTAGGTAGATCTCGTTAAAACACATACTTTGTCTTTTTTTGCAGTGTTAAGATTTTGCGAGATTTTCGTTGTTATTGGATCGAATTTATAAAATTCACCATTCATTTGTTTCTCATTGTCACCTAAAAAGTGGAATTTCAAATGCAGATATATACCTGCTAATTAAAGATCAGATTTGAATCTTTTACCTACAACATAATTTATAATGGAACCAATTCTCGATTAACATGAAATAGAATAGAACAAAATTCTGATGTGATACATTCACATGACTTACTGTTTCCTTTATCCCTTATTAGTGGGTATACACACTATTCTTACTAAAGCTTATTTTTCTATCTACGAGCTTAATTTTAATCGAGATAAACCATGGCAGAAATACACTGGTGTGCAAAACCTAAGGACGAAAGTAATTTTTGCATGCTGTGACACTGCCAAGTAACATAGCTCGACGAAACTTGAATCATACACAGAGAGAACTGCTGCGGTATGCTACAGTAGGCAACTAAACGAAATATGCAATGAGACGAACAGAAATGCCACTTTTATTCATAGACCATAAGTTACTCTAAAGTCAATACGATATATGATGGCTCTCTAGATTTACAGAAACAGATACATGTTGCTTAAAAGGGTGTATTATCACCACGTACAGCAATACATGCACTGCATCGCGCTCCCATGCTGGCCACAAGGTTGGTAAGCAGTTCTTGTGGTAGGGTGTTCCATTCCTCCACCAACGCTGTTGACAACTGTTGGATGGTCGTTGCTGCATGTGGATGTGCTGGAATGCGTCTCCCAAAGCATCCCACACCTGTTCGATGGGATTTAAATCGGTGGAACGGGCAGGCCAGTCCATTCGCCGAATATCCTCTCGTTCCAAGAGATCTTCCATCTGCGCTGTTCGATGCGGTCGCGCATTGTCATTCATAAAACTGAAATCAGGGCCGACCGCACCCCTGAAAAGATGCACATGATGGAAAGATCACAATAACGTTGAGTGAGCGTACCGTGTTCAAAGATTTGGAGGTCGGTGCGCCCATGCAACATTCTGCCTCCCCAAACCCATAACACCCTGACTACCAAAACGATCATGTTCAAGGATGTGCCTCGGTTCATTGCGTGTTCCTACCTCTCGCCAAATGAGGGTACTTCGAGAATCACTACTTAAACTGAATCTGCTCTTATCCGAGAAGAGCACGCGACCCCATTCCTCGTTGGTCCAATTTTGATTCTCTTGGGACCATCGCAAACGGTGCCGTCGATGTGCGGATGTCAATGGAACACAATCTAATGGCCGTAGGGCAAAGAGACATCTCTGTGTAGTCGCCGAGCCACTGTGTATCATGAGATTCCGTGCCTAGCTGTCCTGTTAAATGTGGTTGCAATTGCACCCGCTGTTTGGCGTGGATCCCTTCTTGCCTGTTGCACAATGTAGCAGTCATCTACTGCAGTCATTGAGTATGGTCAACCACCATCTCTCCTTCGTTCGGCAGTGCCTGTGGTTTGGAAGGTTCCCCATGCACGTGAAACAATGCTGTGAGCAATTCCAAACTCCTGAGCAACACTCGTCACACTTCGCCCTTCTTCCAGTTTCCCGATGATTTTTCCCAGTGTGAAGTCATCCAAAGGTGTCTACGGCCATGTTGTAATGAAGAACACCACTACAGTGCACCGTAACAGCTCGCTAATTGCCACAAACCGTCTTATCGTGTTTTAACTGCCCCGTGTTGCGGGACCAGACCCATTTGACACTATAGGTTCGCTACACTCACGCCATATGACGTCCAGCTTTCTGTGTACGTGAGAGAGACCACTGGCAACATCCTACCCACCTTCATCTACTTCCGCCAAGTAGTTCATTTGTTATGTTACTTTACCCATCTCGTCCTTAGGTTTTGCACAGGGGTGTAGCTACATTTACACATCTCGTTATTGATGCAAAGAGAACGACAGTCAAATGTTTAAGAACTGTGACGCTATACGGTAGTCTTAAACTTTGATACCGTTTCCATGCAATCGCGAGAAACAGCTGAATGTTGACACAACTTCAAGAGAATGGCCAAAACAATTCGAAAAATTAATAAGGAATTATGAAATGGATTATGCCAAAAACTTATTTGAAATAAATGTGTATTTTAAAGTGATCTACAGTTTTTGTGTAGTACGTTTTCGTCTATCGTTTAACGATTACCAGTTATACAAGATTGTACGAAACTCCTTCGAATGAAGACATTATAGGCTATTCACAGAAAATTGAAGACATACATTTTATTTTACGTCTAAACATCTTTAATCGTCCCCATGTCGCATCTTTAAAAAGTACTGACCCTAAATATCAAGTTTAGTATTTATCCGACATTTCGTTTTTAAATTAACGCTGTTCACAGACATACACACAAGCACACGCACAGACCGTTTTGTAAAAATGCTCTTTTGGGGTTCGGGGGGCATCAAAACATATATTTCGGTGAAATCTCAGCAATGAATTTTTGTGTGGAGTACAATAATTTCACTATTTATTATAAGTAATAAAGAAAGTAATAAGCACTTGTAAGCACGATTTTTCGAAAACAGAGAAAAAATCTGATGTATTGCACTCACATGACTTCCCCTACTCTTGTACAAATTATCCTCAGAAACGCATATTCTCCATCTACTTCATTAGTTAATTAGAGAAACATTTGCAGAAAATATCGTATTGCTAATTTTCTTGTAGGTGCAAGGGGAATATGGTAGGCTTTAAGCGATAGTCAAATCTTTTATGAGCTGGTTGCTATGTGGACATTTGCATAAAAAGACGAATAACGAATTCCTACTTGAGAAAAAGTATAAGTATTGGAAAATTTAAACAAATAACAAGGAATATCTCGCAAATGGTTTGCTTGACAAAGAAAATGTATATAACATAAATTGTGTGTTTTAACGAGATCTACATTTTTGTGTATGTCTATCTCTTACATTTTACCAGTTATGCAAAAGTCATTTAGAATGAAGAGGAATTTTGGGGGCATTCCCAGAAAATTCATGATACACATTTCATTTGGCATGAAAGTATCTTAAACATATCATATGATATTTTAATGAAAATCGTTATATCCATTTTTAAGAAAATAAAAATTTTCGAAAAATGTTCCATATAAACGGTAGTGTGGGATGGGAGGATTTTCATGAAAATCTTCGTGTTGCATCTCTAAAAGATACTGAACCTAAGTAGCAAATTTGGTGTTTATCAGACTTTTTTGAGTTATACTGTTTACAGATACAGACACACACACACGAACCTTTTTAAAAAATTTGTTTTGGATTCAGAGAGCCTCAAAACATGTTATTACAGTAAAATATCGATATTGAATTTTTTGGTGTAGTGCAGTACCTCCCCTACTTACTGTATATATATAGTAGAGAAAGTAAAAAGATTCAGCAGGCGTGCAACACAAATATTTTCTTATTTAAAAAATAAACAAAACGTTTCATATATAATAAGCACATTCCTTTGATATATATTTCCTTTTCTAACTACAGAAAAGGCAAAGTTTTTGAAAATGTTATCTAGATTAACATGAAGTAGGTGGAGAATAAGCGTTTGTAAAAATAATTTATACAAGAGAAGAGAACACAACACATCAGATTTTTTAAATGGTACTTAACGCCCGTTCTTACTACGTACCGCTCCACAGATGTTGACACTGGTGATACACGAAATGAAATCATAGTTGGGAATGAAAATTTGGGTAGGAAACGTTCCAAGCCTAAGTTTAGAGTACCTTCCGGCATTTTCCTGTTAAGATGACTGAATAATCCTGAAAAAAAAGCCTCAGTCAGGGAGAGATTTGAACCGCAGACCTTCCATGCACGAGCCCGTACCTTAATGAGCTGGACTACCCGTGTGGGTTGCGCTGAATATATGAGTAACATTTATGTGTTCATAATACATATGCAACATTTTGAGATTAAAATATGCAGGCAATCTTAGAGAAGAATGCGTTATTTTTGACAGGAATATGTTTCTCTTAGAGCGTATATTAAGATAAAGTAATTTTAATGAACTCTTTACCTCTTGAGAAGCATTACAAATCTAATAAATGAAGGATACTTACTGTTTTCTTCATAAGTAAAACGTTTTCGAGTCCTCTGCTACTCTTTCACTAGCTAACAGTGACTAATCTTCCACATTGCACTGTGTTTAATAACATCGTTAGCAATAAGGAATTTGCCGATTTCTTCTCGGACTTAAAATGCGTCAGAAAAGGTCGTGGACGTTAACCTTCAAAACATATCTATTGGGGAAATCTCGACTGACAGTTCTGTATGTCATAATTCCACAATCAATATTTTTATTTATGTTACGTAACAATTTCATAAGTGTGTGAACTTATGTTTACGCTCTCAAGATAATCCTGTACTCCTACTTACAACATATTTCAGGTGCCCGTAGGTTTGCAAATAGAAATAGCCTACACTTGCGAATCCATGCGAGATAATATTGATTTATTCTTGAAGAAAAAGATTTAGTTAGGTACAATACTGAATGAAGTATTAGTTTATATTAAAATAAATTTGTATATCAACACGTAGCGAAGTACCTACATATAATACCACTAGAACCTAAATGTTTCATATAATTTTCGAATATCTTTACAGGTTGGGCGAGAAGTACCAGTATCCCTGCGAGTATCCAATCTTTTTATGCAGGTTGGTAGTATCAAATGTTATTATATGTGGCTATGTTACTTCTCATAATTGTCGAAATCAATTTTTGGAATTCGTGGTTACATGTTTTGCAGTCGAGTTTTAATTTGTAGCCATGTCAGATGTGAGCGGTCATAGTTACACTATTGAGGAGCGCTTAGTGACAAGTGTGTGGGTGCACGAACAATACACAGGGCAGACAATGAGACAGATTATTAGAGCATTCCAGGAAAGGTTAAGAAGGCTCCACCACAAAAAGTAACACTTCTGGATTGGGAAAGACGTGCTTTTTTCTCTTTTGGCGATGTTAAAGACAGGGCGGTGACGTGGCCGAGTGGTTAGACCGCTCGCCTCTCGCCGAGGCGGCCCGGGTTCAATCCCAGGGCGGTTTTTCTCCGGGCTCTCAGGTTTCCCCCGCCATTCATTCCACCAACTGTTCCAGCATCACCTTTCCTTTCATCCATTTCACCATCATTTCGTTTCATCTACTTCCTTCCTTCCTTACCAGGCATCGGGCTGATCGCCCATCCTGGATATTCTGTCTGATCCATGAGTGTCTGCTCCTCGACGGGCCTCTGACCCCAGCCACCCGCCTGGGGGGTGTAAGTCCTATATATGAGGAGGTTAAACAGATAAAGAAGAAGAAGATGTTAAAGACAGGCCGCGGAGTGGAAGGAAGAAGAAACATGTGCCGGAGTCTCTGCTTCGATTGAAACACCTTAAGCTCAGACCTTTTCGACCGACGTTCGTAAACGAGTTATCGGATACAGACCGGAATGAGCGCGTTATAGCGTGACGTGTTTTGTTAACTCAATTTCCAAATGCAGTGAACCAAGTTTATATTTTTAAAATATAAGTTTAAAATGCCAAGTTTATATTTTCAGCTGAATGTGCGATTTATTGCAGCCCACGAGTTAGAAATATTGTCTTTTGGGCGAAAGAGAATCCTCATTACATAGTCGAGTTAGAAAGGAACCCACCTCACGTAATGGTATGGGCAGCGATGACATCGCATCTGCCTGGACCGTACTTCGTTAAGGGACTTTGAATGACGCAACGCACATGTTTGTAGCAAGATGGAGCACCTCCTCACTACGCTCTTGCAGTGCGCGAGTTCATAAATGAACACCTTCTAGGACGGTGGTCGTGGTTCATAAGCAATACAGCTCCATCGAAATGGCCAACGAGAAGTCCTGACCTCAACAATCTCACAATTTGTTATGGCGAGTCATTAAGGCACATGTATCTACACGTCGTATGCTACAAACGAAGAACTGTGCAGTGCTGTTGAGAATGCATTTCGCACTATAACACCGTACATGCTCAAGAACATGTCGAGAAGAACATGGAGGCGTATGGAACTGGTTTTCAGCATGATGTGGAACATAACATATTTAATACGTAAGTACTTGTGTTAAAATAAATCAATTAGCATTCGATACTAGCGGGTAGAGGGGACTTCTCGCCCATCCTGTAGATAGCTGTGGTCACACACGCACATGTGTGGTATGGCGTATTTATCGAGAGCGACACCTCGCCTCTGCGACCAACTAGGTCTATTGTGACTGTACCTCCCGGTAGTTAGGGATGAAGTGAAGGAGCGGCAGGCAGATAGACAAGTCCACAGAGACGCACGGAAATTCCTAATATTTCCAAGTTGAAACACCCGCCGGCAACAGTAGAGGCAAAAAATCCCGCGAGGGGAGACGAAGCGTTCCTAGCAAGCGGGCCAACGCACCCTGACATTTTACAGGGAGAAATTCTTTACAATGCGCAGCAATCATGCCATCTGCCTGACACTATCCGCGCACGGAACCAGAAGACACTTTCTGAAAGATGAATAGAAGAAAGATGAAATGATAGGAAATGGGAGAAGGAGAAATCTGGTAGAGTACACCAACCCAGCATTCGCCTAGGCGACCAGAGGAAAACCACAAAAAATGCGACGATCAGAGTGGATGACCACCGGGAATCGAACCCGGAACCTTCCAGGCCACAGCCGCCTGAGCCATCCCACTCGATACATGTTTATTATACTCTGCGTAATCAAAAGTATCCGGACACCTGACGTACAAGTTCGTGGCGTCCTCCATCGGTAATGCTGGCCCACCCTTAGCCTTGATAACAGCACTCACTCTCGCAGGCATACTTTCAATCAGGTGCTGGAAGGTTTCTTGGGGAATGGCAGCCCATTCTTCACAGAGTGCGGAACTGAGGAGAGGTATTGATGTAGGTCGGTGAGGCCTGGCACGAAGTCGGAGTTCCAAGAAGATCCCAAAGGTATTCTATAGGATTCAAGTCAGGACTCTGTGCAGGCCAGTCCATTACAGGGATGTTATTGTCGTGTAACCACTCCGCCACAGTTCGTGCAGTATGAACAGGTGCTCGATCGTGTTGAAAGATGCAATCGTCATCCCCGAATTGCTCTTTAACAGTGGTAAGCAAGTAGGTGCTTAAAATATCAATGTAGGTCTGCGCTGTGATCGTGCCACGCAAAACAACAAGGGGTGCAAGCCCCCTCTAGGAAAAACATGACCACAGCATAACACCACCACCACCACCTCCGAATTTGGCATTACACAAGCTGGCAGATGACGTTCAGCGGGCATTCGCCATACCCCTGCCGTCGGATCGCCACATTGTGTACTGTAATTCAACACTCCACACAACGTTTTGCCACTGTTCAATCGTGTAATGTTGACGCTTCTTACACCAAGCGAGGCGTCGTTTGGCATTTTCCTGCGTGATAGTGGCTTATGAGCAGCCGCTCGACCATGGAATCCAAGGTTTCTCACCTCACGCCTAACTGTCATAGTACTTGGAGTGGATGCTGATGCAATTTGGAATCCCTGTGTGATGGTCTGGATAGATATCTGCCTATTACTCTTTACGACCCTCTTCAAATGTCGACGATCTCTGTCAGTCAACAGACGAGGTCGGCCTGTACGCTTTTGTGCTGTACATGTCCCTTTACGTTTCCACTTCACTATCACATCAGAAACAGTGGACCTAGGGATGTTTAGGAGTGTGGAAATCTCGCGGACAGACTTCTGACACAAGTGACACCCAATCACCTGACTACGTTCGAAGTTCGTGAGTTCCACGGAGCGTCCCATTCTGCTGTTTCACGATGTCTAATGACTACTGAGGTCGCGGGTAATGAGTACCAGGCAGTAGGTGGCAGCACAATGCACCTAAGCTGAAAAACGTATGTTTGTGGGGTGTCTGGATACTTTTGACCACATAGTGTATGTGTGTATATTTTTGCAGTTTGATATAAATAAAGATTCTAATGCATTACTTTTACCGTTTTAAACTCCAGGCTTTTGAATTTACGTCAAAAGATTTCTCCAAGTGGAGTTATCGACACTGTCTCTTGTGCCATGATTTACGATGACTTCCTGAGTTCATACTTAAGAAAACTTGATAAAACATTGAAATCTATTCAGATACAAATTTTTCTTATAAGACAGTACTTATGAATAGGTAGAATCAGACTGTGGAATTCAACACCATAGCCAGGATTTGAACCATGTATCTTTGAGTTACTGTCCGATAGCTCTAATCAGTGAGCTATCACGGCAAAATACCTGCACGACATTAAATTCCCCCACCGACTCGCATTTTTTTCCGTTAAGCCACAAGGAGATATCCAATTCATTTTGAGATAACTTACTCCAGTGGCGACTTACTATGCCGTAAGTACTTTAGGTTCTGGGTGAGCGGGATGGCTCAAGCGGTTATGTTTGTGGCCCGCATTCGGGAGGTCCCGTGATCGATCCCCGATGACCACCCACTCTGACTCATGGGTTTTAGGTGGTTTCCCCTGGTCGCCAGGCGAGTGCTGGAGTGGTTCATCTTCAACCACGACTCTCCTTCCTCTCATTTCCTATACCCATCATCTTCCTTGTCATCTATTTCAGAGTTGTAGGACGGTGTTCGGCGGGTTGCGGCTGGGCGGTGGCTTGCGCTCTGTAAGGTTTCTTCCCTGGCGTCGCTAGGTCTCTACTAAGTGTGGGACTCCGCTCCGGGGCCCTTAGAGTTTTCAGGCTTGAGGGCAGGGACCGGTCGGCATCGGATGTACTCTATCTGAACGTTAGAGACTCCGTCCATGTCTGTGCCCGTCGACATCCGGATCTGGTTGCCCTTCAGGGTTTCTTCCTCATCCCTCCCAGGGGTCACGTTGTAGCACAATGGGCCGGCTAGCTTGCGTGTGGTGCTCTGCTCAGGTTCGGGGGCCCCTCTGTGATAGAACCTTTACCTTACTATTAGGTCGAAAAACGGTAGTTAATTGTGTAGGACACGGTTGGAACTTCGAGTCAGTTGGGGAATTAAATGTCGTGCCGGCATATTGCCATGGTAGCTCAGTGGTTAGAGGAACCGCATGAAAACCGAAAGATCTGTGCTTCAAATCGCAGCTATGTCATTGAAGTTTTCACGTTGTGTGAAAGAACCATTGGTTATCAGTACTTATGAATGAATATATTTGTTTTGGCTTCACATTTCCAATTTCGGCCTAAATTTACTATGCGTTACGTACGTGGAAAAATCAATAAACAATGTTAAAACCGGAGGCAACAGAAATGAGAATACCTTCGCGTGTATGCGTATTGTTACGTTGTGGTAAACGTATTGTAATAATTTTGAGTTAAACATTGTTAGGCGTTCGTTGGAGTTATCTCAAAGACTGCTTCGTATGTACGGCGGGACACTGCGCCTGCGCGGAAAGTTTGGCAGAAGTTTTAAACATTTTGCTTGGAATGCAGTTGAGTTTAGGTATGTGGACATAGCACTAGGCATGTCAGCCCCACCTCAACTTTGTTTCCCTCTAGGAAGGGGCGTAACAATAAACCAGTTAAAAAAAAAATGATGTGTTACACTCACATGACTTTCTCTACTCTTGTACAAACTATTCTTACAAACGCTTATTCTCCATATATTTCATGCTAATCGAGATAAACATTTGCAGACTATCTTATTGCTAATTTTCTTGTAGATGTAAGGGCAATATATATTTACAAGGACAACATAGAAAAACAGTAGCCTTTAAGCACATACATATCTCTTAATAGCTGGTTGCTAGGTGCAGCACCATTCCCTTTGCCACAAATTAATACTCTTTGCATATCCAAGACAAAAAATGAATAACGAATTCCCATTTGAGAATATAAGTATTGAAAAATTTAACGGAATAACAAGCAATATCTCGAAAATGGTTCACTCAACAAAAAAAAAATGCATATCACATAAATTGTGTATTTCAACGCGATGTACATTTTTTGTGTAGTAAAATTTGTCTATCTCTTATGGTTTATCAGCTATGCAAAAGTCGTTCACAATGAAGAATACTTTTGGAGACATTCCCAGGAAATTCAAGATATACATTTTATTTGTCATAAAAATATCTTAAACATATGATATTTTAATCAAAATCGTTGGAGCCATTTTTGAGAAAATTAAAATTTTCGAATAATCTTCCATGTAAAGGGTAATCTGGGGTGGGGGGATTTTCTTGAAAACCTTCGTGTCGCATCCTTGGAAGATACTGAACCTAAATACCAAGTTTGGTATTTATCCGACTATTCGTTTCTGAGTTATGCTGTTCATAGACAGACACACACACACACACACACACACACACACACACACACACACACACACACAGACACACAGACACACACGGACATGTTTCCAAAAATGCTTTTTTTGGATTCAGGGGGTCTCAAAACATGTATTTCCGGTGAAATCTCGGTATCGAATTTTTGGGTGGAATACAATACTTCCGCTACTTACTATACGTATTAGAGAAAGTAAGTATAATTCAGTTGACTGAAATAAGGATGTTAAAGAGTTTCTTCATACAACCATGTTTTATATTTGTAGTGGTTAACGTTGTTACTCCCAGACCTCTCACAGTCTTCGTGAGAATTCCTGAGGTTACGTCCCTTAGATGGCGTATCACAAATGGGATACGCTATAATATCAGGTCCATGTTTTGCATACATTTATCTGTAGTACCAAATGTGGTCGAAATTAGCATTATAGTGCACATTTGCTTGCTATAATTCTGCTAACATCAGGAAAGGCCTGAGTTTTGAACTCAAACTTTCTTTATCATGAATTTATGGCATTTAAACTTGATGGGTCTTTGTATCTTGTCGGACCTTCTAACACGTCCATTGATGTGTGCACGGTTGAATAACACTAGACCTACAAGTTAGTATTAGTGAAAAAAAAATCCTATCTCATTTATTGTACATTTGACGGTATCAAGAATAAATGCTAAAGTAAATGAAAAATATTAATTTAATATCGGGGGATTCAGGTTCAGCACATAATAAGAAGTTGGATCTTCTCTATTGTTAAAGACAAGGCTTTTTTCCTCCAAAGTGATAATAACTTATCCATGGCGACAATAAACGTTGACGATGAAATGAGGGTGGACATTTAATAAGTTACATACAGTGTCTTAATACAGTTCCGTTTTATGCAAAGGGCACGACCGCCTTATACAGAGAGAAAAAAAAATGAACCGGCTGCGTAGTGTTTTTCCTGTCCGCGTCCTCGGTGCTCGTTACCGTGTGCCGCTATCATAGAAAGGCACGGATGAAACCATACAACATTTTTAAAACTACTTTTAAAGGTTTTACTTACCAACTTTATGAAAGGAAGTGCTGAAGCTGGTCACCGTCGTTGTCCATACATTTTTGGCACCTCTTTGGGAAACTATCCATCACTCCACGTAGTTCACGTTAAAAATGCTGGCAACTCCTGGCGGATATTTTGTTTTAATTCTACCAGAGTTTGTGGATTTGTTTTGTACAATTTATGTTTTAAGTTACCCCAGAGATAGAAATAGCAGGGGGTTAGGTTGGGGGACCGAGGAGGCTACAAATCTCTACTAATAATTCTGTCCTCAAACACACTTTCAATTGTTCTCGTTGAAATATTGGTTGTATAAGCTGTTGCAGAGTCTTGTTGAAAAAAGGCAAAATCACGCTCCCTGTCAGTTAATTCTCTAAAATAGGGGGGGGCAAAATTGTATTCATGTATATACGGGTTCAACTGTTGACTCGAAAAAAAATTGGTCCTATAACTCTTTCTCCGCTCATGGCGCAGCATACACCAATTTTTTCCCCATGAAGGGGTACTTACGAACAATATTAGGTTTGTTAGAGCTTCAATAACGGTTATTTTGTGTACACACATATCCATGAAGATGGAACAAGCCTCGTGCGCCAAAAATATTAAATGTGAGTCTGTTTCGCCATTGTATACAACAGTGGTGGCAAAAACGCGACTCGCGCGGCAGTGTGATTCGCAGGCGCAACTCCTTATCCAGCCGTCTCTTCATTTGTTTTCCATCTGCTGCGGAGTGGTGTAATGCGTGTTACATATTTGATGACTCGAGAGAGAAAGGCATTTTCACCACCCTTGTTTTACATTATTGAGACTCCATTCACAAAATGTGCGCCTAATTACAGGATCATCTGCTTGAAGAACATGTGCCACAGCTATTTTATATAGTTTTAACTTCAGCAATTTGGTAGCTCTTCGCGCAGAGTCATAAGAAATGCCTGACTGTTGTGTAAGACGCCCAAGTGATTTCTTTTTGGAGGCGGGGATTCTCCAAACGATGACCGATGTCTAATGTTTCTTCGGTAAGAACCGTACTTAGCCTGAACACTTCCTGTAGCCTGAAATTTATTGTAAAGTTCATGGATTATTGCATGCCCTGGAACCTTTACACCTGGAAATCTTTCTGCAAATCCTACTTTCACTTGGCGAGCTGACTGAGTTAACACATACGAATCATTAATAAATACACGCTGTGCAGTAGAAAACATATACTTAGCCATAATATACTTTGTGACTAAGTACAGGACAAAATAATAAATAACTCGTAATAACTGAATTACATCACATCAACGTCAACTCAATACTGCACTTCACTCTGTAGAGCAAAACCACGTCAACAGCGTGACCTTGTTTATAGTAGCAGTGCGTTATCATGTTTCCACATGCCTGGTGGAAAAACACCGCGCAGCCGGTTCGTAGTTTCTTAGCTTTCCCGTTATATGTATCGGCCGAGACGGCAGCGACCTCGGCATTACGCTACTGCGGAGCAGCGGCGCAGGACGTGTCAAGGATACGTTTATCAGCATTAGCTGTCTCAGTCGTTGCTTTGTCTTCGTGTTGTGAACTGTTTCTACAATACGTGTGTTGTGTGTTGATTTCCTTAGGAATGCTATTCTCTTATTAGTCCACGGAAATGACTACCAAAAAATTCACGCTCGAATAGCTTATTTTTATATACGATACATACGTGAAAAATGAATCATGTAGATAGGTGTATAGACAATTTCAGCAGCGATTTCCTCGTTTCCAGCTCCGGATAGAGACACTGTGAGATGTTTTGGTCAATAAATTTAGAACAACGGGATCGCTAAACGCTAAAATAAAGTTTATAGCAACAATCCCCACAGCGTAGACGAACTAAAGGACAATATAAAAGCAGAAATTGTGAGTATGTAACGCGGGAGTTAAGGAACGGAAAACGCCGCAGTGTAGTAGACTGTGTGCGGAGAACTCATTCGCGCGACCCGCGGTCTTGACATAAAACGAAGGCACTGTTTTTGCAGTATTATATCAGTTATGTTAATAATAAAATCCGACAGATATGCAATAAAGTGTGCAGCAGACGTGACGGCAATTAAATCTTTACTGTCCACTGAATTATTTATGTAATAAATTATGTATATATGCTTCAGTTATTGCTTATATAATCTATACATTAATTTGACACACTCTGTAATACAGTATCAGGCAAACTACGAGCTATTAGAACGTATAAAGCAGTCATAAGAGTGGAAACATAGCCTAGAACCTTGAACAGAATAGGCTGTTCACAGGCATGTAACTATTTAAAACCTTGCTGTCTGGTTGAATTCAGTAAGTTTGCATGCAAATATAAGGAGATAACACATTGAAAACATAGGGGTAATAAGAAAAATGATCATATTTCTACTTTTCGGTTGAAACAAAGCATGAGTCAAACAAACTCCACACCTCAGTGGATAGAGGGAGGTTTAGAGTTTTTAAAAACAAGCTTTGAACTTCTATTAGTCGCATAAATCAGTGCTGATTACATTTTAAGAGAAATGGCGAGTAGGGGGAAATACTTTTGTGCACTGCAGCTTATTGTACATTTATTGTTAAAGTGAAACAAGTTACTGACATAGAGGATTCAACAAACAGCCGTTTAGCCCTAAGCAAATGTAACATGTAACGTTAAACATGTTTGATAACTGGGAGCAAACTAATTTTCTTGTGGTAATAAATGGACTACTGATTTGATGATGCGTGCAACAAATGATCTTATTCAGTCTGCATAATCTCAATGACCAAAAACTATTGTTATTTCCTCAATCCAGTGACATGCAGAATGTGTTTGAGTTTCACAGTTGCTTTCATACAAATAATTCAGATTGCATCTTTTTTGCATAACTCTGCGTAGAAATGAATTAAAAGTTAATATCTCTGTTGCTTATGTTTTTATTTCATTACATCTTTGGTGTGTTACAGCAATAAGTGAAATGCATGGTATACTAAAACTCGAGCAATATTTATGCCCATACAGTTGTACTGTATTAACTTTTGTACTTTACATCTGTTATTCTTCTTTCTTCTCTTTGGCTACAAAATTTTATGACTATCAAATACATTGAAATCTTCTAGTTTGGACCTTTTGTTGCTTTTTTGTTTTCATGTTTCAAATATTTCTACATGAAGCAGGTACGTATGCAAAATTACTTTAATCAGAGATGAAAGTGTCACTATTAATTACTTATTCTAACGTATTTTATGAACATGTAATGCAGTATTAGTGTTATTTATTATACTATTCAACAGTAATTTCACCATAATATAAATGCATCATTTTGAATTATGTTTGCATTTTAATTAGACATATTTGTTTATCTAAATTACTTTTCAAATTTTTGTTTGGTTCATAAGTATCTGAACACCAATTAAGACAATTTCTGTTAGTGTAAATTTAAGTTTTAATTCAAATAGTTATTCAGCACTTTCTGTAAATATAACTGCGGTATTATAATGTAAGATCGAGTGAAAATACTTGCAGTAGCGTTTGAGCCCCGCATTTTGGAGACTGGGGTTGCACCATCAGCCGCAGTGGTTGGTGGTGTGCTGCTAATGTCGTTAGACATGACCGGGCCTGGATAGGTGGATCTTAGGGGGGAATTCTCTGGCCGAATATGTCTGTGCATTGAGGGGGATATCGGTGTCGGGATCCTGCATCCGGAAACATTAGGAATCCCGTCCACCTTGGCGCCCTCTATACACACTCGCCTTCTTGCTCCCAGATGTAACTACCGGCCGCATATCCGAAATCTTCAAGCTATACATATCCTTCTTATGATTATTAAATGGGGGTTTTGCTGAATTAAATTGTGAAGAGAAAATTTAGAAGCCCGAGTAAATCATTAGTAATTAGAATAAGTATGAAGCAGAGGCACTATTCGCTACGTGGTAAGCCATTTAGTGTCATCCATCAACTCAACTGATGATGAAGGGTATGGCATAAATCAGAACTCACTTGTTTACGTAAGATAAAAGAGTCATTACCTGCGTATGGATAATGAAAGCAATCTATGTCTTATTGTCTCTTCCAACCATTCTTTACGAGTTCTGTACACGTCTTTAAGGAGGAAAGGATCATTGTTATAATACTGAAATATTTCGATTAAGAAGTTGCTGTATGGTATAAGAAACGCAGTTGACCATATGTTGGTACTATATGGAAGACTGTCAAACGAAGAACAGCTGGCGTAGTGGTACCTTGCTGTCAACAATAACTGTTGATACCCTTTCCTTCTTGAAGTGGATTGAAGCAGATCTGGTTACTGCACGATTCATTAGCCTCTTTCGCTTCTAAAGCAACTTCAAGCATGACGTCATGTAACTAGACTGTCAATTGGTACCAGTATTATTTATACAGGTTGTGTCTAAATTCCCTTTACGGACTTCGAGGACTTGTAGTGGGGATCAAGACCATTAAGTTTAGTATAGGAACTTGTGCCCGGGAACGTACCATCTTTCCACTGCACGCAAAATCACCACACACTTTTTCGGCGCCACTCACTGGACGGTCTTGGCTAAGGTAGTCCATAAGTCATTCACCGATCATCTGATGTCCCAAGTCCACTACACGTTTGTTTACATGCCATCTATTTGAGTTTATGATGGGTTTCAGCAACAATACGTGCGAACATTTGGGCAGGGCTCCTTGATGGGGTGTAATTGAGTCATACCTTCTTCCACCAAATCTCACGGCTGACGTATACTTGCGATTCCTTGAAGGCGCACTGCATGGGTTCTTGTAGGATGCATCAAAACATGTGGTTCCAGCACAACAGCGCACCAGCTCATTTTGCAGTTGCGGTCCCACGTCATCTGGAGCAACGATTTGGGCAACGGTGGATAGGTCGTGGTGGCCCGATTACTTGGCCTGCACGTTCTCTCGACTTGACCCTGTTGACTACTACCTGTGGGGTCGCATGCAATCCTTGATTTACGAGACCCCTGTGGGGAAAACGGTACGTTTACGGACATGAGTTCCTATGCTAAAGTTAACCTCAATGTCTGTAAAGGGAATTTAGACACACTCTGTATATGGAGGAAGATTTCAACTAGAAAATTTTGCTTTCTTTGCGAGTCTGAAGATAAGAGGAATTTATGTTCTTCCAGCAACAGCTGCTCAGTGAGGTCATTGACATTGTGTTAAGGTCTTCCTATCGTGACTTGCTACAAGTTTCAGTATTACTAATTGCAGTAAAAATGTTGGATGTGTCCGTTTGCATCACACCAGTTGTTTGACCAAAGTTCAAGTAAGATTTAAATGAAAGATTGCGTATGTTTTGTTTCTTCTTGATATTCTTTAAACATTAGGGATCATTTTCATCTTTCAAGAAATTTAATTTCAGCCACAAATGTTCATAACGTTAACGTAATTCTTGATGTGGATTTAGTTAATGGATACTGTCTTCATATCCTGTATTGAGATATTATTTTATTTTTATGCAGTTTGGTATATGTAACTATAAGGTTCTAATCAGAAAAGCAGGAAGTTTTTTATTTAACGAAGAAACGCTTATTCTTGAGTCTAGCACTTCTAGAAAAAAATCGAGTCGTTAATTTAAAAAGCTCTTTAAGTTGCCACCCACAAGCGAAGTTGTCGTCCTCTTGCTATACCCTTTTATGTTGAGTAATTCCGACTTCCTACAAGGGCTAAGTTTCAAAAATGCTCTTAACCTAAATTCCTTCTTATGTATTAATTATATTCTAAAATCACACTGTTATGTGAGTAACACAATTTCAAACCCTCTTTCATATTGCAAAGATTGCTATATTCTGTTTTTCCCGTTCAGCTTCATGTCTCTAAACTGAAGAATGTACCTGATAACATCTGGAGCAATTATACGTTTTTGTATATATAACATTTGGAAATATTTTTTATTTATCTTCAGCTTTATAGATCTTTACTCTAATGGCTATAAGGGTCGAGTTCACTTCAATTACCAGCATTTAAATAGATGAATGTTCAAAACTGGAAACCTGAGTGGGATGCATTTAAACGTCTGTTACTTAGAAATAATTTAAATTAAGTTTTAGGTTAAGAGACATCGCTTTAATCCATTCTGCAACTGCACTCAACTGTATCGCTGTTTCTATCGGATGACTAGTAGGGTATCACGGCGATAAATTTAGGACAGCCACTTTATGGCGCGAGGTGAGGATTTCTCGGGTAGCCTAGTGTAAAATCTGGTTAGAGGGTATTTTCTGGACAAAGTTCTATCCGAAGCTGTTACCCTCGGCAGAAAAATGCCGTTTATCAGTTCTCTAAGCAATGATTTTATGCTTTCACGTATTGTCTGAAAAACCATTTCATTTAAAGGATCTTAAGCAAAGAGAGGAGTGGCAGTCAAATTTGCACCAAAAATTATTTTTGCAGGGGTATACCAGCATCTTGAGGATGGCACAGTCTAATTGCGCTTTTGAAAGGTTTTGTGTTCAAAGCCTCGTTAAATCATATCCATTGTGCATTGCGGGAGTCACAGAAAAGAAGTACGAGAGCCTACCCTCACTCTGCCCATTTGAACAACTTAATTGCGCAATATATTACTGTAAAGAAATATAACTAATATTTTTTTCTCAACTTTCTCTTATGGTAACTTTGCACTATTATTAAAACCATTAAGATTTTATGTTATTAATGTATAAATATCATATGGTTCTTAGGATTCAACTGTATATTTTAGCGTTTTCTTGAGTGTTTTGAGAATAAATTTCGTCAGTAATTTAATAATTACGTTTCCTATGTTTTTGTTACTCACATTTATACTATCACACAATACGTATCCCTGTGTTGCAGTTCCTTTGAATATGAAATTACAAATAATCGGTTTCATATACAGTAAATTAAGGGTTAATTCCAGACAATGGCCCAATATAGGTAAGCTTCTCTCATATCCTTGAATGACTTCTGAGGTTGAACCGTTGCGTAGTAATATTCTATACTGCATTACTTTCATTGATAATGGACTGTTAAAGGAATGCCTTCTATTCCCGTTCTTCTTCCAACCGACTCAAGAAGAGCCAATGCACTCGCAGAGATGACTAGTTCTGACGCATAAGATCAATGATCCGAGAGTAGACAAGTGTGTTGACATCCCTGCCCCACATGAAGTCCAAGTGGTTGAAGTAATTGTGCGGCACTCGGTAGCTTAGGATGAGATTCGGCAGCCGCTGTGATAAGATCTCAACATTCTGTAACAGATTCAAAATCTAGTATTACTGCATTGACTGTTATTAAAAATCTTGTTAGATTGGGAACAAAACACTCATAAAAGCGGAGGGAAAAGGCAAATAAATTTTTTGTGTCATTTATGATGACCCGACCTTGCGATGCTTCATTGACAAGATAAGAAACCTGGAGTAAGTCTTTGTTGATTGGCGTGTCCTATCATTTTGCAGATGATTGTGTTGTGATGTCTTAGCCAAATATGCATTTACATTTTACAGATTATGTATGGCCAAGGTTTAAAAGCTGAATATAACCTTTTTACTTTCTCTACTACATATAGTAAGTAGGGGAAGTATTGTATTCCACCCAAAAATTTGATACCAGGATTTCACCGGAAATATATGTTTTGAGAGCCCTGAAAACAAAATAAGCATTTTTGGAGACATTTCCGTGTGTGTCTGTGAACAGCATAACTCAGAAACGAACAGTCGGATAAACACCAAACTTGGTATTTAGGTTCAGTATCTTCCAGTGATGCGACACGAAGGTTTTCAAGAAAATCCCCCCACCCCAGATTACACTTTACATGGAACATTTTTCGAAAATTTTAATTTTGCGGCGGTATTATTAATGTTGTTTGTGTATTTGTGTTTACTCCAGTGGTGAAGCCATTTTGTGACGTGATTCTTTGCTAGGTTTGTTAGCTCCATCTGGTGTTAGCAATTTGCGGCAGTATTAGAGTTTATTTGAAAGAATGCTACTGATATTTTATTTAATTTTGGTTCACTGTCCTCCGGCTAGCTATGATTGTTTTGGTCGAGCACTTCTCTTTATACAGGTTATGTAAACGGAAAGGAGTCTCTTATCCAAATATAACACTGATGAAAGAATTTGTTTTACACTTTTATTGTCGAACACATTCACTATCACATTTACACATTGATCTTTACACTCGCCAAACTGAAACTGTTATAATAACTTCATTACTGATCATTCTTTAATTCGCGTACTTCAACTTTTTGTGTGATTAACTTTACAACACTTGAGATTTTTCATAACTCTGCTACGCGTAACCTGTGAATCGATAGCCGACGTGTACTGTACAAATATTTCTGCTGGACTGAAGGCGACGTGTAACGTACAAATGTTTTCGACGAACTGACGGGGTCTACCTCTAACCCTTTTTATACTCCTACACCCCGATATGCCTAAAGATTATAACTGAGCTGCTATTGGCTAATAAAACGCGCCAACAATAGCGTCTATTTTTATATCCAATGAAAATTATGAATACATATGTTTTAGGGAAAATGTTCCAGCAAATTCTAAAGAAAAACGCGCCAATATTACGTAACTTCCTCGTCTCTAATAATGATCCTCGCTGCATTATTGCACGCTATTATTCTCAGTTTCAGTAACGCCGTATAAACTTACTTCTCAACAATAATTAAAATCAACAAACATCTCAAATCAATGTCACACAAAAATGCATATTCACACTATAATCATTCTTTACATTTAAATAATTTGTGATACAAATTACTGCATCAATTTTATCAAAAATGGCTCTAATGATTTAGATTAAAATATCATATGTTTAAGATATTTTCATGACAAATGAAATGTATATCTCGAATTTTCTGGGGTTGTCTCCAAAGGTATTCTTCATTGTGAACGAGTTTTGCATAACTGGAAAACCATAAGAGATAGACAAAATTTTACTACACAAAAAATGTAGATCGCGTTAAAATACACAATTTATGTCATATACATTTGTTTTTAAGTGAACCATTTTCGAGATATTGCTTGATATTCCCTTAAATTTTCAATACTTTTTCTCAAATGGGAATTCGTTATTCATTTTTTATGTACTGGACACACAAAGAGAATGGAATGCGCCACATAGCAAACAGCGCTTAAAATATTTGACTATCGCTTAAAGCCTACCATATTCCCCTTGCATCTACAAGAAAATAAGCAATAAGATTAACATCTCGATTAACATGAAGCATATGGAGAATAAGCGTTTATAAAAATAGTTTGTACAAGAGTCATGTGAGTGTAACACATCAGATTTTTTATTGTTTCATTTGTATAGCCTCTTTCTGACACCTAGAACCATAACATAGTCTTTGACAGTTGATGGCTTTGGTGTTTCACTCGCTGAACTACAGGTTTCCTAACATTTTATTTCTATTACTTTTTACTCTTAAACACACATACACACTCATATTTCTAGACTCTGCTGAGGATAGGGAATGATTTTGGTTAAAACAAATTTCTCACACCTCCGAGAATGAACTCGTAACCTTTGGGTTGAGAAGCCAGACCACTGATCACTCAGCCATAGAAGGAGTCTAGAATTTACTTGCCGAAGTTACATATTGCATTCCACTTAAAAGTTTGATATTGAGATTTCCTTGGAAATGAGGTGCCCTGAATGAATTTAAAAAAAATCGAGAAACCCCGCGCGCGTGGTGGCGACGGCGGTGGGGCTAAATGCCAAATATAATAACTAAGTCAAATTTATTTCCTGAAAAATGAATTATATGCTCTTTTAAGGTGGCTATGAATTTTTAAACAAAGAACAAAGCTCTTGTCTAAGTTTACTTCAATGGTCTGTAAAGGCACTCTTCATTCTTATTGAATTTTGTCTAGCGGGGAATCCATGGCAAATATGAAAACCTATTGCGGTATCATTAAAATTTACACTTTATGCAACATGAATATTTACGTATGTAGCATTTAACCCTTTCCGAAATACTTTTATGTTTTCCCAGGCTGAAGCTTCGTGCTTTGCTTGCGTCATCCATTGCAGCGATTGAATCTATATGATTCTTCTTTTTTTTTCTCTCTCTCACATGAACTTGTTGTTAACAAATATTTCTGATTTTTTCTGCATAATAATCTTGACATAATCAATAACGTACTGTCTTATTTGAAAACATTGAAAGGAAATCATTTTTGTCGTCAGAATGAGAAACTATGATATAAATAAGGCATACCAGTGAATTTGTGATGCATATCAGGAGAAGTTTACACATCAGATTATCTCCTATACTATCTTCAATCTGGCTCATTTGTTTATTTGTTTCTTTCTTTCCTTTAATTTTTACTGTTCTGGTAAACATGTTTAAAAGCGTATCTTTTATTTTAAAACAGCATACAAAATCCAGAAGATGCTATTGCTTATGTTTGTCCACATAAACATATTAAATCTGCCAAGTAATGAAGGATTTGTTATGTTTTCTCCAGAATTGCTTAAAATGGTCCTGAAATGGCATAATGTAATGCTGCAAGTATTGTACTGCCACGTATTAGAAACGTCTATACTTTACTGTTAACTGAAGCTACATCATGTATATTGTAATTTGCATATCGTTTTACCGCAAAAGGAAACTTTATTGTATCTTTACCATTGGCGGGGGCAACAGGGTAGCCCAATGGCTGCGGGAGTAGTAACAAGGGTTAGGGGTTAACATTGCTACTGGGTACTTATTACACTATTAATAAACTGAACACACAGCAAAATTTAATTACGCTAGGTTGCATATCCTAGCAACCTGTAGAAGAGAAAAATATTTACTGCGATTCTTCACCACTTCGAATGGAGGGTTAAGGCGTGTTGGGTGCTACTGGAAAGTTTGGAAGACTTGGGATAGGTAAATTTCTACTTAAGACGAGACAGCTGAGAAGGCTGATAATAGGGAACGGGGCTTAAGCAGAGCTGAACGCACCGTCAGGGTGCTTGTACTTTATTTTTATACTATTCTATGCCATATTTAATGTTTTGTGATTATTCATCTTTCTTAACTGCTCTTTGGGTAATATAATTCGGCATACCAATACACCATTTAGTGGATTTTGTTTTAAGATGCAATATTTCAATGTGTTTACCTTAGCTTTTCGTGCAATGGTGTTTCCTTGTAGCAATTTGTTTCTTTGAACCTCTATTTTTTTGTCGTTTTTAATCCTCTTTATTAATTTGTGTATTATAAAAGCATTTGCGGTCTGTGCGATTGCTAGGGATCATGTATGTATACGCTTAAGTAAATACACTCATTCATTCACGTTGTACCCTTCCCCACTAGGGGAGAAGACAGGCGTTGATCTGCATCCTACTACTTCATGTCTCCGACAACAACTCAAACTACAACAGCTAACCGTTGGAAGTACCATCGCCCAACAAACCCCGTGTATGCGCAGTCCTTTCACCGTGGATACGAGCGGAAACATCGAGAGATCTTTTTATATATTCTTGAAGGACTAATAGAACTTTGCAGATATTAATCCATAATCACAACAAATGCATTACCCAAATATGTTCATTTATGCTACAAATACCGCCATTCTTTGAGCAGGAACAGCGCTAAGAGTTAAGTAGTTCAAGCTCAATAAACCAGATGACGCCACGGGTAGTTGGCGCAAGGAAATACGCCATAATGACCACGGATGTGAATTGAATAGGCCCAAAGACGGAAGAAACATGGAAAGGAATAAGCCTCCACCTCGTCAGGAAACAACCACCAGCAACGCCGCCGCCGCCGCCGCCGAAGAAGAAGAAGAAGAAGAAGAAGAAGAAGAAGAAGAACAGCTGCCAGCCAAAGCGCCGAGCGTCAACTCAACAGCCAGCCACACGCCGCCAAAACGCGTGCCTGCACGCTATTCTGCTATAGTCCTGGGAGTGCATCGTCAACTCCCCGACGCACTTCTCCAGAACGCCGCGCAGCGCTTTTGACCGTCTGCGGCCAAGGCGATCAGAATTCGGAACGTCAAAGGTCCAACGCCCCTGGTCAGACTGATCTTCTTGGACGAGGACGACTATTTGGCGGCCCCGGGCGCAGAAATGCCCTTCTTAGGGCAAAATCTGTCGCTCGAGGCCAGCTGCAGTGTGCGCTCAACTTCATGCCTTCGCTGCTGCCTATACGGTCGCAACGACACTTCATGTGACGCCGCTCCCCGCTGCCATTATTTTGGCAATAGGGCACTCACCGCCGACTGCAGGGCACACGATCTTACCCATCTCCGCCACTTCTGCGCCTCCTGCGGGGACAAGAAGCACTTCACCGGCCAAGCCGTTTGCCCACTCTACCCACGTAGAGCATCACCGATCGCATCTTCACGACACCGCAGGTACACACAACACTGCAGATCGACACCTCTCAACTAGAACTCCAGTTGGCTTATACCAACACTCTAGTTGAACAGAATACAGCCAGCAACAACAGCATCCTTGAAGCAATTCAGGATCCTCACGCCGAGTTGTTGGACCTAGCCAGCCGTCTCACCGCACTTGAAGAGCACTGCACCACGTAATTCACCTCCATCACAGACAGCATGACATCAGAGCACGCGAAAACCATCAGAGGTATAGATTCAACTCACGCACCACCATTCGAATGGGAAACGACTACCTAGGAAAAGGATCGCAGACCATGCGAACAGAGTGATTAGGACTCTCTAAACACACCTCGAAGAGAAGACTTCGGACCACCACACTCGACAACACTGTCCAGATCTCTCGGATATACACTGAATGCCTGGAGGTAACAGGCCCGGGTACGGAACTTCAATAACCTATTACGCCACCACCGTCCATAGGCCCTGTCAGGGCTTCGGTCATGGCAGATAACCTAACCACCACTGCGGAGAACTCCGCCACATCATATTAATCAGTCACAATCAGCTGGATTGCTTCGGCGGTACCAGCCACCATTTTCACCATTATGCCCCAATTAAATAGCGCCACAACAGCATCTAATCCTTTCTATTCCTCTTCCTTTTTCCTTCCAATTACCTTTTATTCTTGTTTTTTCTTATACATTTATTCCTGCCCCCTCCCCCCAAAACGAGTAGTCTGTCAGAACTGATCCACACTACCTTACGTTCACTGTTAATAACCGTGGCGGGCTATTGAAAAGGAATACAGTGTATTCATTAATCAAAGAAGAACCTTCCCACATGGACTAGGCATCTCCTGACTCCAAACCTTTCGTAGGGACCTCGGCGGCTTGACGATCCCGGGCGGTGTTCGAGCTCGAGCGTGCCTCACATCCGCCAAGTGAAGCCCTGATCGCCCTAACTTACTCTCGATCGTACGGGATGACGAACCCGGCTCGATTACTTTTTGCTATCCACTTGAGGAAGTAGTTGGTGCGAGCAGGTGGTGCCTTCTTTGCCCGGTGGAGTAAAACATCTTCTGATCTTACCCTCAGGTAGATACAACACGCAACCATGGGCACATCACAGTTCACAACAAGTACTATTCACTTACGCATTCAGTATTGGACATCAGAAAGCAGAGCATTTCGAGGGGAGAGATTAGGCGAATTATTAAGAGTGCTGCGAGCGCAATAAATATTAATTCTAATTCTTTAAGGTCGACATTAACACTTTCAGCTTACAGTACTTAAATAAAGCACTTACAAATGCTATTTTATGCATAAGTATGAATTCCAAGTTTAAAGTAGTGAAAAGAGGGAGAGTATTAAAATACTACGTAAAATTTTCATCTATGCTGTCGCTTCGCAGCACTGAAACGACAGCTTCATGGTACCATTAAGCTACTTTGAAGCTTGAAACCAAATGCATTTTAAATTCTAATCTAGCTTTATACTGGATGAATTAGATTATTATCTTGAAAATTTGCTTCTATAAATTAGATTTTAGCATGGCTTGATATTTTTTTAGAGAATGAATTATCATGTGTTGCATTAAATTGAAATCTAAATTTGAATTTGAATTCCTTTGTGACACCATTGCAAGTATAGGCGTGTTTCTAATAAGCAGTAACCCATTAATTTTCTAATGATGTATGTCCACCATTTTGTTTTTTAATGATACTCGTGACAGATATTTTAGTGTAAGGTTTCGGGGGTGGTAGAAATGTATATCGTATAAGAGCGTATAAAATCTTTAGAAAGCCGCGGCACCTTTCAATAGAAGTGGATTAAAACAACCATTAGTTCTGACTGTCTTATATTGTAATATACTTTTTATTGCCTGTATGAAGTCTTTGTCTGTCTATCTAAATACATGCGGAAAATATATCTAAAGCACTATAATAATAGAGCAGTTGCATAATTTTATAAAAGAAAATAAAAGCAATAGGAACTGCTGATTCGCACAGTAAAATCGAGGGTTTTGAAAGCGACTTATAAGACGTTATTTTAGTTCTAAAATTTGGAAGTTAAAGTTAAAATTTAATAGAACTTAGCAGCAAACACATTTGCTCATAGTGAAACATCACGGGAAGAACATTTCAGAACAGTTAATCTGAAATTAGCAGGCACTTCATTACCTAACACCAGCTTCAAACACAATCCAAATGAGTTGGTATCTAAAGCTTTTCCTATAAAGAAACCTTGACCCCACATATTCCTCTCTTAGGATTCGTAATCACAGAAGTCTTCCTTTCGCCAGATTATTTGGCGCCTTTATATCGCACACTATTTATGTAGGGTAACAACGATTCATTGTTTCAAAAATACACAGCAAATTTTCCCAGAGCTTTCTATTCCAAGACGTATGATACATATATTGATAAACCTTCCTCACACTATCGTATTTGGTGGGGGACAAAAACCCATCCAGATAACCTCTGACATCTCCGGGATTTCCTAGACGGCAGACTTTCGCAATAAATTCAAGATTGATTAAAGATTTAGCAGCTGAAGAGGTTAAGGGTTCTAGTGCAACAAGTGATATATCTTCCAACCCCGACCATGCCTTCATTTTCCAAATCTAATTAAAATTGTTTACAATCACAAAATTGAAAACCAGGCTTGTTGTGATAAATGAGACACAATATTACTTTTAGGTAGTACCAAGAGTGTTTGACAACACTTCATTATACTAGAGGAGAATGAGAAATGTAAAAAAATACTATGAACCTAGCAACAAATGTTAGGTATGAATAGTCTGTATTAAATTAGTGACTAAAAACCTCACTTAATTTAAAGTAACTTAAATAAGGAAATGAGTTGAAGGTGTGAATGATTGTTCACCAAATACATTAACATGGGTTGGCAATTCACTAAGTATTCGTCTTCCTTTGGAGAGGTATTTGTCTGTCGAAATGGTTTAAAATTGATCTCAGATTAGTATTTATTTATTTACCCTTGCACTGGCCAGTAAGTCGTTATCGCTGTAAAATAGAGCTGCGGGAACTTTGGTGGCGTTGAGGTTGTATTCCGGAGGTTCAAGTAGTCCGTATTTTTGCCTGTTCCTTTCGGGTCCATGGTCATACTGTCGAAACTTCCCTGTAACAATAATGATAAATCTTTAATCAACAATATATCTATGTTGTAACGCAGGAATATTATTGTATTATAGAAAATGAAATAAAGTTGATTTTAGGTATCCTAAGAGAATCAGTAATCAAAAATGCTTAAGCATAGCACCAAAATTGAAATATCATTAGCTAGAGGTCTACACTGAGTGGGACTCTTAGGCCCGGCCTGTATTATCATAAAAATACATATATGTATAAAACATAATGACATACGTTAATTTATAATTGCACAAACATGGAATTAGTTAAACATTTACAGTAAATCAGAGGTTTTGTATCCTTAGAAACTGTAACGTCTCCTTGAGCATATTAGGTCTGTTAACTGTATTGGGAAGATTGGAAATGCCAGGTTTTTGTCTACTTCTAGTGTACTGTGGACAATCTGTAAGGATGTGCTGGATGGTTAGAGGAATGTTACAGCTGGTACAGTTTGGAGGCTGGTCCTAAGTGAGAAGAGAACAGTGCGTCAGTTTGGATTACCCAATTCTAAGCCGGGTGATGATGGCTTTATCTCCTCTTTTGAGAGTTTGGGAATGCAGAAAAGTTGTGTGCAGCCTGAGCTAGCTTTATGAAGTTTGCTGATGGTTTATGACCATTTAAGTTTCCATTTTTGCATGTACACTGATGACGTCTTGGTGTGGAGAGGCGATCGATAAATCACTGACGAGATGTTTAGTTGCTTCTCCAGATTGCGGTTTAGGTATCTGCATGCGACTGCACAAAGTCGCAGCACGGCTGTAAATGCGTGCAAACAATAACTTGATGAACTGACGATGACTCTTAAAGAGAATTCAAGATATGCATCTCCTATATACTGTTTTACTAAAGACTGTAGTCGGTTTGAAACAAGTATTAAAGAAAGCACATAACGGCATACCTCAAATGAGGATTCATTAGAAGCGTTAGGATACAAACGTGTGACTAAGTTATTAATTCAACATTTTATGACTATACATAACAAATCACCGAACTAAAATAAATTTCCAAACTTTTATCTACACAGAAGCCACTGCACTATCCGCTATAAGAGTTATGTTTTATAGCGGACTAACTTACATATTGTTTCAGAGTGCGGTGATTATGTTTGGTATCTGTCTCTTGAATGACCTGGGTTCGCACCCACAGATTGTATAGTGTGGTCTTCATTTCCTATTAATCCGTAAATGGTTAATCGTTCTCTCATTCAGTTGTAATTATGTCGAAAATCGTAAATATGCTTCTTTTTATGTCAGATACACTGGTGTGCAAAACCTAAGGACGAAAGTAATCTTCGAATGCTGTAACACTGCCAAGTAACATAGTTTGATGAAACTTGAATCATATATAGAGGGAAATGCCACTGTAGGCAACTAAACGAAATATGCAATGAGACGAACAGAAATGCCACTTTTATTCATAGACCATAAGCTACACTAAAGCCAAAACATTTGATGGTTCTCTAGATTTACAGAAACAGACACATAGTGCTTAAAAAGGTGTATGATCACCACGGACAGCAATGAATGTTCTGCATCATGCTCCCGTGCTGGCCACAAGGTTGCAGTTCTTGTGGTAGGGCGTTCCATTCCTCCACCTGTTGACAACTGTTGGATGGTCGTTGCTGGATGAGGATGTGCTGCAAAGCGTCTCCCCAAAGCATCCCACACCTGTTCAATGGGATTTAAATCGGGGAACGGGCAGGCCAGTCCATTCGCCGAATATCCTCTCGTTCCAAGAGTTCTTCCACCTGCGCTGCTCGATGCGTTCGCGCATTGTCATCCATAAAACTGAAGTCGGGGCCAACCGCACCCCTGAAAAGACGCACATGGGGAAGGAGTACAGTATCACAATAACGTTGACCAGTGAGCGTACCGTGTTCAAAGATTTGGAGGTCGGTGCGCCTATGCAACATAATGCCTCCCCAAAACTAACAAACGGACCACCAAAACGATCATGTTCAAGGATGTTCCTGGGTTAATTACGTGTTTCCACCTCTCGCCAAATCAGGGTACGTCTAGAATCACTACTTAGACTGAATATGCCCTCATCCGAGAAGTGTACGCAACCCCATTCTTCGTTGGTCCAATTTTGATGCTTTTGGGACCATCGCAAACGGTGCCGTCGATGTGCGGATGTCAATGGAACACAATCTAATGGCCGTAGGGCAAAGAGACATCTCTGTGTAGTCGCCGAGCCACTGTGTATCGTGAGATTCCGTGCCTAGCTGTCCTGTTAAATGTGGTTGCAATTTCACCCGCTGTTTGGCGTGGAACCCTTCTTGCCTGTTGAACAATGTAGCGGTCATCTGCTACTTTGGTTGAGCGTGCTTGACCACCACCTCTCTTTGGAACAGCAGTGCCTGTGGTTTGGAAGGTTCCCCATGCACATGAAGCAATGCTGTGAGCAATTCCAAACTCCTGAACAACGCTCGTCACACTTCTCGCCTCTTCAAGTTTCCCTTTGATTCTTCCCCGTGTGAAGTCATCCAAATGGCAATGAAGAACAGCACTACAGTGCACCGTAACAGCTCGCTAATTGCCAAACACCATCTTGTCCTGTTTCGTGAACTGTCCCTGTTGCGGGACCAGACACATTTGGCACTACACTCACGCCATGTAATATCCAGCTTTCTGTGTACGTGTGAGCGACTTGGCAACATGCTCCCGCACCTTCATCTGCTTCCACCAAGTAGTTCATTTGTTATGTTACTTTACCCTTCTCGTTCTTAGGTTTTGCACACCAGTGTGTATTATCATGGCATACGCCCAGTAAGTCAGGAGTGCCCGACGCCACCTAGGGCGGTGTGCTGCCGTATGCTACCGGTAGCACGCTACCATCAAAGATTCTGGAAGTAAGAATGAGAATGTGAAGTGTGTGTGATCTGATGTGTAAAAAAGACCAAAGAATGTCCGAAAATCTAACAACTGCAGACGAATTAACACTATTGCCGATAGACAATATATTCAAAGTAAAAGGTCGTCGTAGTTAAAGGCGTGGTATAATGTAGCAATTAAACAAAAGAAATCTCCATACGGATAGAATACGTTTGAAAAATATAAAATACACATAGCTGCACAAATTCACCGACACCTGGGTTCGGCTGGCAGAAGACCCAGATTTGAATCTCGGTTAGTCGCCTTCTTGCCTGTCAGCATGCTCGCGACCGTGTAGGAATTTGTGGTGTCTGAGTAGCGCCCAGTTTGAATATGTTAATAGCATGTAAATTGCTCCCATTTAATGCAATTAGTTTTAATTAGAAAGTCTGTGGCAATAAATATTCACTGCAAAAAAAGTAATAAGTTGCTAATGAATTTATAGTGATAAATGAAACAGGTTTGCACTAAGGATGCAGCACACACATCATGTACCTTATCTTTCCAAAAATTCTACATATCATAACAACCTCCATGCAAGTATATGCCCATAACAATACTAAATAAACAAACAGATAAAAATAAAACATGGTGGCATTCAATGTGGTTAGTTCGTTTTTACTTATGTGTATATCAAGATTTTATAATTTAGTGGTTGTTAAATACCACTATTACTTTATAAATCTACATTGCGATAAATATAATACTATATAATATATGAGGAGCGTCGTTTCAAATCGTACTATGTTCAAAAAACAAAATTTTACAGGAGAAGCAAATACCTGATTACTCCTAACCTAGGCAGTTTTACACAACTTGTAAAATTAGTTATTGTGTTTGAGGCTTACTTCTAGAAACATAAGAAAGTGAAATTAATTTGCAATTCTGTTCCTCAAATTACGGAAAATGTGTTGGGTTTAATATTCTTTGATCCATAATTGGTAAAGCTTACAAATAAAACATGATTAATAAGCTAAATACATAATTAAGCAATTATTTTGTTATCATTATAGAAGACAATT
Organism: Deroplatys truncata; assembly: GCA_030765065.1. NCBI lineage: Eukaryota > Metazoa > Arthropoda > Insecta > Mantodea > Mantidae > Deroplatys > Deroplatys truncata. The sequence continues at coordinate 183,073,447 of CM060986.1, forward strand.
ATCTCTTAAAACAAAATTAAATTTGTTACAATAAACATTCTGATTTAGAGGGTATTCATAACGTCCTTCTTGCTGTCAAACTGACTTTCATAAGATTTATATGAAACTAACATATTATTATTGAAAACCATGTTATCACACAATAAAATATTCACATTAACCATTTTGGTATACAATTCTCACTTTCTATGTGCTATAATTCTTAATGGCTGTATTATTTAAAAGCTTGTTTGTGTTATTGAACAGAATTGTTAATACAAATCTAAATCTTCTAGTTAAGCATTTTGGTTTATAGAATGCTCAGAAGGCTCAGCAGTTTGGTTTCTCTTCAAATTTGGTTCTGTCCTCCCACTTCTTCTAAGCAACCAAAAGCTGACATACTGACTTCTTCCTCATTGACAATTACCATAGCAACTATATCGATGTTAGCATAGAAATCTAAATCTCCTATGCTTCCCCAATCATTCCCAAAATGCTTACATAGTAAATTATTGACATCAGTCTTCTTTTCTTCACTGTGCTGTATGGTGAAATTACTGATGATTCAAGTAAACTAATCAGTTTCATATAGTATGAGTATTAGACACAATACGATTTGAAACACACGCTATAGCGACTGAATGCGATTTGAAACAACAGCCAGATTTTAGCAGCTTTTTACACTTTTAGTGAATGCCATTCTTCAAAATATGACTTCATAGCATGAAAGATCGCTTCGGAAACTATACGAAAATGTTCAACTTCAATTTTGTCCATTGGTGAACATAATACAATTTGAAGCGATGTTTCTCATGAGATTTTAGTATATTCTTTTATTACTGTCAGCAGGTGAATCCAACACTTTAGCATAGTGCAAGACAATTTATGATGTATTTAGATATTTGCCAAGGTTGTGCGAATTATTCGCAAGGGTCATATAGTTTTATTTAATGCCACAATCATAAACACACGGTGTTTTAAATTGCCAGTATTTGTTTTTGAGAAATTAAAAAGTGAAACATTTTGCAAGCAATTTCTTAAAAGTGTTCATGTTGTTTTCTCAGATGTCGAAGTTCAGCACTAAACTTTTAGCTATTCTTTTTACAGATGTACACATAGATATGAAAGACATCCAGGAAGTAAAGAACAATTGCACATCACGCTCGGTGCCGGTCCCTCACCGCCACTATTGCATACACGCTAGTTAGCTCCTTACTGCACCTCAGTGTGAGTCGAGTTTGGCTGCTGTGAGATCACACCTGTCTGTTCTACAAGATATCCAAATGGTAGCGCCAATTGAAAATTCCTCCAAATATGAAGTGCGTAGTATGATTCATTTTTTGAATAAATGTTCGACCAATAGAAATTTATGGGACAATAATGCAAGTGTATGGTGATAATGCAATGAACGAGTCTTCAATGAGGAAATAGTGTATAAAGTTTGACGAAGGAAGAACCAGTGTGCATGACCAAGACCGGTGTGGGAGGCCATCACTCATTACACATGAGTTGAAAGCAAATATTGAAAAAGAATTCGGGATATTCACTTGTTTCCTAAACTAAAGGACTTCTTGGGTGGCAAGGGGTTTACAACCGATGAAGACTTCAAAGAGGCAGTGACAGTCTTTGGCGGTAGAAAGTATAGTATTGTCGCGATTGCTCTTGAGAAGCGCAAGAATCCACAGAAGGTTTGGACATTCATATTTCTGGACACTGGGCTAAATTGTATATTCATTTAAATTTTGATATTTTCTTATATTTCACTATATTTCTTGGTGAACCGATGGGCACAGCTAGAATGTAACAAGATTTTAGGGGTTAACCCCTTCCGCTGAGAGAATTCTTTGGGGACTCACAGTTCATAAACTTCCTGAGTCCTACATAAACTTCCTCAGTTTTGCACATCACCAAGGGGAATGTTCTAGAACATCCTGTTATGCTTAACTTCATAGGAAATGACTAGCTTCCTATAGGAAACGATTGGCTATATAAGGAGCGCCAGAACCGGCATTTCGGGCTTTTTGATGGTCTCTCGGTCGGACTCCTGCACTCTGATTCTCGAACTCTGGCGTTGGCTCTTGCCGCACACCTTGGAACTCCGGCGCTATCTCAACAGCAACTGTGCCTTCTAGAAAAGGTAAGCTCCAATGGGATTCTTTATATAATTAATAAAAATGGACCGTTCTGAACCATTGGGTTGTCTTTACTAGTTATAATCTACCATCTTAGTGAAACCCCCCCTGTCATCTCACGTTTGAGTAGTGACAATATCGCATTGAAAAACTGGTACCACGTTATAGTAAATGCCTTGACAGCAATGGCGATTACGTTGAAAAATAGAGCAAGGTTACTGTATCTTCGTAAATAAAGTTTTGTGTTGATATTTTTAGTTATTATTTAGTTATACCAAATCGTTATTTACTTTCTGGATGTCCCTCGTATATACACTCCACTTTTTTAATTATGAGACTAGTTAAAACTCGTAGGTATATATTTAAATCCATACTAAATTTTAATATCTAATGCAATATTCGGTCTGGACTTTTCGTCCAAATTATTTATGTAGACACTACGATGATAGTGTTACTCGTGGCGTATCTGTATAACGCTGACTTTTTTCCAAAGTTAATCATTATTAACCAAATACAACTCAAGGTACTACTACTACTACCACACGCGTTACTTGTAATAGATAAAATTTTGGATTCAGTATTGTTGGAAAGTCACTTACTTGAAGTCACTTGTTGGCCGAAGTGCAGCACTTCCTTAGCAGAGGCCCCTGCTGGTGTATGAGTGAAGAACACTGGTAACATTGACTGCAACACGAAATTGAAAAAAAATGACTATGGATGAAATTTGTGATAGATGTAAAGTGCCTGATACTCCAGAACATACAATTTTTGAATGTATCAAGTACAACGAGACATTAATGGAGGGAAGGTCATTATTAGCTAGGAGGATGATTTTTGAAATCGTTAGGCATTCAGAAGAGTTCCAGGTACTAGAACAAATGGTTGGGATCGTATCTAAAAATGTTATGGGGGAATACAGAAATAGTGGGGATCGTCAGAGTAGTAGAAGACAGATGGGTGGAGATGTGATTAAGACTACAAGAAGATCACAACGTATACAAAATAAAAATAATCAGGACACTATACAAATAAGAGAAGTATTAGAAGCGGATCGCATGTATGAATTAGATGAATTATTTGGAAGAATAAACCGAAGACGTCATTAATGTGTCTCTATGGGAACATTGGAGGCGGCAAGTAATGGATGGGAAAATCTTCAGATAATCGAAGAAGTAGAAGAATTTGAACAAGACGAACTAGATTAGAATACTTAGTGATATTATTGTTTTTCTTTAAAATAACATTTAGTAACTTATAAACTAAATTGAAAATTTACTTCTTTCCCCCAGATATAAGGAGAATAACTGCATTATATTTTGTTTTGAGGATAGGTTTGGACACTACAGATAAATAAGGAAAGTAAGATAAGATAGCGGTATAACACATTTTGGAGATGTCAAAGTAATACAATTTAAGTCAAATAAATTGAATAAAATGAATTCAATGGTCTGCTATAATGATAGTTGTAGGGGGAAATAAAAAGTCACCTTCAGTGACTTGTAGCTTTGTTTAGTTACAGCAGTAGTTAGTTTTAGGGTAGTAGCTATCTGCAAGATTTAAGAATAGACAGACAGAAGCTTATGAAAAACAATATTAAGTTTATGAATTATAAGTCTTGGTTTAGAATCTAGGTACCAGGACATATGGTGCAGACTATACATATTTTTTTATTTTTTAATATTTTTTTATTTTTTGTAGTTTTTTATGTGTCTTTATCGTCAGTTAAAATTCTATTTATTCTCACTCGTAATGTAAATTTCACGAAATCTATTCCCAGACATAATTTCATGAAATGTTGAAACCAACATGCAGTAAATGATGAATATTAAAATAAGTTGTTAGTGGTTTACTATATTAATACCTATACATACATAGTTAAATTAATTTGGCCCTAGTTTTGTAGACTATCTTCTTAGTATGAAATTTAATCATATGGAAATCTGAACGATAAAATCTTCAGCGGGTCGATGATGATATTTTGAATATTCCCATTCAGCTTGTATTCATATTATACTCATATTTCTGAAAGACAACACTACGTTCGTCAATCATAGTGGTTGACATTTAAGTATTGGAATATTGCTGGAAAAATAAAAACTCCGCAAAATTGTTTTACAGCAGAAACACATTTATTTATAAACACCATCAGCCACGAACGCTCATACTTTGAAACCATATCTTCGGAAATTATGTTTCATTGCAGTGTTAGCATAAAGACCTTCGAAGCCGATTTAAGACTGGAGTTGAAAAAATGAATCAAAATCTCCACCAGTCATTCTGTAAATTTACAGCCACTAGCCAATAAACTAAAGCTCCTTGTACATAAGCAAATTTTTGTCACATTCAATACTTTATAAGACTTTTAAAGAGTTGTCACAAATTCACAACTTCCTTGTCCAATTGCTTTCAATACTTTTAAAGTCTCTGAAAGTTTGAAAGAAGCAAGGATATGCGCTAAATGGTCAAAGATTTGACAATGATTTTATGCCTTTGACCAATGAACTGCGAGTATTTACAGTGCGTCACGAAATCTGCAACATAGCTGAAAGCGAAAAGTAAACAAAAATGGCTACCAGGCTAAGGTATGTCGTATGCAAACTCATTAGGTTAATAAACTGCCCATGTCTGCACGTCGAGGGCTCCGTGGATTACCACAACAAGATGAAGCGGTTATGAAGAAGTAATTGCCAGGTATATTTCCGAAATAAGTATACACCAATGTAATGTTATATAGTGTGGTTAACCTATGAGTTGGTGTTATTTCTATTGAATTCCGTAATGGTAATGTGATTTCTTGAATATAATACGTGAAAGTGCTAATAATATTAGTAAAAAACAATACTTCATTGTAAATTGTTATACCGTGGCGCAAACAGTATATTGCTTTGTGCGTGATAAATTATGTGTTACTGGAGGGTTTCAGTTTGGCAAAGATAAGTCTAAATACACAGTTATGGCATTGTCGGGTCTTGTCCAATCCTTTTATATATTGAAAAGTATTTAACAATTTTTCTTGTAAACTCTTGAACTGAAAAAAAAAGTTTGATCGTATACGAGAGCCTTAACTGCTGGATGTCAGAAAATCTTGGACTAAGTTTACTATACAGTTTTATTTTTACTGTTTTGTAGAGTCTCTTTTTCTCCATTTATTATTTTACGTCGCTTAATTACGTGGTCATATAGCAACGGATCTGTTAGGATCTTGAGGATCGGTGTGTGGCGGAGAGTTGGCCTTCCAGGTCTGATCCCTGTACCCTAGCATCTTACTTCGTCACATGTCCACAGGGGCATGTGTATAGCAACTGTACCTATGCTTGGTGACGGGCAGATGACAGCCTCGACACGTGTCCATGGAGGCATGTTTATAGCAACTGTACCTCTGCTTCCACTCGTGCCAGGCAAATGGCATTGGGGTGCCGTCCATTCTACCTGTCATTATCTGTGAATAGATGGGAGACCATTCGTTTTACTATCTATGTTTCATGATTTACTTTTTTATACTGAAGGTGGAACTTTGGGTCTTGGTATTAAGTATCCAATCCAATATTTACTTTGGTGACTAAGGGAAATTACCCCCCCCCCCCAAAAAAAAAACAGTCAAATTGGTGCGAAGTCTTGAAATCGCCATTTAAACAATAAGAATTCCGGATGCAATACCTAATCGTGAGTTTCTTACATTGAAATTGCTACTAAACACGTCTTAAGTTCGTGCTGAGCCCCAGCTCGCGCTCTTTCTTGGAATGACATATCGAATTATACAATCGCTCTGCTCACTAAGTTAATGTCCGCATATCAAAGATTTTCTGCGCTCATAATTTTTCCTCGATTTATTATTTGAGTGATGTAGCCTTGTATTAATTTGCTAACCGAGCGGGATGGCTCAGGCAAAGTCTGTGGCCCGCATTCGGGAGTTCCCGGGTTCAAATCTTGTGGGCCGACCAATCTGTCTGAGGTTATTTCGTGGTTTTCCTCAGTCGCCAAGGTAAATACCGGATTAGATATTTAATACTACGATCCAAAGTTCCATCTTAAGTCTAAAAACAATAGTAAAATGAAAAATAAGTGGTTATAGTGAATGCTATGCCATCTATCTACAGACAATGTAAGCAGTTAGACTGGACGGCACCCTAATGCCATCTGCACAGCATGAAGCAGATGAGACCTTGAAGGCTAAATGTCCGCCTTTCTGTGTGAGGGCGGCGGTTAGACTGGAGGGCACCCTAATGCCATCTGCACAGCATGAAGTAGGGGTTACAGGAATGAGACCTAGAAGGCTGTCCACCACATCTCGTTCTAAGTGATATCCACCAACAGATCCGTCCGCGATATGACCAGGGAGTTAAAGCGACGTAAAATAAAATAGAATAAAAAAATTGCTATTACTCACAATGCAAATTCAAAATGTGTAATCTAGATGTTCTTATACATCTTTACTGCTGCGCTGGAGCAAAAACCGTCCGAGAAAATGTGCTAGTTTAAGCGTTTTCTCGTACTCTTCCCCATGCAGAGAGCGCACAAATTTCTCCGCAATTTTCAACACTCTCTTCAGTTTACAAATAATCGTCTTTACGTACTTTACTTACGTACTTGAAGTAAAATAAACGAATCCAGAAACCACGAGTGTAACTACTGATGAGACAGAGTTGGGGATGTTTGCCATGCGTTCTCGTGGTCTGAGAAACGTACACCGCAAGTTTTCTAGTTAATTTCAGACGTTAGTGTCCTCCTTTGATAAACATTTGCGGAAGTTACACATACAGCCACCTCTTCATGGAAAATAGCAAAATAGGGATTCCATACAACCTGTTAAATAGAAATTGCTATGATGCTCAAGGGATCCTAGTGAGAATGGACTTGTGAGCGGTCGGATCGCTGTTTGATATGCATAAGAAATTATAACCTATTACAATTAACAGTGATGCGAAACTACACCTTACTTACGTACACCATTTCAATTACGCACATATGATTGTCGGTTTCGCGCCATCTTATTGTGAGAGACTACATTTTATTAACAATTTCTTGGGATACTTACGCGAAACGATTCTTACTGAGAAGAAGGCCAGATAAATTTAAACCTGTAATGAAATACATAGTTATCAGTTATTAAATAAGAACCGGAACATTACGGCGTTGCTGCGAGCTCCGGTTGAATTAGGGTACTGGTTTCATCCTGCTTATATTATACCAAGTGACCCAACCGCGCTGAATTTGACGTGAGCAAAAGAGGTTGCAGAACTCAACGGGGCAATTCCAGTAAACACAGATCAGTGGAGAACTGGCGCATTAGCGTCCTAAAATAACTACTACTACTACTACTACTACTACTACTACTACTACTACTACTACTACTACTACTACTACTACTACTGCTGCTACTACTACTACTACACTAGCTCAGATACGTCCTATGGATGCACGGAGACATTTGGAATTTCGAACACCTATTTAAATAAGCGAAGTCAGCATAACAGTACGATTTAGATGATGATGATGATGATGATGATGAAAATAATGGTAAGAATAACATTTACAACAGCAAGCGAAAACGTGACAGTGAAGCACTGCGTACTGTCATGTTTTACAGTCCGTAATGTTACATAAGAACAGTGTAAACACAACCAAATAGCTATGAGCAGATACGGATAGGTTAAATGCACATTTTAATTATTTGCCAGTGTTTACTCCCACGAAAATAAAGCCTGTGTAACTGAAGGGGGAAACATTCTAAAACACCTTCGGTCTGTTTTTGTCTATCATCATGGACAGTACACTCTAGTACACACTGTGCATCCTATTGGAAGCGTGGGAAGTGCTTCTCAATGAGCTCGATCCGCTCATCGGTTTTGCTGATAATCAAGAGGAGCAGAACGAAGTTCGCCTGGTCTCGTGGCTTAGTCGGTAGAGTACCTGCTTGCTGTGCGAGGGGTCCCGGGTTCGATTCCCGGCTGGGGATTGGGAAGTTTTATCAGGTCAAAGGTATTCTCTATCCTCCCCAGAGTCTGGAAATATCAATGAGGGTGTGAATGTGTGTATGTAGTCTAATGATTAAATTCCAAGTTTACTAGAAAACCAAAACAAGCTAATGGAGTTGACACCATTGCCAAAGAAAAGGCCGCTGTAGTTAAAGGGAACTTAAAGAAAATCAAGCTCGCTCACGCTAATTCACCATTCACCTGTGTTTACTTGGAACTGCCCAGCTGAGTTCTGCAACTCCTTCAACGCACGAGAGATATCTAATATTTGAAATATGGCGCGGTACCTCACTTGGTATACGTGAGGTAATACTGTAAGAATTGAGATTCTTATGTCGAAATAAGTTTTCGGGAAAAAATTAATGTTTTTATGGCAAAATCGTGGCCACTAGCAACAGCTTTGCATCAATATGAAACCATCGGAGTGGTCATTTAAACAGCTGTTTGAGAAGCTCATAAGAGAAGCGTTCTAAGCAAACTCTTATTGTTAACCTAGTTTTCCATTCAGGAAAGAATTGAAATCAATATTGGAAGACGATGAAGTTGTTTGAAAGCCCGAAATCACATGCATTTTGAGCTTGCTCCAAAAGACCACACAATTTAAAACTGAGAGGTTTTCGCGAAATGTTGGATTGAATGTATAGTAATTTGACTCTTTAATAAGCGAATAGTACGACTAACTATAGTATAATCATAACCCACGAAATAGAAAAAGAAATTAGGACCTTATAATCCATCCACAAGGCACATTACGTTTTGGACTCCTTTTAGAAAATCGCAACTTGAGGCAGTATTTTTAACACTTAAATGATTTCAGTCAAATTATATAATATAAATTCAATAACAGCCCGCCTTGAAGCAATATGTGTATGTAATAACTTGTAAAATGTGTGTAACAGTCATTCCATATGCTTATATTATTGTAAACATGTTCAATAATGTTATGTGAATGCATTACGTAATTTAATAATGTAGGAGCTGTGAGAATAATAGGTTAAAAGTTGCTAACAATGAGAGCAATGAGGTAACCTTGAGGCAATAATGAGTTTGAAAGTTTAACAATACTACTTGTGATTCTTGGAAGCAATATGTAATAAAAGTGACAGTTTATAAAATAGTCAATCAACAACCAGAAAAACCTTAGTTAAATGAAGGTATTCTATTGGAGTAGGATTAGTCAATCAGAAACTGAAAAGAAGAAACTTTTACAAATTTAGAGTTCAGTTGCCTGTAGACAGCGTTACTAACGAGACCCAAAAAGTGTCCTCAAGAAATAATAATATGTATTCGTGTGAGACGAAAAATGAGTTTATGTGTTAAAAAGTGTAATTAATTAATAAAAAGAATCTCACAGCCCTTTATATCGGTGAAGTGTTATTTAAATCGTATCAAGCATTAATAAAAGGAGTGAAGTAAAATTATAATCTGTGTAAGCCTACATTCTTGTTGCATCACAACCCTACTAAAGGAAACGTGTCTCTAACAATAATACTGACGCAGCCGAGGTAAACATAACTATAATACTTAAAGAAACAGTCAAACTACAAAGTTAATATTTTTAAAAAATTGGGGCGAAGGCTACCGGAAACCGTTTACTATACGTCTGGATGCAACGAATTTCAAGTTCGGCTCCCCAAAAGTTGAAATATAATGTAACTCCTTCAATACAACTTACTTCAAATTGACGCCCAAAGCGTGTTGCAAATAAAAATAACGTAAAAAAATCTGATGTGTTACACTCACATGGCTTTCTCTACTCTTGTACAATCTATTTTTGCTTCATGTTAATCGATATATCGAGATGTCAATCTTATTGGTAATTTTCTTGTAGATGCAAGGGGAATAGGTAGGGGGTAGGTTTTAAGCGATAGTCAAATATTTTAACGCTGGTTGCTATGTGGCGCATTCCATTCTCTTTGCATGTCCAGGACATAAAAAAAATGAATAACGAATTTGAGAAAAAGTATAAGTATTGGAAAATTTAAGGGAATAACAATCAATATCTCGAAAATGGTTCACTCAACAACAAAAATGTATATGACATAAATTGTGTATTTTAACGCGATCTACATTTTTTGTGTAGTAAAATTTTGTCTCTCTCTTATGGTTTACCAGTTATGAAAAAGTCGTTCACAATGAAGAATACTTTTGGAGACATTCCCAGAAAATTCAAGATATACATTTAATTTCTCATGACAATATCTTAAACATATGATATTTTAATCAAAATCGTTAGAGCCATTTTTGAGAAAATTAAAATTTTCGAAAAATGTTCCATGTAAAGGGTAGTCTGGGGTGGGGGATTTTCTTGAAAACCTTCGTGTCGCATCTCTGGAAGATACTAAACCTAGATACCAAGTTTGGTGTTTATCGGACTGTTCATTTCTGAGTTATGCTGTTCACAGAAAGACACACAGACACACAGACAGACAGACGGACATGTTTCCAAAAATGCTTTTTTTGGATTAAGGGGATTTAATAACGGATAACGGATAACTTAAAAACGGCTTATGCCACAGAAAACAAAATAAATTGTGTGTTTTAAAGACATAAATTTTTGTGTAGTACGTTTTGAACCATATCTTAACTTTTACTGATTATACAGGATTATACAATATTCCCTCCATACACATGTTCATACACACGACGGGTATTTTATTAAAAATGTGATGTCACACTCACATGACTTTTTCTACTCTTGTACAAACTATTTTTACAAACGCTTATTCTCCATATGCTTCATGTTAATCGAGATAAACATTTGCAGACAGTATCTTATTGCTAATTTTCTTGTATATGTAAGGGAAATATAGAAATACAGTAGCCTTTAAGCATATACATATCTCTTAATAGCTGGTTGCTAGGTACAGCACCATTCCCTTTGCCACAGATTAATACTCTTTGCATATCCAAGACAAAAAAATGAATAACGAGTTCCCATTTGAGAAAATAAGTATTGAAAAGTTTAAGGGTATAACAAGCAATATCTCGAAAATGGTTCACTCAACAAAAAATGTATATGACCTAAATTGTGTATTTTAACGCGATATACATTTTTTGTGTAGTAAACGTTTGTCTATCTCTTATGGTTTATGCAAAAGTCGTTCATAATGAAGAATGCTTTTGAAGACATTTCCAGAAAATTCGAGATATACATTTCATTTATCATAAAAATATCTTAAACATATGATATTTTAAACAAAATCGTTAGAGCCATTTTTGAGAACATTAACATTTTCGAAAAATTTTCCATCTAAAGGGTAATCTGGGATGGGGGATTTTCTTGAAAACCTTCGCATCTCTGGAAGCTACTGAACCTAAATACCAAATTTGGTGTTTATCCAACTGTTCGTTTCTGAGTTATACTGTTCACAGACACACACACACGGAGATGTTTCCAAAAATGTTTTTTTTTTTGGATTCAGGCGGTCTCAAAGCATATTTTTCCGGTGAAATCTCGGTATCGAATTTTTGAGTAAAATGCTATACCTTAACCTACTATGTGCGTAACAGAAAAAGTAAAAATCGAGTGCCGTAAGCAGAGATCTAGTGCTCGTTTAGTAAAGTGCATCAGGTTCATCCAATGTTTAAGATGAAGGTTGTAAGTCAGTACTGAGCTCCAAAATCCTCTCTCTCGAGTAATCTGCAAAGAAAGGAAACTTTTTACACATCTGGCAGGCTGGGCGAACTTGAATCCCTCTGGACATAGAAAGGAAAGTGCTTCCTGACATCCATCTTTCTATTGACATAGCTCACCATGTCGTTGCTGTGTTTTCTGCAAAGGCAGCGATAAAAAAAGGGATGGCTTAGGCGATAACGTCTGCGACCGGTATTTGGAAGGTCCAAGAGTTCAAATCCTGTGGGACGACCAATATGACTGGGATTTCTCGTGGTTCACCTCAATCGTCAAGGTAAATGCCGGATTGGATACTTAATACCACGATCGAAAGCTTTACTGTAGGTCTAAAACGATAGTAAAATTAAAATAAATTGTAATAGCGAATGCTCCGCTACCTATCCGCGGATAATGAAAACAGTTAGATTGATCGGCACCCTAATGCCATCTGCCCAACACGAGTATAAGCAGAGATACAGTTACCTAACAGTAGGTCTCTGTGGACAGCTCTAAGGCTAATTGTCCGCCACACACAAGGTATCTTCTACCTCATCGCGTTATGACCATGTAGTTATAGCGACGTTAAATAAATAGAGAGCGGAAAAAATCTGATGTGACACATTCACATCACTTCCCCTATCCTCTAACTTTATTAGTGCCTATACAAACTATTCTTACTAAAGCTTGTTTTTCTATCTACTACATTTAATCCAAATAAACCTTAATCCAAAATAAATATAATAACAGCCCGCCTTAAAGCAATAAGTGTATAAATAACATATAAAATGTATGTAACAGTAATTGTATATGTTTATATTATTGTATTACATGTGTAATAATGCTATGTGAAAGTATTACGTAATCTAATAATGTAGGGGCTGTGAGAATTATAGGTTAAAAGTTGCTAACAATGAGGTAACAATGAGGTAAACTTGAAGCAATAATAAATTTGAAAGTTTAATGATACTCGTAATTCTTGGAAGCAATAATGTAATTTTTGTGACAGTTTATAAAATAGCCAATCAACAACCAGAAAAAGCTTTAGTAAAATGAAAGTATTCTATTGGAGTAGGATTAGCCAATCAAAAACTAAAATGGAGCAAAATTTACAAGTTCAGAGTTCAGTTGCTTGTAGACAGTGTTCCTAACCGGACGCGAGATGCGTGCTTGAGAAATTTATTACGTATTCAGTGTGAGACGAAAAATAGTTTACGTGCTAAAAAGTGCAGGTAATCTCACAGCTCTCCCTCTCTATCAGTGAAGTGTTATTTAAATCGTGTCAAGCATTAATAAAAGGAGTGAAGTAAAATTATAATCTGTGTAAGCCTACATTCTTCAGTCGCACCACTCCCTGCTAAGACATTCATGTCTCTAAAAAATATAAATACTGACGCAGCCGAGGTAAACATAAATATATAATATTTAAAGAAGCAGTAAAAATTATAAAGTTAATATTTTTTAAACTTGGGGCAAAGGCCACCGGAAAGTACATTTGGGGCGAAGACTACCGGAAACTTTTTACCATACCTGCGGTTGCAACTACTTCAAGTTTGGCTCCCCAACAGTCGAAATATAATATATCTTCTTCAAACTGGCTTTCCATACGTAGCAGCAACAAACCAACATCTCAAATACATTTCGTTATAGATACGAAGAGAACAGCGGTAATCAAATGGTTTAGAACTGGACGCTATATGATGGGCTTAAAATTCCATACTGTTTCCATACAATCGCGAGAAACAACTGAAAATGATGTGACTTTAAAAGAATTCGGGCTTTTAATAACAAATATTTTAGAAGCGGCTTGTGCCACAAAAAACTTATTTTAAATAAATTGTGTGTTTTAAAGAGATCTACATTTCTTGTGTGGTACGTTTTCTTTATAGTTTAACGTTTACAAGTTACACAAGATTATAAAAAATTCCTTCAGAATGAAGAGAAATTCCTAGGCTATTCCCAGAAAATTCAAGATATACATTTTACTTGTCATGTAAATATCCTTCATATGGTATTTTAATTAAAATCTTTAGAGCCACTTTTTAGAAAATAAAAAAATTCGAAATTGTTTCATGTAAAGGGCAGTTTAGGTAGGGGGATTTTCTTGAATATCTTCGTGTCACATCTATGAAAGATACTGAACTTTACATAACAAGTTAGATATTTATCCGACTTTCCGTTTTTGAGTTATGCTGGCCACAAATACACGTATGCAATATTTCCAAAAATGCTTTATTTAGATTCAAGGGGCCTCAAAACATGTATTTCTGGCAAAATCTCGGTATAGGATTTTTGGGTGGAATTTAATACTCCCCCTACTCACAAAATGCAAATCTTTGTTATGCATATATGCAATAAACTGTTACGGAATTCCTGATATATAAAATATACATCGCTTCCTTTTCAAAGCAGGCCTACTCCTGCGTGCATGTGTACTAGGAAGAGAGCATGAGTATACTTACAGTGTCTGTCTGAGTAGTGTCTCCACAGATGAAGCTCATGAAAGCAGAACACAAGGGCAGAGTAGGCAGCCCCTCCCGACAGACTATTGTGCCTAAGCTGGGAAACCAAAAGCCACGGGGCATAAACTCGTGCATTCCAAACAAGTTGCCCAAGCGCTGAAACAGCAAAACATTCCACGTGGGTCTCGATCTTCCATGAAAATATAAAACAGGTATATATTGAAATCCTACCTAGAACATATCTTCATTCTTTTTGGGGATATATAACTGAATTTAAGTTCATTTTACCGGTAACCTACAGGGCTGGTTCTATTATTGTCAAGAATTGTTTATTTCCTTGGTTACGGTCCCTAACGACGTGAACTGCATGCTGTTTTAGATGATTTATAATCTTTCGAGTATATGTATGTCAATAAGCAGGCAGTAAGACGTTAAATTCACTATATTTTAGCTCATATTCATAACTTGCCCATTCGAAAATTAAACATACATTCTGGAACAACATTCTGTTGTTTAAGTTACGTACTCTGTATGTCACAATGCTTCACTATGTAGAATTTTCTTTCCCCTCATCTAGTCAAAGAGAGTAAATTATTTAAATCTCTGACATGAAATATCAGTTTCTCTCTCTACTGCAATAGACCTAATGAGTGGGGGGGGCATCGTTACCAAATTGTTACTTAATCCGCGCCGAAGTGATGATCTGCAAGGGTACATTGGTTTTTTTCTGGTAGTCAACTTACATTCAGTTTTATACTCTGAAGAGATCCGAAGGATTTGTGTCAGAGTGCAAGACTCTATGCACAAAATATGCTTAAACCATGCATAAACTATGGCTAAGAATACAACAGTAAATGTATTCAGAACTAAGATGTCATTTGGAACTCCTAGTATAAACCTCGTGGTATCATAGCCACTTAGTAATAGGGGAAGAGAGTCCGAATCTCACTTTCTAGATGAGGTTTCATCTGTAACTTGTTTAAACATCTGTTAGTCTATGTAAAAAATAATAATGCATTATTACTGATTATATAGGACAAATGTGTAACGGAACGTCACAAGAATAAAAGGAGACACAGTGGATGCTATTATTAAGTTAATAATACTACTCATCTGCAATACTGTCAAAGCTAAATCCTGCAGGCGTCTGCAACGTTGTTGGACACTGATGAATTAGTTATGATTTCATATCTCTAATAACTGGTGAAGTGGGATACTATATCCGCAGGAATGATTCCCTCTCGGCATTCTGATCCCAGATTCATTTTCGTCGTGTGCATTCACTTAGCGCCAACAATCATCCCTTAAAACTCGCATCAAGACAACGATTTGCTCTTCAGTAAGTTGTTTTCAGTGGGATACACGGGAGTCCAATATAGCTGTCTATTTTTGCGACCAACTATTTCTTCAAAAGAACCAGAAGTTAATTTATTATCTAGCAGTTTTATGCGCAGGAAATTTAGAGTGATTGAACTACTATTTCTTGCATAAGATTGGACTAGTAGATGATAACTAACCTCTAAATTTTCGTCTCCTATCGTTGACATTAAATCAATGAAGGCATTCTGTTGAGGAACGAAGAAGGTGGCAACTGGACCCATGCCAACAAAGAGACGTACTTTATCATTGTATTCAGGATGCTCGGACATCATGACAAAGAACACTGAAGTTCCCATGGAGTAGCCAATGTAGAAGAGCTTATCATGTCCTGTTGTATCGAGAATATGATCTATTGCAGCAGGAAGATCGTAAAATCCTATCTCGTGCCAACTGGAAAGAAAAATGGAATAAATACATGTTCTTATGCGAAAATAATTTATTTGAAAAGAAAAAAAATATTGTAAGCTCACAATAAAAATAAATGCAGTATTGAGTAGTAACCTAAATAAATTATTATTTTTTGGAGTATTCACGTGTGGCATTGCACTAAGAACTTACATAGAAAATGTAAACCATCGCATAAACTTAAGAAATTAAAAATGGGTTAACTTAGATGTATGGACTTGGCCATGTTTGACACAAATGATACGCTAACACCCACTTATCACACGCCTCCCCAGACGTTGTCCAAATGCAGTGAGTTTTTGTTCGATTAAAAGAAGTAAAAGTAATACTATACTACGTATAGTATGGCATTCCACCCAAAAAATCGATCGAGATTTCACCGGAAATACATTTTTGAGGTTCCCTAGATCCAAATAAAGCATTTTGTAAACTATGTGTGTATTCCTGTCTGTGAACAGCATAACTCAAACAGAAAAATGTTTGGATAAACACCAAACTTGGTATTGAGTTTAGTAACTTCCAAGAATGCGACACGAAGATTTTCAAGAAAATTCCCCCACTCAGGCTACCCTTAATATGGAATACTTTTCGAAAATTTTGATTTTTTCAAAAATGGTTCTAATGATTTTGAATAAAATATCATATGCTTAAGATATTTACATGACAAATGAAATATGTGTCCTGAATTTTCTGGTAATTTCCCCCTAAGTCCTCTTCATTCTGAACGACTTTCGCGTAACTGATAAACCACCTGACAAAGACAAAGTTTTACTACACAAAAAATGCAGATCTCGGTAAAATACACAATTAATGTCATATGCATGCTTTTGTCTAGTGATCAGATATTCCTTGTTATTAGTTTGAATTTTACAATACCTATACTTTTTCTCAAATGGGAATTCCTTCGTTTTTTTATGTCCTGGACATGCATAGAGAATGGGATGCTCCACATAGCAACCAGCTCTTAAAAGATTTGACTATCGTTTAAAGCCTACCATATTCCCCTTGCACCTACAAGAAAATTAGCAATAAGTTTCTACAAATGTTTATCTCGATTAACATGAATTAGATTGAGAATAAGCGTTTGTAAATATATTTATACAAGAGTAGGGAGAGTCATATGGATGCAACACATCGGATTTTTTAAAGTTGTCACCAAAACGCGTTGCCCTGACAAGAGTTAGTAAAAATATACAGGCGCTATATAGAGTGGAAAGTGTAAATCGTATCGCTGCTACGTTGAAGCAGGGGACGGTGGTTCGATTCCCCGCATTGACATGAGTTTTTCCCCCTTCATGCTGAGAGCCCCGGTACCCGATAGTACAGGGGTGCGAAACCTATCACTGAAGGTTTAAAACTGCCTTCCTTTAAATTGATAAACCGTTTCTTCACCTGAAATACAACAGTCAATCAATCAACCAATGGTATCTGCTATGTCATTATGTACAATTAATAAAGTATTCTCCTATTGTGGCATGTGCACAGATTATATTAATGGTAATACGCTCTCTGGACGCCGAAGCGTGGCAGTTTATCTGTGAGAGGGGCGATTAAGGGGAAACAGTCTCATTGGTGGGGATATGGCGTTACTGACGCCAACTTGGCGTAGCTTCACTCTGTGAGTAGGCTTCGGGTAAGAGAGTCGGGCAACTGCTAACACACGATGTCCTCGTCGGCAGGCAATGGGCAAAGGTATGTAACTAACTTCATCCAACAAATTTAGCATACCTGTGTGAGTCGTAAAACTGTTTCATTCGTCCAAACTTAGCACTCACAATGTTTACATACTTACAGATTATGGTTTTTTTTTCTTTTCTCTTACTCGTTTACCACAAAATTCCAGTGCAAATTTACCAAAATCTGGTAACACATGTACAGCTGGTTCATCAAAATCCTCATCGTACTGGTTCATATTAGAAGCACATCAAACCTAATTAGGTGCAGATACTGGCAAGGCTGTAGGCTCCTGAAACTTTTACTTACATGAGTAATTATGAATCATTTTTCCCCTAAAAATATGCAGTGCGTAATTAAATAAACCAAACTTGGTAACGGTGAAGCAAAATTATCAACATTATCATTTCCTTAATTTTTCCGCGAGTGTACAACGCACAAATTTTCAATATATATACGTGACCTGTTTCATTTTATTACTTTAAATATTTCAAACAAATGCCACACTTTTTATACACACGTAAATTTTAAACACGCAACACACGAATTTTGAACTAATATGTGCACAGATTATATTAATGGTAATACGCTCAGTGGACGCCGAAGCGTGGCAGTTTATCTGTGAGAGGGGCGATTAAGGGGAAACAGTCTCATTGGTGGGGATATGGCGTTACTGACGCCAACTTGGCGTAGCTTCACTCTGTGAGTAGGCTTCGGGTAAGAGAGTCGGGCAACTGCTAACACACGATGTCCTCGTCGGCAGGCAATGGGTAAAGGTATGTAACTAACTTCATCCAATAAATTGTGTGCCATCCACGCCTTTTAACTTTTAATTATGGTATAATAGAGTTTCTTTCCTCTCCCTTCAGCCAGAAATTGTGTTGGTGTATTAATTATTTAGAGAGATAACTTAGCTGCGTCCCTCGTCGTTGCCTCTTAAATTGACGTTCTTTGTTTGATTAACGATCCCTCTCATAAGTGAGTAGCTCTCCTCTGAAGTTAAATAATACTATTAAGTGAGGCATACGACACTATTATCGCGGCCTTGAGCGAACTAATCATATTAAAACACGCATCAGTACAGTGTCAAGATAGCAGACATTCAAGGTATGAAACTGCCCTCCCCTCCTATCTATGCACTTTGTTAACAGAGGTGACTAAACAAGGGTTTATTCATTAATTTATTTATCGTATGAGTCCTTCATAGATAGATATTAATAATGTTAACTACTGCAATTAAAGTTATATATGGGTATGAAGCAATTAAAATTGTAATTTTATTAATAAATTTCTCATATATTTTGAAGTGGGTTGTTGCTTCACGCATGGAAAGCCAATTTGAAGTAGGAGTTGTATTGTATTTCGACTGTTGGGAGCCGAACTTCAAGTAGTTGTAGCCACGTATGGTACCCGGTGGCCTTCGCCCCAATATTTAAAAATATTAACTTTGTAATTTGACTGTTTCTTTAAATTATGTTTGCCTCGGCAGCGTCAGTATTTATTTTTAGAGACATGAATCTCTTAACAAGGCGTGTTGTGGCTGAAAAATGTAGGCTTACACAGATTATAATTTTTACTTCACTCCATTTATTAAGCCTTGACACGATTTAAACAACACTTCACTTATATAGAGAGCTGTGAGATTCTAATTATTAATTACTTGCACTTTTTAACACGTAAACTATTTTTGTATCACACTGAATACGTATTAAACTTCTCGAGGACGCGTTTCGCGTGCAGTTAAGAACGCTGTCTGCTAGTAATTGACTTCTGAATTTGTACAATTTGCCTTATTTCATTTTCTGATTGGCTATTCCTACTCCAGTAGTATACTTTTATTTAACTTAGGCTTTTTCTGGTTATTGATTGGCTATTTTATATATTTACATTATTGTTGCTCCAATAATTACAAGTAGCATTATTCAACTTTCTTATTCATTATTGCCTTAAGGTTACCTTATTGTTACCTCATTGTTAGGAAACTTTAACCTATTAATCTCACAGCTCCTACATTATTAATTTACGTAATACATTCACAAAACATTATTAAACATTTACATAATAATACAAACATTAATACAATGACTGTTACATACATTTTATAATTTATTTTATACACATATTGCTTTAAGGCGGGCTGTTATTGCATTTTATATTATATAATTTGACTGAAATCATTTAAATGTTAAAAATATTGCCTCAATTTTGAATAAAAAGTAATTAGAAGTGAGAGCTAAAGTTAATGTATTTTCAATATTTTGGTTTTTGTCAATACGGAAATGTAACCCAATCAGTAACGCCATACAATAGAGTGTCATTAGACAATTGACACACGCATCTCATGAAAAGTGTAAGATCTCGCAAACCTTCAATGCACCGTTAACCTAATGTGCCACAACACCAAGTTGTGTAGGTATTTAGCAGAAAAAAGGGGTGGATAATTGGAAGGGTGTAGAGTATTTCAAAAATTTACTGCCTGTTATTGCAGCCTTGGAGTAGACTTTTCCTGAAGAGGTCCTTGGGGAAAGTTAGTAGATTCTGCTACTGAAACAGTACAAAATTAGCCCGATCATTTACCTCCTCCAAGTGCTATACGAGTATTTTCAGCACGAACCAAAGGATGCAGCATGTATGCGACTGACCTTGGCCCAAGGAGGCAAATGCTAATTAGAAGATTCTATGGCATACATTTGAGGATGAACACTTTCGTAATTAATAGTTAATGTTTGTCTTATCTGTGACTATACGGAAATCTTTACACACAAACCTAACAGCACATTGTATTACACTAATGTAAATATACTTCCACAGTCAGGAGAGAATTGTGGTAGGCTTGGGTCACATTCGTGAATTCACAAATCTGGCATCTGAAGTTAGAGAAGTAGTATACAAGCTATATACACACTTACCTAAACTCCCAGTATTCAGGATCACTGGTGTTCTTGGAAACATGTGCTTTGGAGTAGGTGTTACCTCGTGCATTAGCAAGCCATACATCATAACCTGCGTCTGCTAGTGCATATCCTATAATCAGTACACATTGTTTAAACTAAACAGAGAAGACAAGAAAAATAAATTTTATATATATATATATATATATATATATATATATATACATATATATGTGTGTGTGTGTGTTTATGTGTGAGAAACTATCAGTGAAATAAATGAAGACACTCTTATCAAGGTTGGACAACTGTACTTTCTTTCTTTCCTTTTTATTTTATTACATCAGTGTGAGTGATATGATGTGGCGTATCTGTAAGTTCGTTGTCATTCCAGACGCACTGTTGAGTTGTATTGTTGCAACCAGACGTAGCATTTATGTGTCTCTTTTGTAATATTTCGGCTTATCGGTCTCTCCTTTTGGCGCGGACCACGCCAAAGGGAGGGATCTGTTTGAGATTGTCTGGTATGACGGCAACTCTGTCTGGCTTGGCTAGACACATTGGTCAGTCACTCGAGAGTAAGTGGTTGTTGGAACGAGTCATGTGTGGCCGGTCTTCGCCCTGTTTTCTTTGTTAACTATGTAGAGAGGCCAAACGTTTTCCTGAATAAATCCCAGGTAATGTGTATTATGTAATCGTTCAATGTAGCACAAAAACCCAATCTTTCCCCTTAATTACACACCAAGGTTCCGGAGTTCTAGCTGCTAACGACTTGCGCCCCCCATGTGCGTGTTGGGGTATTCTAAATTGATCATTTTCTGGTAATCCTTTTGGCCTTCACCCCAGCATGTAACAATATTTTATGCTAAGTTCGACAGCATAACTGATTAGTTCCCAGTAAGAAAGAAGGTTAAGTCATCTGTTCAAATTCAATTGATGATTCTATTGTATGCTGTTTTCAAGCAGTAATAATTCTTCCAACAGCCAATGAGAAGTTGGTTTTTATTATCTGTTTCCAATGTGTATCAGAAATCTATTACGACTATACATAACATATCAATTATACGTAAGTGGGTCGTTTAAAACTTGCACTACAAATATCTTGGAAACAAATCTAGTTTTAGAAAAATGAATAATACAGGTATAAAAACTGGAGGGAGTGATTCAATTAGGTGGTATAGATAACTAAAAAACTAAATATGATTTTCAACATAAATTAATGTTTTCCTAAATGGAAATCCTGTATTATTTTTACACTTATGATAGCATGAATATTAACTATAACAATAGCGATTGAGGCATCGAAAGAGGTAAATTTATACTGTTATGCGGATTTTTCCAAGGCATTTGATAGTGTCAACCATGATATTCTTCTACCGAAACTTACTAAATATGGATTCCCAATTTCCATGATTAATATAATTATTCATATTCAATGAACAGAAGGCAACATGTTAGATATGATAGTTTTCAATCCTATAAATTTGGTGAAAACTCAGGAGTTCCTCAGGGTTCTAACTTTGAACCGCTCTTGTTTCTTTTATCTATAAGTGACTTACCTTTATGTATAAATTACTCAGAATGTATTTTATTTGCTGATGATTTAAAATTATATATGAGAATTGAGAAACAATTGAATGGGTCTAAACTTCAGGATAATTTTAATAATGTACTTGAATGGAGTATTTTAAATGATCTTCCTTATAATGGTATGTACTAACTATAGCTAGAGCTAATAAAATATGTAAACAACTGTACACCATGAATGGCAAGTACTTGAAGGTTGAATCAACGCATACATATCTGGGTTTAAACTTAAGTGATAACTGGTAATTTAATTACCACATTGATAGAATGGTTAACGATGTATATAAAAGTTTTGTATTTTCATTTAGAAATTCTAAAGATTTTAAATTCTGTTTTTCGTTGGACTTATTGTATAATACTTACGTTAGGTTTAAAGTCGAATATGTTTCAAATTCGGAATCCATATATTCAGATTCTTATAAATAAAATCAAAGAAATTCGCAAAAGGTTTCTTAGATTTCCTTATTGAAAGAAATATAACAGATCAGCATACAGTGCTGGTGTGCACTAGCAGAATTTTTTAGGTGAAGAGCAGTAACTGATCAAATGTTACTTTATAAATTGGTTAACTATTTTATGGATAATCCATCCTTCTTACAATTAAACTTTAATGTAACTTAAGGTTTTCCTTTTATTTGTCAGATTCCTAGGTCTATATCATATAAAACTGTATTTTATTGAAAATGTCTTTAATGTATAACAAAAATATCACTGGAAAGAGTACTTGATTTTTCTCTCGAGTACTCTTCGTTTTAAAATATTGGCAAAACACCTCTGTCTTAATTAGATATAGACGTTACTGGTTGCTTGGTTTGTTTTTCTGTCGGTTTTTATTTTGTTTATATATACTTTTTATTTGTCTAATTCTTCTGTAATTGGGGCCAATGCTCTGTTGTAGTAAATAAATAGATAATTATATCCCAAGAAATTGTAACACAAAACGCGCTATAGTTGCACATCGTGAGGTTCATCGGTGTCATTGAGTCTAAAGCTCGAACTTCAGTAGCAGTTAATCGCGATGCGATCGACTTTTTACAATACGACAAAGTTCTTCTTAATGTTATTTTAGCTGTTGTCAATTGCGCTGGAAATAATACAGTCTTTTCAGTCACAAAAAATGTTTATATCTTTCGTTGTATCTCGGGCATCATATTTACGTCACAATTTATCGGTATGTAATTGACCTATTGCGATGCAACAAACGCTATTCTTAATGTTATTTGCCATGCTATCAATTGCGTCAGAATATTAGTGGTTCGTTTAGAAAAATAAGTTTATGTTGAATATCACATTTGCTTATGCTTTTGAACGACCTATTTTGTTTAGAAGATGCTTACATTCCCGTTTAAGGTAACTCACCCGGCATAAACCGTTTCATTAGATGGTTTGTATACACTTTGTGGTATGATTATAAAAGAAAAGTAAATCTAAGTTAGAAAGTGTTCTCTGAAAGAATCTAAAATGCGTGAAAGTAACGAATAAGTATAAGCGTTTTCCTGATGTTTTCTTGATGTTAGTGACAAGAGTGGGTCGCCGAAAGCTTGGAGTATAGCCCAACACTGACCTGGCTGATTTCCCGAGAACAAATCATTGATAACCAGTGCCGGGAAAGCTTCAAGTCTCTGAACATAAACGTTCTTAAACAGACTGAAGGTTCTTATAAATAAAAAAGCTTAATTCAAGAAACATTTTCTCTGATTTGAAGTGGCAGTACTACATTCGGTTTCCAAGTAAATAGATTTATGAGATCAGCCAAGTGAAAGTGGACCAGGTGTCATAATGTGTTACTTGACGTTTATTACCGCGATATTCGCCTCCTAAAAAAATTGTTCCACTGACAGATAAGACGATACATTTCATTGTTGTAGAGCCTCCCAGGTTTTAATATAAGTAAATTTGCGATATTAATTAAATGGAATATAGTTAAACAAATCTGTATTAAAATCATACTTATTAACGTCACTTTTCATATCACTTAAAGTGGAAAAAATTAAATAATAATAGTCATATTAATAAAATTCTTTTCCTTTACAAAAATTATTCTAAATATTTGGTCCTCTCAAGTTTCTAGATCCATAGTTAATGATTAAAAGATTAAATTACCTTAGGGATAACAGCATAATTTGTTTTGAAAGTTCATATTGAAAAGAAAGATTATGACCCTTAACTTAATTTAAGTATTTTTACTCAAAATCTAAATTAAATCAAATTATTATAAAACAGCTAAATTAGTCTTGCAGGTGCCGAAAAAGTCAGAAAGTCTCTCTTCTTTGGTTTCAGCGTCCAATGCTTGAATGGAATTTATCATTTTAGGAATAAAGAATCAATCAATACTTTAAAAGATTCTTTAATTCGAATTCGGGCATAATTTGATTTCTCTTTTGAGAGTAGAGGCCTTTGTGTCGTTTTACTTAAATTGTTCCCTTTCTAAGCTTGTCTGCTTTTTCCATCATAAGGTCATATCAAATGAATATTTGGTGAGTTTGAGGCTGTTTTATGTGCAAGCAATGCCATATCAATGCATTATTAAGAAATAAGTAAATATTATGTATTCCTGGTGGTGTAAGAATATATGTAATCACGGTGTTAATCATATTTATATGTCTGTCACTTTACTATATGTTAGAATTTCTTTTACAAGACGTAAAACACTCCCACTGGACTTGAATTTTACTAGCGAGAGCTTGTTTCACAAAGGCGAGGGGAAATTTTCGAAAAGTTTCAAAGATCTCTTGTAAACTATACACGCTAAAAAGGCACCGATGAATGACGCTGGGGTGCAGCCGACAAATGCACAAACCGGGAATTTTACCATTGTTCTATATCATGTGACTTTAGAGGAGCTAGTAGGAAGGAACTAAAATCCCTCCAGATTTCTTAAATTTGAGAAATCGCGCTGCTAAGCAAACAATAAGAAAATTGAAAGTAAATTTAGGACCGCCAGACTCTTAGACTATATAAGCTAACATCCGGGAAGAAAATTCAGTATTCTGTTAAACTCACTTTGGGCATAACCTGCGACATTCCGCTAAAGCATTCCGCGCCAATTTTCGGTATAAAATGTAAAACAAGGAAATACGTGTACGTGACAGTAACAAGTTTAAAGTATTTCTGTGAACTCACCTGCCGCTAGAAACTACGGCCGTCAGAGAAACAATTCCGCGCTAAGTATTAAGTGCGTAGTAAGAAACAATGAAATGTCATGTGCGCGAAATAAGAAAACTTCCAGTAAGATGTTAAGTGCAAGTGAACAGCCATCAGTGAACAATTAACTCTCGGCAGTATTGTATGAGCGAAGTAATCTCCGAAAGTTCAATACAGTGCAAATGCGTCAATCTACTTAATCAAATGCGTCTACACTAATCTTTGTAAATGCTGTTTATTGTTATTAATCTCATCATTTACACTTAAATTTTAGCTAAAATAAATACTACAAATTCAAACTTAACCAGTGTTCATTTTTAGTAAGTTTTCTTAAGAGGCACGCCCTTGAGGTATCCATATGCATTCTCATGCTCAACAATGATCACTATCAGCCGAAAGCAGCCGAGGCCCTGAGAACTTCAAATGCAGCAACTAAAAATGCAAACACGCCCTCATAATTCGTGGAAGTTGGTTGGAACCGATGGGGACATATACAATGGGGAGAAGTTTTGAATCCGATTGGAGGTTTTAAGCTGAGCTGCTACATGAATGAGACTGATCGCTTCATCTCTTGGTAGGAAAAATTATCTTGAGCCCATAAAAAGACGCGAAGAAGGAAAATTGAATACGTTTTGCGGATGCTGCGAAGAAAACGTTGTGAAGTTGTAATTTGACTGCTGTGAAGACAGCATTTAGTTACAGCTTATTGTACTTGGAAACTACCTATGTTTATTTATAACTTAACATACATTTGAAAACCATGAAAGAGTAAATAGAGAAATCGAATTAAGGGCTTCTGAAACTTTTTATATGTTCCTTTTCTTTTGCTTCAGATGTAACTAACTTACCCAAACTTCTGCCAGGACCAAGAATAATCCAATCCACGGAGCTACAGAGCAATGCGTGATGTATGAGAACTGGTATCCTTCTGGAGTCGGCCTCTAAAGTTGTCTTTCCCTTAGGGATCCTATGCAGTGTCTGAATGTAGCCATCACTGCTGGTCACATTGTGGGCCTCAATAGGATATCCATGACGACTCACCAAATCTGGCTGTGAAAATGGTAAGTCATTTACAAGTATTATCTTAATTCTGACGCATCATTCTTATTAAGTTCAGTAATGAAGACGATAACGTAAGGATTTCAAAACCTGAAGTATTTCTCCTGCAGAAAACTGCATAATTTTTCTAATTAAATAAGGTATTTAAGTATTAAACCAGCTACTGTAAGAAGATATACAAGGGGTGATGAGAAACTAAGGTTTTAAAGCCTGCAGTGAAACGGTACATTTTATTTCATACAACTAATACGGTCAACTGATAGCACATACTCATACATTAGGTTATTTTTCGACATAGTCTCCATATCGATTTAGGCACTTGTGGCTTCTTGGAAAGAGTTGAATATTCCTCCTGATGAAACTCCTGTCCTAGCGTGTTCAACTACGTTGTCCCCAAGTGTTTCACTTTCTCGTCTGAAGCGAATCGTCGGCCTCCTAGGTGCTCCTTCAAGTGAGGAAGAAGGTGAAAGTCACCTGGAGCGATGTCCGGGCTGTAGGGACGTTGTCAATGATGTCTCAGCAAAACTCCTTCAACAGCGTAGTGGTTCTCTGGGCTGTATGAGGTCGCGCGTTGTTGTGAAGGAAGATGACGCCCTCGGTGAGAAGTGCTGGCCATTACCTGCTGAGTGCTTTGTGCCATTGTCTCGTAGTATCGGTTAGCGGTCACTGTGTACCCACTTTCTCAAAACTCCGCGGGTATGATATCCGCACTGTCCCAAAACACTATGGTCATCACCAGAGACCGGAAGTTCAGGCATTATAAATCATTAAAATAGGCAGGCAAAAAGGCATTATAAATAGCAAAATACTCAGGAAAAAAGTCATTATAAATACTAAAAAAGGCAATAAAAGACAATTAGAAGAACCCATTTATTTAATAGATTACACTATTCAATAACTCGATCGTCATATTTTAAATAATTTCAAAAAATACTAGTGTTGTAATTTACACAAAAATGAAATATTTTAAAGGGACCTTACAATGCCTTATTCGTTGCACATAACAACCAAATACTTTTTTAGTTCTCTGGGGTCATGTTGAGTCTCCTATCAGATAACACATTTTTCATCTGAGAAAATGACCTCTCAACATCGACAGAGGTAATTGGAGCAAATCTAAAACATAGCATCATTGTACGATTCCTTTCAACTGCAACAGAATTGTCACCTTGTAGAATTTTTGAAATAATTCTAAGTTTATCCAGATCACAATTTTTCGATGACACTTTTTACACTTGTCGCTAAACTAATGGACTCCGTTTCCCTGGTACACTGTGCAGTCTTTGCCTGCATCATCCAAAATTTTCACTGACTTCATTAAAGGTTGTCCTCTTTCTTGAAGCTGGCAGATCACTTGTGGCAGGAACCCAAACTCGGCCGCAACGAAAGTTAAGTCATTTTTCACTTCCGAAGAGTTGAGAAGTTTCTTGGCTGCTACAATTGAAGATGCTTCATCCTCCAGAGCTTTCACTACCTCAGTTATACTCTGGAAATTTGAAGCGTAGTAAAGCGTTGCTGAGATCCATGTCTCCCATCTCGTTACGATAGGTTGGGGGGCAGAGGTACATTTGGTGCAATTGATTTAAATGTCAGGATTCTTGATGGGGCTTTCACAAAGATCTTGGGAAGAAATCAGTTTGTGAACATCCGGAAACCAGCATCGTATCTCTTCTGACACCCTGTGAAAGCCATGTGCTTACGCAGGTCACGTGAACCATGTTTGGAAATCGCACTTTTAACGCTATTCCAGCCTTTTTCATATATGGTGCAGCGACGCTGATGGAAAGTAAGCGTTGTCGTATTGTATCTCTTCAGGCCACAGCAACTTTAATGAACTGGTGAATAACTGCGCGATAGTTGAATTGTTAACTTTCTCAAGACACTCTGTTGTAAGCAGGACTCATTGATTCATCTTCTGTAGGATATAATGGTCCAATAACAACATTGGCAATGAAACAGCAAATGTCAGTTGACTCGTTTATCTTTAATGATTTTCATTGTGTCATCGTAACATTCGGTTAAGTAACATTTTCACAAACTTGACTCGCTAGGTACAGTTTGGTTAGTATACTTCTCCAAAAACTGTGATAATGTAGATTCTGTAATTTCCACAAAGGATTCCGACGCTGAGGAAAGCTTTACTCAGTCGATTGCAAACTGGGATTTTCAACTGGATGTTTCAAATACTGTTGGAAGTAAAGAAATCTTCCCAGTAGCCTTGGAAAGTGCATTTTTGTGTTTGATTGTGCCGATATGCTATGATACAAAATACTAGTTCACTGCCTACTCGCATATTTTGCATGTGAGTACTTTACCGTCGGTACAAAATACGTCGGATTCAAAAGTATTAACGTATATTTGTAATTTACTGCGTAAAGAAACACTGAATTTCGGCATCTATTAGCTGTTAGCTACAACAACGTCGCAATGAAAACTGAAAGAAAAACAAAGTTAGACCAGCACACATTATTGCCTTTTAAAATAAATACAAGCGGTAATTCAAACGCTTTCTGTTATCTATACATTTATTTGCGCGACAGCACTCATTGTTGCAAAGAAAATAATGAACTCAATGAAGCTATGTTGTCTGCAACTTAAAGACAATAATATACATTCGGCTAACTAACTTTCATTGTCACAGACTAACGGTTATTTAAATAAAATGTACCCGAAGGAAATGTTTAATAATTAATAAATAGTAAGTAAATAATGAAATAAAGGCAACAAAAACATTTATTTCGTAAAATAAGCATTTATAAAAGGCAGAAAAATGCAACATAAAACTGTGGCATTTCAATCACAAAGGTATAATTCGTACAGATTCACCTTCAAATTGAAGATAGTTTTGACACATTTAAAAAGGCATT
The DNA here is from genome assembly GCA_030765065.1 of Deroplatys truncata. NCBI lineage: Eukaryota > Metazoa > Arthropoda > Insecta > Mantodea > Mantidae > Deroplatys > Deroplatys truncata. The sequence continues at coordinate 183,102,612 of CM060986.1, forward strand.
CTGCCTAAGTTCCGGTCTCTGGTCATCACCTTCCCGACAGATGGCATCACCTTAAACCCTTTTGTCTTTAGAGAGGAGGGGTGTTTCCACTCCATTGACGACCGCTTACTGCTGGGGGTGTAGATCCACGTGTCGTCCTCCGTGGTGTAGTGATTATTATGCTGGCCTCTAGTTCCCAAGGTCGCTCGTTCAAACCCGGCGGAGGGCGATGGATTTTTTCGGACGTATAAATCATTAGCATGGCTTGCTTCGGAAGGGAAGTAAAGCCGGTGGTCTCGTGTCGTAGATTTGCCGCACGTAAAAGAACCTCGAGCCTGATAAAGGGATCTCTGAGTAAAATTACCGATCTTTCACGCCCAGTATAGAATGGGACGCTAAGGACCACAACAGTTAAAGAGCGTCCATAAATAAAACACGATTTAATTTTTTAATCTTGTGGATCGATTTTTCGTCAACCGTGACAATGTGGTCAAGGAAACTACTCCCTTCCGCAGAGAACAACTGTGAAAGCAGCAGACTTATCCGCATGAGCTTCTGCTTGTGTCGGTTGGTCAGATTTCGTGGAGCCCATCGGAAACAAGCTTTCCGGTACTACAGAATATCGTGAACAATGAGACGAACGTTTCCGAACGAGGATCCCAGATCTACCGTCATATGCCGTAACGTGATCCTCCTGTTGTCCTGGATCAGCTCCTCTACGCGAGCTGTGTCCAAATCTGTTGATGCCATGCTGGATCGATCACTGCGATCCTCGTCGGTGACGTTTTCTCTACCGGTCGCAAACTTTCGACACCGTTCTGTGACATTCTGACGACACATTGCACTCTCTCCGTAAACCTCTACCAGCTGCCGGCGATTTTCAGCCGCGTTACATGTTTCGTCCATAGAGATCGAATGCCGGAGCGGATTTCTTTGCGAGACTAGTTTTCCAAACGAGTTGCCATTTGTGTTTACCTACAACTAGCGCTGTAAGTGGTGGGTGGCTGAAACTCTGCACAGTTGCCAACCGCATGTATTAGAGTTACCGCACACTATTAATTTCTTAACGGAGGAAATCCCAGGAATATTGGCCTTGTAACCCTAGTTTCTGTTTGCAAAAGCGTGTATAAAGTCCACTATTAGCTACGTCATTTACAGAGTGTAACAAAAAGTATTTAAAGAAACAAGAAACACTATTCTTATGTGGAGAATGAAATTCTCACATTATAGCTCTTTCCCGTTACGTGCATGATGGGAAAGCTATTCACGTTAGAGTGGAACTCTAGCATGGTTATTCTGCAGTAAAACTTACGACCAGAAGTGCCAGATCATAACTAGAGGCTCTTATTTCCCTATGAGTGGAATAGGTTATCTGTAGTGCGGTGGGCTGATGTAACAACTCGCGAGACTTCATCTTGTTGCTTTACTAGCTCCGATAAAACATGGAGCACTCCAGGGATAGATCTGTACATCCAGTGTCGTGTGCGATGATGAGTTGATGTACATATCTGTGGTAAAGCTACCAGTTTGAACACTAGGCATGATCCATGTGGTATACTATTTTTATTTCAATATGCACTTCAACATACAATATAAGCAATGTTGCAGAAAATCAGCGATGACGTACTACGAAGTCAAGTTTTGAGATATGTTTCTGCTGCACCCTGATTAATATAATTGATGCAGCTTTTATAGCAGTAAAAGTTCTTGATTGATTTGAAATTCCATTACAAAGCATTTACTTCTAGAAATTATTAACAACTTTGTAATGAACTCCACGTTTACAACGGTGATTTGAACATTAATTCGAGTGAGCATAGTTAAGTCCATAGTTTTTGGCGGCTGTCTCTGGAAATCAATACGTATTATAAAATACACGTATTTAAAAAGACTGGATAGTAAAGTCATCCTATCTCTTTATAAACTGAAACTTTTATATAAAAAGCCTTTTAAATTGTTTATTTTGTAGGAAGAATTTTGTTATGTTTATACCTATACATTAAATGCTGTTCCCTCATCACCGCATCAAAGTGCTTATATTTAATTATTTTAGAGGAGCTCAAATAAGAATCGCAATTATTTTGAAGCTTCCAGTCCGTTTCTAAACATGACACTGAAACTACTGAAACAGAATTGTTCAACAATATGTCATAAAATGCGATTTATCCTGCTTATTTCTACACTTTTTAAGGAAGCATATATTCCGAATAAAAAATTTAACTTGTGTCATTGCCATAATGCACGCTATAGTTTTCTTTCGATGCTCAGATACGATAGTTTTCTATATCACAAAGGGGGAACATAGAGGGCTACTTGGTAGCCCGCATTCAGGTTTTAAAATCAATTAGGTTCAATTTAATACCTAAAAAGGAACGTGAATGTTTTAAATTAGCTTAGGTAATGTCCAAAACAACTACGAAACTGGCACAGTACGTTTAGAGTTACGAGGGTGGATTTATAAGTCGGTGACTTTTTAAAGAAAATAACAATTGTTTCCAAAAAATCAATTTTATTTGTCAACATAGTCTCCTTTCAATTCAACACACGTTACCCAACGTTTCTCCAATGTTTTTAACCCTTCCAAAAATATGGTTTTTGGAAGTCTGCAAAATATGAGGCTGATTCTGCCATGATGTGTTCACTTGACGTGAATTTCTTTCCAGTGAGCCAATTTTTCAGGTATGCGAAGAGGAAGAAGTCGCTCGGATCCAAATCTGGAGAATATGGTGAGTGAGGTAGCAGTTCGTAGCACAATTACACAAATTTTCCGATGGAAATGGATGACTTGTGTTCGGGTAAATTATCCTGGTGAAAGAGAACCTTTTTCTTCATCAAATGGGATTGTTTCTTTAATAATACCTTGTGAAACTGGTATAATATGAACATGCAGTGTGGTATAATATGAACATGCAATCGTCTTACACTTTTCCAGGTAGTGGATGTCTATCACCCCTTGTGAATCCCAAAAGACAGCTTCCATGATTTTTCCTTCCGACCTAATGGCTTACGCTTTCTTTGGCGCAGGTACGCCGAAAGAAATCCACTGCTTTGATTGTTGCTTGGTTTCAGATTGATAGTAATGCATCCAAGCTTCATCAACCGTGACATAATGCCGCAAAACGCATTTGGGTTGCCCTGGAACATGTTCAAATATCCCTGTGAAATGGTCACATGATTCTGCTTGTTCTCAACTGTGAGAGTCGAGGCACCCATCCTGCTGACAGCTTTCTCACAGCTAAAAATGTGCAGAATGTTATACACCCGTTCGCTCGAGATGTTTATGGTCTTGGCTATCTCACGGATATTCATTCAGCGATCTTCCAACACATCATCGTGAACTTTGTTCACCATTTCTTCTGTTGTGACTTCAACCGGCCGTCCTGTGTGCACGGCATCTCTTGTGCTCGAAGACCACATCAAAATTCTGTGAACCACTTGTGAACCATGCCATGTAATGGAGCAGAGTCGCCATGATACTTGTTCAGCTTTTCTTCCGTTTCCTTCACCATCTTACCAGACAAAAAGTAGTGCTTTATCAGAACACGAAATTCAGTTTTCTCCATTTTCTACGAAGGACACACATCTGCTTATTTTAGACGCTCTCAGCAATGTTCTAAGAAACATATGACGAATTTCTGCCATTATACCCGGAATAGATGTACGACTTGGGTGCCAGAACGCTATCTCTCGTCAAAGTCATGGACTTATCAATCCGCCCTGTAAAGAATTGAGAAATAAAATTAAACTCTATAACATACAGTATAATTTATTAAAACCCCTTTTAAATATAATCAAGATTGGGTAAGTCAATGAACAGCTACCAATTACTGTAATGTCCAATATTTTGAAAAATATAGGTGTAACATGTTTTTTTTTAAATTATTTAATAAAGTATTCGTACACATTCCGGATATTGCCACTGTGGTTGACTCAGCAGAATGGCTTTGTCCTTGTACTGCAAGCATGCAGTGGGCTAGAGAGCTTCTTACCTACGATGCAAATAGCTTAACACAGTGGTTCGAAGGGATTGTCAACAGGTGCAGTCCAAATAAAGGAATCCATTAATCCAAATCCAAATAATATTCAGGTGTGTATGTTCATAAATACTTGTTTTACATGCTTGCAGGCTTTACGGGTTTACTTATTGAAAGTGTGGTCATAATTGTTCTGTTTGATGCCCCAACATCACGTGTTACTGATGCTACTTCGCGTAATATTTGTTGTTCCGGAAAGAAAGGATAAGTACCTTTAAATCAGGGCGTAAACAATAGAGCGATAGAAGAACAATGAAGCGCTAGCTCAGGTTCGCTTACGTCAACCTCAAGGACATAGCTAAACTCCCGAGCCACTGACAGTATGGCTATCATATTTACGAATGTATGTATCTATTACGTTGTCAACAACTGCTTATTATGGGACATTAGATTGCTAATTCTCTCTTTTATAGCACAGCGAGGTGTTCCGGAGCATAAGTAGGGTAGGTGCTGCTGTTATGCAGTGTTATGTCTATGTCTTCTTCTTCTTTCCTAACATGGGTTAGGCCTTTAGACCTGTTCCGAGGCTAATCGAAATGCTCTCTCCACCTCATAGGGGGTCGTCCAATATGTCTTCGTCCAAATGGTTTATAAAACAGTGCTGCCATGATAGTCTCGAAGGTTCCATCCTTAGAACGTGATCTTTCTATTTATTCTGATACCTATTAATTTCTTCCACTACGTTTTCTTCACCTAATTCTTCTCTTATATCCACATTCCGGAGCCGATCCTTTCTACTTACACCCAATACAGATCTTAAAAGTCTTATCTGAGATGCTTCCAATCTTTATTTTTTCTTGTGTTTTCTCACCCATGTCTCACGCGTATTTCAATGCGGGCCTAGGTACTATTCTATATAGTCTTAATTTAATATCTTTCCTGGTATTTCTGCCAAAGTGTCACTTGAAAAATCCGCCGATTTTATTGTATATTTTAATTTTTTCTTCTATCTCTGCCTTTCTGTCGATTACTGCTATTACCTGATCCCAAATATTTTAAGGTGAACACCTGTTCAATTATTTTTCCTCCGATTACAATCTTAATTTGGACTTGTTCTTTATCTATCGCGGCCATTATCTTTGTTTTTCTGCCGAAATTTCCGTATTATATTCTTTTATTATCTCATTCAAATTAAACATTGCTTTTTGATTGCGTCCACATTAGTATTATTTAGTGTGATTCCCTTTGGCTTACATTTCATTATACAAATATAAATAAAACAGAATGGGCGACAAACCACAACCTTGTTTCAGTACCATGTTAACGCTTAATTTTTGTTTTCCTTTATCTATTATAATGTTGGTGTTCCAGTATAATGACCTAATTGCTTAATCAGCTTCACACGGATCTTATATCTTCTAATATTTGCCACATCTTCATTCAATAAACACTATCATATGCTTTTATATAATCTAAAAATAATAGACATGTTTTTAAATTATACTCTGTTCTTTTTTCTATGATCTGCTTCACAGTGAACATTGCTTCAATGCATGATCTACCCTTCCTGAAACAATTTTGTTCTTCACCTAGTATTATTCCTGCTATAGGTTGCAACTTTTTCTTTAGTGTGGCTGCATATATTTTGCATGCTATAACCAAAAAAGTGTTCCTTTCCTTTTCTTATAGATGTTTATTATCTTTGCCTTACCCTATTCCTCTGTGAGTTTCTCTTCATTCCATACCGTATTCAGTAGTTGAAATAGTCTAATGGTTATCTATGTATTACTCTTATTGATAAACTTACACAGGGATATATCCTCTTCCGATTTTCTTTCCTTTAAGAGGAGGCAGACGAACAGATGGTTTGCCAATTTCAGGAAAAACAATTTAGCTAACCTGGCTTAGGACTAACCTTTCAATTATCATGATAACTCAACACTTTAAATAAAATAGCTTTATTAATAGGCAATTCTACAGTCTAAACAAATTAAATCACACAATTATACCGCTTTTACCTAGGTAATCGAATTACTGCATTCTTACGAGAGCGAAATTACGCTATGCGTAGCTAATTATCCCACTCTGACAACAATGGATACGCCAGTTTGTACTTCGTTGTATGCAGATGAAGCTTTATGATCTTGGCAACAATGAATACGATGCAAAAGGACAATCATCTCTCATTGTTTGTGTGTAGTTTGGAGCTGTACGCATTAATCCAGAACGTACGGACTAAGTGTGGAATCCAATAAAAGATATTTGTTTTGCCATGTCGCAAAAACATTAAGTTCTAAAATTACTTCGTTGATTCCCAAACTATTTGCAAAATAAGCATCGATTCAACGGTTGGCTGTATTGAGTTCACTGCGCCTATACTTGTTGCAATCAAACATAAGAATGCGTTGTTCATAGCGATCTAACAATGTCATCAATTGTTTACCCGCTAAAAAGCAGACGGCACCACAAGCTTAAAACTGAAAATGCGCTTAAAACTAAATGATTTTGTTCTGATCGTTTTGTTATATTGGCTTACATGCCTCATTTCTTAGTCTTGAAATTCCGGACGACAAAAGCATACCAGTCAAAGTCACTCAGTCGCTATAGTGTTCTAAAATATTAAATTCTAGCTGATCACAAGTTGGTGTCGTCCTCCATGGTCTAGGAGCACTATGCTAGAGGTCACAGGTTCAAAGCAGGTAGAGGGTGATGGATTTTTTTCGGGTGTAAAAATCCTTAGCATGGCTTCCTTCGGAAGGGAAGTAAAGTCGGTGTCCCGTGTCGTAGATTTACGACACGTAAAAGAACCTCAAGCCTCATTAAGAGAAAAAATTTCGGTCTTTCACGTCCAATATAGAATGGGACGCTGAGAACCATAATACGCTGCCGTTTGTGAAAATTGCAACACCAAGAAAGAATTTCCCGAATAACTCCAAACTTGGTGAAAGTGTACAAGGGTATGCAACCAATAAGTGATTAGGTTTGTAGAGAGATGGGGTACACGTATGCCCAGCAGACAAGGTCAGTGTTGCGCCCAGTGTAGTGAGTACAGAGCTGTCAAACAAAGTGGAAACAATAAAGAGTGAGCCAGTATGCCTCGTCGACGTCAAAAGGAGCCATATCGGCATGTGAGTGAGTTCAAACGATGCAGAATGAACGGTCTCCGGGAAGCGGATTTGTCATACCGTGACATTTAGGCTCGTACAGGGCATGATGCTACGACAGTGATGCGTGTGTGGAAGCAGTGGATAGATGAAGGTCATACGCAGTGAAGAGCGGGTACTGGACCACGGAACATGACCACAGCACGGGATGACAGTCATCTTGTCCACATGAACATAACGGACCGTACAGCTTCATCCACTGTGTTGGCTCGACGCTGGAGCACTGCAATAGGTGTGAACTTGTCTGCATCAACGGTTCGTCGCCGTCTGCTGTAAGTTGGACTGTTGCATGCATATTATTACGTCGGTTTCCATTGTCCAGAAACCACAAGAACCTCCGACTGCAATGGGCACGTGAACACCGTCACTGGGGTGCTGAGTGACAAAATGCAGTCCTTTCGGACGAGTTCCCTTCAACGTGTCCCACAGTGATGGCCGCATATGTGTCCGGCGGTACCGTGGTCAGCGCAATCTGGAGGGCTGCATTGTTGAGCAGCATAGCGGACAAACACCAGGTGTGATGGTTTGGGGTGCCATTGGTTACAACAACCGATCTCGCCTCCTACGAATTGAGGGCTCTTTGAAGAGCAACCGGTACCTAACGGTGATTGTAGAGCCTGGGAAAATCCCCCTGCTTCAGGCATCTCCACAGGCCACATTTCAACAGGACAATGCCCGGCCACATATTGCGAGGAATGTACAAGCCTTCTTCGAAGAGCGACGGGTACCATTGCTTCCCTGCCCTGACATGTCGCCCATCGAACATGTCTGGGATAAGGTTGGTCGGCACCTGGTGCATCACAGTCCTCCAGTAGCCAGTGTCACGGATTTGTGGGCTCGAATACAAACTGCATGGAGGGAAATCCCTCAGGAACTTATTCAGAACCTTTTTAATTCAATGCCACGGCGTATAGCAGCTCTGGCCACACCAAATACTGAATATTAGGGCTCAAAGGTCATGTATATATTTGAAAAGTTCATCATTTGTTACTTGTGATGTGCCTAACCTGTGGTATTAAATTCATTAAATAATGCGTTTTCTTTTTGATGTTGCAATTATCACAAGTGGCAGTGTAGTTAAAGAGCGTCCATAACTAAAAACTCAATTTTTCACACAGCGTTGGTAACCATGTCATTAAATGTTTATGCGCTAAAAAGAAGAAGGTACCACAAGCATAAAAGTGTTGTTTTATTACTTTTGTTCTGTTCGTTGTGTTATATTGGTTTGTTTAATGAGTCGTCGTTTAGGACGACCAAGGCAGCGTGGTACAGTGCTGCGGAATTCTTCAGCAGCAAGAGCCAGAAATCGAACGAGGAAACCAAATATGTGTGAAAGAGAAGCAAATCCATTAGGTCGTAACAGTATTGAAAATAAAAAACTATATTGCAGAGTTCAGTTTAGGTCAGCTAAATGAAATATGCAACCATTTTGAAACTAGGCATTTTAAAAATGAAATTAGGAATGGACATTTCAATTTACATTGCCATAATGATTTACTTCATTTTACGCAGTCACAGATAAACAATAATCTTAAGAATTTAATGGTATATGGTGCTAAATTCATGAAACGTGTAAAAGGGTGTAATAGTGCAATGGAATTTGCTTCCCTTTCTGGTAAATGTAATCTAGAGTAGGCCTTTAGTGTTTCAAGATTCGGGGACACATTTATAGGCATATATTAAACTTAATATACCCCCATAAATCACTTACCATCTTATGGTTAATTATGCATAGGTAATAGATTACAGTCTTGCCAACAGGATTATATGTGAACATGAAACAAATTCTTCTCTAAATCCGCAAAAGTTGAAATTCTGTCCAATATTCTTAAGAATAATCCATGTCATTGCATATCATAATGCATGTAGTATATTGAGGCAAAAAATGTTATCAGATCACCCACTACACTTGATTTAAGAATTGTCAATAGCATATCTTGGATCAGCGTAGATACAGTCGCCCAACAACAATTGAGATTGCAGAAGTGTCCCCCCCCCAGAAACTGGTGAACCACTAGGTTACAAATAGGTTGTCGCACATGCTAAGGAAGGAGGAACAAAGTTGCATTGTGATCCAATGATGTATTCTCTAATTTTTCCCTTCAGGTGAATCAGGCTGAGAAAAAGAAATGGCAATAACGGAAACGGGCGTCAAAGAATCAGGTCAAAAATAAAGTTGCTTTAGTTCATTTGCATTTATAGATTATTCACATTTATCGTACACCAGGCTAAGAAGGTTTTCCACAATATTTAGCTGATCAGTCGTTTCAAGTTGAGACTCAAAGATTAGAATGATATGTAATAAATAATCAAAAGTCGTTAAGAGTGGAACATCTTCAAGGACTACAAGATTTTGTAGTTAGTAGAGTTCAAAAGCATGCTCTTATAGAAGGAAAGATTGTCATGTTGCCATCAACTTTCCAGGAAAGCCCTAGAAATATGCAGCAGCGTTGCCATGGGAATAGGAAGTATGGAAAACGTGATATTTTCCTCACATGTACTTGCAATCCGCAATGGTCTGAAATTATCTCAGTTTTGCATCCAGATGAAACACCTACCATAGCTTCACGGGTTATCTTATTGAAATTAAAGGACGCTAAAAATGATAATTTACAAAAACATGTAAGTGGCGGAGTTGTTGCATATGTTTGTGTAATGGAGTTTCCAAAAAGAGGGTTGTCACATATTATTAATACTTGATGATACTTCTAAGTTTAGGAACCAGAAATATTGATTCCTTTGTGGGTGATAAATTACCTGATAAAGAACTGAATCCAATAATGCAAACAAAGTCATATCATGAACGGTACATGGTCCTTGTGGTGAGCATAATCAAAATTCCCCATATATGAAAGATGGAATATGTAGCAAAAGACTTTGCTACACTATCCTAAAGACTTCCAAGATGTAAAAATCGTGTTCAAATTGACAATAGTGACGTGCCGTAAAATACAATTATTTTGAAGTACAATGCGCACAGAAATGTTGAAATTTGTTCCACTGTAAATATGTTTATAAAGGATATGATGCTGCAAGTATTGCGTTTTTTAATAATAGTATAGAAAATTATGATGAGATAGTTATGCAAATATGAGATATGTGAGGCAGGTATTGAGGAATATTTCGCAAAGACTATAGCTTATGGAAAAGTCCTAAAACTAAACTGCCCTTCATAAAGCTATGGCGAGCAAATATTGCAGGAAGAAAATAAAAGAACGAAAGTGTTAACTGGCATTTATTGCATGGCTTCAAAATTATTCTTTATAATGTTTATTTTACATATACCTGTAATATGTATATTGATAACAAAGTTACAAATGAAGTTATAAGTGCATATTTTCTCACAATATTGTGTTTTAAGTACTGTGGAATTATGTGCATGAGTATTATTAATAAATGCATTTCTACTTTCAAGAATTGCAGTCTTTAATTCGCAGCTTAAGCTACTTAAGCCACTAGTATTTGTAGTTATTATATAGACGGAATGTTTGAGTTTAACTAATAAGCAAATTTATTGCATTTATTAGTAATAAATGTGGTATTTTTTACTTGAAATAAGATAAAAACTCAATGAATGTATTGACGATGACGAAGGCAAAAGTTTAGTTACTGATTAAAATGTCTGTGAACTTACTTGAACTAAGCAGCAATTATTGATAATCGCTGAATCAGCAAATTAAATATTGAGAAATACGTTAATAATATGTTATCGTCAAAGGTTAAAGCATTTGAATGAAGCCATGCAACCTAATGAAAGTTATCAATTAAAAGCTGTCATCTGTGGCATATGCCACTTTTGGACACGATCGCTATCAGCCATATTGGCTAGTGCTAATTTTTCAGCATAGGACACAATGTACTTTATTTATTAAAGTTGAATCATATACAATTAAGTGACACATTTTATTATAGGTTTCACAATAAATATTATTAAACTTTGACTACGGAGATCGTTGTTTGTCTTTTTCTTCTTTCTCCGATTCCCCCTCTTCGGTGTAGGTCTGAAACTCCCAAGGACTTGCGGGTTGTCTTTTTTCAGACCTGGTAATTTTAATGTTCACCTGCTTTTAATATTAATATGGAACCCTTCATTCAAAAACATTCTAGGAAGGCATTGGTTATAGCACTAAGATTCTATCTCAGCAGGCAGTACAAACATAGTTGAATTAACATTGGCGAGCTAGGGCCTTCCAACTCCAAGTTCTGGTTTTGTGGTCTAGTTCCATTGGTGCTGTATCTATGTAACCTAGAGGTATTAACGCACATGCGAGCCTCTTCCAAATAGAAGCGGTAGCGACTCGCTCATGAGAAAGGCTTGTGAGTGCATCAGAGGATTTCAAGTGCGTTGCCAGCTGCCGTCCCCATCCAATCGAGTGTCGGTTCAGTTTGTCAGCCTAGTGATACAAATACATACACTATGTGATCAAAAGCTATCGGATACCCCCACAAATATACGTTTTTCACCTTAGGTGCATTGTACTGCCACCTACTGCCTGGTACTCATTATCCGCAACCTCAGTAGTCATTAGACATCGTGAAACAGCAGAATGGGACGCTCCTTGGAACTCACGGACTTCCAACGTGGTCAGGTGATTGGGTATCACTTGTGTCAGAAGTCTGTACGCGAGATTTCCACACTCCTAAACATCCCTAGGGCCACTGTTTCTGGTGTGATAGTGAAGTGGAAACGTGAAGGGACATATACAGCACAAAAACGTACAGACCGACCTCGTCTGTTGACTGACAGAGACCGCCGACATTTGAAGAGGGTCGTAAAGAGTAATAGGCAGACATCAATCCAGACCATCACACAGGAATTTCAAACTACATCACGATCCACTACAAGTACTATGACAGTTAGGCGTGAGATGATAAACCTTGGATTCCATGGTCGAGCGGCTGCTCATAAGCCACACACTACGCAGGAAAATGCCAAACGACGCCTCTCTTGGAGTAAGGAGCGTCAACATTGCACGATTGAACAGTGGCAAAACGTTGTGTGGAGTGACGAATCACGGTACACAATGTGGCGATCCGATGACAGGGTGTGGGTATGGCGAATGCCCGGTGAATGTCATCTGCCAGCGTGTGTAGTGCCAAAAGTGAAATTCGGTGGTGGTGTTATGGTGTGGTGGTGTTTTTCCTGAAGGGGGCTTGCTCCCCTTGTTGTTTTGCGTGGCACAAACACAGCGCAGACCTACATTGATATTTTAAGCATCTTCTTGCTTCTCACTGTTGAAGACCAATTCGGTGATGGCGATTGCATCTTTCAACACGATCGAGCATCTGTTCATACTGCAAGGGTTGTGGCGGAGTGGTTACACGACAATAACATCCCTGTAATGAACTGGCCTGCACAGAATCCTGACTTGAATCCTATAGAACACCTGTAGGTTTTTTGGAACGCTGACTTCGTGCTAGGCCTCACCGACCTACATCGATACCTGTCCTCAGTTCCGCACTCCATAAAAATGGGCTGTCATTCCCCAAGAAACCTTCCAGCACCTGATTGAAAGTATGCCTGCGAGAGTGAACGCTGTCATCAAGGGTAAGGGTGGGCCAACACCATATTGACTTCCAGGATTACCGATGGAGGGCGCCACGAACTTGTACGTCATTTTCAGCCAGGAGTTCGGATACTTTTGATCACGAAGTGTACGTTTGTAAACGGTTCGTTAGGCGAGGTGTAAAAGTGTTAAGTCTAACCTGCAATGAATACAACTTTTGTACAGAAATGCATGCAAACTAAATAAGTACACAAGCGTATGAATTTATATGCCTTGTACCGAGTTAGATGAGCTAAAATAACTACAGTATTTGGAAATTTTGGATCTTATCCTCTTCGGCACATTTGTAAAATCAGTATAAGTTTTGGTAAAGCTTTTGTATTGCCTGATAACGTAATGAAACTTTAAGCCAAGTACCGACCCAGATAGACTGTGTATGGTTCAGACAGCCACCATTGTCGGAGTTTTCTTTTCTTTTTCTTCAAATAGGCCATTTGAGGCAGTATTTTTAACACTTAAAAATGATTTCAGTCTAATTATATAATATATAAATTCAATGACAGCCCACCTTAAAGCAATATGTGTATGTAAACAGATATAAAAATTGTATATTACAGTCATTGTATATGCTTATATTATTGTATACATGTGTAATAATGTTATGTGAATGCATTACGTAATGTAATAATGAAAATAGGTCAAAAGTCGCTAACAATGAGGTAACAATGAGGTAACCTTGAGACAATAATGAATTTTAAAGTTTAATAATGCTACTTGTGATTCTTGGAAGCAATAATGTAATTTTTGTGACAGTTTATAAAATAGCCAATCAACAACCAGAAAAAGCTTTAGTTAAATGAAGGTATTCTATTGGACTAGATTAGCCAATCAGAAACTAAAATGGAGCAACATTTACAAATTCAGAAGTCAGTTGCTTGTAGACGTTGCGTGCTCGAGAAATTTAATACGTATTCAGTGTGAGACGAAAAAGTAGTTTAAGTGTTAAAAAGTGCAAGTAATTAAAAAATCTCACAGCTCTCTCTCTCTCGCTATATATAGCGCACATATATATATATATATATATATATCAGTGAAGTGCTATTTAAATCGTGTCAAGCATTAATAAAAGGAGTGTAGTAAAATTATAATCTGTGTAAGCCTACATTGTTCAGTCGCACGACTTCCTGCTAAGACATTCATATCTCAAAAAAATATATATAAATAATGACGCAGCCGAGGCAAACATAGATATATAACATTTAAAGAAACAGTCAAAATTACAAATTTAATATTCTTTAAACATTTGGGGCAAAGGCCACCGGAAAGTACATTTGGGGCGAAGGCTACCGGAAACTTTTTACCATACGTGCGGTTGCAACTACTTCAAGTTTGGCTCCCCAACAGTCGAAATATAATAAATCTTCTTCAAACTGGCTGTCCATACGTAGCATCAACAAACCTTCTTCTAATTGGCTCCTAAAGCGTGTTGCTAAGAATAACGTAATAAAAAGCTAACAACTTCACATTATACAGCTAGACTTTTTGGAGAAAAACGTTATACCGAAGCCTGAAACTACGCTGCCGTTTGTTCAAGTCACGTTCGGCTCAAAATGGTTTGTGGAAATGATTTCAGCGTTTGGCAAGTGAGCAGCTAAAGATATGTTTTGGTTTCGTGATGTTCACATGCGAATTAGCATACAAACCTAATGTATAGTCACACGCTATGACGGTAATACAGGACTTCATTGTATCCGAAGCCAAATCTTGAAATTATACGTTAGATGCAATAAATTTATATCTTTGCTAAGTAATTGGAAAACTATGTCACATTTTCACAGTTTCGTTGGGTGCTAATCATATCCTCAACAAAAGCATCTTTGATGATACCACCCAAGGTAATTGATCCAACTTCTCAAACTAGTCGATGTTATACGATACTACACTACTAGTATCGATATTATTAGCGTAGCCAAAACATTTGATGACAATTTCAAACTGTTTAATGTCACCACCCAATTGTAACTGATTCATTATTCGTCTTGGTGCACAACTGATGAGCTTACATGGAGAATGACATCGCGTAACTGATTTTTTTAGGTCAAAGCAGTTCGCGCGCAACTGATATACATGCGATAATGCATGATGCATAGGTCAAGGCCCCAAAGAACAAATGTAATAGTTTTAGTATTGAAGACTCAGCAGAATCAATCAGCATAATTTTATGTTAAAATTGAACATAAGATTTTCAGTGAACGAAAATGAAAGCGAGAGTGAAAGTAACTATCACAAGGTCGTCAGAATGAGGCGCTTTCTCCTTTAGAATCTAAACTGGTTGACAGAGTGTACTGAGGCATTATGCTTACCATTACAAGGTTCATATCAGTCTGCAAATCGCGGCGTCTCTTCCTTGCAACGCTTGCTGCGTCTCCAATCGCCAGAAATTCCAGAAGCCACATTAGGAGTTTGTGATTCATGATCATGACTGACTTCTTCTGCAAGCAGATAAACTTAGAATAAGCTTAATGTGAACCAGAAATAATGCTAAAACTAATTTGCATTATTAATATTCAGGAAGAAAGATGTTGGATGCTGAAACATTTGGAAGCATCATGTGCCTTGGGGGATGCAGTAGTTTCTAAGTTAAAAAATTCAGAGCATACAGCCTTGGTTCACTCTATCACAATATGTGCATTTGTGAACACTCCAATTTGCATGTTCGCAATCCATCGTGGAGATTACTTTAAGACAGGATATAAGAAGTGGAACAGCAAGAAATTAACTAAATCTAAATACAAGCATATCTTAAATCTTTATCAGAAAAGGTGGCGCAATCATGTACTAAGGATGCCTCCTAGTCGGCTACTATGGTTAGCATTTAATTACGAAATCATCTGGAAGGTGGAATAGAGGACGGCCAAGAAGAGGTGGACACTACAGTTTTCTTGAACATCTCTTGGTCTCGGTGTTTCAAAAACCCACTCCTTGAAATGGAATAATAGTAATAATAATAATAATAATAATAATAATAATAATAATAATAATAATAATAATAATAGGCTCAATCGCTTCTATGCCAGTATGAAATACTTTGACTTAGAAACTACTCTATCTGTTCAAATATTCTGTGCCCTATCATACAGCGAAAAGAAAAACAAAAAGACAGAGACAAGAAAATAAAAATACCAATATCTGAGGCAGAGGTTGTGACAAATCAGTTTGAATTGTTGTTTTTGATGGAAATACTCCTTCGGTCACGGAAGGTTTCTATATCGCATGTCAATTGCTACGACTTTATAAATTAATTTCAGTTTGATATATAAAACAAAACATACTACCAGTATTTGACTGAAAATATTATACTCGCACCTACCAATATTTTCCTAATCTAGCGCTTTCTTGTTGTCCTTTTCCTTCCTGCAAAACACATTGTGTCTAGTACAATCATTATTACGAGATCAGAAAATATTGTGAAATGTGTCTGTCATAGAATGAATGCAGGAGGTCCTACTTTAATCGAGGATGTTGTCAGAATGCCTCTTCATAATCAAGGAGGGACACAGTAGCTAACGACGCTCAGTACTAAATTAAGAATAGGGAATACAAACTGCTAATTATTTCTTGTGAATACGTCGTAGAGTGCAGTATGGCATTTAAACAAAATTTATCCTGCTCACTTTTAAACAACACATTTGTCAAACATCCTTGACATACAATATACAGAGTGGACCATTTAAGTTGAGACTGTACAATATCTTCAAAACTAAGCGTTGTAGAAAGAAATGTCTTAAAATGAAAGTGGCTTGATATAATGGGAAAAGTAAATTCCATTAGTCGTGTTTTATTTGGAGGATGTTGTGATGGTCATTTTAGGATCAATTTAAATTCGCCTTAATTGTTGGTTCCCGTTTCAAAATATTAAATTCACCCTAAAATGACTATCATAACGTCCTCCAAACAAAATACGACTAATGGTATTTACTTTCCCCCATAATATCAAACAACATTTATTCAAGAAATTTCTTTGTACAACGCTTAGTTTTAGAAATATTGTAGAATTTCAACTTAAATGGTCCACCCTGTGTTATTATCAATATTACCTGGTGTTATTATTAATTATGGACCTGATGTTTTCGAAAACTGAATATCCATTATCCACAGCACTCTCATGTTCTGTCTAGGAACCGCGTTATGACATGAAGCATTGAAATGAAGTGATCGGAGTCATCTTTAAAGAATGTTTTCGTGAAAGTGGAATGTTGAGCACTCCATTGCTCCATTGTTGCGAAAATGGCACATTTGACGAACGTGCTCATCAACCTCATTGTTGGTTTTGCCAATCTATACCATTATATTCAGGTTCACTCGCTTCCCTTACACCTTCACCGCAGCTTTGGTAGGCATTCTACTGGCCTTCACAGGTAGAGTACCTATAACAAGGAGGAGCAATCATGTGTCCAGTCTAAACATACAACTAAATAAAAACTGTTTTGTACAGTTTTTCAATGAAAAGGCATTCTTAATGACAATGTAGCGTAAAACTGAAGTAAACCATACTTTTATTCTCAATGAGGACACATTTACTAGAGATTATTTTAATAATCTGTCCATCTCCATTATTGTACAATGCCTGATTTAGCCACCTGGCCACTGTATCACTTAGGTGCTGAAAGAACCGTCTATCTAAGTACAGATATTCCCACATTTCATGACAGTATTATCAGAGGGGGACGGTGATTCAGTACCTAGGCGGCTAAATCAGGTATTGGACATGAATGGAAGTTGGACAGATCATTAATATAATGTCTAGTAAATGTGTCCTCTTTGAGAGTAAAAAGTATAATTTACCTCAGCTTTACATTATATTGCCATTAAAAGTACTTTTTCATGGAGACGTTGTACACAACAGGGTTTTCCATACTTATATATTTAAACATGATTATTATAAAACATGAAGTAAAGCTGTTGCTTAAGGTTATATACAGGTGTTACAGAAACAGTATTCCATACTTTGAGAGGTATGTCCAGTAAACATGGG
This sequence comes from Deroplatys truncata, assembly GCA_030765065.1. Lineage (NCBI taxonomy): Eukaryota > Metazoa > Arthropoda > Insecta > Mantodea > Mantidae > Deroplatys > Deroplatys truncata. The sequence continues at coordinate 183,120,271 of CM060986.1, forward strand.
CTTTAAAATACATACCTAAATATTTATGCGCACTTGTTCATCTTCGCTACTGCGAAACATGTCATCTACTGCAAGCTCTTTTGCTATTACGTATGACCTACAGAATGCAATAAACAAATGAGGACACATTACTCAGTTACTGCGAAACAGCAAAGCCTCTAATGCAATAGCAAAGATTCATTCATTCATTATCTGTTTACCCTCCTCTTATATAGGACTTACACCCCCAGGGTGCCTGGGGTCAGAGGCCCGCCGAGGAGCAGACACTCATGGATCAGACAGAGCATCCAGGATGGGTGATCAGCCCAATGCCTGGTATGGGATGAAGGAAGTAGATGAAACGAAATGTTGGTGAAATGGATGAAAGGAAAGGTGATGATGGAGCAGTTGGTGGAATGAATGGCGGGGGAAACCGGAGAACCCGGAGAAAACCCGCCCAGACGCCGCTTCGTCCACCACAAATCCCACATGCAGGTCCCTGGGATTGAACCCGGGCCGCCTCGGTGGAAGGCGAGCGGTCTAACCGCCGTGTAATAGCAAAGAGCTTGCAGTAAAAGAGATGTTTTATAGTAGCGAAGATGAACAAGTGCTCATAGCCCTTAAGGTATGCATTTTAGAACGTATATTTACTGGGAATTTTTTCTTGTTTTGGCCCTCTCAAAATATGGAATGCTTTTTTTTAACACTGGTATATTCATTTATGAATAATATAGAAATTTGTAGTAAAACAGGACACCACTGCGGAAACGTAAGCACATACACACACCTTTTCCTTGCTATAGATACTCCACCTGTGGAGGCCAGTAGAACCTTCCAAAGCTTCGGTGACGCCATCAATGGAAGCGAGTGTACTTGTAGAGCCCACGTTATTTTTAAAGCTTGTTTAGATAACATTTGAAACGCGTATATTGAATAAAAGAAACTGAGAAAATACTAGTTATTAAGAAGCAGCTATAATTAGCAGAAGTCGATGTCAGGTTTTGTTTCTTATTTTCGGTAACAGTGGTGTCCTAGTTCGTCTCCCTATCTGTGCATTTTTCCCTTATGACATTCTTTACGTATCAAGTATGTAAATTAAACCAATATCCAACGAATAAGAAAATCAATGAGCGGCGCTATGTGCGCTATTTGTGAGAAGCATGAAAGTGTTATACTTTGGCGCCTGGTATTCCCAAGCGAAGAGGGCGCTTTCTTCATCTGTGTAGCACTCTCGCGTCGAGTGTCGCTTTGTAAACATTTTGAGTCCCCGAGGTTTGATCAATGCTGAGAGTTGGAGTACTCTACTTGTGTTCACACGACCTGACTCCATGAATAGTAAAGTAGAAAGCCTCTTCACACTCTCCATGTCAGTGAAAATGTGACAGGGCAGACATCGATATTCGTTCGATACGTCCTACAGTGGAGTATCGCGGTGTCAGTCTTTCGGTTCTTATTTTGTGAACAGCTCAAAGGGAAAGCGTAATATTCTTATTGCTACTTTTGCTGCTGGCTGTTGATTATTGGAAGATGCTTGACAGTTACGTACAAAGAGCAAATCCCAAAGAGTATAAAACAGAAGGAGGGAGCATAATATGGGCTATATCCCTGAAACAGGAATGATGAACTGATATGTTAAATACTCCCATTTATTTTACTTTTGATTTATGGAGGTTATTGTTTACAACGCTCTCTCAATAATAGTCATATAGGAGGAGTGCTATCATAATATTCTTTACTCCAAAAAAATTATAAAGTATTACTGAAAATACAAACAACTGCTTTCTGAGCTGGTGTGGTTATAAAGTAATGTATTAATGCTTGAGCTTTAAATAATACCAGAGACCGCTTGCCATCGCAGGGCTACTTTTAAGCGCTTCTCTAAAATGTGATATTTTTCTTTTATACGAAGAAGAGGTGCAGTCGAATTGTATGGAAACGTGTTAATGCTTCTGGTTTCATATAGTGTTTTCTATATTTAATTTTGGCAGTAATTCCCTATCACCTCTGCCACACACTATACCTTTTTCACTATAAGCTGAAAGTAGAAGTAAACAAAACCACGTGACAAGACAGCAACTTATTGGCTGGTGGGCAAACTACAACCTTTTCAGCTTAGCATGTCATCTCTTCCTCAACAAAAACAGTTCGGTTCAGATCGTAACATTTTGTGGTTATTCTCGTGCAGAGAAATTAAAAGCCATTATTCTAACAGTTCAATTCACGAAACTAAATGTGTTTGTTCAGATTCATCTATAACTAAATGAACCGTTTAAGAGCTATGCGCAGGCGCTGCAGTTCGTTTCCGTTTCCGGATGAGCCGCCAGTGTACTTTTGCAACGTGTTGAGAAAATCACTACGTTTTCATGGGAAACTGAAATCAATTTGAGTTCAATTCCATACTGAATGCGATCCTCATTTCCATGTTAAATTCAAGACGTATCCAAGACGTGTATCCATTTGGATACACAAACTTCGAAAATAAAGTAATTCAAGCTTTTATGTTGGTCAACTTGGATTTACGTCGTTAAACCTGTTAAACATATGTTAATTTGTTTTTCTGTATATTTGAAGTGGGTTTTGAGGACAGTGAATGTTTTTGAGAAGAATAAATTGCGAATTATGAAGCGATAAAAGTGATTTTGCTGTGTGTTTTTGTTTTATTACACACGTAATTAAGATTTTCGCTAATAAAAACAAAATGACGAGCGTGAAGCGTGTTACGAGTATAGTAGAGGATAGTATCTTTGGCGTATTCAAAACGATGTGAACACGGTGGCAATGTGACTCGCAGGCGCAACTCCTTTTCTAGCCGTCTATTCATTTGTTTTCCATGTGCTGCTGAGTGGTGTAGTGCGTGTTGCATATTTGATGACTCGAGAGATAGAGGCATTTTCGCCACCCTTGCGGTAGGTGTTTCCACGCAACAAATTTCGATCCGATCCTACTTTCCAAGAGTTGGGCATTGTTTAGCAATAATTGAACTTGTTTGTTAGTGATACAGAATTGCTCGGATAGCTTGGGTTGCGTTTGTTTTCTGTTGTTTTAACCTATAGCGATAATCGTTTTTTTTAATTTTTGACTCATTAAAGGTCAAAGCAAAAGTGGTATAGTGATATTAGTCATTAAATGAATGATTTCTAAAGCCTGAAGTTAAGAACAGGCTTAATCCAGTACTTTTAATCGCGGATACCGAATTGTTCAGGTACAACTTTTATTTGTCTAATCTTAGTATTATGTGTTAGAAGTTTAGGATGTAAGGCAAAATATAGCAATTAGGCATACAATGTTTAAAAGCTAATGATTCCCAAGCTGCGCAATATACTGTATTTGCATTCTGTCTGAAGCAATTTCCTCTCACGGGTACTTGGTTACGTCATCCTCCACGTGGTGCTGCCATGTGCTCGGCGGAGTGATACATTTGTTTTGTTTACTTCTCCTTTCAGCTTATAGTGAAAAAGGTTTAGCCCTGAGTGAGCAAATCTCTTATTGGTTTGAATTCAAATCCGACACACACGCATTAACCTAGGCCTAGGTGAGTGGCGAAAGAGTAGAAAAACATTTCACCTGACTGGTTGGAAGGCCTGCTTTGCAAACACCGTCCACACCAGCACACATGAATCCCTCTCGTAGTGGCTTGATGTCAAAAGTCCGGCACCCAAACATCAACACAGCTTGGATCAGGCTCAACAGCCCGGTTCAGGTCCAGGAGCTAACGTAAAGGGGGCAGTAAGACAAACATTAAGTAGAGTTCTAGAACCATATAAGGCGTGGGGTTTGAACGTAGCAGAGGCAGTTTACTATTTCCTTACCAACATAAACCACTGCGCATTATTTAAGCACAATTTCATGCACTCAAGTGTGCATATTTAGAGAACAATTGAAAGCCAGAATGGCATAAAAGTGCCCACCGTGTCAACCTAATAATTTTCGATTCCACAAGAACATTTCGTTTCTTATGCTTACGCGAGAAAAGCATAAACAGGACATGCTATTATTTATTTTAATAAGAAATATATCACTGAAAAATCTGATGTGTTGCACTCGCATGACTTTATCTACTCTTGTATACAAACTACTTTTACAAACGCTTACTCTCCATCTACTCCATGTTAATCCAGATAAACGTTTGCAGAACTATGTATTGCATGGAACAATTTTCGAAAATTTTAATTTTCTCAAAAGTTGCTCTAACGATTTTGAATAAAATACCATAAGTTTAAGACATTTTTATGGCAAATGAATTGTATACCTCGAATTTTCTGGGAATGTCTCCAAAAGTATTCTTCAGTCTGAACGACTTTTGCATAACTGGTAAGCCATGAGATAGACAAAATTTTACTACACAAAAAGTGTAGATCGCGTTAAAATGCACAATTTATGTCGTATACATTTTTGTTGTTGAGTGAACCATTTTAAATTTTCCAATACTTTTACTTTTTCTCAAATGGGAATTCGTTATTCATTTTTTTGTCCTGATAATGCAAAGAGAATGGAATACTCCACATAGCAACCAGCTCTTAAAAGATTTGACTATCGCTTAAAGCCTACCATATTCCCCTTGCATGAACAAGAAAATTAGCAATAAGATTGACATCTCGATATCTCGATTAACATGAAGCATATGGACAATAAGCATTTGTAAAAATAGTTTGTATAAGAGTAGAGAAAGTCATGTGATGCGACACATCAGATTTTCCTAATTGTTTCTTTTGTATAATTCCCTTTAACTTCCTTGGTTATATCGGGAACTTCGGTTTGATAAACAACTCATAGTGTTGTTGCTCGGTGTAGGGTTTCTTAACGCTGGTTTTAGAATTAACTATTAAACACACTCACATTCATACTTATAGACTCTGTGGGAGAATAGGGAATAATTCTGTTCAAAGAAAAGTTCACGGTCCCAGCCGGGAATCGAATCCAGGTTGACTGGGTCTAGAAGTCAGAGCGCTGAACACTCAACCCGGAGGCAGTCTTCGTCCGCTTTTTTGTGAGCTTTGTGGGAACTTCCAGTATTGGAGGATTGGCAAATTTCTGCACTCTTACACTCCTTGTTTTCTACGACAAATTAACTGAATACAACGGGTACTAGACAGACTTAATGATTATTACGACGAATCGCTACTTACAGCTAATGTGAATAAGACTAAAACACTGACTTTTAAGAATGGTTCGGTTTAGAGTAGGGAGGAGACATGGAGCAGGACAGACGTTGGAAAACGTTAAATATTTCATGTACTCAGGACTCACGTTTGCAAAGAACGGAAGAGGGATGAAACATATTGGCATCACGAAACACAACACAAGAGAAAAAGCAGCAGGAAATCTCCGGATACGTAGCGCAATTCCAGATATTTTCGTAAATTTACTGGAGGCCGTATACGGAGCGGCTGTTAGGTCCTTGATGACACATGGAGCAGAAATATGGGGGTGGGAACAAACAGGGAATTTGGATCAAGTCAAGAGCGGATTTTTGAAATGGATTCTGGAGGTAGGAGGGGCAACTGCGGAATTATGAGGGAATTTTGAGCGCATAGTGAGACGATAGAGTCCAAAATCCGAGCAGTGAAAATACGGGATGAAAATCGTTCTCGGAGACCAATCTCTAATTAGGGCGGCATGCTACTGTGAACAGTTGAGAATGGAAGGAAATTCGACATGGGCATAAAAGTTAAAGAGGGGTTTGGAAACCATAGGGATAGGCAATATTTGAATGACAGGTCAGGGAAAGAGGCGGAGTTCATGGAGAAAATTTAACTACCGCCTCTGAGACAATGACAGACAACAAACATTTGTGCAATGCACGGGGAAAGTTTCGTTAGTACAGTCTAGGCTAAAATTTGAGTGGGGTGTGGAGCAATACATCAAAACGGTCAACAAACTCATTAGACACTGGGAGCATGGCGGATGATAAAAATTACCGATGAAATTGGTTGGAGAATCTGTCCCATTTGCGAGGAGAAAGAGTCATGGGTGCATATCTTTGCAAGATGTAGGAGTACGGAGGAATGGAGAGAAACATATTTACCGAGATTCTTTACCACCTCGAATTGAGAGTTAAGGGCATGTTGGACGCTACTGGCAGGCAGGGATGACATGGAGGGGATAGGTAAATTTCTACTAAAGACAAGACAGCTGAGATGTGAGAAGGCTGATAATAGAAAAGCGGGAGTGTAGGAATAGCTAATCCTTGGTGTTGGTGCTTTTGTATGTTATTTTTTTCACTCGTTGTTAGTGTGTTGTGTATATTTATTCTCTTAACCATAATAGGGTATAATAATCGTCGGAATGCTGTTTACCACTGTTTTGGGGGTTGTTTATATTTAAGATGTTATATTTGAATATAGGCGGCGCCGTGGCCGAGCGGTTAGACCGCTCGCCTCCCACCGAGGCAGCCCGGGTTCAATCCCAGGGACCTGCATGTGGGATTTGTGGTGGACGAAGCGGCGTCTGGGCGGGTTTTCTCCGGGTTCTCCGGTTTCCCCCGCCATTCATTCCACCAACTGTTCCATCATCACCTTTCCTTTCATCCATTTCACCGACATTTCGTTTCATCTACTTCCTTCATCCCATACCAGGCATTGGGCTGATCACCCATCCTGGATGCTCTGTCCGATCCATGAGTGTGTGCTCCTCGACGGGCCTCTGACCCCAGGCACCCGCTTGTAAGTCCTGGGGGGTGTAAGTCCTACATAAGAGGAGGGTAAACAGATAATGAATGAATGAATGAATATTTGAATATGTTTTACTTTTTGTGCAATGTTTTCTTATAGTGGTATTTTTTGTGTCGTTTTCATTATTATTAATCTTGCTTATTTTCTGTGTATTATAACAGCACGTACGGTCTGCGGACCGGGGTGATTAATAGGGACAAATTCTTACTATTTTATATTTTCTTTATTATATTTTAAATATTTTAATACTTAAAATATGCGATTATGACAAAACATGACAAAACGATTGATAGCCTCTAATCGTGTTGGATGTGTGCAATACTGTTGCAAACGATAACTGTACAGGAGCTGTATTTTGCAAATTGAAATGCTGCTAATATTACAACCACTTTTAAACTACTAAGCAAGTGATAGCGTTATTTTATGCTCCCTAGTTCTCTGCAACAATATTTGCAAATTCTCTATAGAGGGATTACAAATAGCATCCATAACTATATGTAGGTCATGCAGGAGGCAAACTGATCATTTTTTCTAAATGAAAACCCTAAACTATGATGGACAAACTGTGACTGATAGTTTCCCTGTACATGCGTGACATCAGTTCCCAAGTCCATGATTCATACTATAACAGGCCACCTGTTGCATGGCCATCAAGGTCATCAGTAATTGTTACACCTCTCGATTTTCTTGTTTTGTGTACTATCGCACGGTTCAAGATATTCCTGCAGCATCATATCTTATCGCACGAATCCATGCAGCGACTGAACTGTTTAACACATACTCGTAACCACACGTCTTTGAGCAAATACATCCTACACCAATGTATGCACTCTCCGACATGGTGGCTAGGTGGCTAAGTTGTTGGGAAGTGGCCTTCTGATCCCAGGGTCGGGGTTCAAACTCGGCTCAGATGATTTTCAAGTGTGCTTAAATCCATGTCAGTGGATTTACTAGCATGTAAAATAACTTCTGCGGAATGAAATTTCAGCACACCGGCGACGCTATGTTCCTAGCAATTCCTTTGAGGTGCCCTGAGTCCGCGTGTGTGTGTGTCTTGTCTGTCTGTGAGCAGCATGACTCAAAAACAAAAAGTCGGATAAATACCAGACTTGGTATTTGAGTTTAGTACCTTCCAAGGATGCGACACGAAGATTTTCAAGAAAATCTTCCCATCCCAGACCAGCCTTTATACGGAAATTTTTCGAAAAATTTTGATTTTCTCAAAAATAGCTCTAATGATTTTGATTAAAATATCGTATGTTTAAGGTATTTTCATGGCCAATGATATATCTTGAATTCTTTGGGAATGTTCCCAAAAGTCGTCTGCATTTTGAATGAATTTTGCATATTGGTAAACCGAAAAAGGTAAACAAAAGTTTGCTAAACCAAAACGTAGATCTCGTTTCAACTCACAATTTATGTAATATACTTTTTTTTGTGGAGTGAACCATTTCCGAGAAATTCGTTGTTATTTGTTAAAATTTTCCAATACTTATTACTTTTCCTCATTTTTTATGTCCTGGACATGTAAAGAGAATGGAATGTTCCACATAGTAACCAGCTCTTAAAATAAAATAGCCTATCATATTCCCCATTTGCACCTCAAGAAAATTGGCAATAAGGTAGTTTCTGTAAATGTTTATCTCGATTAACATGAAGTAGGTGGAGAATAAGCATTTGTAAAAATAGTTTGTACAAGAGTAAAGAAAGTGATGTGAGTGCAACATATCAGAATTCTGCTAACACCGGTTTTTAAGAATGTTCCAGCTCAGCCAAAGTTTCGGAAGTTAATAAGGAAGGTTGCAGAAATACTAACAGTACAAATGTGAAGTATGAAGGACGAACTCCTCAATGTACCTACCTGATACCTGCAATGTGAGATTTGAAGCTCAATATGAAGTAAAACGTTAATAAATGATTGTTTCGTTTCTCCTGGCCTCTGTTGGTCTCCAGTTGTTTTACTTCTCTAAGACGGACACAGTAACATGCGCGTAAAAATATATCAGAAATTATTCCGATACGTGCCCTTTAACGACCGTTTTACTACCAACAGATTTTCACCTTTAAACACCGTTTACCTTGAAATCTTCAGGTCGTTAAATTTCTCACGGTGAGTGACAGATTGGAATGGTGTATGCAAGCTTGGCTACGTACCGCAGACTCCGTATACCAGAACGTTAGCAGTGCGCTTTGCAAGGCTTTTACATTTTAGAAGAATTTTATTAAGGCATCTGAGTTGGGATGGCTTTATAAACATTAATGCCTTATATTTACTCTCTTGCACGGTCGTTTATTACTTTCTCTACTACGTATAGTAAGTAGGGGAAGTATTGTATTCCACCCAAAAATTCGATAACGAGATTTCACCGGAAATATATGTTTTGAGACCCCCTGAATCCAAAAAACATGTCCGTGTGTGTGTCTGTGAACAGCATAACTCAGAAACGAACAGTCGGATAAACACCAAACTTGGTATTTAGACTCAGTATCTTCCAGAGATGCGACACGAAGGTTTTCAAGAAAATCGCTCTACCCCAGATTAGCCTTTACATGGAACATTTTTCGAACAGTTTAATTTTGTCAAAAATGACTCTAACGATTTTGATTAAAATATCATATGTTTAAGATATTTTCATGACAAATGAAATGTATATCTCGAATTTTCTGGGAATGTCTCCAAAAGTATTCTTCATTGTGAACGACATTTGCATAACTGGTAAACCATAAGAGATGGACAAAATTTTACTACGCAAAAATTTACATCGGTTACAATACACAATTTATGTCATTTACATTTTTGTTGTTGAGTGAACCATTCGAGATATTGCTTGTTATTCCCTTAAATTTTCCGATACTTTTTCTCAAATGAGAATTCGATATTCATTTTTTTACGTACTGGACATGCAAATGGTGTGGAATTCACCACATAGCAACCACCTCTTAAACTATTTGACTATCGCTTAAAGTCTACCATATTCCCCTTGCATCTACAAGAAAATTAGCAATAAGATTAACATCTCGATATGTCGATTAACATGAAGCATATGGAGAATAAGCGTTTGTAAAAATAGTTTGTACAAGAGTAGAGAAAGTATGTGAGTGTAACACATCAGATTTTTTTCTAACCTTCCGATGACATTAACAGGCTGGGGAAATGCAATTCGAAACCACGCGTGGGAAGTATAATGTGGTTGATGAGACTATGAAGTGACAGAATATTGTAATGTTTTGCTTCTTTAAACAAAATATGCAGGATAGGATATCACTGACTACAGAGGGGAACCGGTACCAATCCAGAGTGGGTATTGTACCTACGCCGCACAGGAGGGCGTCCCTGGGAGGAAGGATGAGGCAAAACGAGTCATCGGGCGGCCGGATCCAGGAGCGACTGTACAGTAATAACAGGTCTCTAAGATCTCCCCTAATAGAGGCATCCCGGCAGACGTATAGGCAGACTCGGGGGCCGCCACACACAGAGGGGGTCCATTGCCCCTCAAGGGGGTTCGATAGCCCGGAAGCCAGCGAAAGCCGAGGGACGGAGAGAGTCACAAAGAGCATCCTCTTCCCCTGTCACGCTACACCGAAACACCATCGCCCTGAAAGAGACCAAAATGGAACGAATGGAAGGATAGCAAATTCGGGGGATGAAAGAAATCACTCCAGGATTCGCCTGACGACCCGGGAAAACCGCTGAAAAAAACCCATGGGTTAGAGTGGCAGTCGTCGGGATCGATTCCGGGATCTCCCGAATCCGGCCCACTACGTTACCGCCTGAGTCATCCCGGTCGGTACATAATATGCAACTATGCTTTCATGAGTTATAATCCTCTTAACTTTTAGCCATTTTTGGACATCCATGGGCGGATTTCCTTATTTTAATAGCGTTTAACGCCTTTGTTATCGCACACGGCATCACAGAGAGTGGACACTGATGTTAGATGAAATAGTGATAATTGGAAAACGAAATAGGGGAAGGAAACGTTCCAGCCTAAGTCTAGAATACCTCCCTGGCATTTACTGGACTGAGGACAGTTTGGCAAATCTCTGTCAGAGAGGACGGTCTTGGCGGGATATGAACAGCAGACCTCCCGTTCACGTGCCGTTCCGATACTCGCGTCGGTAATTTATGGGCAGATAATTCACTGGGTATGATACATGTGAACATTTTGCTACATATTTCTTTTTTAAACATAAAAATAATATTTAATGATTTAAATGAAATACATCATAATCTGTTTTAATACTGCTTCAATTATTAACCTATAAGCGCTGTGTTTATGTTCTGTTCTACCCCTGATACCTACTGCTTACAGTTCCAAGTTATCTGTGGCATACTTTTTCCCTCCCACACTGTCGAGACAAACTCGCAGCGTGCACACATTGTAAGCCAAAGTATAATTGCCCTAGGTCTGGCTCATGCCTGTGGTCAGAAGCCTTTGACGAGGTGCATGTGTGCGACAGCCTGGTTGGAATACATGATTATAGTAACACGAGTTCATATACAACACTATACAAGCGACTGCAACTCTTTCAACCACACCAGATGTTTTAAATCCTCCAGTCCTGGGTCTAAAAGAAGTAGGAAGGAAGTTGCTCATTTTGTCAATAATTAAGTCGCAATTTACATGACTGATTTTGAGGCAGTTTTCTGTACAGAAACAATATGTTACGTATTATTAATAATTAAGTTATTATCTATATTTTTATGTTATCATGTCAATAATTGTATTAGTTTTGTTACTAGTTTAACATATTTTAGCCATAATTTTGGTATATGACGCAAAAAATTTTCCACTGGTCTTTGTTTCACGAACGACAACTGCATCATACACAAAAGCTGGGGAAAGTTTCGAGAAATCACAAAGAACTTTTGTTCATCCTGTATAGGCATAAGTGCTTCTCCCCGGGTATTACCAAGATATTTCTCAAGAAGGGAATTCCTCTTTGAGTTAAATGGTGTGGCTTTATTAGAAGGCAATAGGGAAGAACTAAATCCCCTCCAGAATTCCAGAGTTTGAAAAATCGCGCGATGAACCAGCCAATTAGAAAGTTCAACGTAAAAGCGACAGAACTAGCTGAGGTTTATAAGAAAAATCAGGCTGTCTGTTAATACACTCACCGAACAAATCTGCGCTACTTAGTGTAAACTTTCCGCGCTAAAAATATAAGAAGTGCAACGAGGTAAGGAAAGAATTTCTTGTCCGCAACAGGAATTATTGCAAGTAAAGCATTTGTGTTGATTACGTAGACGTAAAGTTTACTAGCGTCAGAGAAACAACTCCGCGTTCCGAAATCAGTGCGTGTCGAGACAAAGAAGTGTCGAGTGTGCGAATAAAACAGTTTACTGGACGTGTTTATGTGAAGTGTATAATCTGCAGTGAACAAAGTGTGTATATAAATCAGGATCCAAAGTCCATCAAGGTGGATAGCGTCAATTTCTCGCTAGGAGAACATTGTAAAGATTCTTGCAAAAGTGGTTAAAAGTAAAAATTATCAGTTCAAGTTCATTAGTGTCCTTTATTCTAGCAAGATTTCTTACAGACGACTGCATGGACACAGAAATTCTATGCAGCACCTGGAATGGAAGGCACGACCTTGTAACTCGCCGACTCAACTAAGAATCTCAACTTCAACACTTCTCATTTCACGAAGACAACATCCACTTATGACTTCGTTGGGTTAGGCGAAATTTATGCTGGCTGCTTGTCACTCGACGTTTATGCTGCATTACTAGTGGTAAATAACTACAATTAACAAGAAGAAAACTGTGGTTTAATTTTATCTAAACTAAGATTAGGTCACAATTTACAAACCCCGAAGTCTTTACCGGAACTAGACATTAGTTTATGTAACCAAGCCCTTGTTGCTTAATTTTAAACCATTCCTAGGTAAACTATATTATGGATTACGTAATACAAATAGAATCATCACTTTTTATATAAATCAAAAACATGTAACGGGTATATTGTGACGACAATCTCCTCGACAACGCAGAGCTTGTCGTGTGAATGTTCACATCAATTTTTAGTGTTGTGTAATTGTAGATATGCTAAAACCTAGGTGGCAAGAAAATTCTCTTCAACAAACGAAACAACTTGCAAGAACCAAACTAGAAAATAAAGGTGGTGTAGACCAGGGTTTGTCAAACTACGGCCCAGTGGGCTGAACCTGGCCCACGAGCTGCTTTTGTTTGACCCGCCTACAAACTAAAAACAAAACAAATAAATAAACGGTGTGCCCTGTTAGGTAAATTTACTCACGAATTTCGAACGATTAAATAAGATAGGCGCTCATGTTTCTTAATACAAGGATATTAATTTACTTGACTTTTACAACTCTCTGCCAAGTAATACATTTCCTCTTTTGAAACACTTTGTACGAGGACTAATATTAGTGTTCACATCAACATAAAGACATTTTAAAAAATTAAATATGTCAAATCAAAATATAGGTCTGTTATGGCTGCTGAACATTTAAGAGTCCCTTTTCATGATAGGCAGCACAAAGTTAGAAACACAAATCTCTGCAGTTATAGTACAGTAAGGCCAGTTTCATTCTTCTAATTGAATAGGAACTGCTGTTAACTTCATGTGTTAATGTACAGGGTGTTTGGAAAGTCAATACCTATTGTTAGATTATCTGAGAAAATAAATTATCTCTTGCTGGCATGTAAATAAATTTGACTACTATGAGGTTTACCATTGCTTGTTTCAGAGGCTGATTGAGTGAAAACAAAACAATGGCTGGTGTACTCAGCGTAGAAGAGAGAGCTAAGATTGCCGCCAGGTATTCTTTTAAATTTATTTATTTTTATTATTTACATGTTCTGATTTAGTTTAACACCGTATATACACGGACAAATTGTTTCTTAAACAGAAGTGTGCACTAACATAAAATAGTAGTACCACTAATATTGATTAGGTAAGAAAGGGTGTTTAGTTTCCCTCCTTTTGTTCCTCCTTGCTTTTGTCGTTCTTCTATATGAGTTTAATGGTTTAGTAGTTTACATCAGATATACACCTGTGAAGTCTACAGCCGAAACGATGGGAAAGGTGTGAATCCCACACCTTTTTTCTCATGGACAAGAAAACTGTCTCTCTTTTTAAATAATTTTACACCGTTGCCCTGCATTTTTTCTTCTTTGCTGTGTTTTACTGTTGTCGTTTACCGCTTATTACCGAAATTACATAAACCACACATACAAAAACACCTATGCCCATGGCGGGACTCGAATCCGCGACCCTCAGCTTGTCGGAACGCCGAAGTTAAACACTCCAGCGACCACGGCTGCGAGGGACGGCGGTATGAAGTGTGGAGGTCAGTGGTGCAAGCTCAGAAATGGTGGAAGCAAGAGCGAGATAAGAATGTATCACTCAACCCGAAGACAATAAAAACTGCCATATGGAATTAAAGATAACTGGTGGTGTGAAAGATGCACGTCGATTTGGAAGACTCTTGACATCCAAATCATAAGACAATGTGGATGTTGTTCGTAAGATGTTTCAACAAATTCCTACAAATTCAACAAGAGAAGCTGCCAGGGAGAGTGAACAGTCTTGAACAAAAAATTCGTGAAGTTTTTGCACATGTGCCACTTGAGATGCTAAGCAAATCCGTGGACGGCATTCCAAAAATATTCCAGAAAGGTGTAGACAGTGTGGGTGCATACGTCGGAATGTATTTTACTGGCCCAAAAGGTACACCCTAATAGTGTAAAACCGATAAGTTGTTCACCCCTTGAAATATTTTATGTTAAAATTGGTATTGACTTTCCAACCACCCTGTATATTGCCTATGAATTACATTCTCATGAGACTATGGTCTGATAATTTGTTAAGTATTTAATCAGCTGTTTATTAATATATTAATATTTTAGTTCAATAAAACACTGTGTTTTAAAACTCATCTGACCTGTGCGTCTTGTGCCTGTGTGAGTTTATGGTTCCTATCTTAAACTAGTGTGGCTTCGACCGCGATTCATTCTCTGGCGGTTAATGTGGCCCCCGATATCAAAAGTTTAGCAACCACTGATGTGGATGATGATGAGAAAACTGCAATATTTTCTCATCTCTGTAGTAATTGTAATCTTACTCTGGTGGTAAAGCCGTATTCCTTTAAGTGCAAGGGACAAGTTCTTAAGCACATTCCAGATTGTGGAGTGTTGAGAACACGTGTCAGTTGTCGCAGTTCTCAGATGACTTGTGTTATCTTATTTGTTGGGCCCTTATTGTTTAATTATTTTTTTTAAATTTGGGTTCTTTGTCCTCCGGCTAGCTATTATAACTCAGTCGAGCACGTGTCTCTAAGCAGGGTGTGTAAACGGAAAGGAGTTGTTGCTAAACGATAACACTATAAAAAAAATCTGAATCTAAACTTTTATTGCCGTCATGCTTAATTAATAACTGGCATATTTAATCTTTATACACGCCTGACTGAAACTGTGATACTTCCGAATGTAACTTCAGTCGTTTTAGTTGCCGCGCTCCAATTACTTTGCGTGCTTTACATTTTTGTAACTAACTCTGCGACGTGGACCTCGTGAGAGATTCTTCAGAACTGTGCGACACTTGCTTATGGCTCGAGAATATATACTCCTTCACCTCGAATTGCCTAAACATTATAATATAGTTGCTATTGGTTACCAAATTGCGCCAAATTTAGCGTCTGTTTTGGTCAGCCAATCACTACTACGGACATATATGTTCTAGGGAAGATATTCCCTCCATTTCTAAAAAAAGCACGCTCAATTTCGGCTTTCTCTTCTTAGTGACAAACAACTCACCCCCTCGGTTTATTGTTACCCACTTCTATTGTCAGTTTCAATTAGGCCGTGCAAACTTATTTCTTAACAATCCTTACGGCTAACAAACATCCAAAATCATGTACATACAATAATATTAATTTACACTATAATCACTCTGGCATTCACAGCATGTTATGATATAAAATATTGCCTCACAGTTCTTAACGCAAATTTAAATGCATAGAAATTAAGCTAGGTTAATTGTGTGTGTGTTTCCTTTTACAATGCATATTCGGTGTTGTTATTATCTGTCTGACAGTGTACTACATAGTAGCAGTTAATGCTATGTTTATGTAAGAAATTCCAGGCATGCAAGGCTATCAAACACGTTCTTAATTTCTGCTTTCGTAACGGCAGTGAAAGGTTGGGCATACGAAACGTTTAAAGTAAGTTGGTTGTGTAATGTGTGACCTTCAGATTTTTATTAAATGCACTGATCTTGACTTTTGCTTTCTGTAGCGCCGGCTTATAGTAGATAAGGAAGTATTACATTCCATACAAAACCTTAATATCGAAAACGTTCAGAGTTCGTGTTTGTTCGAGTGTGAACAGCATAACTGAAAAACAAAGAGTCAGATAAACACAAAACTCCGTAAATAAATGGAATTAATTGTTCTCACACACACTCCGTGTGTTGGACAAGGTTGGAAAGGTAGAATCAGACGACTGAAAAATTTAATGCCATCGCCGGGACTTGTACCACGGATCTTCCGGGTTCCGTCCGGTTGCTCTAACCACTGAGCTACCATGGCAGCATGCTGGTACGACATTAAATTCCGCAACTGATTCGCGTTTTATTAATTGACATAATAGTGGTTGAAACTATGAAGCGCGGGACTTAAAGTACTTACATCATTGTAAGTCGCCATTAGGATGTGCAATCTCAATACAATTTGAAATCTCCTTGTGGTTTACCGGGGAAAATAATGAATATTTCGTAAACGACTAATGCTACAAAAAGTTAATTTGTCATAAACTGTATACTTCAAGGAGTTCTACATTTTTTGGTTACTTTCTATCTCTTTAAGGATGACTGGTTTTACGAGGACGACTTCAAAGGCTATTCACAGTAAATTCAAAATACGCATTTTGTTATTGTTGTATACCTCTTAAACAATTAGTAGTTTTGTCAAGACTATTATAGCCCTTTTTAGAGTAAAAATATGTATAACGAAGTATTTTCCTTTTAAGGGGAATATGGTGTCCGGGAGTTTCCTGTAAATGCTCCTATTTCATCCTTGAAAGATGCTGGAAATAACACGTAGTTTGGTATCTATAGGAACTTTGGTTTTTTAGTTATGTTACATACACACAGTTTTAAGAATACCTCTTCGTGGACTCCAAAACCTGTATTTTTCACGAAATCTCGATACCGAATTTTTAGTAGAGTAAAATTCCACCTCTACAATAAATGAGTATTTGAAAAAGAAAACAAATCTGATGTAATACACTCACATGGCATTCTTTACTCTCTATCTTTATTAGTGGGTATACAAAGTATTCTTACTAAAATTTATTTTTCTATCTACTACATTTTAATCCAAATAAACCTTTGCAGAAATAGCTACATTACAAATTTCGTTATAGACGCAAAGAGAACAGCGATAGTCAAATGTTTAAGAACTGATGCTACGTAGGCATATGCCAGGCTTGTTTTTCCATGCTGTTTCCATGCAATCGTGACAAAAAACTGAAAATTGATAGAACTTAAAAATAATGACAAAGTATTGAAGAAATAGAACTATTAATAACGGATATCTCGGAAATGGCTGATGCTACAACAATTTTATTTGAAATAAATTGTGCCTTTTAAAGAGGTCTACATTTGTTTGTGTAGTAGGTTTTCGTCTAACACTTACAGCGTACCACTTATAAGATTATACATAACTTCTTCCAAATGAAGTGGGCTTCATAGGCTATTCCCAGGAAATTCAAGATATACTTTTTATTTATGGTGTAAATATGTTTAATATATGTTACTTTAATCTAAATCGTTAGATTCATTGTTTTTAAAAAAAAATCAAAGTTTTCGAAAAATGTTCGATGTAGTCTGAGTGGGGGAAATTTTCTTGAAAATCTTCGTGTTACGTCTTTGGAAGGTATTGAATCTAAACATCAAGTTTGGAATTTATTCAACTTTCCTTTTTTGAGCTATACTGTTCACAGACAACACACACACACACACACACACACACACACGCGGACGGACCTTTTTCTAAACAAATTTGGATTCAGGGGGCCTCAAAGCATGTATTTCCGGTGAACTCTCGGTATAGAATTTTTGTGTGGAATACAATGCTTCCCCTACTTACTAGTAGAGAAAGTAAAAAGAAGTCCAGTGTGTAATAATTCTAGGAATTTCCCTATCCATAACTATTTATTTTGATATGGATTCCATAAATAATTCATACATTTGTTCTCTCCACCACCTCCTGCTCACTGTAACCTTTGCCAAAAACGCCCTCAAGATATTTTGTGGATAATAGCCAGTGGTTTAAAATCTCGAACGACGTATGCCAGAGTTGATGGTAAATAGGCTTTGCATGAGCCTATGAGAAACGCAAGTTCCGACACTTAACATTTTACGATGCGCTTTTTTTTAATTTATTTTTTTATGGACGCTCTTTAACTGCTGTGGTACTTAGCGTCCCATTCTATATTGGGCGTGAAAGACCGGAAATTTTTCAGAGTCCTCTTATCAGGCTTGAGGTTCTTTTACGTGCCGTAAACCTACTTCCCTTCCGAATGCAGCCGTACTAAGGATTTTTACGCCCGAAAACACCCATCGCCCTCCGCCGGGTTTGAACCCGCGACCTCGGGAACTAGAGGCTAGCACGGTACCACTAGTCCATGGAGGACGACGTGACACGATGTGCTGCTGAAAGTATTAGGACATTTATTTAACTCAATATATAAATATTGTTAATTCTGTAAATCTATTTCAAATCTATTTATTTTAGAATTTATTTCTTGTGATTTCCTCATTACACGATATGCATTAAGAGCAAAGAAGAATTAACTTACAGAAAATTCAAGGTATACTTTGCATTCGTCGTGTCAGTATTTAAAACGTGTGTGTTTATCAAAAGAATTAGAGCTGTTTTTGAAAGAATTGAATACAATGAAAAATCTCAATGTAAATAGCTGTTTAGGTGGGAGGAAATGCATAAATATCATTGCTTTAAAACCTTAAAAGACGTCGAGCTTAAAACAAAGATTGATGAGTGTCTGAGTTTTCATTTTGATTTCCTCTCTCTCCCTCTTTCGCTCTCTCTCTCTCTCTCTCTCACCCACACACCCACCTGTTTTATGGATTGAAGCAGAACTTAAATTTACGATGAAATAGTGATGAATTCTTGGGTTGAATGCAATCGATACCTTCTCTACCTCAAGTATCTAAACAGTAGACAAAGTATTGTATACTGCCTACGTGAGGATTGTTGTGTATGAAAAGAAAATGTTCTGGCGCATATTCTTGGAAAAATAAAGTGGCTGCAAAGCTGGGACAGACGTACAGCATTTTAATGTCAGCAATGGCTTATTCTCAAATAAATACTCTCATTTTTTCTGCTTTGCACACGTGACAATACTCAACCAGCGAGATAAAAATTGAATGCAGAACTAAGAGCCAAGTTTTCTTAGAATTCATGCCACATTTACAATTTCTTTTCTGTCAGTGGGATGTTAAATTCAGAATTGAAGTAAGTTTTCCGCCTTTAGGTACCATTCTCTCCCCACATTTAGAGAGGCTTTTAGCACGTTTTAATTCAACTGAAAAAGTTGGTGTAAGTTACATGCCCTGTGTCGTTTAGTTACGGTAAAGTTACCGAAACTGTTAGATTATCGTAACCAACAACTTACATTAAGTCAAATACATTCCCCTCTTGATTCTAAAGATGTGTACATTGCTTTTCTTCCTCTGGAGGTTCCTGAATTGTCATATGTACTAGCAACAGCAGATGCCACGAAGACGGTGAACAACATCCATACAAATATATAAATTTACGCTGATGATATGGTCATGGCGGCAAGGAAGATCGAGAACCTCCAAGATCTTCAACCAACTAGCAAGATGGGCAGGTGAAAATGATCTATAATTAGGAAGAAGACAAATACACTGAGAGAAGATCTAACAGTGAAGAGCACCTGCAAATACTTAGGAGTAACCGTGCAAACAACTGGGATCACTTTCAGGGTGCATGCAAAAGAGAAGGCCATAACTGTCATAAGGGGCATAAACGACATAGATCAAATACAGCAAATCTCCCTAGAGGTGGCAATGAAACTCTTTAGAACAAAAATTGTCCCAATAGCATACATCAAATAGGAGAAAACCTAAAAGATGGGAGAAAGTGAAAGCCACTTCCCTTAAGTTGCAATATTAGATTTTTGGCTTACGTAAATATTATTACGTATATTTGCAAAAGTGTGCTGTTATGTAATTATTTAGCTCCACGTTGAGGGACACCAATTTGCAGATTGTTATGATAATGGTAGTTGCTTGTAGGATTTTGCCCCACAGTTGTAATTTGAAGTATGTTTGTTGCCAACTTTGAAGAAGTTATTTAGCTGGATATGAGATGTGAGAATCCTCACGTATGTGCGTCACTTTGAAAATGTATTTAGGTTACGTAATGAAGATACAGTTTGATGTTGTTTAATGCTTGGGACGCCAAACTCTATAGTGAAGATGATGCTTGTTTTACGTAATATTATTAAAGTTATTTGCCTCGGCTGCTTCAGTCGCACTATAGAAACACAAGTTCTTTTAAGGCTGTGATAAGACAAGAATTAAAATACGTCACAGAATTTACTTTTTAATTTCACTTCTTTTTCTCTTTATACTTGCACATTTATAAACACAACACTTTATAAAAGAAAAACTGTGAGCACTTTATACATTCTAGCGGAGAACACAAGTTTTACCATCCGTACTCTATATCTTACCCGCAACTTTTACGTCTGTTCTCTATAACATCTTGCCCGCGACTGACTGAATTCAACGGTAAAAATCTTGAAGCTTCGGTAATGCCAGTCTCTTATTGGCTAATTCTAGTCCAATAGAATTTAAGCATTCAAACTAAAACTTTTCTTTACATTTGATTGGCTAATTCCAAACTGTAAGCGAAATTATGTTATTACCGATCTTTTCATAACCAGTACTTTTAAAACTCCAGTCACATTATTGTCACCAAAATTACATTATTACCTCATTATTAACATCCTAAAACATATTATTCTCACAGTTTTTGCACTATTACGGTTTATAAACATTTACATATCACTAATAAATGTGTTTACAATAAAAAATAAGTATTTACAATGACTTTATATACAATATATATATATAAATATTGTATACATACTGTTTTCAAGGTGGGCTGTTATTGAATTTAATTACAATAAAACACAACTAATATCAATTAGGCATTAAAATACTGCCTCAAAGTGCGTAATTGGGGTGTCGAAATACACCCCATCCAGATATGTATACATTCTGATGAGAGAACCCTTTCTAATGGAAGATCTTTACTACGAACTACTACTCCCTGCAACAGAGGCATATACCTACAGGATGTATCTTTATTGGTGTCATATACGAGTATTTAGGGGACGTGGTCCTGACATCAAAACAGTAAAACAAGTTCATATATACATGGGTCTGAAAATAACCGCTTCCTTGTTATAGGTCAAATAAGATGTATTCCATGAGTGAACAGACGGATATGCACTACACGTATGGCCGTGCAGACGGCAGCACAAGCACGTGAACTTATGCAGAAAGGTACCCTGACAGGGCGTTACCGTGTGAAAGAACATTCACACAAATTCACCAACGCTTGAGAGAGAATGGCGCATTTGAGAGGAGTACTAGGGATGTTGGGAGACCAAGAGAGGTACGAGGCATTGAGTTTGAAGAACCAGTTTTTTGTGCTGTGGATGAAGACCCATCACAAAGCACAAGACGTATGACTGTAAGGGAAAGACTTAGGCATATGACTATCTGGAAAATTCTGCTTGAACATCTTCTGTACCCGTATCACCTTCAACGTGTGCAAGGATTAAATGAGGCGGACTTTAAGCCAAGAAGACGTTTTTGTCAACGCATTTTACAGCAGTGCACTGTGTTCATCAATCTCCTACCCTGTATCTTATTCACGGATAAGGCTGGTTTTACTCGCGACGACGCCTTCAATTTTCATAACACTCGTAACTGGGCATTTGAAAATTCCAATGATGTACGGCAGAACAACCATCAACAGAGGTTCTCTTTCAATGTTTGGGGCGGAATCATTCATGATCACTTTATTGGTCCCTACTTCTTCCCTCCACGTCTGAATGGACAAACCTATCTCCAGTTTCTCAGAAATGAGTTGAATCACTTAATTGATAATGTGCCTCTGGACATCATTCAACGAATGTGGTTTTTCACGATGGTGCTCCAGCTCATTTCAGTATGACAGTTCGTAAGTTTTTGAATGATTGATTTCCGCAAAGATGGATTGGTCAAGGGGGACCCATTGCATGGCCTACTCGATCACCTGATTTGAATCCAATGGATTTCTTCGTCTGGGGACATTTGAAGTCCTTGGTTTATGCGACTCCTGTACCTGATGTCGACATTTTGAGAGAACGTATCCAAACTGCATTTGACCAAATACAAAACACACCAGAAATTTTCAACAGAGTATGGAGCATGGAACGCAGACTTACTGTATGTATCGAAGCAAGAGGAAGCCACTTCGAGCAATTTTTGTAACTTTCGACTTTGTGCTGTAACTCTGAAATAAATGATTTTCAGACTCATGTTCATATGAACGTTTTTTACGGTTTGGATGTCAGCAACACGTTCCCCAAATATATGACACCAATAAAGATACACTCTGTAGAAAGCTGATGGCAGAAAACCTGAGGAAAAGAAGTGACGTCGAGGAGAATTTCTATGCAATAAACGCCATGACAAACAGGAGTTGGACAGGACCGAATCAGAACATGAGAAACGTTGTAACGAGGCTGTCCGTGTATGATTTCTACTACAGAGTATGCTATAATAACAATTTTCATGCAGTGACGGATAAGTGAGTTTGCAAAGTGTGTGAACTAAAATGTGATAAATACCATGTGCTGAACTGCAACAAATGTCCAACAACAGTGACAGAACTTAATACTGAAAACTAGTGATGGGATAATACCACTATTTCTCGATAATCGATACCGATACTGATGTTTGAATACCAATACTTACTTCATAAAAAATATGATGTGTTACACTCACATGACTTTCTCTACTCTTGTAAAACTATTTTTACAAACCTTATTTCCATATCCTTTCTGTTAATCGAAATATCGAGATCTTAATCTTATTGCTAATTTTCTTGTAGATGGAAGGGGATGCTAGGCTTTAAGCTATAGTCAAATATTTTAAGAGCTGGTTGCTATGTGGAGTATTCCATTCTCTTTGCATGTCCAGTACAAAAAAAATGAGTAACGAATTCCCATTTGAGAAAACGTATAAGTATTGGAAAATTTAAGGGAATAAAAAACAATATCCTGAAAACGGTTCACTCAACAAAAAAAATGTATATGACATAAATTATATATTTCAATGCGATCTACTTTTTTGTGTAGTAAAATTTTGTTTGTATCTTATGGTTTACCAGTTATGCAAAAGTCGTTCACAATGAAGAATACTTTTGGAGACATTCCCAGAAAATTCGAGATATACAATTCATTTGCCATAAAAATGTCTTAAACTTATGATATTTTATTAAAAATCGTTAGAGTCATTTTTTAGAAAATAAAAGTTTTCGAAAAATGTTCCATGTAAAGGGTAATCTGGGGTGGGGGAGTTTCTTCAAAATCTTCGTGTCGCATCTCTGGAAGATACTGAACGTAAATACCAAGTTTGGTGTTTATCCGACTGTTCGTTTCTGAGTTATGCTGTTCACAGACAGACACACACACACACAGACACAAACAAACGGACATGTTTCCAAAAATACTTCTTTTTTTGGATTCAGGAGGCCTCGAGCCATGTATTTCCGGTGAAATCTCGGTATCGAATTTTTGGGTGGAATGCAATACTTCCCCTACTTGTTGTACGTAGTAGAGAAAGTAAAAACAGAAAAGGCGATAGCTTGCTCACAGAATTATACGCATGTAACCTGTTTTGTATTGTATGCCAATTATGAAATTGCTTCAGTTTGACATTCTCCAACTGACAGCATTTTTTTCATTATAATGTCATAAATGTATTTTTTTTTCATCTGGTAATGAGTAATTAGCCATATAGCACTGGGAAACATAGTAAGTTTGTGAATTAAGCCTCTCTACTACCTACCCACATACATTAGCATATACGTGTTTAATACAAAAGCATATTAGGCACAATTAAAATTTTGGGAAGTATTACGTGAGATATGATTGAATAAAATACTTTTGTTTAAGAACACGAGCATTCACGAAAGAAAAATATTTCACTTCATAAGATCTGACTTGCTTCTGCTGGCACCAAGCCAGGCTATTGCATAAACGTGATCCAATGCGTCAGCTAAATCAGCTGCATTCATAACTCAGTTAACGTTGCATGTTACATGATCACCTCTTCTCCTTCCCCCATTGTTTTGCATGTTTTCATTTAGACACAAGAGCCTATGGAATGTTACATTCATCGCAGTCAAGATCTATCAAGAACTATAGTCCAGTAACTCTTTGGGAACACGCGCAACATGAAGTCTCGACTCCTTTCATTCCTTATCTGGCATAAAGTTAAATGCAACAACTTTCAATAATGCAAAACTTAAAAATTTAGAAGTATCGAAGGTTTATCTTGAAGTACAACACCTACTTCGATACCACCGAGTATCGAGAGTATCGAGATATCGAGGTCTCATATCTAATTATTGTTATTATCATTATTGTCACATGTGCCGATATGTCATATCAATTTGAGGAAAGTTTTACACATCATTGGATATCACGGATCTTTGTGAAATTACAGTTCTAAGAGGTAAAGGGAGGATTTACTTTTAAAAACGTCTAGATCATCGTACAATAATTACATAAAGAACGTGAAGACAGGTTAATGAAGTTAATTAAATCGCCATTTGAGGTTTCAAAAGCCACCCATGCAACGCTGGGTAAGCAACTAGTTTGGTTTATATATTGCTAATGAGGCCTCTTCAACATTACAAGGAAAAAACATTCTGCACTATTTACACCACTGCTGAAGAAAGTGAAGAGTTTTATCGCGAGTGAGATTTTTATACGAGTAAGGCAATGATGCTTTTTAATAGTTGCACAGTGTAATTTCTTTCTCTTCTCGTTCTTCTTTAACATATTACCCTCCTCTTAGTAGAACTTACACCTCCAAGGACTTACAAGTCATTGCCTTGGGTCAGTAGCTTGTAGAGGAGCAAGCAACCTCTACATCATAGTATTTCCAGGATGCTGATCAGCCCAATGTCTGTATGGCGGTGAAGAAGAAGGAAATGAAATGTAGTGATGAAGGAATGATAGAAGGATTCGCGGATCAAAGCGTTCGCCTAGCGACTGCGAAAAACTGCGAAAAAACCCAGTGTAATTTCTATATCATGTAATATTTGCCAAAGGAGGAGCCCCCCCGGAACCGGGGCAGAGCACTGCACGCAGGTCGACCCATTGTGACCCTTGGGAAGGAAGGATGAGGAGATTGACCCGAATGCGACCAAATCCAGATGCCGACGGGAGAAAGCATGGACGGGGTCCCTAACGTTTCCAGATAGAACGCATCCGATGTCGTACGGTCCCTACCCACAAACCACCAACCTCCAGGGAGCCCCGCGCTGAGGAGAGACCTAACTGAGCGGTACCGCAACGACGCCAGGAAAGAAACTTGTACAGAGCGCAAACCACCGTCAGCCCAATCCTCTGAACAGCGTCGCCTGGTCCTACGGCCCTGAAATACCACAGATGACAAGGAAGATGATGGATACAGGATCAGAGAGAGGAGACTCGTTGTAGAACATGAACCACCCCAGCATTCGCCTGGCTACCCGGGGAAACAAAAAACCCATGGACTAGAATGGGCGGTCGCCGGGAATCTATCCAGGGACCTCCCGAATGCGGTTCACAGACGTAACCACCTTAGCCAGCCTGCGCGGTAAGTTTTTGCCAAATATATTAAGGCTCTAGAGAAGAGAGAGTTTTCTCAAAATCTTCGGAAGTAAAATATACTTGAGTGTAAAAGTAATAATATTACCACAAAGTACCCCAAAAATGAAAAGATTTGCTCCTTTAAAAATTATATACAAAATTGGCTTTCTCGTATATAATCCTTTTCCCGTTTAGCCATTCTTACTTCCTTATCACATATCTATGGTAAATAGAAAGTACTGCATTTCACCATCATATGTCTGAGTCAAAAATGGTCTTCAGCCTACCTGATATCATTGCGACTAAAATGCAGAGGAGTGCATCAACTTTGTTTACGAGTGCCTCTGTGATCGAGTTTTCAGTATTCTGGCTGCCTTGGGTTCAATTCCCGGTTGCGGTCGCTGAGTTGTTCCTTAACTAGAATCATCCCAGCATAAGTCGTCTTCCGTGGTGTAGTGGTTACCATGCTAGCCCCTAGTTCCCGTGGTCGGGGTTTCAAAGCTGAGGGAGGGCAATGGATATTTTCGGGCGTAAAAATCATAGCATGACTTCCTTCGGAAGGGAAGTAAAGCCGGTGGTTCCGTGTCGTAGATTTACGGCACGT
Organism: Deroplatys truncata; assembly: GCA_030765065.1. Classification (NCBI taxonomy): domain Eukaryota; kingdom Metazoa; phylum Arthropoda; class Insecta; order Mantodea; family Mantidae; genus Deroplatys; species Deroplatys truncata. The sequence continues at coordinate 183,146,462 of CM060986.1, forward strand.
AAAAGAACCTTAAGCCTGATAAAGAGGCCTCTGCGCAAAATTACCAGTCTTTCACGCCCAATATAGAAATGGGCGATTAGGATCACAGCAGTTAAAGAGCGTCCATAAATAAAACTGAATTAATTAAAAACCTCTGTAAGTTTTAGAGTATGCGTATGGGAGTGATGTGAGTGTATTTAATGGTACAGAGGAATAAAACCACTATTTAAAAACCTACAGTTCGATTTATAACGACATCAGTTGTTTCTCAACTATATATGTCCATATAATTTAAACGGGGCTGAACAAATAATGCAATTAAAATATGCTTACTAAAACCATTGATTTGTGCAACGACATTTATATATTCACAATTCAGATTTCAGTGTTTCCCACATGCAGATTTCTCGTTAATGAGAAACACACGGGCAGCCCGCCATTCCCACGGCATTGCTCTACGAATCCGTCGTGCTATAGGAGCGGACCAGCCCGCCGGTTCTCATCTAAATAACGGCAACGATACGAAACAACATGAATGTGTTACGCTTACCTTTTGTAAAACTATGCTCGAGTGATGCCCCTCTACATCTATACAAGCCTGCCGCCTCTTCAACACATTATTGAACACTCCTAAGAATATCTCACTGATACTGTCTTATAATTCGGAGCGTATGAAGATTTTTTTATCTTTATCTCTATAAGTATTTACCACAGATAATCACACGAATTTAGGTCGAGGGAGAGACAGCAGGTCAATTATTCTGTCATAAAAATAGCGTTGTATTGGGAGGCACTGATTTTCTTGGGCCTGTTTCCATGACAGCCTCTATCTCCTCTAATTTTCCCTCGGTTGTAACTGTTGTTTGTATCTGACCGCACCAGTTTAACATTTTAGAAAAAACTTATAAATCGTGGATTTATTAGGAGCGATGACACCAGAGAATTTCTGTATAAATTCAAGCAATGTTGTGAATATCAAGAGAAGTCTTTGATAAATTTTGGATGGGTTAATATCCTTCGAAATAAGCTGAAGAATAATGGACTAGGAAAGATTTGGTGAAGAAGGAAGACCATTATACCAGCTTTTGGAAAGTAGCAAGGAGAAGAATGGAGGATATAGAACTTAAGAAATATGATGTGTTACACTCGCATGACTTTCTCTACTCTTATGCAAACTATTTTTGCAATCGGATATTCTCCATCTACTTCATGTTAATCGAGATAAACATTTGCAGGAACTAATTTTCTTGTAGGTGCAAGGGGAATATGGTAGGCTTTAAGCAATGGTCAAATTTTTTTTTAAGAGCTGGTTGCTTTGAGGAGTATTTCATTCTCTTTGCATGTCCAGGACGTAACAAAAACGAATAACGAATTCCCATTTGAGGAAAAGTATAAATATTGGAAAATTCGAACAAATAACAAGAAATATCTCGCAAATCGTTCACTCCACGAAAAAAATGTATACGACATAAATTATATGTTTAAAGGATATCTGAAATTTTGTATAGTAACATTTTGTCCATTTCTTACGGTTTACCAGTTATGCAAAAGCAATTCAGAATGATGAGGTCTCCTGAGAACATTCCCATAAATTTCAAGACATACATTTCATTTATCATAAAATATCTTAAATGTGATATTTTAATCAAAATCGTTAGAGGATTTTTGAGAAAATAAAAATTTTCGAAAAATGTTTCACGTAAAGGATTTTCTTGAAAATCTTCGTGTCGCATCCTTGGAAGATAGTAAACTCAAATACCAAGCTTGTTATTTATCCGACTTTTCGTTTTTGAGTTATGCTCTTCACAAACACACACACAAGGACATGTTTCCAAAAATGCTTATTTAGATTTAGGACACCTCAAAAATGATTTTCCGATGAAATCTCGGTATCGAATTTTTGGGTGTAATGCATCCTGTACGTAATAATAAGGTTTCGTTGTAGAAGTTAAACGATAGTAGAGAGAGAGAAAATCATGTGAAATTAGCCCATATTTGTTTTCTTTTGTTTTATTTATTCTATGTTGTAGTGTAGTGGTGGTATTTATTAAGTATTTAGTATTACATTAATTGCATAACACAGTCACATGGGCCATAAGACCGTACATGCTCTCTAGAAAAATACCTGGTCTGTATACGTGACTTGTAGTATCAACCAGAAAACAATTTTTTTTTATAATCTCCGCACTATATACATACATATAAAATTGAAAAAAACACTCTGAATCACACACACACACACAGTCGCGCACAAGTACTCTAGCACCACATATGTTTAAAGAAAAATTACATAAACACCTTATCTCTTAGTACACGTACTTCCATTAAGTATGTGCCCAAGCTTGGCCAGTTTTGGCTGTTTAGAATCATGTCCCAGCATGCTGTCCTCCGTCTGTTGGAAGCCAAAAATACTTCCGGTAATAGTTTTTTCCTAATACCCTCCGTCTGCACGCATGCTGCCAAAATATGCGTCCAGTCTTCTTGTTCCCCGCATAATGGGCAAATCCTCCTGCCATCATCATTAACAATCTTGCGAGCTTTCCACCCTCCCAACCTAAGCCATGCTATTCCAGTCCTCTGTTTTATACTCAATTCCAAAATATATGTTTCCTTACCCCACCTAGTTTTTATTTCATTTTGTAGCTCCAATGTTGATCTTTCTCTACATTCAGATTCTATTTTCTGCCTGTTTATATCGCATAGTAGTCCTTTGACCTTTCTCACGGCACTGTGTGTATTTCCATTACCCCTTTGCCAGATATCATTTAAGCCAATTTTTGATAATTCGCGTTGCAACCCCGCCGCCCACCATTTTGGATGCTCTATGTTGTTCATTTGATGACGATAACATATTGCTCTCAGAGTTGTTTGATCACCTTTAATTATTCGCAGCCAGTACCTAACTACGTTTAGTTTAGCAAATACAGCATCTTCCCAGCATCCTACCTCCCGAAGAATTATTCTATGTTGCTAAGCAGGGAAGGTATTGCATTCCACCTAAAAATTAATTTCCTAAATTTCATCGGAAATACATGTTTTGAGCTCACCTGTATCCAAAAAGAGCATTAAAAAAGATTCCGTGTGTGTATGTGTGTGTCGGTGAACAGTATAACTCAAAAACAAAGTCGGATAAACACCAAACTTGGTATTTAGGTTCAGTATATTCCCAACATGCCACACGAATTTTCAAGAAAACCCCCTACCTCAAACTACACTATACATGGAAGATTTTTCGAAATTTTTTATTTTCTAAAAACTGGCTCTAACGGTTTTGATTAAAATACCATACATTAAAGATATTTGCACGAAAAATAAAATGCATACCTTCAATTTTCTGGGAATAGCCTCTGAAGCCTTTTTTCAATCGGAGGGAATTTTGTATAATCTTATATAACTGTTAAACGTCAAGCGATATACGAATAAGTACTACACATAAAATTGTTGGTCTCTTTAAAACACATAACTTACGTTAAATAACTTTTTGTGGTATAAACCATAACTGATATATCCTTTATTAATGGTTCGAATTGTTCATTACTTGGTCACTTTTTTAAAGTCCTGTCTACATTCAGTTGTTTCTTGCGATTGCATGGAAACAGTATGGAATTTTAAGGCTAGTGCATAGCGTCCAGTTCTTAAATATTTGATTATCGCTGTTCTCTTTGTATCTATAAGGAAATGTGTAATGTAGATATTTTTGCAAAGGTTTATTTGGATTAAAATGAAGTAGATAGGAAAATAAGCTTCAGAAGATTAGTTTGTATACCCACTAAAAATTATAGAAGGTGGGGAAAGTCATACAGTGATATTTTTATACGATGTGATGCGAGACGAAGATTTTCAAGAAAATTCCCCACCCTAGCCTACCCTTTACGTGGAACATTTTCGAAATTTTTGATTATCTCAAAAATGGCTCTTAAAGATTTGATTAAAATGTTATATGTTTAAGATATTTTTGTGGCAAATGAAACGTATATCTTGAGTTTTCTGGTAATGCCAACAAAAGTGCTCTTCATTCTGGTAAACCGTAAGAGAGATACAAAATATTACTATACAGAAAATGTAGAGCTCATTAAAACATACAATTTATGTCGTATACATTTGTTTGTCGAGTGAACCATTTCCGATATATTCCTTGTTATGTGTTTGAATTTTCCGCTACTTATGCTTTTTCTCAAATGGAAATTCGTTATTCGTTTTTCACCAGCTCTTAAAAGATTTCACTACCGCTTAAAGCCTACCATATTCCCCTTGTACCTACAAGAAAATTAGCAATAATATAGTTTCTGCAAACGTTTATCTCGATTAACTTGAAGTAAATGGAGAATAAGCGTTTGTAAAAATAGTTTGTACAAGAGTAGAGAAAGCCATGTGAGTACAACACATCAGATTTTTTTGATGCTTCTGTTCTTAAATTTGCATTATTCTATTTATGAGTGCGATTGGTTAGTGTTTTCTGAAAATAAGCTTGATGGCAACTGTAACACTTTGTTTTTATAAGCCCTTATAAAATGAGATTTGCGGGAGAAACTCGATCTACAAAGCGGTGTTAAATGTCTTCATAGTTTCCAAATGTTTGCATTTTAAGCCATAAAACTCATGCTTAGAATTTCTCTCTCCTAATATAAAAACCGTTTCTTACATGTTAACCACATTAAAATACTTGGATTTCACATGGAATATATTAAAAACACACACTTGTCATATGCATACTTGTGACAAATGAAGACATATTTTCTATGGTTCTCATTGATTTTGAGATACGTGAGTTCGAGAACTGGCATAAATTTTATTCCTTAAGTTTGAATTCGCAAGAATTTGACATAATATATATTAATAGTATAAAGAGAGAAAATTGTGGATGGGTGTGTGTGTATACATGATACTCTAGGAAACCACTAAACCAGGTTCTTCCCGACGGACATAGACTACACTAGTCTGCCTGATATCGGATGACTGAAAACTAATAAGTGATTCTGACTCACCTTTTTATGCTGATTTCAGAACTGATTTTAGCTTTTTTTTTGTCACGTACAGTTTTTTTTCTCACAATTTCACTTAAAAATATACAGATATAAAGATATTGCTTCCGCCACTACATATAAAATTGGGCTTAATGAAGCAATTTGTAAGGGCTCTACCACAGGATGGACCCTGCTTCAGGTACCTCTCCAAGAAATTTCCCTTCATTGCACAAGAAAATTAAAGGTTGGAATTTTTATTGGTCCTCAAATAAAGAAATTGATGAAGGATAAAGATTTTGAGAAGACAATGAATGAGAGAGGAATAGGAGCATGGACCGCCATCCGATCAGTTACTGAAAACTTCTTAGGCAATAACAAAGATCCTAATTACAAGGCCATTGTCGAAACAATGTTGGAAAATTTCAAGTAGATGGGTTGTAACATGAGTGTAAAGGTGCATTTTCTGCATTCACATATCGACTACTTTCCATAAAATCTGGCACATTATAGTGAAGAGCAGGGTGAACGTTTTCACCAAGATGTTTAAGGAAATGGAGAGGAGGTACCAGGGGAGATGGAATGAAACTATGATGGCCGACTACTGTTGGATGTTGAGGAGTTACAGTCATCTTCAAGGATCTGAAAGGAAGTCAAAGAAGAGAAAGTTTGAAAAAAATTAAATGAAATACTTTGGTTTCTTGTTGTGTTAAAAGCAGTCATGATATAAATTAGGAGAGTTCTTGAGAGTATTCTTAAAATGTTTCTTGAATAAAAACTTACCTTGTGTGAAATGGTATTTGAATACTTTTCTACGCTCATTAGTAAAATTGTCAAAACGTTACTTATTTTGTGTAAAATCCTGACGTGATAGAAAAAAACGGAAGTTATTTTTGGAATCAGCATAAAAACTTGATTCAAGAACGTCTACTTTTAAGAAATCATCTGACAAAAAGTTTGAAAATGCAGACGTGCTATCAGAGTTTCAGTTCCAATTTCTTAAAGGCTAAACTTGTTTATGCTAGCTTATTAGAATAAACGTGTTAGAGTAATAAAAGAATAACCCCGGTAACGTGTGAGACTCGCATTCGGGATGTCCCAGGTTCGATTCCCGGTGGCAGCCTACTCTGACCATGGGTTTTCCGTTGCTTTTCCTGGTTGACAATGCCGGAATGGTGTATTCTACCACGGATTTCTTCTCTTCCTCATTTCATTTCCTTCTTTCATGTTTCAGTTGACTGCAGGGCTGTGGTTCGGTGGGTGTCGGGCAAAGGTTTGCTATTTGGAACTTCTTCTCGGCCCTGCTGAAGGGAAGCCTGTCGATCCTTCACTGTTGGGCCTGTTTCACCGGTCCCGCTAGAGGGACGTCTCCGAGTGATCCTCCCGTGCCCGGGTGGTCAAGTTGTAACTGTGGAACTCTGCGCCTCACCGACTTGCGCCGGCCTGCTCTTCAGCCCTTCTTCTGCGGTTCACCCACCTCATCCGTTACTCTCGGGGGTGTACCCACAAAAGATCCATTGGGATGAGGTGTTAGGTGTCCCCTCCGTTAGTCCTCTCCTATACTAATAAAAGAATATGCTTGCGAATAAGGCGTTAAGAATTAAATTTCCGTTGAGAATAGAAATACATTTCTTTAATGTCTTTATCTGGTAGATCATATCGGAGGATGAGTAGGTAAATGAAATGAAGCTCAAACGAGCCGGGGTTCTTAGAGTTGCGTTTCTTATGTTTGTTTTCGACTCCTCATAAAAAAAACTAAACAACATTTGTATAAAATTCTGAATGGCTGTGTACGAAGAGCGCAATGAATGGTTGGACCATCAATGGATGGTCATTTGAGGGTCAAGTTACATTTCGTAATTGGGGACCAACATCTTTTATTTTGTTTCCTTAGTCCTCATCACAAAATAAACATCTTTTTATAAACATTTTCTAATGAGAAAGCATACAAATTAAAGGTTTCCATTTAAAAAATTTTAAATTGACCCTGAAATAACCATCATAACGTCCTCCAAATAAAACACGACTAATAGCATTTACTTTTTCCCATAATATCAAGCAACTTTTATTCAAGACATTTCTTTCTACAACGCTTAGTTTTGGAGATATTGTCCAATGGTCCGTTCTGTATGTAATTTGTGTAAATAGTAATTTGTAAGAGGTGAGACAAAACTTACAACACTAAAAGAAATGTTTTTGTGGCGTTAACCATTTCCGAGATATTCTTGATCCGACGTTTGTTTTTGGTTTACGCTGTTCACTCAAACACAAACACACACGCCAAAGCATATTCTAAAAATGATGTAATAGTGAAGTGATTGCGAAATTAAAATACAGTTTAATGTTTTTGAAAGAGGGTGAGAGCAGAGGCCAAGAAGAACCCTGTTTATACTCTGTCTCCAAGAATTACACTCAATCATGTAAATCTTAACGGTTCATGAGCAGTCTGTAAACTGTAATAAATGATGGAATTCACGTTCAGAGCAAGTTTTATTTGCACGTGGCACATTAGTGAGAGGACTGTCTGCACCTGTTAGCAAGTCTCGCATGGTCACTCTCTTGTTTCGCAATTATTTCCTTTGCATGTACAAGGTTATGTGCCACATAAATGATGATGATGATGATGAGATGGGGTTAAGGGCGCTAAACATCGAGGGTCATCCGCGCCTCCACATAAATGACTTTTATATAGACATATTGTTTTAAAGGCGAGCGTTCTACTCTGCTAATATACAGATTTGGCGATTGCGAAGAGTTAGCATGTATCCGGCCACTACGAGGGGCACTATTTATATTTTGAGCCTTGGCAACCCTGAATGTTGTAGGTGCCATCTGACGCTTCCAATGGAAATTTTGACATTTTTTACCATAATTTACTTCAAACATTTTGTCAATAGAGCGTCATTTGTTTTGTTTACACTAACGTGAAAATTGTGTGTCAACAAAAACATGGAATTAACTCGTGAAAATGTTCGTGCAATGATTTATTACAACTTTCGACGTGGATTATCAAGACAAGAGTGCATCGATCAACTAACTTCCACATTTGGCGACGAAGCTCCATCCTGTGAAACGCTGGTATAACGAATTTAATCGTGGCCGCCGTTCGTTTAATGATGAAGTTCGTGAAGGTCGTCCAAAACCAGTTGTTGTGCCAGAAAACTTTGATGATATGCAAACACTAATAATGAAAGATCGTCATGCAACATATTGTGAGATAGAGGCAACCCCAGGCATTAGTTCCACCAGCATATATAAAATATTGCATGATTATTTAGCCGTGAAAAAGTTTTGCTCTCGTTGGATCCCACATAATTTGACGCAATCTAAAAAAGATGCTCGTGTCGAATGGTGTACAAAAATACTCAAGAAATACAATGGCGGTGCCTCAAAAGACGTATATAAGATTGTAGCAGGTGATGAATCATTGATCTATGCGTGTGAGCCGGAACGTAAACAGCAGTCGACTGTATGGGTGTTTCAAGATGAAGCAAATCCAACAAAAGTTGTTCGTACTCGAAGCACTTCGAAGCAAATGGTCGCCTGCTTTTTCAGCAAAACTGGGCAACAGTGCCTTTAGAGGAATGTAAAACGGTCAATGCCGAGTGGCACACAGCCATTTGTTTGCCGGAAGTCTTTGGTGAAGTAAGGAAAACCAACAAGAACCGTAGGATCGTTCTTCATCAAGACAATGCGAGCGCACACACATCTCGTCTAACAACAGAGTATTTGAAGGTTCAAAAAATTGAATTGATGGGTCATCCACCATACAGTCCTGATTTGGCACCCAATGACTTCATTTTGTTCCCGAACATCAAGAATAAGTTGCGTGGACAACGATTTCCGATGGCAGAAGAAGCCGTTGATGCCTTCAAAAACCATGTTTTGGAGGCGTCTCAAGAAGACTGGAATAAATGCTTTGACAAACGGTTCAAACGGATGCAAAAGTGTATTGATCATAAAGGAGAATATTTTGAAAAACAATAAAGCAGTTTTCAATCAGAAATTACTTTGTTTCAATTATTAGGCTCAAAATATAAATAGTTACCCTCGTATAATAACATTTATATTTAGTGTTGTATTTCACTCAAGGATTCGATATTGAGATTTCAAAAGAAAGAGATTGAATAAGAGTGAGTGAAAAGCATAACCCAAAACGGAAAAGTCGGAAAACAGCACATTTTGGAATAAGCCACTCACCTGCAGGGCGGTTATCTGCTTGAAAACGTGGTATTAAAATTACTCTTAACGATTTAGACTAAAATACGTTAACTTGTAGAGGTGGAGAACAGCTAGCGAGCTACGACCTTCACAGATATATTGCTATTCCCCCCTAAGAGGAAGGAACGAGGTGAAGGCTACAGGCCGTAGGCAGCCATGCCACAGAGACGCGTAGAAGTCCCTAATATTTCCAATCTCGCAGAACTGAGGGCAACGACTCACCCACCAATCAAGCAGCCTTCTTATGTCCACGGGAGTACTCATTCCATTGAGCATACATCCGCGCCATATGTTTGGCACCGCCATACGCCACGAAACCAAGAAACACATAATACCAGGGAGATTATGCCTCCATGCGACTGAGGGCTTCATCCGAGTGACACTCCCTACCCCTTTTCCAGTAGGCTGGCAGCTGAAAATTAAATCAGGCCCCCTCATTACAGGGTAGAAGTGGATACACCGTTTACGCGCGTCAACCCCAAAAAGGGAAGACTACAGAGACCTCGTTGGAGGCGACAGCAACCTGGTATACTGTCTACCGACTCTCGAGGGCGGTATCGGAGAACCTTAAGGCGTCTCACAACCCCGTCTGGACGGAAATTCGCACAGACGTACTGAATCTCCCGTAGGTATCGGGAACCACAGTCCCGCCGAGTCCAACCCAATCCAAACGACACCCTTACGGTGGGGCTCGGGCGTTTAACTCAGTGTACTTCTAGTAACGTCAGAAGTACCACGAATGCTCAGGGTCCGCAGCCACGGCAGCTGAAGTGGTAGTAACGCCCCTCCCCGCCTACAGGAAACCTAGAAGCACACCTGAAAATTGAGAAAGAAGCGGAATGAAAGGAAATCGTGGTTGAAAAGAAACCACACCAGCATTCGCCTGCCGACCGAGGGAAAACCAAGAAAAGTGTGGGTGATTGCCGGGGATCGAACTTGACACCCCCCGAATTCGAGTCGCACACGTTATGGCGGTGCCACTTCCTTCGGTGCGTTAACTTGCATTGACATGACTAATAAAACGTATATATTCTTCTCCAAATACGTAGCTGGGGAGTTCTCTTAATTGTAATTGACTTTCACATAAGTGATTAATCATAGATCAGCTCTCGGGAAAAGTTTGGACAAATTTAGAATATAAAATTTGTAAAATGTTTTATAGTATTCGGGTTGTTCCTTTAAATTTCCCAAAATTTTGAACAGTGCGTTTTGCATTTGCAAGTGGTCGTTCATTTGCTTCTTATGAGTTAGTTTAAACCGAGTGAATGGCTCAGGCGTAATTTTTGTATAACCTGGCCCAAATCCCTAGATTCAAATTCATAGAGCATCGTTCTTTTCACCTTAAAGTGATTAAAAATAAAATTCAAAAATGTTAGTCGAATAGTCGAACACTTGTTGCTAAGTAAAACTGATTTCATGAACATGATTGTGAAGCTATACAAACATAAGCCGAAGCAATATATTATTGGAAATTCCACCCGAAACGATATTGTTTAGGGGGCATTTATACAGTAATACATTTCGAGAGAGATATGAAAAATATATATTAAAGATTATTGATCCTTTATCCTTCCAAAAAAGAATTTTGTACTTAAACTGAAATCATTTCAGTCTCTGCTGCATTGCGTAATGAGATAGGAATGTTCGGGCAGTGCTAATGAAAGTATAGCGTCTTTCTAAGGTCACTTCAAAATTTAAAGCACTATAAATATTATATTTGAGTTAGGGGAAAAAATAATAAAGCACTGCATCGAAAAACAATGCTTTTCACTTGCTTCATTTTGCATTTCTTAGTTTAGGTTCTGAGGCAGTATTTTTAACACTTAAATGGTTTTTAGTCAAATTATATAATACAAATTCAATAACAGCCCGCCTTAAAGCAATATGTATATGTAACAATATATAAAAAGTGCATATTATAGTCATTGTAAATGTTTATAGTGTTGTATACATGTGTAATAATGTTATCTGAATGTATTACGTAATTTAATAATGTAGGAGCTGTGAGAATAATAGGTTAAAAGTTGCTAACAATGAGGTAACAATGAGGTAATAATGAGTAAGAAAGTGTAATAATGCTACTAGTCATTCTTGGAGCAACAATAATGTAATTTTTGTGACAGTTTATAAAATAGCCAATCAACAACCAAAAAAGCTTAAGTTAAATAAACGTATTCTATTGGATTAGGAATAGCCAATCAGAGACTTGAAACACAGAAATTTACAAATTTAAGCGGAAGAAATCAAGTCAGTTGCTTGTAAACAGCGCTCATAACTGGACGCGTTGGTTGTAGACAATGTTCCTAACCGGACGCGAGACACGTCCTCGAGAAGATTAATATGTAGTCAGTGTGAGACGAAAATAGTTTACATGTTAAAAAGTGCAAGTAATTAATAAAAGAATCTCACAGCTCTCAATATCAGTGAAGTGTTATTTAAATTGTGTCAAGAATTAATAAAAAGGAGGAATTAAAAATTATAATATGTGTAAGCCTACATTCTTCAGCCTCACTACGCCCTGCTAAGACATCCATGTCTCTAAAAAAAATACTGACCCAGCCGAGGCAAACATAAATATATAATATTTAAAGAAACAGTCATATTACAAAGTTAACATTTTTTAAACATTTAGGGCAAAGGCCACCGGAAAGTACATTTGGGGTGAAGGCTACCGGAAACTTTTTACCATACGTACGGTTGCAACTACTTCAAGTTCGGCTCCCCAACAGTTGAACTATAATACAACTCCTTCATACAACAATCCAACTCCTACTTCAAATTGACTTTCCATACGTGAAGCAACAACCTACTTCAAATTGACGCCCAAAGCGTGGTGCAAATAAAATAAAGACATTAACTACTTCAGTTCCCTTTTGATTTACTTTATTGAATAATGCATTAACGATTTTCAAGTTGGTCATTGCTCTGTTGCTAAATGTACGAGTACACGTAATTGTAGAATGTTGTCAAAAATGACCAAAAGGCTTGAATTCAATACCATATTCGTAATTTAACGTTGCTGTATGTCATGGCTTCACTTTACAATTCATAATTGTCCCATATTTCTTATAAATTTAAATTGAATTTTATTTATGGACGCTCTTTAACACCTGTAGTCCTTAGCGTCCCATTCTACAGACGTAGGTATATTAGGCGTGAAAGACAGGAACTTTTGCTCAGAGGTCTCTTTCAAGCTTGAGGTGCTTTTACATGCTATAAATCTACGACACGGGACCACCAGCTTTGCTTTCCTTCCGAAAGAAGCCATGCTAAGAATTTTTACGCCAGAAAATATCCACCTCCCTCCGCCGGGTTGAACCCGCGACCTCGGAAACTACTGTCATTTCTTACAAGAATGCACGTGGAGTAGGAAACACAGTTAATAGTAAGCGGGAAGTGCTGCCAAAGAATAAGGAACCACGACATGAAAGCATTATCTTCATGCAAGATGGCGCTGTGCCCTACATCTATGTCTGGTGTTTTGGTGATCGTGTCATCAGTAGGCATTTTGCAGCAATTTGGTCTCTTTGATTTCCAGCTACATTTTGAAGGCTTTGATTACCTTAAACAATAAGTTTCTTTGCACATTCAACAACCCCACTGGGACTGAATAAAAACTATCTCGCAAGAAATTGCCAAAATTCTAAGGCATTTGTAAAATGCCATGTATAGTATTGCAGAAGGAACGGCTTATGTTGAACAAGAGAACAGCGGATATATTCCTAATTTGTATAACAACTGGACCCTCACTGTTTACACAACATTTCTGACATTTATAAATTGTAATACTTAAAAGTTTCAAACCACTTTGGAAATACACCATACCTATCTTCGGTGTATGTGTGTGTCTTCATAGCTAGATAAACAAAAATGTTACACCATTTTCTTTTTACCTTCCCTACTGCTTACCTATAGTAAACAGGGGAAATATAAAGGTAAAGGTACGTATCATGGGGGCCACCGGAGCCGGGGCAGAGAACCATACGCAGACCAGTCGGCCCATTGTGCTTCTAACGTGACTCCTGGGAGGGAGGATGAGGAGAGAGACCCGAAGGGAGACCATATCCAGATGACGACGGGCGCAAGCATGGACGCGTTCCTAACATTTTCAGATAGAACGCATCCGACGCCGCATGGTCCCTGCCCACAGCCACCAATCTCCAGGGTCCCCCGGAGCGGTACCGCAGCGCAAGTCACCGCCCAGCCGCAACCCGCCAAACACCGTCGTCTGGTCCTACAACCCTGAAGCGATGACAAGGAAGATAATGGGTACAGGAAATGAGAGGAAGGTGCGTCGTGGTAGAAGACGAACCACCCCAGCATTCGCCTGGCGACCGGTGAAACCATGAAAAGCCCATGGGCCAGAATGGATGGTCGCTGGGGATCGATCCCGGGACCTCCCAAATGTGCGCCACAGACGTAACCGCCTGAGCCATCCCGCTCGGTGTAAGTAGGGGAAGTATTACATTCCACCCAAAAATTCGATACCGAGATCTGAGGCAGTATTTTTAACACCTGAATAATTTCAATTAAATTATAAAATATGTAAATTCAATAACAGCCCGCCTTGAAGCAATATGTATGTAATAAGTCATTGCATATGCTTATATTATTGTAAACGTGTTCAATAATTGTATATGAATGCATTAGGTAATTTAATAATGTAAGAGCTGTGAGAATAATAAGTTTAAAGTTGCTAACAATGAGGTAACAATGAAGTAACCTTGAGGCAATAATGAGTTTGAGAGTTTAAATGCTACTAGTCATGGTTAAGGCAGCAATAACGTAAATTTTGTGACAGTTTAAAAATAGCCTATCAACAGCTACAAAAAGCTTTAGTAAAATGCAGGTATTCTAATGGACTAGGTTTAGGCAATCAGATACTTGAAATAAAAATTACGGGTTTTGACGGTTGAAATATGTTTAGTTGCCTGCAGACCTTGGTAATGACTGGATGGAAGATGTGTTCTCTAAAGAAATATTACGTATTCGTGTGTAACGAAAATTAAGTATACGTGATAACAAAGTGCAAGTTTTAAATTAAAGAATCTCACAGCTCTTGATATCAGTGTAGTGCTATTTAATTTGTGTTAAGGATTAATAAAAAGAAGTGAATTTAAACTTAAAATCTGCGTAAGCCTACATTCTTGTCGCACCACGCCCTGATTAAGAGAAACGTGTCTCAAAAGTAATACTGACGCAGCCGAGGCAAAAACAAACATAAATAATATCTATATAAGAGTTTAATAACAAAGTTAATATAATATTTTTAAACTTGGATGTAACAACAAAAATACATCTTCAAATATGCTTCTCATACGTAGCAGCATATTACGTAACAAACAATCTTCTTCAAAATTAACGTCTATTCGTAGAGCTAACATCAACAACTCCAACGTAAAGGCAATAACTTCTTCAGATTTCACCATGTGTCTGTGAACAGCATAACCCAATTCGGATAAATACCATACCTGATGTTTAAGTTGAAGAGCCTGCAAGAATGCGACACAAAAACTTTCAAGAAAAGTTCCCATCCCAAACTACCCCATAGGGAAGGTATTCCGTTATGTTTTATTTTCTCAAAAGCAGCTTTAACGATTTGGTTTCAAACAACATATGTTTGGATGACGAAATAAATGTATACTTTGAATTTTCTAGGAATAGCCTCTAAAATAATATTCATTTTGAATGGGATGTGTATAGCTGGTAAACTGTAGACAAAATCTTACTGCACAAAAAGAATGCACATCTCGTTAAAGCATACAATTTGTCCAAAACTTGTTTGTAGTGTTAACCACTTCCGAGATATTCCTTATTATTGGTTTCAATTTTCAAATACTTATACGTTTCTCTAATGGGAAGTCGCTATTACTTTTTAACTTTATCTACCACGTACACTTCGCTTCAAAGGTAATGAACCGACTCTTGGACATAGAAGCGCGGTTCACAACATGCGACAGGCTGCAAGTTGTGTCGATCGAAAGCAGGTCGACTCTACTTGTATAGTGTATTCGCTGCTAATAAGACTAGGAACGAGTGGCCTCGGCGTAACATCCTTGTTTTCGGTACCGAGTTCGAAAAACTCCATGTTACCTGTGATTGTTTTCTTTTTTAAATATTTAGAAGTTTATTAGGTTGAAAATATTATTTCCCATCACTTCTGTTATGTAAAAGGTGACACCAAGCCTTAATACAAACACAAATAAACAAAAATAAACGTTCTTCTTATTCTTGAAAGTATGAAATACATAAAACTCACAAACAAACAGGCAGTGGTAGGCTTTAATACCTCGTTCACACCACCAGCGTCAACAACTACCCTCATTCTGCGAGGCATGGAGTCCATAAGGTTGTGGAAAAAGTCTAATGCTCTGGCAATCTCCGCCCTCACATCTAGCACCCTGTTCCACAACACATCTGCTGTACGGACGGGTGGGTACTCTGCTTAGTTAGAGCGTAGGACTCATTTTACACACATGTTCAATGGGATTCATATCAGGTGAACGTGGGGGCCAATCCAGCAGCTCGACTTCGCGTCTCCTTATAAATCATCTCTAAATCCTATCCTGCTGAACAAAAGATTCCTTTCATGGTATATTTCTCGAGCTGAAGAAACCATTGTGTTTTCATAAATATTTGCATAAACATCTGCCGTAAACCTACCGTGGATTCGTTCTTGTGTTCTTGAGGTCGCGCCCTCTCGTATGAGACCTGAAGAATAGGTTTTTGCCTTACGTTTAGGCACCAATTTGAAATAGGTTTGTTACGTTATCTATTTTTTACCACGCTTTGGGCGTCAATTTGAAGTAATTTGTATTGAAGGAGTTGTACGGTATTTCAACAGTTGGGGAGCCGAACTTGTAGTAGTTGCAACCGTACGTATAGTAAACAGTTTCCGGTAGCCTTCGCCCCAAATGTACCTTCAGGTGGCCATTGCCCCAAGTTTAAACTAAAGTAACTTTGTAATTTTATTGTTTCTTTAAGTATTAAATATTTATGTTTGCCTCGGCTGCGTCAGTATTATTGTTAGAGACATGGAAGTCTTGGCAGGGCGTGATGCGACAAGAATGTAGGCTTACGCAGATTTTAAGTTTTAATTCACTCCTTTTTATTAATCCTTGACACAAATTAAATAGCACTTCACTGATATCGAGAGCTGTGAGATTCTTTTATTTAATACTTGCACTTTTTAACACGTATACTATTTTCGTCTCACACGAATACGTAATTAATTTCTCGAGGACACATCTCGCGTCTGGTTAGTAACTCTGTCTGCAGGCAATTGAACTGATTTCAAGCGCCTAAACTTGTACATTTCTGTATGTCAAGTCTCTGATTGGCTATGTTTACTGCAATAGAATACCTGCATTTAACTAAAGCTTTTTTCTGGTTGTTGATTGGCTATTTTTATAAACTGTCACTAAAATCACATTAATGCTTCCAAGAATCACAAGTAACATTTAAACTCTCAAACTCATTATTGCCTCAAGGTTACCTCATTGTTAGCAACTTTTAACCTATTATTCTCACAGCTCCTACATTTTTAAATTACGTAATACGTTCATATAACATTATTGAACATGTATACAATAATATAAGCATATGCAATGACTGTTACATACATTTTACAAATTATTGCATACACATATTACTTCAAGGCGGGGTGTTATTGAATTTACTTATATAATTTGACTGAAATCATTTATGTGTTAAAAACACTGCCTTAGATCCATCCCCAAAATGCGACGCTAATGCAACTCGACGTGTTCAGCCGCCTCACGAAGCTCTCTCATATCAGTGGACATCCATATGATAAACACTAACAGGACCGTCATTGCTATTCGCGACAATTACTTCGTCTGAGAACGTCACATTTCTCCTATTGAAGTTCTGCCGGAGAGTAGCGTATGCTAGGCAGTCTACGATGTTCTTCTGCAAAGCTTTGCTTCTTTTCAGCTCGACGAGACCTTAATTGAACGCTCTCTAAAATGTCTGCCTGTGGTGCATGTGGAGCCGGGAAAGTTGGAGGTCGTCTTGAACCGAAAGGCTATTCTAAATGGCGCATTTCTGCTTGTCTCAACAAGGTGGCGTCTTGCTCCTCTGTAAAGAGCGTGGTTGTACAGGACGGATGGTTTGCAACTTCCCCTTGCTCGCGAAATCGTTTAGCCCATGTTTAAGCTGTTGACAACGGGACTCCGACTGCTGCACCTGCCCTCGATGCAGAACAACCTACTTGAATCAAACGAATTGAATTGGTGACGTCTGCCATTTCGAAGGATAATGGCGTAAACCCTGTGAGAGGGTCATCTTGTCTACTGGAAGCTCAGATATGTGCTGTAAGATGTGGCAACATCGCACTAGCATTCTAAGATTGCTTTACACTTTACGGCAAAAAAATCTGATGTGTTACACTCACATGACTTTCTCTACTCTTGTACAAACTATTTTTACAAACGCTTATTCTCCATCTACTTCATGTTAATCGAGATAAACATTTGCAGACTCTATCTTATTGCTAATTTTCTTGTAGACGTAAGGGGAATATATATTTACAAGGGCAATATAGAAATACAGTAGCCTTTAAGCACATACACATCTCTTAATAGCTGGTTGCTAGGTGCAGCACCATTCCCTTTGCCACAGATTAATACTCTTTGCATATCCAAGACAAAAAAATGAATCACGAATTCCCATTTGAGAAAATAAGTATTGAAAAATTTAAGAGAATAACAAGCAATATCTCGAAAATGGTTCACTCAACAAAAGAAATGTATATGACATAAATTGTGTATTTTAACGCAATCTACATTTTCTATGTAGTAAACTTTTGTCTATCTCTTATGATTTACCAGTTATGCAAAAGTCATTCACAATGGATACTTTTGGAGACTTCCCCGAAAATTCCAGATATACATTGTCATGAACATATCTTAAACGTATATTTTAATCAAAATCGTTAGAGCCATTTTTGAGAAAATTAAAGTTTTCGAAAAATCTTATATATAAAGGGTAATCTGGGGTAGGGGGATTTTTTGAAAACCTTCGTGTCGCATCTCTGGAAGATACTGAACCTAAATACCAAGTTTAGTGTTTATCCGACTGTTCGTTGTTAGGTTATGCTGTTCACAGACACACACACACGGCCATGTTTCCAAAAATGCTTTTTTTGGATTCAGGTGGTCTCAAAACATGTATTTCCGGTGAAATCTTGGTATCGAATTTTTGGGTGGAATACAATACTTTCCCTACTTACTATACGTAGTAGAGAAAGTAACAAAAGTAGTTCGCTGTCGCGACGGGATTCGAACCTGGAGCTTTGTCTTTCACCCACTCTAAGACATGTGTGTTAATTATATCCGCCATTCCTTTTCTTCATATTCTAACTCCAGTATGTTAACCATTGCGCTTGCATTGCCTTGCCAGACGTTGCATCTACCTTCCTATTTACGCTCTTAGAGGCCTTGATTGTTGTTAGAAATAAACCTACATAAAAATGAGCTCATTTTTAAAATCTAAACAAAGTTTAAAGTATCTAAAGTTTGGTTTCAATACTGTTAGTTTGCGGACTAAGGCTGTAACGCGACGAGCATGCGCAAAGCTCTTTATCGGGAACTTTGAACCTTGCGGCGGTTCATTATTTCTCATCAGAAGTGTACATAGTAGGTGGAGAAGATATTGCATTTCATCCAAACTTTCAATGCCGAGATTTCGTCGGAAATAAATGTTTTGAGGCCCACTGACTCCAAAAACATTTTTACTTTCTCTACCACGTACATAGTAGATAGAGAAGGTATTGCATTCCACCAAAAAGTTCGGTACTGAGATTTCACCGGAAATACATATTTTGAGACCCCCTGAATCCAAGAAAAACATTTTTAGAAAAAGGTCCATGCATGTGCCTGTCTGTGTGTCTGTGAACAGCATAACACAAAAAGAAAGGTCGGATAAATACCAAACTAGTTCATGTCTCTCAAAGACGCGACACGAACACGAATTTTGATTTCCCCCCAAAAATAACGATTTTGATTAAAATATCATATATTAAGGGTATGTACATAACAAATAAAATGTCTATCTTAAATTTTCTGGGAATAGCCTGTGAAGATATCTTCATTCGAAAGGAATTTTATATAATCTTGTATGACTGTTAAATGTTAGGCGATAGACGAAAATGTATTATACAAAACACGTAGATCTCTTTAAAACACACAATTTATTTCAAATAAGTTTTTGGTGACATAAGCTATTTCTGAGATCCCTTATTAATAGTTCCAACTGTTAATTACTTCTCTTAAATCCTGTCAACATTCAGTAGTTTCTCGCGATGTCATGGAAACAGTATGGAATTCTAAGGCCAGCGTATAGCGCTCAGTTCTAAAACATTTGACTGTCGCTATTCTCTTTGTATCTATAACGAAATGTGTAATGTAGCTATTCTGAAAAGGTTTATTTGAATTAATCTGTAGTAGATAGAAAAAAAATCTGATGTGTTACACTCACATGACTTTCTCTACTCTTACACAAGCTATTATTACAAACGCTTATTCTCCATATGCTTCATGTTAATCGAGATGTTAATCTTATTGCTAATTTTCTTGTAGACGCAAGGGGAATATGGTAGGCTTTAAGCGATAGTCAAATATTTTATGAGCTGGTTGCTATGTAGAGCATTCCATTCTGTTTGCATGTCCAGGACATAAAAAAAATGAATAACGAATTCCCATTTGAGAAAAAGTATAAGTATTGGAAAATTTAAGGGAATAACAAGCAATATTTCGAAAATGGTTCACTCAACAAAACAAATGTATATGACATAAATTGTGTATTTTAACGCGATCTACATTTTTTGTGCAGTAAAATTTTGTCGATCTCTTATGGTTTACCAGTTATACAAAAGTCGTTCACAATGAAGAATACTTTTGGAGACATTCGCAGAAAATTCGAGATAAACATTTGATTTGTCATGAAAATATATTAAACATATGATATATATTTTAATCAAAATCGTTTGAGCCATTTTTGAGAAAATTAACATTTTCGAAAAATGTTCCATCTAAAAGGTAATCTGGGGTGGAGGAGTTTCTTGGAAACCTTCGTACCGCATCTCTGGAAGATACTGAACCTAAATACCAAGTTTGGTGTTTATCCAACTGTTCGTTTCTAGTTATGCTGTTCACAGACACACAGACACACACACGGACATGTTTCCAAAAAGGCTTTTTTTTGATTCAGGGGTCTCAAAATCTCAAAACATGTATTTCCGGTGAAATCTCGGTGTCGAATTTTTGGTGGAATACAATACTTCCCCTACTTACTATACGTAATAGAGAAAGCAATAAGCCTTATTAAGAATACTTTGTATACTCACTAATAAAGATAGAGGGTAGGGAAAGCCAGTGAATGTATCACATCAGATTTTTCTCTAGGTCATGCAAAGAGCATGGAATTTAAAAGTGTCACTATTGCACCCAAGAATTTCATATCGAGATTTCGCCGTGTTTCTAAACAGCATAATCCAATTCGGTTATATGCACGTAGTGACACCCTTTTTAAAAATCTTACTATCGCTTTACCTACAACGAAATGTGTAAATGTGAACTGAAAATTTATCTAGATTAACAAGAAGTAGAATAATAACAGTATGTAAGAATAGTTTGTAAAAAATGAGTAGGGAAGGTAATCTGAATGCAACACCAGAGTTTTGAAGTAAGCATACAATTTAGCATTTAGTGATATTGTATTTATATTCTAAGTTTACTTTTGCTGTAGTTTTTACTTTCCTAGGGGAATTATTACATTCCAACAAAAATTCGATATCAAGATTTCACCGATATACACGTTTTGAGGTGCCCTGAATCCAAATAAAACATTTTTAGAGACATTTCCGTGTGTGTATCTGTGTGTCTGTCAGTCTGTGAACAGCATAACTCAAAAACAAATGTCGGATAAATACTGCACTTGGTACTTCAGTTTACTATCTTCCAAAGATGCTACACAAAGATTTTCAAGAAAATCCCCACCCCAGACTACCCTTTACATGGAACATTTTTCGCAAATTTTGATTTTCTCAAAAATGGCTCTAACGATTGATTAAAATATCATATGTTTAAGATATTTTCATGGCAAATGAAATGTATATCTTGAATTTCCTGGGATGCCCCCAAAAACCCTCTTCATTCTGAATGACTTTCGCATAACTGGTAAGCCGTAATAGATAGACAGAATTTTACTACACAAAAAGGTAGATCACGCTAAAACACACAATTTATGTCATATACATTTTTTTGTGGAGTGAAACATTTCCGAGGTATTTCTCGTTATTTGGTGAAATTTTTCAATACTTATAGTTTTTCTAATATGAGAATTCGTTATTCTTTTTTTTATCTCCTGGACATTCAACGAGAATGGAATACTCCACATAGCAACCAGCTCTTAAAAAAATTGACTATCGCTTAAAGCCTACCAATTCCTCTTGCATCTACAAGAAAATTAGCAATTGTAAGATAGTTTCTGCAAATGTTTATCTCGATTAACATGAGGTAGATGGAGAATAAGCGTTTGTAAAAATATTTTGCACAAGAGTAGAGAAAGTCATGTGAGTGTAACATATCCGATTTTGTTTTATGTCTTGTGCGAGGTGTTGTAACAAATTGCTCCTATTGATTTCCATGAGTGCGATCAGTCATTTCATTCAGTTCAAGCCGGTAAAGAGTGACATGTCATAACTCAGTTCTTCGTTGCATGAAAAGAAACGAGTTTGCCTTCAGCAATGTGAACAAACAGCACAACACACACGTTTAACCCGGGGAGTGAGTTGATAAATAACTAGAGAGCTACATCATTTGGGGAGTGGTACTTTGTGCACAATGCGCAGACTGCCTCCTATAGGTACGTAGAGGCCTAGTCCTTTGTTGGTACCATTTTAACATACACAGATCTCAAATACTAAATTCTTATTTCACGCAATACACTGTTGTAAACAAACCCGTTAGTATTCTAATGGACGGGAGCATCAGGCAACAGAGTAAAGGACACTGCAGCTTAATTTTTAAGAGAAAATTATGAAAATAATTTATGCTTAATTGTTGTCACGCTTGTTTTACAACAATGCTGTATTTGCGTTGAAATCCCTTGCAGGCGTTGAACACCTCTATCTTGGAGGTTTTGTTTCGGCTCCCAATCAGTTTTGGGTTGTTTGATATAAATCATTACACACCTTTGTGAATAATTTTATTTACATTTTTATTTTCTTAATTATTCATCTACTATTCCTAAGTTTTATATACCTGCCTTCGTTAACCTATACCTACCGTTATTAAACGGGAGCGAAATAAGATTATTATTATTCTTATTATTAATGCTATTACTATTATTTGGAAGTATTGTATTCCACCCAAAAATTCGATACCGAGATTTCACCGGAAATATATGTTTTGAGATCCCTGAATCCAAAAAAAGTATTTTAGGAAATATGTCCGTGTGTGTGTCTGTGTTTCTGTGTGTGTGTCTGTGTGTCTGTGAACAGCATAACTCAGAAACGAAATGGGATAAACACCAAACTTGGTATTTAGGTTCAGTATCTTCCAGAGATGCGACACGAAGGTTTTCAAGAAGATCCCCCACCCCAGATTACTCTTTACATGGAACACTTTTCGAAAATTTTAATTTTCTCAAAAATGGCTCTTAACGATTTTGATTAAAATATCATATGTTTAAGATATTTTCATGACAAATAAAATGTATATCTTGAATTTTCTGGGAATATCTCCAAAAGTATTCTTCATTGTGAACGACTTCTGCATAACTGTTAAACCATAAGAGATAGACAAACGTTTAGTACACAGAAAATGTAGATCGCGTTAAAATACACAATTTATGTCATATATA
Organism: Deroplatys truncata; assembly: GCA_030765065.1. Taxonomy (NCBI): domain Eukaryota; kingdom Metazoa; phylum Arthropoda; class Insecta; order Mantodea; family Mantidae; genus Deroplatys; species Deroplatys truncata. Next base: position 183,169,510 of record CM060986.1, read on the forward strand.
TTTTTTTGTTGAGTGAACCATTTTCGAGATATTGCTTGTTATTCCCTTAAGTTTTTCAATACTTATTTTCTCAAATGGCAATTCGTTATTAAGTTTTTTGTCTTGGATATGCAAAGAGTATTAATCTGTGGCAAAGGGAATGGCAACCAACTATTAAGAGATATGTCTATGCTTAAAGGCTACTGTATATCTATATTGCCCTTGCAAATACAAACCAAGGGGAACATGGTACGCCTTAAGCGATAGTCAAATATTTTTAAAACTGGTCGCTATGTGTAAAATGTAATTCTCTTTGCTTGTCAAAAGATCGTTTCTGCAAATGTTTATCTCGATTAATATGAAATAGATGGAGAATAAGAGTTTGTAAAAATACTTTGTATAAGAGTAGAGCAAGTCGGGTGAGTGTAACACATCAGATTTTTTATATGCTAATGGCACCGTGTAGAATATGCAAACTACTTAGAGACGTTTCTTTGTTTTCCTTTAAACCCATGTTCTCTCATTCTTGGCTGTGGGATTTCTTTCTCTCTTCTGTCCGTATTGTTCCATTTTTTTATTTTTTCGGTTTGTCCTCTTGGTCAACTTGCTGTTTATGCACTTTGATTCTAAAGATGTCTCTGTTTAGGATATCTTCTTACGTAGATCCTGCCAATTTACTTCACCTATTCACTTCATAGTATCTGCTGGCACTTTACTTTAATGTTCGTGAATTCCATTATTTGTTTTGTCAGCCTGTTTTGAGTTCATTCGTTTAATATGTTCATAAGATTTTAACCTTCGTTTTATAAGGTCACGGTGAATGTCTGCTTATATGTTATTTAACTTTTACTTCTGAGCCTGTATTGTTCACCTATGGCTTGTCGTTCTGAAGTTTTCTTAATTTTTTCACATTTTCGAATCTACCTTTCTGTTCAAAATTGTTTGCAAATTTTCTTGTGGGTGCAAGGGGAATATGATAGGCTTTAAGTGATAGTCAAATGTTTTAAGAGCTGGTTGCTATGTGGAGCATTCCATTCTCTTTGCATGATCAGGACATAAATAAATTCTGATGTGTTGCACTCACATAACTTCTCTACACTTGTAGAAACTGTTTTTACAAACGCTTATTATCAATCTACTTCATATTAATCGAGATAAACATTTGCAGAAACTATCTTATTGCTAATTTTCTTGTAGGTGCAAGGTTATAAACGATAGCCAAATCTTTTAAGAGCTGGTTGCTATGTGGAGCATTTCACTCTGTTTGCATATCCATGAGATTAAAAAACGAATAACGAATTCCCATTTGCGGAAAGGTATAAGTATTGAAAATTCAAACCAATAACAAGGAATATCTCGGAAATGGGTTGTAAAATATTGTGGAATCTCTTACGGTTTACCAGTTATGCGAATGTCATTCAGAATGAAGACGACGTTTAGGGATATTCCCAGGAAATTCAATATATACATTTCATTTGTCATAAAATATCTTAAACATATGATATTTTAATCAAAATCGTTAGAGCCATTATTGGGAAAATAAAAATTTTCAAAAAATGTCCCATCTTCGTGTTGCATCCTTGGAAGATACTAAACTCAAATGAGAAGTTTGGTATTTATCCGACTTTTCGTTTTGAGTTGTGCTGTTCACAGACAGACACAGACAGACACACATACATACACGGGCATGTTTTCAAAAGTGCTTTATTTGATTTCAGGGCACCTAAACATATATTTCTGGTGAAATCTCGGTTTCGAATTTTTGGGTGGAATGTAATACTTCTACTTACTATACATAGTGGAGAAAGTAGCTTTAACGGAAGCCCAAAGACGATCACGTGCATGTGTATGCTAGGAAGCAAGGTGACCTTATTTAATTACAAGGTTCACTTATAGCCAAACGCTGCTGAGTTGTTGTACACATACTATTTCTCGCTTAATTTCTACATATACTAAAATTCTAACAGAATTTTTCTGTTATTTTTTTATTTTTGATTAATAACTGATACTTACGTGTATAATGGTTTACCTTACAGTCATAAATAGCATTTAAAAATGTGTGTGTGCGTGCACAAAAGTCGCATAAATACCATCTTGGTATTTAAGTTCAACCCTTCCAAATATGTGACATGAGGGCTTTCAAGAAAATCTCCCAACTTCAACTACCATGTATATTCCAAATTGTTCCGTATTTTTAATTTACTCAAAAATGAGTCAACGATTTTGATTAAAATAACATAAGTTTAAGACATTTCCATGACTAAAAGAGTATATATGTTCAACTCTGAATAGACTATGAAGTGCTCTTCATGCGAAATTAATTTTGCATAATTTAGCATAACTTGAGGCAGTATTTTTAACACAAATGTTTTCAGTGTAATTATATACATGTAAATTCAACAATTGCCTTGAAGCAATAATGTAATTTTAGTGACAGTTTATAAAATAGCCAATCAACAGTCAGAAAAAGCTTTGGTTAAATGAAGGTATTCTATTGGATTAGGAATAGCCAATAAGAGACTTGAAATACAGAAATTTACAAGTTTAGGCGGTTGAAATCAATTCAGTTGCCTGTAAACAGTGTTCCTAACCGGACGCGAGACACGTCCTCGAGAGATTTGATACGTATTTGTGTGAGACGAAAAATAAGTTTTCATGTTCAAAAATGCAATTAATTAATAAAAAGAATCTCACAGCTCTCTATATCAGTGAAGTGTTATTTAAATCGTATCAAGCATTAAAATTATAATCTGTGTAAAGCTACATTCTTAGTCGCACCACAACCCTGCCAAGACATCCATCTCTCTAACAATAATACTGACGCAGCCGAGGCAAACATAAATATAATAATTAAAGAAACAGTCAAATTACAAAGTTAATGTTTTTTTAAACTTGGGCAAAGGCCACCTGAAAGTACATTTGGGGCGAAGGCTATCGCAAAATGTTTACTATACGTGCGGTTGCAACTATTACAAGTTCGGCTCCCCAACAGTTGAAACATAATACAACTCCTTCAATACAAACTACTTCAAATTGACGCCAAAAGCGTGATGCAAATAATGTAACAAACCATTTCTCAAACTAATAAACCATAGGAGATAGACAAGAGCTTATTGTGCAAAAATATAGAGCTCATTGAGGTATACAGTTAATGTCAAATAACTATTTCAGAAGCATAAAAGGTTTTAGAAATACTCTTTATTACATTTATAAATTCATTATTAGATTTTATTCAAATGTTATGCGACATCTTACGCGATTATTCTTTCTTTTCACATGGGTTCACTAGTTACTAAAACAAACGAGCGATATGCGAAGACTTGTGATTCAATTATTGCTTAATTTGAGCATATTTATAGCACAAAATGCATCGTGAGCAAGTAAATGTAATCGCTGTAATACTACATAAAGCTGTGATGGGTACGGAAAGTCGTGAGAGTGGACGCTTACAATTTTTAGTTATAGAAATATTATTAAGAATGAAGAGGGCATTTATTTATGCAAAGTTCAAGTTAAAACTTCTATTTATCTTGATATGTTAAGCAGAATACTTAGTTCCATTTTTGAAAAAAATAATCCACAACAAAATATTTCTACGTAAACAATTATTTGAATTGGCAGAATTGCTGGAAAATCCTTACCATGCGCCTGTGAAAGACGTTAATACTTAGAGTTGGATTATACCACTTCTAATTTTTTAGTTCTGCTGTTCACCTTGTATAAATTTCCAGAAACCCCTTTTACTTCCCTACTACTTGCCTAGAGAAAGTAGAGGAAGTATTGTATTCACCCAAAAATTCGTTATGGAGATTTCAATATAAATACACCTTTTGAGGTCACCTGAGTTTTAAAAAAAGGTTTCAGTTAAAAGCGCGCTATAACTCAAAAATGAAAAGTTTATACCAAACTTTTTTTAAGTTCAGAATATTCCAAGTATGCACAAGTAAGTATTTAAAATAATTCCCCACTCCATGCAACATTCTTCGAAATTGTTTATTTTTTCAAAATGGCACTGACGATTTCGCTTAAAATAATGTATGTTTAAAATATTTACATGACAAGTAAGATGTATATCCTGAGATTTCTGGGAATAGCCTGTGAAGTCCTCTTAATTCTGAATGAATTTCGTAAAACTGGTTAACAATAAGACATGAACAAAACTTCCTACATAAAAAAATTAGATCCTGTTAAAGCACGCAATTTAATATATTTGTTCGTGGCGTTGTCTATTTTCGAGATATTCTTCGTTATTGCTTTGAACTTTTCTATACTTATACTTCTTTTCATTCCCTACTGATTATCTATAGTAAGTAGAAGAAGTGTTGTGTTCCACCAAAAATTCTATTCCGAGACTTTGCCGGAAATACAAGTTTTGCGACTGCCTGAATCCAGAAAAAGCATTTTTAGAAAAGAGTATCTGTGAGCAACACAACTCAATAATGAAAGTCGGCTAAACACCAAAGTTGGTATTTAACTTCAGTGCATTCCAAGGATACAACACGAAGATTTTCAAGAAAACCCTCACCCCCAAACTAACCTTTACATTGAACATTTTTCATTATCTTTCATATTCTCAATAATGACTAACGATTTTGATTAAAATACCCTTGCATGTTTACCTTGAACTTTCTGTGAGTAGCCTGGGAAATCCTCTTAATTCTGAATGACCTTTTTATAATTTGCAAACCCTAACAGACAGACAAACTCTTGCTGCACAAAGAATGCAGATCTCGTTAAAGCACACAATTTATGTCAAGTAAAAAAAATGTTTGTGGCATAAATCATTTTCTTGGTTATTGGCTTGAGTTTTCAAATATTTAACACCTTTCTTAATAGGAAAATCGCTATGCGTTTTCTCGTAGTCATGCAAAGAGAATGGAATTTCAAAGCCGTCACTTAGGAAACCGCTTTTTAAAAATTGACTATCGGTTTAGCCCAGTTGCGTGCTGCTCATACCTACAACGAAATGTATGAAAGTCATTTATCTCGATTATCAAGATTAGATAAAAGAAGAATCTTTCATATAGAATAGTGAGTAGAGAAAATCATATGAATGCAATATATAAAATTTCTTTGTTTTATTTAAATGTGTGTTTCTGGTGAAATCTCAATATCGAAAGTTTGGGCTTGGTTGCATTACTTTCTGTCCCAAAGGTGAATCTTAGGAAAAACATAAAAATTTCTTCTTCGAATAAAAACGTGTTTCGTTTATATGGTGGACCACTTAAGTGGAGACTGTACAATATCTCCAAAACTAAGCGTTGTAGAAAGAAATGTCTTGAATAAACGTTGCTTGATATTATGGGGGAAAGTAATTGTCATTAGTCGTGTTTTATCTGGAGAGCTATTATGGTCATTGTAGGGTTAATTTAAATTGACCCTAATTTTAGGTTCCCATTTAAAAAATTAAATTGACCCTAAAATGACCATCATAGCATCTACAAACAAAGTATGACTAATAACATTTACTTTCCCGATAATATCAAGCAACTTTTATCAAAGACATTTGTTTATACAACGCTTAGTTTTGGAGCTATTGTGCAGTTTCAACTTAAATGGTCCATCCTGTATTACGGAAGTAGGTACATAAAAGTTTTGGACTTGTTTGAAGTCGATGGCCGGTTTTTATCAACGTCTCCTTCCGATTCTTGTAATGTAATGTCTTCTCAACAAAGGTTAAGTTGGCAGGTGTAGCTAAGACTGTTTACAAAGTAACCACTCTGTACATCTGAAGCACCTGCAGAACACGTGTAGCTGCTTCAGAATTAACCTAAATGTTTGAACAGATAAGAGGTATTTCCATAAACTTTCGGAGTTATTTTCTGCTAGGCAGAACACCTGAGACAACAAAAGTGAGAGTCACACGTGTTTGTGATTACACAATGTCTGGGCATCATCGACCACTGGACTTACACTTTGAAGTTATCTCCACCACTAGATACGTGATTTTGTGAAACTACTCAATAAGGGTCACATTCACTCATATCACTGAATTTGAGTGTAGAGCACCTATTAGAGTCACTATCCGCGTCTGCCCATTTACATAAGACAACTCCCGAATCGTTGCATGCATGTTGACGTGCATATAAAGAGGCCCATATTAGAACGCAATTGTTTATGTTGGTACTAACAAATCTAGCCTCACCATCTGCCAGTATGACCTCTGCTTCTTCAGTATAATCCAGCACTAAATTGGCACCGCCGAAGGGTAACTTTACAAGCTAGTTGACCATGTTCTCATTAGCGGCTTATCATTAAGGCAATGCTTCGTTAAATTTTGGCGCAAAAATCATATGTATTTTATTTTATGTGTTCAAAATGAGCACCATTTGTTATGCGAGGACGACCAGTGCTTTTCCGTTTGCATACGCAAACATCTTCTATGAATTTATTATATCAATTGTAACATTTTTATGACGGGCGGTTCGCTGTTGAACTTACAACAAAATGCACGCTGCAATGAAACAATGGATTCACTCTTTGCATAATGCAGCACACAAAACGACTTTTCCTGTGGCGTCGCCATTTTATCGTAAAAAAACACAGTGTCGCTGTAGGCACTGAATAGAACTAATAGGTTGGGCTTAAAATTTTGAACTTTTCTCTATTCAATGATGTTTCGTATGTGTGGCTATCTATTGTTGTTCATTAACAATGAATATTTAAAATCTGTTCCTTCTTTTTGAATAACCCTGTATAATAAAAACGTATAAATAAAGATGAAAGTAAGAACCTTATACTTTTTTCTTTTAATATACTAAAACATTAAATTTTCATACTAAAATTCAGTTTTCTTATTGCTGTTTGATGGCGGTAATAACTTAAACCTTCGTCTCCAAGTCGTTTTATTTTTATTTATGGACTCTAACTGCTGTGGTTCCTAGCGTCCCATTCTACAGTGTGCCCGAAAGACAGGAAATTTTGCTTAGAAGCCCCTTTATCAGTCTTGAGGTTCTTTTACGTTCCGTAAATCTACGACACGGGACCACTGGCTTTACTTCCCTTCCGAAGGAAGCCATACTAAAGATTTTTACGCCCGAAAAAATCCATCACCCTCCGCCGGGTTTGAACCCGCGATCTGGGGTACCCCTGGATCACGGAGGACGACTCCATGCCGCTGATGAAAGTTTTCATGTTAATGTCGTAGTTATCGTTCGGTTTAACGACACATGCAAATAGTTCTTACTCCCTTTTTCTAGAAGCCCGAACTAAGCTATTTTGGTTTAGCCTTTTCCTGTGTACCAATCGTAGGGAAACTCTATCATACCACCTCTTCATTTCACATTAACATGTTCATTGGCTCCATTTGTGTTAATGAATTGTTTTTCAGGCTAGTCACATAGAGAAGTGAACCGGCTGAGTGGAGTCAGAGGTTGGTTACCTAAAGGTGCAAACCCTATGGAGAGTTAGTTCATATTTTATATCTAAGAGTAACCGTGAAAACCTATAAAAATAAAAAAAACTCTTGATTAAAATAAACTGCTCAGCCCAGAAGTTGTTGAGTCATGAAAATCGTATCGTAATACTACGCCAAGTAGCTGATCAATAGCCACATTTTATTACACATACTTCATTAGCGTCAGCGTAAACTTTTAAATTCTTGTTGCATATTCTGAAAAAGAAATGTTTAACATTATACAGTCTGATTGTAAAATAGTTCAAACATTATGGACATAATTGCATGAAAATTGCAGAAAATTTGTCGTATATTTAAGGAGGACTGAACTAAATTTTTAAAGACTTCTAACAATACATATAAAACATTCTGAGCACATTGTTGTAAACTGCGTCGTTCTGCGACCTCTCGTCTTCATTCTGGAAGCACTTTTATGTTTAATGCTCACCTCGCGGTGACGTCATCAGTCTAGGATCGCAACACGCTACTCATTGTAAATTGCATTAAAGTTAGCTTTGTTGTATTTAACTTCAGTTGTTTTTTGTGAATGTAGGACAGTTTTCCGTTCCTAGTGTTCTGTGAGGTCAAGTGTGAGGTCAAGTGTGAGGTCAGCATCTGCATGCTGTGCTTGTGGTTGTGCAAATAATTCCGGCGTAAACAAAAGTGTTGATTATTAATCTTTCCCTGATAGAGGTAAGAATCGACATATGTACTACAAATGGTTCCTGCTGTGAAACCCAAAAACTTTGTGCCAACCAAAAATGCTAGAGTATGTGAAACTCATTTCAAAGAAAGTGATTTTTAATGAGTCGGATATTATAAAAATAAGAAAAATGAAGAACGAGTAATTTAAAAGCCTTAGACTGAAAAATAATATGGTGCCTTAGAAATGTTTAGGACTAGAAGAAAAACTCCCCCCAAAAAGTGGTGCTACAAACCGCAGTTCTGTGGAAATTCTGTCGCTGATGGACGGATACCTCCAGACTCGATATTTTTGGGCTCAGAGGACTTATTTCTGTCATCGATGGCAAAACTGTTGTTAGCAGGAGCTATTCGTGAATTCCCGTAGAACTGAAGATTAACAAAGGCCTAAAAAATGTAGGCCATAGAAATACGCCCACAGCTGGAAGAGCGACGGGGAAAAGGATATAAATACAAAGAGTAATATTAAAAAAAGTTTACAGAGTTGCGTAAACAAAATTTTTGTGATAAGTTTTTTCCAACCTGAAGAAATTGAAGTAATATAAAATATTACTTTGTTTACATTTTTACTTACTCTACTACTCTACTCTCTACTAATTATAGTAAGTAGAGGAAGGGCGCCCTGAATCTAAAGAAATCATTTTTGAAAACATGTCCCTCTATGTGTCTATGAACAGCAGAACTCAAAAACGAAAAGTCAGATAAATATCAAACTTGGTATTTGACTTTAGTATCCTCCAAGGATGCGACACGAAGATTTTCAAGAAAAACACCCACCCCCAACTATTCTTCACATGGAACATTTTTTCGGAAACTTTTATTTTCTAAAAACTGCCTCTAACAATTTGATTAAAATAGGGTACATAAAAGATATTTACGTGACAAATAAAATTTACATTTTGAATAGACGAAAAATTATATACTACAGAAGAAATACAGATCTATTTAAAACACAAATTTAAAATAAGTTTTTTTGTGGCATAAACCATTTCTGAGATACCCGTTATTAAAGTTTCAAATTGTTCTATACTTGTCATTCTTTTAAAGTCAAATCGATTTTCAGTTGTTTCTCGCGATTGCATGGAAACAGATTGCAATTTTAACGCCAGCATATAGCGTTCAGTTCTTAAACATTTGACTATCGCTGTTCCCTTTGTATTTATAACGAAATGAGTAACGTAGCTATTTTTGCAAAGGTTTATTTGAATTAAATGTAGTATATAGATAGAAAAATAAGCTTTAGTAAGAATAGTTTGAATATCCAGTAATAAAGATAGAGGGTAGAGAAAGCCATGTGAATGTATCACATAACAATATTTTTGCTTTATGAACAGAAATACTTATAAAATCATGATATAGCACAGCTACGAACTCTAAAGTAAACCACAAGGTCTTTCTCTCTTTTCGCATTTTGTGGCCGAAAGTAATACGCAGAAGTGCTTCTGGCTTCCTAAGCCTCGCTAAAGGAATTAGAGATCTTAATCCGCTAGAGAAAGGCACATCTGTATCCTTAGGGAAATTGACGTATGTACATGGTAAAAAAGTTAAATAGAGAGCAGCCCTTTGCTTAAAATTCTCATTAAGGAAATATCTGGTGGCCTATTAGAACTGGAGTTCTGGAGAAAAAAGCAATTGACCTTTTACTTATATTTCTTTCTTTCGCTTGAAGTTAAGAGCCCCCCCCCATTTGAAAAATCAGCCTTATGCTACATATATTTTTATTTTCTCTACTACGTAAAGTAAATAGCAGAAGTATTGCATTTTACCCAAAAATTCAATACTGAGATTTCACCAAAATACATGTTTTGAGACCCCCTGAATTGAAGAAGAGAACTTTTAGAAAAAGGTTCTTGTGTGAGTCGGATAAATACCAACTTGATATATAGGTTCAGTATCTTTCAAAGATAGGAAACGAAAAATTTTGAATTTCTCAAGAATTTTGATTAAAATATCATATATATATGAAATATTCATGACAAATAAAATGTATATCTTGAATTTTCTGGGAATGTCCCCAAAAGTCCTCTTCTTTCTGAATGGCTTTTGCATAACTAGTAAGCCGTAAGTGACAGATAAAATTTTTCTACACAAAAAATGTAGATCTCGTTAAAACACACAATTTATTTCACATACATCTTTTGTGGAGTGTACCATTTCCGAGATATTCCTTTTTATTTGTTTGAATTTTCCAATACTTAAACTTTTTCCCAAAAAACGGAAATTCGCTATTCGTTTTTTTATGTCCTGCACATACAAAGAGAATGGAATGCTCCACAAAGCAACCAGCTCTTAAAAGATTTGAGAATCGCTTAAAGCCTAACGTATTCCTCTTGCACCTATAAAAAATTAGTAATAAGTTTCTGCAAATGCTTATCTCGATTAACATGAAGTAGGTGGAGAACAAGCGTTTGTAAAAGTAGTTTGTTCAAGAGTAGAGAAATGCGAGTGCATCACGTCAGATTTTTACTTTCTCTACTACGTATAGTAAGTAGGGGAAGTATTGCATTCGACGCAAAAATTCGATACCGAGATTTCACCGGAAATACATGTTTTGAGACTCCCTGAATCCAAAAAAAAGCACTTTTGGAAACATGTCCGTGTGTGTGTCTGTGTGTGTGTGTGTGTGTGTGTGTGTGTGTGTCTGTGTGTCTGTGTGTCTGTGAACAGCATAACTCAGAAACGAACAGTCGGATAAACACCAAACTTGGTATTTAGATTCAGTATCTTCCAGAGATGCGACACGAAGGTTTTCAAGAAAATCCCCCCACCCCAGACTACCCTTTACATGGAACATTTTTCGAAAATTTTAATTTTCTCAAAAATGGCTCTAACGATTTTGATTAAAATATCATATGTTTAAGGTATTTTCATGACAAATGAAATGTATATCTCGAATTTTCTGGGAATGTCTCCAAAAGTGTTCTTCATTCTGAACGACTTTTGCGTAACTGGTAAACCATAAGAGATAGACAAAATTTTACTGCACAAAAATGTAGATTGCGTTACAATACACAATTTATGTCATATACATTTTTTTTTTTTTGTTGAGTGAACCGTTTTCGAGATATTGCTTGTTATTCCCTTAAATTTTCCAATAACTTATACTTTTTCTCAAATTCGTTACTCATTTTTACTTTCTCTACTACGTATAGTAAGTAGGGGAAGTATTGCATTCCACCCAAAAATTCGATACCGAGATTTCACCGGAAATACACGTTTTGAGAACTCCTGAATCCAAAAAAAGCATTTTTGGAAACATGTCCGTGTGTGTGTCTGTGTGTGTGTGTGTGTGTCTGTGTGTGTGTGTGTCTGTGTGTGTGTGTGTGTGTCTGTGAACAGCATAACTCAAAAACGAACAATCGGATAAGCACCAAACTTGGTATTTAGGTTCAGTATCTTCCAGAGATGCGACACGAAGGTTTTCAAGAAAATCCCCCCACCCCAGACTACCCTTTACATGGAACATTTTTCGAACATTTTAATTTTCTCAAAAATGGCTCTAACGATTTTGATGAAAATATCATATGTTTAGGGTAATGTCATGAGAAATGAAATGTATATCTCGAATTTTCTGGGAATGTCTCCAAAAGTATTCTTCATTGTGAACGACTTTTGCATAACTGGTAAACCATAAGAGATAGACAAAAGTTTACTACACAAAAAATGTAGATCGCGTTAAAATACACAATTTATGTCATATACATTTCTTTTGTTGAGTGAACCGTTTTCGAGATATTGCTTGTTATTTCCTTAAATTTTCCAATACTTATACTTTTTCTCAAATGCGTTATTCATTTTTTTTATGTCCTGGACATGCAAAGAGAATGGAATGCGTCACATAGCAACCAGCGTTAAAATATTTGACTATCGCTTAAAAGCTACCATATTTTCCTTGCATCTACAAGAAAATTACCAATAAGATTGACATCTCGATATCTGGATTAACATGAAGCATATGGAGATTAGGCGTTTGTAAAATTAGGTTGTACAAGAGTAGAGAAAGTTATGTGAGTGTAACACATCAGATTTTTTTATGTCCTGGACATGCAAAGAGAATGGAATGCGCCACATAGCAACCAGCGCTTAAATATTTGACTATCGCTTAAAACCTACCATATTCCCCTTGCTTCTACAAGAAAATTAGCAATAATATTGACATCTCGATATCTCGATTAACATGAAGCATATGGAGAATAAGCGTTTGTAAAAGTAGTTTGTACAAGAGTAGAGAAAGTCATGTGAGTGTAACACATCAGATTTTTTCTAGTAACCTCGAATTGCTTATATGGGCTATGCGAGCCCTCGTTTGAGCTACAGTTCTGTAAAAGTAGTCTCAATAGTATTGATCACTTAAGGAATATTCGTATCGGTAATTTAAGTGCTTTGCCCAGTATAAGAAATTCTCATATAAAACTAAAACAGCTTTGTTCATGTAATATGTGTCATCGATGTACACCTTTGAAAATGAACTGTAATGTGTAAATCAAATTTTGCAAGCATGACTGATGTTAATGAACCATAAAACCTTTTAATTAGCCAAACTCTGGCCTCGGTATGGATCAACCATCTGCGTTTTAAAGAATCTGCCAACGGCATATTTGAAACTGTTTAGACGTCTATTGCAGGTTACTCTACACAATAACACGAACGTAAGAAACGTTTAAGAGTTGGGAGAAAGTGAAACGCCAAATATCCAGCAGTCAACCCAAGAGGACTAATTAACGCATTTAACTTTCACTAAACATTTCGCCAAGCATTCCAACATTCCAACAGGCAATAACCGCTGAACGATTACTTAGCTCTTCATCAAACTAATTCACTTTCATTCCGCAAATAATATGGACCTATGGCAAGAAAGTAAACCAGCAGTATAGAGTGATATCACTTTCACAATCAAACAGAAATTAGATTAAGAAATATTCTTTATATAAAAGGATTGGTTTTGCGCATAAGAAAGTAAAGAATGTATTGCACTCACATGGCTTTCTCTATTCTTGTACAACCTATTTTTACAAACGCTTATTCTCCATATACTTGTAGCTGTAGTACGTTTTCGTCTATCGCTTAACGTTTACACAAGTTTGTACAACAATCCTTCACAGGCTATTCCCAGAAAATTCAAGATATACATTTTATTTACCATCTTTAACATGCGGTATTTGAATCAAAATCGTTAGAGCCAGTTTTGAGAAAATAATAATTTCGAAAAAGCTTCCATGTAAACGGTATTCGGGTGGGCGGATTTTTGCTTTCTCTACTACGTATAGTAAGTAGGGAAAATATCGTATTCCACCCAAAAATTCGATACCAAGATTTCAACGGAAATACATGTTTTGAGACCCCCTGAATAAAAAAAACATTTTTGGAAAATGTCCGTGTGTCTGTGTGTGTGTGTGTGTGTGTGTGTGTGTGAACAGCATAACTCAGAAACGTACAGTCGGATAAACACCAAACTTAGTATTTAGGTTCAGTATCTTCCAGAGATGCGACACGAAGGTTTTCAAGAAAATCCCCCCACCCCAGATTACCCTTTACATGGAACATTTTTCGAAAATTTTAATTTTCTCAAAAATGGCTCTAACGATTTTGATTAAAATATCATATGTTTCAAATATTTTTATGACAAATAAAATGTATATCTTGAATTTCCTGGGAATGTCTCCAAAAGTATTCTTCATTGTGAACGACTTTTGCATAACTGGTAAACCATAAGAGATAGACAAAATTTGACTACACAAAAAATGTAGATCGCGTTAAAATACACAATTTATGTCATATACATTGTTTTTGTTGAGTGAACCATTTTCGAGATATTGCTAGTTATTCCCTTAAATGTTTCAATACTTATTTTCTCAAATGGGAATTCGTTATTCATTTTTTTGTCTTGGATATGCAAAGAGTATTAATCTGTGGCAAAGGGAATGGTGCTGCACCTAGCAACCAGCTATTAAGAGATATGTATGTGCTTAAAGGCTACTGTATTTCCAAGTTGCCCTTGTAAATATATATTACCCTTACATCTACAAGAAAATTAGCAATAAGATAGACTCTGCAAATGTTTATCTCGATTAACATGAGGTAGATGGAGAAAAAGCGATTGTATAAATAGTTTGTACAATAGCAGAGAAAGTCATGTGAGTGTAACACATCAGATTTTTTGAAAATATTCGTGTCGCATCTTTGAAGATACTTAACTTAAATATAAAGTTTCGTATTTATCAATTATTTCGTTTTTGAGTATTGCTGTTCTCACACACTAATTGGTATACAAACTATTCGTATTTAAGCCTATTTTTCTATCTACTACATTTAATTCAAAGAAACCTTCGCAGGAAAGCTACATTACACATTTCGTTATAGATACAAAGAGAACAGCGATATTCAAATGTTTTACAACTGGATGATATACGCCGGCCTTAAAATTCCACACTGTCTCCATGGAATTGCGAGGAACAACTGAATGTTGACAGAACTTTATAAAATCACCAAGTATGAGCAATTCGAACTATTAATAACGGATATCTCAGAAAACGATTATGAAACAAAAAACTTATTTGAAATAAACTGTGTTATTTAAAGAGGTGTACATTTGTGGTGTAGTATATTTTTATCTATCGCTTAACGTTTACCAGTTGTACAAGATTATACAAAATTCCCTCCTAATGAAGAGGACTTTCAAGGCGATTCTAAGAAAATTCAAGATATACACTTTATTTGTCATGTAAATATATTTAATATATCACATTTTAATCAAAATCGTTACAGCAATTTTTAGAAACTCAACAGTTTCGAAAAGTCTTCCATGTAAAGGGTAGTTTGGGGTGGGGGATTCTTGAAAATCTTCGTGTCGCATTTTTAGAAGGAAACTTAAATACTAAGCTTGGTGTTGATCCGACCTTTCGTTTTTGAGTTATACTGTTCACGGCACACACACGGATGTTTTTCTAATTTTTTTTTGTATTCAGGGGACTCCAAAACATGAAATCTTGCATCGAGTTTTTTCGTGGAATGCAATACATTCTCTACCTACTATGTACATGGCAGAGAAAGTAAAATCAGTAATTTGCAGCGCATATATGTATTAATTAAATCTAAGTAAATATGCAGATGAATGCATAAAAAGAAAAGAAATTCCAGGTAAAAGTTAAATGGTAAAATTAAACTATTAAAAACAATGTACACAGCGAGATACTGAAAACGAATGCCATCATTTTTAAAAACAAATGAAATTTGTTTATATTTGACAGCTCCTTTCTATTGTTTTGCGAGTTTATTAGCGTATGGTTTGTTCGATTTGCTCAATAACAGTTTATTAATTATTATTTAAAGATTTTGTGTTCACCCTATGAAGTAGCTGTATTGTTGTTATAATTTGCTCCACGTATGGAAGCCAATTTGAGAAAATGTAGTATTGTTTCATTATTTTGCCCCACGTTCTGGGCGTCAATTTAAAGTAGGTTGTATTGAAGGAGTTGTATTATATTTCAACTGTTGCAGAGCCGAACTTGTAGTAGTTGCAAACGCACGTATGGTACCCGGTTTCCGGTAGCCTTCGCCCCAAATGCACTTTCAGGTGGTCTTTGCCCCAAGTTTAAAAAAATATTAACTTTGTAATTTGACTGTTTCTTGAAATATTATATATTAATGTTTGCCTCGGCTGCCTCAGTATTTATTTTAGAGACACTGATATAGAAAGCTGTGAGATTCTTTTTATTAATTAATTACACTTTTTAACACGTAAACTTATTTTTCGTTTCACACGAATACATATTATATTTCTTGAGGATATATATTCACAAGCAACGCATCCAGTTATGAGCACTGTCTGCAGGTAACTGACTTCTAGATTTGTAAATTTTGCTATATTTCAGTTTCTGATTGGCTAATCCTATTCCAATAGAGTACCTTCATTTAACTAAAGCTTTTTCTGTTGTTGTTGATTGGATATTTTATAAACTGTCACTAAAATTACATTATTGTTACTCCAAGAATCACAAGTAACACTGTTAAACTTTCTTACTCATTATTGACTTAAGGTTACCTCATTGTTACCTCATTGTTAGCAACTTTTAACTTATTATTCTCAAAGCTCCTACATTATTAAATTATATAATACATTCACATAATATTATTACACATGTATACAATAATATAAGCATAAGCAATGACTGTTACATACATTTTACAAATTATTACATACACATATTGCTTCAAAGCGGGCTGTTATTGAATTTACATATTATATAATTAGACTGAAATTATTTAAATGTTAAAAATACTGCCTCACCGAAAATGAGTTTGACTAAAGATCATTTTTGGCTATGATTTTTTTACGATTTTAAAATGTCATTAACGCCTAAACAATGTGAAGATTGGCTTATAAATGCATTTTGCGAAGAAGCCCCATCTAAGGCAAAAATTTATAATTGGTACAACGAATTCAAAAGAGGTCGGCTTTTTCTTAGTGATGAATTTCGTGATGGACGCTCAAGTGCTACTGTTACGCTGTTTGAGCAATGCTTCAAGAAGATCGACGGACATGCTAAGAATTTATTCAGACGACATTGGGCATTGGTGTGAGTCAAAACATTTTACATCAACAGTTAGTCATGAGAAAAGTTTATTGTCAATGGATTCGATGAATTCCACATAATCTGATTTCTATCAAAAATAACAACGCATTGATTGGTACAGAAAAACTCGGAAAACTTCCAAGGCAACACTTTTGGTTTGGTGTATTGTTACTGGTGATGAACCTTAGATTTATTGTTATGATCCTGTAAAGAAAAGTCAATGGACTCAATCGGTCTTTCGAACTGGACCTAAGTCTACAAAATTCCGACGAATTCGCAGCGCTGTAAGAAGATGGGTGCTAGTTTTATTTTTCTAAAGCATTGTATTGCTCTATAGCATTAGAAGATCTCCATCTAAATGCAGTTACTGCGGATAGGTACACAAATGTCTTTACTGCAAATTTTTGAAAAAGTTCGTGAAAAACGCCCAAATGAAAAATAGCGTTTCATCATGACAGCGCATCGTCGCATACAGCAAAACTAACAATTAAGTATCTGGAATGTCCTAAAGGTCAGCAACATGGATCCTCTACCATACGAGGGGCACTATTTATATTTTAAGCCTAATAATTAAAACAAAGTCATTTCTGATTGAAGTCTGCTTTATTGTTTTTCAAAATATTTTCCTTTATGATAAATATACTTTTGTATCCGTTTGAACCATTTGTCAAAGCATTTATTCCAGTCTTCTTGAGACACCTCCAAAACATGGTTTTTGAAGGCATCAACGGCTTCTTCTGCCAACGAAAATCGTTGTCAATGCAATTTATTCTTGATGTTCGGGAACAAAAAGAAGTCATTGGGTGCCAAATCAGGACTGTAGGCGGATAACCCATCAATTCGATTTTTTGAGCCTTCAAACACTGTTAGACGAGATGTGTGTGCGCTCGCATTGTCTTGATGAAGAACGATCCTACGGTTCTTGTTGGTTTTCCTTACTTCATCGAAGACTTCCGGCAAACAAATGGTTGTGTACCATTCGCCATTGACCGTTTTACGTTCCTCTAAAGGCACTGTTGCCACATTGCCAGTTTTGCTGAAAAAGCAGGCGACCATTTGCTTCGAAGTGCTTCGAGTGCGAACAACTTTTGTTGGATTTGCTTCATCTTGAAACACCCATACAGTCGACTGCTATTTACGTTCCGCCTCATATGCATAGATCCATGATTCATCACCTGTTACAATCTTATATACATCTTTTGAGACACCGCTATTGTATTTCTTGAGCATTTTTGTACACCAATCGACACGAGCATCTTTTTGAGATTGCGTCAAATTATGTGGGATCCAACTAGAGCAAACCTTTTTCACGGCTAAATAATCATGCAATATTTTATATATGCTGGTGGAACTAATGCCTAGGGTTGCTTCAATCACATAATATGTCGCATGACGATATTTCAAGTTTAGTTTTTGCACAGCATCAACGTTTTCTGGCACAACAACTGATTTTGGACGACTTTCACGAACTTCATCATTGAGCGAACGGCGGTCACAATTAAATTCGTTGTACCAGCGTTTCACAGTGGCAAAGGATGGATCTTCGTCGTCAAATGTGGAAGTTAGTTGATCGATGCACTCTTGTCTTGATAGTCCACATCGAATGTCGTAATAAATCATTGCGGGAACATTTTCACGAGTCAATTCCATGTTTTTGTTGACACACAATTTTCATGTTAGTGTAAACAAAACAAATGACGCTCTATTGACAACATGTTTGGAGTAGATTATGGTAAAAAATGTCAAACGTTCCATTGGAAACGTTAGATGGCACCTAAAACATTCAGACTTGCCAAGGTTCAAAATATAAATAGTGCCCCTCGTACAGCCATGATCTAACTCCTTGTGATTTCTTTTTGTTCCAAAAAGTAAAGGTAAAACCTTTTCGTCATCAGATGAAGCAGTGGAACATTTAAAAAACCTGATTTCTGAAGTACCACAGAAAGAGTGACATCATTGCTTTAAGGACTGGTTTCATCGAACGTAAAATTGTATTGATATAAGGGAAATATTTTTAGAAAACAATAACATCGTTTAAATTTTTTAAAACTAATCTTTGTTTGATTTTCTAGGAGTTTTCAGTGCCACTCTCGAAATATATAAAAAGTTAGATGATTTGATATAGATCATGTACATACCTGCAATAAAGTATACGAAACACGCTTATAGGTTAGGTTACCAGCACTGAATGCAGAAAATTGAACTTTCCACTATGACAGCATGCACGGGAACTAAATAAAAAACAATATCTTCGAAAAAAGTGTAATGCCAGAAGCCGAAACCAAAGAGTTAAGCACAGGTTTTAATTAGTATACCCGCTGATTCTCCTTGGACGACAGCTCTTCTGTTTCATTTCGACCTTGCTATAGTCACTTGTTTTTGTGTTACATAACCGGTTTAATTTGTGAACTTGTTAGGTGTAATATATTCGTCACACCAGGAAGTGCATGGTCAAAGGCATTGCGTGAACCAGACCTCTCAAAATGTAAAATCTTTCCTCTCTGGTAAATTAGGTTAGGTTTACCTCACTTGGTTTAATTTTCTGCACCAATTGCCTTTAAAGGGTGATAAAACGAGAATATATAGGCCATTCTGTAGACAGGTAAACAAAAAGGCAAGTCAAGCTCCAGCTACGACGTCAAATTGTGCGCTGAAATACTTCTGAAACTATGCTTTTAATGTAGATTCAGACGAAATAGACTCAAGATACAAAATGTTTCGAAACTTGTGCCCAAATGGAGCAGTTCAATGCATTTGTGTTTTCTTTCTTTTCTTTTTTCCACCGTTTTATAAGCTAAAGTACTACATTTTTAGCAAATGCGAATATAGCATAAAAATGTATCATTACGCACAAAGCTGTGGACCTAACTTGCCTGCCTCGCATACAGAAGGTTCCAATTTCGAATCCCGTTTGCAGCGATATAGTTGGTTATTTTCCTTTCTTTACTTTCTCTACTACGTATAGTAAGTAGGGGAAGTATTGTATTCCACCCAAAAATTCGATAGCAAGATTTCACCGGAAATATATATTTTGAGACACCCTGAATAAAAAAAAAAGTATTTTTGGAAACATGTCCGTGTGTGTGAGTGTGTGTGTGTGTGTGTGTGTCTGTGTGTCTGTGAACAGCATAACTCAGAAACGAACAGTGGGATAAACACCAAACTTGGTATTTAGGTTCAGTATCTTCCAGAGATGCACACGAAGGTTTTCAAGAAAATCCCCCACCCCAGATTACCCTTTACATGGAACATTTTCCGAAAATTTTAATTTTCTCAAAAATGGCTCTAACGATTTTGATTAAAATATCATATGTTTAAGATATTTTCATGTCAAACAAAATGTATATCTTGAATTTTCTGGGAACGTCTCCAAAAGTATTCTGCATTGTGAACGACTTTTGCATAACTGGTAAACCATAAGAGATAGACAAACTTTTAGTACACAAAAAATGTAGATCGCGTTAAAATACACAATTTATGTCATATACATTTTTTTTTGTTGAGTGAACCATTTTCGAGATATTCCTTGTTATTCCCTTAAATTTTTCAATACTTATTTTCTCAAATGGGAATTCGTTATTCATTTTTTTGTCTTGGGTGTGCAAAGAGTATTAATCTGTGGCACAGGGAATAGTGCTGCACCTAGCAACCAGCTATTAATAGATATGTATGTGCTTAAAGGCTACTGTATTTCTATATTGCCCTTGTAAATATATATTCCCCTTACATCTACAAGAAAATTAGCAATAAGATAGACTCTGCAAATGTTTATCTCGATTAACATGAAGTAGATGGAGAATAAGCGTTTGCAAAAATAGTTTGTACAAGAGTACAGAAGGTCATGTGAGTATAACACATCAAATTTTTTATAATCAATTGTAAGGCCAACTTTTCACACGTGTCCATCTTAAAGTTATTGCTTCTATCTCTGTACTTTCTATATTTTCTTAAGAATTGAATGTTAAATTTAATAACATAATACAGAAACTTGGGTCTGTCTTTTACTTTCCTCCATTGCACGCTGAACTACATGCATGCGCTTCAGCAAAGAGTTAGAACAAGTGAAAAACAGACGACATGATGTACATTTGGGTGCGTTCAGTAAAGTTTACTTGCAATGAACGGTGCGCTCAACCAAGGTGAGCGCCTGCCAGGTAACCACGGTCACCTAAACTGCAGTGAACATAGGTGCACCGCTGTGTGATAATTACCCTGGTCAAACTCTTACCGCGGTTAGCTGAAGGTCCCTGAAAGGTTCGTTTAACGAGGATGGTGCACATGGCCATTAAAGTAACACATTTTGTACAGTTTATGCTATCAGTCTTTACTCTCTCTTCACCCTACATAGAGAAAGAATTGGAAAGCTGTTCCCATAAGGTATATATATTGAGATAACAACTGGCAATACTTTCCGGAACCTACTTAAACATATAACATGTCATATTGGAAGACTAAGGATACCATATATTAACAATGAATAAATGCTCATTTTAGCAAAACATGCCAAAACTTTCTTGTATTTCATGCCAATACATATCAAATTCAGTTATGCAATCGGAGTTGCTACCATGGACACAGACTGAATGTCCTGCTGCTCTACAGAGACACAATGAATTTATGCTGTTATGAGGGAAGATGACATTAAGTAATACAGAAGAGTTCATAGTGATACAGTTAAAGTTACGAACGAAAGCTATTTTACATAATATTCTTCTATCACACACACATTGTTATTAGAACAAGTTTATAACCAGATCCATTATCTTGGTGTTGTCAATGGGTATATGGTTTTCTTTAATGTAAATATGATTATCTTTGTCTTGCTTTCTTAGACATTGTTATATTTTTTTACTTTCTCTACTACGTACAGCAAGTAGGGGAAGTATTGTATTCCACCCAAAAATTCGATACCGAGATTTCACCGGAAATACATGTTTAGAGGCCCCCTGAATCCAAAAAAAGCATTTTCAGAAAAAGGCCCATGTGCTTGTGGGTCTGTGTATGTGAACAGCATAACTCAAAAACGAAAAGTCGGATAAATACCAAACTTGTATTACCTTCAATGTAAATAAAATTATTTTTCTCTTGCTTTTCTAGGCATGTTAGGTGTATTATTTTTGTTTCCTTTTTGTCCCCGATTAGTACACCGAATACTGCAATACACTTCTTGGTTATTCAAATACTTTTTCACAGCGTTAATTATTAATATTCACACTTTTATTCCAAAATGTACCAAATCTATTCTAACTTATGCTGTAAAACCCAACGACTTGTTATTAAAGCAGAAACACTTTAAAGGTAGTCATCTGATTCTGCTAACATAACCAAAAATTTAGAGAACACATTTGTACGATAGTGACACGTTAGTTTTCACCTTGAAAATATGCCATTGTGGATTTGGCACTTTTTGGAAACAAGGGTTGTATTCTATCCGAAATTCGATATCGAGACTTCTCGGTCATACAAACTTTGAGGCACAGTGAGTCAAAAAATATGTATAAAGGTATGTATGTGTGTTGCGTGTAAGTGAGTGAGTGAGTGAGAGATAAAAACTTAATGTTAGCTTTTACACTCATAAACATGTAATATATGAAATAGGTTGCTATAATTTGTTCTAAACGACTTAGAAGAATAAATATAATCGTATACGTTATGGTCGCATGACTTTCTCTACCTATTATCACATTTTCATATCTGTTCTACATCTACCCACAATGTACATAGTTAATTATAATTAATTCATACTAGTCAAACTAAATGTTTACATAAATGCTTCATTAATCACTGAAGTTGAAGTCTTGATATTGCATACTTTTTGCATGAGCTCACAGAAACAAAAGAATGGTGCTTAGATTAAAAAGAATAAAATACCTCAAAATAGCCTAACATTCAAACTTAAAACAGCGACTATCTTGGAAATGGTTAATGAAAGAAAGTGTTTTCTTTTATATAAATTGTATGTTTTAACGAGATCTTCATTGTTCTGTTGTAAGGCTTTGTATTCTGTTTCTGAATCCCAGTTATAGAAAATTATACAAAATTCATAAAAATGAAAGGAAATTCACAAGCTCAAAATACGCATTTTTAACCACAGTCCTTTACGGCCACTTTTAGGAAAATAAAAACTAACATTTTCCATAGGCGTTCTAATAGAAGAAAAATACGAGAAAACCTTCATGTTGCATCCTTGAAAGAGGCTGGACTTGAATGAGAAGTATTAATTAATTTATTTATTTATTTGTGTTAGCAATCTCCCTTAGAATATGGCTATACATCAGCCCAAGCTGTTATCTTGCCATATTCTACCCATATTACATTCTTTAAGTATACATAAAAATGATGATAATAATAATAAAATAATACTAGTCATATCAAAATAATAATCCAATAATACTAACATTATAATTAAATAACTTAACATCACATGATGAAACTAATTCACATCTCTTTTTATTGTCCATAACCATTTCTTTTTTACTTTGGACAGGTACTCTCCCACCTTTTTACTGTCTTTGTTAAAAATCTTGCTTAAGGCTACTTTCCTGTCCAGTTTTAACTATTTCTCATTTATAGCTTGCTTTCTCCAATACAATTCCTTTACAATATCGCTTTACAATAAAAATATGTTCTACATCTTCTCTTTTCCCACATATTGGACACTGGTTCTGTGGGAACCCATTTCTTATTCCTATTAGTCTCCATACACCTGCTCGTACCCAGGCTATACTTTCTCTTTGTTCCTTATTTGAGTTATCCACATACTGTTCTCTAGCCCATACATTTTTATTAATATATATGATTCCAAGGAACTTTTCTTCCCAATGTTACTAAATAAATTTTGTATCTCTATATCTTCAAACCTCCATAGATTTTTCCTTTTGAAGATGTGCACTCTCACTTTCTCTCTATCTCTCTCTCTCCCTCTCTTTCACACACACGCCACAAACATATAAACAAACAAAACTTTCCCTAATATGCTATCATTTTGTTGTTGTTGGAATGTAATAGTTCTCTACCTGCATGGGTAAGTAAATAAGTAAGTAATAAAATCTTTCAACGATCAAGCTTTACAGGGCACTGTTCTGAAACCAAAAAGTGTGCTATGTGATGACTTTGAAATCTTGTTCTTATCGCACCTCCAGTATAAAACGAATAACGACTTATCACTTGACAAGCTACAAGTGTTTGAAAACTCAAACCAGTTAAAAAAAATCTCGGAAATGTGTAATGCTACAAAGAGAATGGAATGCTCCACATAGCAACCAGCTCTTAAAAGATTTGACTATCGCTTAAAGCCTACCATATTCCCCTTGCACCTACAAGAAAATTAGCAATAAGTTTCTGCAAATGCTTATCTAGATTAACATGAAGTAGATGGAGAATAAGTGTTTGTAAGAATAGTTTCTACAAGAGTAGAGATAGTCATGTGAGTATAACACATCAGATTTTTTCTTTTGGGTTCTTACAAAGAGTATGTAATATCAGACCAGACGTATACAAAACAGTTAAGTACCGTCTCAGCCTCCTGTAGCTCTTGTGTAGCTGCTACTGATTTGTATCGAAACAGTTGCTGCTAACATTTATCTTGATTAACATAAATAAAATCGAGAAATAAAGCTTTTGTAGGAATAATTTGTGGAATATATACGAAAATAGATGATAATGGTAAGAGAAAGTTCAGTGACTGTGCTACTTTCGAAAATGGCCTTTTGCCTAAGTTCTCTGTGAAGAATAGTGTTGTCCCTTAGTGGAAATTGATCACAGTTGGCAGGTAACTAGATTGCTCTAAACAATAGAGCACAGCGCAAATATTTTGCATTATATGGCAATTTTATGTAGTTCCTGAATATATACAACTAGTGGGATATGAGCACGTTACTGCTCGAATGTGTTTACAAGATCGAGGCTCAAACAGAGTTCTATGATTACATGAGAGCGGTAACGATGCTCATATCCCGTTTAGTTGCATACAATATTTTATCCGGGCGTCGGAAACAGCAGAACAAAAATTTCTACCTGATTTCTGGCCATAAGAAAACTGCATACTATTTTCTGCCTCGATTATAATTATATGGAAAATGCACATATTTAGCATGCAATTTTCATTTAGTTCGTGATGGAGTGCTGAGTTCGCAAGCCTGTCGCCCGGCAGCCGAGATGGAACAATGACTACATCTTTCTCTCCTAAAACAAATGGCTGTGAATCATTTCACAAGCACTTTAATGACGTTTTTACAACAGTCATTCTTATTTTGTATAAATTCATTATTCAACATTTGGACATACAAACTGAGACATAAACTGCACATCAATGTAGGCAGTAAGAGAAGTTTTAAAGTCAAATACAAAAGAAACACTCAGCAGAGAATCAAATTATACGATAGCTTTTCGCAAATCTCTCGTAGATTTGTAAAATACGCTTCCACTTAAGTGGTTTTGACGATTAGGTATGTACTTAACTTTCATTTACTGACAGATTTTTAAAAATGTTTTACTAGTTTTTAACCAGCATTTTTATGTTTTCAACTGCATCATGACGTTGGCGACTACTTTCGCTTTTAATAGCTTACAGCTACACTGCAAAGTACTCCAAAGAAGAACAAGGTAATTTATGTTTGCCAACAAAGTACATGGTAGTGCTCAGCAACTCCTACCATTGTACTACTCTGGCCACACAAAGCTGCAGAATCACTGTGTACTGTTTGTTATTGGCTTAACCAATGTAAAGCCCACATTTTTATAGGCGTTTAATTTCCGAGTAGAATTACCCTTTTGAACCAGCGTGCAGTATCTGGATAGCATTAGTGAGACCCTACGGTATGCAGTTTCCGCGCAACCATTTTATCCACGACCATACTTGCTTACCTTATCACCGTTCATATTTGATCGTTGGTTTCTGAACAAACCATCATTCAATAAACATTGTGATACTCTGTGATTCAGTGTTAACCAAAGTCTAGTTAATATTATCCCGTTGATCATGAATGAATGGGTGTATTTATTTACATAACGTATACATGCATACATACCCATCAATACCACGGGTTTGCAGATCGTACGTGATGTTATAATACACAGAATATTAAGCAAGATTAATAATAATAAAAACGAGAACAACTAGAAAAAACACCACTACGAGAAGACATCATTGCACGAAAAAAATTTAAAACATATTCAAATATGGCATCTTAAATATAAACAACACCCAAAACAGTAGTAAACCGTATTCCGATCATTATTATATCCCATTATATTAAAACATCCGATGTGTTGCACGCACATGACTATCTGTACTCTGCTACAAACTATTTTTACAAACGCTTACTCTCCATCTACTTCATATTAATCAAGATAAACATTTGCAGAAACTATATTATTCTAATTTTGTTGTAGGTGCAAGAGAAATATGGTAGGCTATAAGCGACAGTCAACTCTTTTAAGAGCTGGTTGCTATGTGGAGCATTCCATTCTCTTTGCATGTCCAGGACATAAAAAAAAACCAATAACAATTCCCATTTGAGAAAAAGTATAAGAATTGGAATATTCAAACAAATAACAAGGAATATCTCCAAAATGGTTCACTGGACAAAAAAAAATGTATATGACATAAATTGTGTTTTTACGAGATCTACATTTTTTTGTATAGTAAACTTCTATCTATCTCTTACGGTTTACCAGTTATCCAAAAGTCATTCAGAATGAAGGTGTCTTTTGGGGGCATTCCCAGAATATTCAAGATATACATTTTATTTGCCATTAAAATATCTTAAATATGTGATCTTTAATCAAAATCGTTAGAGCCATTTTTGAGAAAATTAAAACTTTCGAAAAATGCCCTATGTAAAGGGAAGTCTGGGTGGAGATTTTTAGAAAACCTACGTATCGCATCTTGGAAGATACTAAAATCAAATATCAAGTTTGGTATTTATCCAACGTTTGGTTTTTGTACTATACTGTTTACAGCGTGATAGACACACAGACAGGCAGACGGACACACACACGGACGCGTTTCCAGAAGTGGTTTATTTGGTTTCAGGGCATCTCAAAACATGTATTTCCGGTGAGATCGCGGTATCGAATTTTTGGGTGAAATGTAATACTTCCCCTACTCACTATATGTAGTAGAGAAAGTAAAATTACTAACTAATAAGAGCATGTATAAATATGTGCTGCCACTTTCGTATGGTAACAATTTTAAAAAATCCGGTATAATGCATTCACATTACATTTTCTAGTCACTCATATAAAATTTTTCTTGCAAACGCTTATTGTTCTACATAGTGCTTGTTTATTCAGAGAAACTTCCAATATACATTCACAAATTTCGTTGCAGGCTACAGTGGCGTAAAGCTGGTTGGATTTTTAAAGAGAGTGTGGATATGTGATGGCTTTCAAATTGCATATGCTTTGCATGACCACGAGAAAGAAAATAAAGAAAAATAAAAGAATAGGGCTTACCAGTTGAGAAAAGTATAAGTATTCGAAAATTGGAACAAATATCAAGGAATATCTCGGAAATGGTAACTCCACAAAAAAAAATATTGACATAAATTGTGTGCTTTAACGAAGTAGTGAGGTATTTTGTATCTCTTACGGTTTAGCAATTATAGAGGCAGTCAGAGTTTAGAGGAATTCACAGGTTATTCCTAGAAATTTAAATATATACGTTTCATTTTTCATGCAAATATCCTAAACATTTGACATTTTAATCAAAATCGTTAGAGCCATTTTTGAGAAAATAAGAAATAACGAAACGTTTTTTAAGTAAAGGGTAGGTTGGAGTGAGATGATTTTCATGAAAATTTTTGTGTCATCATTGAGAGAGGCTGAGCTTAAATACAAGTTTGGCATTTAATGGACTTTTGGTTTTTGAGTTATGGTGTTCTCACACACGCGCTTTTGTTTTACTCCGTGTATTTCCGGTGAAATCTCGATATCGGATCTTTCTTTGAATGTAGTGCTCCCCCTGCTTATTACTGGTAAGTAGTACAGAAAGTAAAAGTATCTAGAAATAATTTACACTCATGAGTAGTAAGGTGTACATGTGGTGTACTCACCTGGCGTGAAGAAAAGGATTGTCCTTCGTCAGGGAGATCCAGGTTGCAGCTGGGTTATATAGCTACAGGTAGTGAAGGTCGTCTTGAGTGAGCGACACCAAGTGGGAAACATGTGCCACTCCCCCATTCATAAGAGCGGAGTGGTTTCTCTATTTTGCCACTTCCTTTTATTGTATTTATTTACAACTCTTTGCCTTTGACATATGCTGCTATAGGATGCCAGAAACGGCTCTCCGTAAGAAAGTATTTAATCCTTTAGCTGTTGATAAACAGCTGGTTAACTTGGATTTAGTCTTTAATATTAGTTAATACTTTTTTTTTGCAACTTCTATATGTTTATTACTTTCTCTACTATGTTTACTAAGTAGGGGAAGTATTGCGTTCCATTCAAAAATTTTATACCAAGATTTCACCGGAAATACGTGTTTTGAGGTGCCCTGAATCCAAATAAACATGTCCGTGTGTGTCTATCAGTCTGTGAACAGCATAACTCAAAAACGAAACGTCGGATAAATGCCAAACTTGGTATTTGGGTTTAGTATCATCCGAGGATTTGACACAAAGATTTTCAAGAAAACCCCCTTATCCCAGACTACCCTTTATATGGAACATTTTTCGAAAAAAATTATTTCCTTAAAAATGACTCTCACGATTTTGGTTAAAATATTACATGTTTAAGATATTTTCATGGCAAATGGAATGTATATCTTGAATTTTCTAGGAATGCCGCCAAAATTCCTCTTCAATCTGAAGGACTTTCGCATGACTGGTAAACCGTAAGAGATAAAAACAAAGTTTTACTGCACAAAAAATTAGTTCTCATTCAAACACAGAATTTACGTCATATAATTTTTTTTGTCGAGTGAACAATTTCCGAGATATTCTTGTTTTTTGTTTTTAATTTTCCAATACATACTTTTTCTTAAAAGGGAATTCGTTGTTCGTTTTTTTATGTCCTGGACATGCAAAGAGAATTGAATGCTCCACATAGCAACCAGCTCTTAAAACATTTGACTATTGCTTAAAACCTACGTATTCCTCTTGCACCTACAAGAAAATTAGCAATACGATTAACATCTCGATTAACATGAAGCATATGGAGAATAAGCGTTTTAAAAATAGTTTGTACAAGAATAGAGAAAGTCATGTGAATGCAACACATCAGATGTTCTATAGGGGAATCAGACCTTCAAATATAAGTACCGTTAAAGGTACCCCCAGGCTGCTTTATGCGTCAACTAATCCGTTTTTAATACTTTTTTAAATTAATTTTTTGACGTGAAAAAAGATTGGTGATGTAATATATCTGTCTGTCCTAATTATGTGCGTTGAAGCCGTTCACCGCTTCCTGCTTCAAATTTTTATATTTAATGTTATCTGCTCTGTTGATACGTTTTGATGTCATCTGCTAGATCGTTCTGAGTTGTCTCGTGTGTCAGCTGCTGTAGTGGTATAGTTATGAGTTCTTTATCTCAGATATGCGTGAGTGTATTTTGAAAGGATAACACCAGTTTAGTTAGCTGAAAAAATTTTAATCTTGACTAAATGTTCACTATGAGAAGAGTCGTCGACTATTGAATGTACGAATTAATCATTTCTATAACAATAATTAAGCAAAGCGTCAATTGTAGTAGGTTGCAGAATGTTGCTCAGAAACATCCCGCTAATAGCCGCTAACGCCCGCTCGTTCATGAGCGTTGCACAACTTGAAAATTACACACGAGAGTAAGTTACACAGAGTCAAGATCTCAGGAGAGTCACGAACATGCCACGAATGTATGCCCGAATATGTCTGATTAGCATGCACGATCTTTTATTAACTTAAACTCCGCCCATATATTGCTCCCCTACCAACGTCCCTACTTATGCGTGTCCAATCTTTAAACACTACGTATGCATATCTGTCACTGTTTCCATGCGGTACCTCCTCGAATCTCAGAATTTCATTCCGTTTCTAATTTACAGAATGTCTGCCTACGTGACTTTTCAAATCTAACTGCATTCCAGGAACTTTTATACTAATGTCTTCCTTACATGACTTGCTAATTAGTTTTTTTTTCCGGACAAATATTTCAACTCAGGCCCATTCAAAAAGAAAGAGCAGATTTTAAGCGTATATTTCTAATGAATGACAATAATAGCGACAGATAAATCATTGGATAGAGGTTAAGAGATTGATTTTATGCATTCAACTTGAGCACTATTTGTTATGCGAGGAGGACCAGTTCTTTTTCCTTTGCATACGCAACCATCTTCTACGAATTTATTCGACCAATTGCAAACCTATTTATGACGAGGCGGTTTTTTTTTTACAATTGCAACGAAATGCACACTGCACTGAAACAATGGATTCGCTCTTTGCATACTGCAATACACAAAACAACTTTTTCTGTGGCTTCACCATTTACTTGTAAACAAACCACAGCGCCCCGGTAGGTACCGAATGGAACTAAGAGGAGGGACTTAAAACTTTGAACTTTGCACTATCCAGTGATGTGCCGTATGTGTCGCTATCTATTGGGTTCATTTGAAATTAATATTTAAAATCTGCTCCTCCTTTTTGAATAGCCCTGAGTTATACATCGATTTAATATACGGAAATTATTTATTGCAATTATTTATTTATCTTACTATAATTTCTGCATTTTATTATTTATCTCTTCCCTTCAATAAATAATTTGAACACCAAGGTATCAGAGTGGTGTTCAAATTCCGGCATGTGTAAAAATGTTAACTTTTTAATTAATCGAGTTGGAATTATAAAATAACATTTCAAGTATATTTTAAATTATTCTAAAGTAATTATCATATATTAGGTTGGTCTGTACGATTCCTGTGTTGAATAATACAATGTTTAACTTTTGAAATAATAATGTTATAATGATGAAATAAAACGTTATTTATTTATTTATTTTCGGTTTGTGAATAAGCATTTGAAGACGTGATGGATGATGTTTGCTGTGTATTGATGAAATAACTGTTTAAAAACGTTTTCTAGTTATCCTCAGAAAGATGTGTCCTTAGGAGTCCTGGTTTAAATATGTATAATTTTAAAATTTTTTGATATAATAATCTTAGCATGCTTTAACAAAACATTATTTAGGCGAGTAATAATAATGTGAGTTCCTCCACCGTGTGTATAAATCAATTATTTACTTATGCTAACTTAAAACGCATATTATAAAATGATCCTAGATTGCTCTTGTTAAATCATATGTGTAAAATACAAAAAATAATAATAATAGAATGATTATTTAATGAAATAAAAATAATTTATGTAGAATCCCCCTGGGTAAGTATTATGACCATACGAAACAAAAATCTGATGCGTTATATTAACATGAATTTCTCTGCCCAATATCTATATAACTTCTACGAACTATTCTTACGAAGGATTATATTTATTTATCATATTAATAGAGATAAACATTTGCGTAAATAGTTTCATTATGCATTTCATTGTGGGGATTAGGAGAGAATAAATCGAATCGATAGTCAGGTGTTTAAAAGGGGACGCCATATGCTGGCCTTAAAATTCCATTTTCTTTCAATGCACTTTAAAAAAGTGACAAGATTTTGAAAAATGCAATCCAATAATAACGAATATCTCGGAAATGGTGATGCCACAATAAAAATTATTTGAAATAAATTGTATGTGTTAAAGAGGTCTAGATTTATGTGCAGTACGTTTTCCTGTTATAGAGAATTATACAAAATTTCTCCCGAATGAAGGACTTCACAAGACTATTGCCAGAAAATTTAAGATATATGTTTTTATTGTCATGTAAAGATCTGAAATATAAGGTATTCTAATCAATATCGTTAGAGCCATTTTTGAGAGAATAAAAAATGAGTAAAGATTAGTAAAGGCTACTTACTTGAGGGATTTTCTTAAAAATCTTTGTGTCGCATCGTTCGAAGGTACGGAACTTAAATATCAAATTTGATAGTTATCGAACCTTTCATTTTTGGCTTATGCTGTTGCTCTCTCTCTCTCTCTCTCTCACACACACACACACACACACACACACACGAAACCCTTAATAAAGTATTTTTCATTCATGGCGCCTTAAAATGTGTATTTTCGTGAATATCCATTTTTTGGGTCGAACACAATACCTTCGCAAACCACGTACCTAATAAAATTGAATAAATGTTGAAATAATAACATTGGAATGATAAAGAAAGAGTTTTTAAAATCTTCAAGGGTAATTATTACCTTCCCCTGACCTTATGTAACTTTTGATGAAACCCAACTTCCAATTTTATCACATGATATTTAATCTATCGATAGAAAACCTTCAGTTTAACTCCTCTATCAAATGTGGCAAGAAGGATTGGAAACTGAGAGATTTTATATTTTCCAGACTGGAGATGACTGTGCCATTACTCGTGTTTTGTTTGGAGGGCGTTATGATGGTCATTTAGGGCCAATTTAATTTTTTCTTTCTTTACTACGTATAGTAAGTAGGGGAAGTATTGTATTCCACCCAAAAAATCGATACCGATACATGTTTTGAGACCCCATGAATCCAAGAAAAGCATTTTTTGAAACATGTCCGTGTGTGTGTCTGTGTGTGTCTGTCTGTGAACAGCATAACTCAGAAACGAGCAGTCGGATAAACACCAAACTTGGTATTTAGGTTCAGTATCTTCCAGAGATGCGACACAAAGGTTTTCAAGAAAATCCCCCACCCCAGACTACCCTTTACATGGAACATTTTTCGAAAATATTAATTTTCTCAAAAATGGCTCTAACGATTTTGATTAAAATATCATATGTTTAAGATGCTTTCCTGACAAATAAAATGTATATCTTGAAATTTCTGGGAATGTCTCCAAAAGTATTCTTCATTGTGAACGACTTTTGCATAACTGGTAAACCATAAGAGATAGACAAAATTTTACCACACAAAAATGTAGATCGCGTTAAAATACACTATTTATGCCATATACATTTTTTTTTGTTGAGTGAACCATTTTCGAGATATTGCTTGTTATTCTCTTAAATTTTTCAATACTTATTTTCTCAAATGGGAATTCGTTATTCATTTTTTTTTGTCTTGTATATGCAAAGAATATTAATCTGTGGCAAAGGGAATGGAGCTGCACCTAGCAACCAGATATTAAGAGATATGCATGTGCTTAAAGGCTACTGTTTTTCTATATTGCCCTTGTAAATATATTTTCCCCTTACATCTACAAGAAAATTAGCAATAAGATAGAGTCTGCAAATGTTTATCTTGATTAACATGAAGTAAATGGAGAATAAGCGTTTGTAAAAATAGTTTGTACAAGAGTAGAGAAAGTCATGTGAGTGTAACACATCATATTTTTTTAAATGCGAACCTGCAATTAGGGTCAATTTACTTTCCTCCATAATATCATGCAACTTTTACTAAATACATTTCTTTCTACAATGTTTAGTTTTGGAAATATTGCACAGTCTTAACTTAAATGGACCACCCTGTATATCACCGCAGCATGTTATAAACCTGTCTCCTGCTGAACGCTGGACAACCTATATGTTGGTGCTAAAACTATATTGGGTGCAGCTGACATACTTTGAGAGGGAAATTACATTTATTTTTGACAAAGATTGCAGAGTGCTCTCAGTGTGAAAGTCTGCCTTCTAAATGAATCGCAGGCTCACAGATGATAGAAGGCACAACTGTTTGGGTGTTTACACAACTAACGAAGAATATATAAACACACGTACATTAGAATCGAAATCAGACCGGCTTTGTTACTCTGTCCGAGCCGTGATATAAATAAAACCTATAACTTCTGAAGAAATATGTTCAAATTCAAAAATGTATTTTATTTATACTAATTTAATTGTCATTTTCTAAAACAGTTTGTAGTACTCTGAAACCTGCCATGAATAAAAATATATTACAATGATTGAACAAAATTTAAAAATTCATTCTCATTATTTTAAGTTGATTACTATATTTCAAAAGGGTTGTGGCGTGCTGTGTTTGAGCCATGGCATCGATATAATCTGAAATAATTGAATGATAATGAAGGTGGATCTTGTTAATTGATGAGGGGGTACCTTAAAATAAATTATCTCAAAGTAATTCATATATTTAGGTTTCGAATTAATACATATATTATTCAGTCCTTATATCAACTCTCTCTCTCTCTCTCTCTCTCTCTCTCTGTATGTGAATTTACTAGTGTTATAAAGTATGTCAGATCTTGAGGCAAATATATTTTTACTTTATTTCACTTCCGGTATACTCGGCTAATAAATATTACCCAGGTGAGTTTCTCCATGACAATAATTATATAATTAAAGACGAGAATTCAATGCAACTGCATATTTTTATAGGATCATTGAATATAGCTCAAACTTAGTACTTATCCATTTCATTACTTTCTCATTTTCAAATATTTGTGCTTTTTCCGTGCGTATTTTGACCTTTTTGGGGATAAAAACATGCATAATGCATACATAAGTCATTTTTAGATTAATTATGTATATAACATACATTATTTTCAGTTTAAATACATGTTTTCATGGTTTTGAGCAGACACCTCAGTTTTTCGATTTTATGATCCTTATTTTTGCATTGAAGAAGTAGTTGATTTGTTGTTGATGGAGTTAAGGTTTGCACCACGCTTTGGGCGTCAATTTGAAGTAGTATGTTTGTTACGTAATATGCTGCTACGTATGAGAAGTCGATTTTGAAGATGTATTTTTGTTGTTACGCTCCAAGTTTTTTTTTTTTTAAAAAATATTAACTTTGTTATTAAACTGCTTCTATAGTTAGTATTTATGTTTATGTTTGCCTCGGCTGCGTCAGTATTGTTTTAGAGAGTTTCTCTTAGACAGGACGTGGTGCTACAAGAATGTAGGCTTACATAGATTTTAAGTTTTAATTCACTTCTTTTTATTGATCCTTGACACAAATTAAAAAGCACTACACTGATATCAAGAGCTGTGAGATTCTTTAATTTAATATTTGCACTTTGTTAACGCGTATACATAATTTTCGTTTCACACGAATACGTAATATTTCTTTAGAGAACACATCTTCCATCCGGTTACTACCAAGGTCTACAGGCAACTGAACATATTTCAACGTCCATACCCGTAAACCTTTGTATTTCAAGTCTCTCATTGTCTAATCCTAGTCCAATAGAATACCTGCATTTAACTAAAGCTTTTTCTGGCTATTGATTGGCTAATTTTAAACTGTCACAAAATTTACATTATCGTTGCTCTAATAATGACTAGTAGCATTTAAACTCTCAAGCTCATTATCGCCTCAAGGTTACCTTATTGTTAGCAACTTTAAACTTATTATTGTCACAGCTCTTATATTATTAAATTACGTAATGCATTCACATAACATTATTGAACGTGTTTACAATAATATAAGCATATGCAATGACTGTTACATACATTTTTTTACGAATTATTGCATACATATTGCTTCAAGGTGGGCTGTTATTGAAATTACATATTATACAATTTAATTGAAATTATTCAAGTGTTAAAAACACTGCCTCAGTATCAGGAATCAGGATTGAAGAAAGAAAAGCGGGGATAACCGAAATGGAAAGTTAAGGTTCTCACAATAGGATGACTTTCCCAGAATTTTACCAAGAGCCCGCTGCAGACCACCTGTGATAAACAGATTTATTTATCCACAACAACCACCGGCAAGCCTTTGATTTCGCGACAATGGAAATACCTTCTAAGTTAGATACCGCGCTGACGCGACAAAGAGACAGCTGCAGAGTGGTCTTGTGGGCTTTGAACAAACCTGAATGCAATTTCGATTCTTCTAAAATTGAAATCTAAACTGTCTTCGCAGTGTGTGTTTGTGTGTGTGTGAGTGAGTTCCAGATGTGTACTCCTTGGAAAATAGAAATAAGGAAAGGATTTTTTTAGATCAGATGGGAATTTTGTGTTCTGTGATTGTTGTATTAAACAGGTAAGCTATTTTTTTTGCGAAAAATTTCTATGGCACTTGTTCTTTGTAATACATTACAAACTTTATTTTAAATAATTAATTAAAATATTGACTTTTTTTAAAACTCATATGCATATAACCAAAAGAACTTTTATAATTTAAGATATTCATTCATT
Source organism: Deroplatys truncata (assembly GCA_030765065.1). Classification (NCBI taxonomy): domain Eukaryota; kingdom Metazoa; phylum Arthropoda; class Insecta; order Mantodea; family Mantidae; genus Deroplatys; species Deroplatys truncata. The sequence continues at coordinate 183,205,321 of CM060986.1, forward strand.
CATTATCTGTTTACCCTCCTCTTATGTACGACTTACACCCCCCCCCCCAGGACTTACAGGCGGGCGCCTGGGGTCAGAGGCCCGTCGAGGAGCAGACACTCATGAATCAGACAGAACATCCAGGATGGGTGATCAGCCCGATGCCTGGTATGGGATAAAGGGAAATGTTTGTGAAATGGATGAAAGGAAAGGTGATGATGGAGCAGTTGGTGGAATGAATGGCGGGGGAAACCGGAGAACCCGGAGAGAACCCGCGCAGCCGCCGCTTCGTCCACCACAAATCCCACATGCAGGTCCCTGGGATTGAACCCGGTCCGCCTAGGTGGGAGGCGAGCGGTCTAACCACTCGGCCACGGCGCCGCCTGTAATTTCAGATAAAATGTACTAAAAATTTCTAGTCGAACAGTATGTCGCATCTGCGTCACATATTGCAAGAATACGAAAAATAAAAGAATTTACTACACATCAAATCCAGTCAGTTATTACTGCTCCCGCACCCAAGGCACCGCAAAATAATTTTTACATAGATTTATGCGATGCTTTTGTAGGAGCAAATATACCATTTGAGAAACTCAGAAACCCAACTCTTAAGGGCTTTTTTGGGGAAGTATATATCAAAAGATGTCCCTTATCAGGTAGGCCTACGTAATGTATTTGCCACAATAAATTAAACTTTGTGTAAAAATTAACTAAAACTATTTTCACAGACGTAAAAATATTTGTTGTTTTGAAAACCAGGTATGGAATAAAATTTGCGAGGACATGAGAACTTCAAACATATGACATCTGTAGATGAAACAATTGATCCTATGGGCCGCTATGTTGCTAACCTAATAGTAGGTAAATTAACTGAGGATGGGCCCGGTCAACCGCATCTAGTGTACTGTAAATCTTGCAAAAAGCAAATAATTCCACAATTGCTAGTTTTTTGATGATGGATTGCGTAAGTTTAATTAGATATTGTAATTGAATAACAATTTAAATAATTATTTCATTCTTATTTAAGGTCCTATTTTACATCTATCCAAATGTAAATTCATTGCATGTCTTGCTCATGAACTCCATCGTGTTGCAGAAACAATATGCTCTAATTACGACAATGTCAATAATTTGATATCCTAAACTAAAAATCCGATGTGTTACACTCACATTACTTTCTCTACTCTTGTACAAATTATTTTTACAAACGCTTATTCTCCATATGCTTCACGTTAATCGAGATGTTAATCTTATTGCTAATTTTCTTGTAGATGCAAGGGGAATTGGTAGGCTTTAAATTATAGTCAAATATTTTAAGAGCTGGTTGCTATGTGGAGTATTCCATTCTATTTGCATTACCAGGACAAAAAAAATTAATAACGAAAAAGTGTAAGTATTGGAAAATTTAAGGGAATAACAAGCAATATCTCGGAAATGGTTCACTCAACAGAAAAAATGTATATGACATAAATTGTGTATTTTATGGTTTATCAGTTATGTAAAAGTCGTTCACAATGAAGAATACTTTTGGAAACATTCCCAGAAAATTCGAGATATAAATTTCATTTGTCATGAAAGTATCTTAAACATATGATATTTTAATCAAAATCATTAGAGCCATTTTTGAGAAGAAGATACTGAACCTAAATACCAAGTTTGGTGTTTATCCAACTGTTCGTTTCTGAGTAATGCTGTTCACAGACAGACACACACACACAAGACACACACACGGATGTTTCCAAAAATGTTTTTTTTAGGCATTCAGGGGTCCCAAAACATATATTTCCGGTGAAATCTCGGTATCGAATTTTTGGGTGGAATACAATACTTCCCCTACTTACTATACGTAGTAGAGAAAGTAAAAAGTGAGTCATTTTGAATATTTTGTTTTATACAGGTGTCTTCAAAAGCCCGTGCAAGTGTAGCTGCTTACAAAGAGAGTCTACTGAGTTACTGTTACCCCTCAGCCCACCCTTACTAGACGGGGTACTTGGTGGCTGCAATGTTTTACTGTGACTGTTTTGGTGCCATTAAATATGAAAATAAAATCTATACGTAGTTATTTGCAGTAAAATTAATGCCTAAATAGGAGGGCTGATCAAAAAGTAGCACACACCATAATTTTTTTTACAAAAATGTTTAATAGTTAAAACAACAAAACAAATCACAAACGAACACACACCTTTACCTACTTTTTGACTTAGTTATCAGCTTTCTCAACACATTTTTCTCATCGTGATACCAGTTTTATAATGCCCTGATCGTAGAAGTCCGTTTCCTTGGAGTATAGGCATCTGCGGACTGCTGATTTCACTTCCGCATCTGTCGCAAAGCGTTGGCCGGCCAGGAATTTTTTCGTGGGACAAAACAGATGAAAAACCGACGATGCAAGGTCCGGACGGTATGGTGGATGCTGGAGCACGTCCAAACCAAATTTGGTGATTTTCTGACGAACAGCAGCACCAACATGGGGGCGAGCACTGTCATGAAGAGTTTTGACATCGTCAGCATTTATACTGTGGTCTTTGTGACGAAGGGCAGCAGGATTCAGAGTGGTCCCGTGTTCAGCAAAGCCCAATAATACAACACCATGCATATCCTAGAACATCGCCACAAGTACTTTCCTAGCAAATTGAGTCACTTTGAATATTTTCTTCACTGGGGAACCAGCATATGTTTCCACTCCATACTTGCCTGCTTGGTTTCGAGCGTGTAGTGGTATGTCCACGACTCATCACCAGTGACGATTCCTTTCAGAAAGTCGCGCCCTTCTGCGGTGTACAGCGTTAGATGATCCAAGCTCGTCATCATTCGCTAGTTCTTGTGGTTGTCTGTCAGGTTGTTCGGCACCCAGCGAGCACTAACTTTACGAAATTTCAACGTGTCATGAACAATATCGTACACTGCACCATAGAAAATGTTGAACTGTTGCGATAAGGTTTGCAGTTGCACTCGCCGTCGTTGAAAATTGCCATCTCAATGCCTCTGACATTCTGCGGGGTTGCACTGTTGCCGGCCTCCCGAAGCGTGGCGAATCACTAAGGTTCACGCGGCCCTCTAGGAAGAATGCACACCACCTAGAACCAGGTCCATACAATCATCTGCATACACGCCGCGCATGTTCCTGTGAATATCACTCGATTTATGCCCTTTGGCCCACAAATATTGAGCCACACCTCTCTGCTCCTCACACGTGGACGATAGTAACATGCGCACCATCTTTGTTGCATAGTTTACACTTCTTTCGCTAGAGCTGCACATAAAACAAAACATACGCTCTGTAGTGAAAACTTCAAAATATATCTGTGTGAAATTGCAAATTCCAGCTGCAATACCAAGGCAGAAAAAAAATTAATGTGCGTTTCTTTTCGATCCGCCCGCGTATTTAATTATTCTAAAATAAATACTTATTTCATTTTAGGGTAGCAAACAGTTTCTCTCCAGATGATGCCGTATGTATCAGAGATGCACAAGTAGCATTTAAATGCAAAAATGTGCAGCAGGATTTAATTTACATTAAGACCAACTTCTCTTAAATGTCCTCTACAATAACAAAATTAGAAGCCACGTGTCTGCAATGGTAGACTCGATGTAAATTTTTGAATTCTATAGATTCCTCAGTCACGCCCAAGAAAGTGGGATAGGTGGAAAGAACAAACTGCACGGTGTCAAACAGAAACAGGCTACAGAGAACAAGGTATTTGTCGTGAAAGTACGAATGAAGGTCTTGTCATGACGTTTTCACAAATTTGCGTCTATAACTTCTTGTAATTCAGAGAGGTCATTTTCTGCCTACAAAAATATTTTGGCTGATAATCGCTAGGACCTCACAAAAATATTTAGAAATGTTGTTAATTGTTAACTGAGCAAAATTGGAAGTGAATGAATGAATTAGGAACAAGACTGATTAGTGCACTCGTATTTTAATATGGTTTTCATTTGATCATGCATGTATTGTAGTTTTATAGTGCATGAATGAATGCATAATTTGGTATTTTATAGTGCATGCTATTCTTGTCTTTAATTTATAATCGTACGCACAAGCTCGCGCACACGTACAAATGTTTTGGTACAACTTTATAAATGTGTTTTGGTCTTTATTTGTGTTGATTGTCACAGGATAATACAATTGTTATGTACAAATTCCATTGTAAAGCATCAAGAGACTTAATTTCATTGTGTAATGTTAAAATAATCAAAATTCATGTCATTTAATTTTGGTTTGGTTAGCTCCAGTTTTTAAATATACTGATTACTATTTGCCAATTACATGAAATAATGAGCGCTCAAAGTAATATTTTTTGCAAAGACTTGCTTTAGGTTTAAGTTTTATTAGCTTTGTGTGTCCCCTGCCTTTTTGGAACGTTTGTATTTTGTGTGTTATCTGTTTTCCTTTGTATATTTTAAAATCTGATGCTTCCCCGAATATTGTTTCAGTCAGTCAGTAGCTCCAGGTAACGCTCCCCTCCATAGAAGAGGACACCTCCAGCTCATCCAGAGAATGATGGCTGTTCAGCCGGCTTCACCCGCAAAAGTCACCTCGCAGTACATTCAACAACAATTGGACTGTCACTCAACCATGGTTTTACATGAGGGAGTTCCTTCTTGTCTTCGTCTGTGCCGACATGGCCCGTCGGCCACAGAACAGGTTGTGAACTGTACAGCAAGCTCACTGTGTTTTGCCGTTGTGAGTGTCACAGGCTGCGTGTTGTGCTATAGCATCTGATATATTACCAAACACTTACCATTTTGTGCTTAAATCTCTGTCATTTCGTCGGCGGGTGTGGTTTAGTTTTGGTGAAATTCAACGAAAAATGCAATGCTATTGTGCAATTCTCAAGCTTGTTTCTATAGCTGGTTTCAAACATTTTGCACCACGAACTGTTTTTGTAAGAAGAAGATTTACAAGCTGGGAGCCACTACACTATGGGACTACATTACCCATTTATAAATTGTCAATTCAATTCATTTGTATTCAGTCAATTTGTATTTCTGTTTTTTTCTCACTATTCTCTTTCCTTTTCGGACGCCTCATTCGGTCTCTCCTTTTGGCGCGGACCACGCCAAAGGAAGATCTGTTTTAAATTGTCTGGTGTGACGTCTATCCTGTTTGGCTTTAGCTATACGCAGTTTGTAGGGGCAACTCTCGAGAGTAAGTGGTCGTTGGATCAAGACGCGTGTGTAGCCGGTCTTCGGCTCGAGGCATCTACCTCCATCCTGTTTCCTTTGTACATTATGTAGAGAAGCCAAACGTTTGTTAATAAATCCCAGGTAATGTGTGTTATGTAATGCTTTTGTGTAATATAAAGCCCACGCCTTCCCGTTAATTACACACCAAGGTCTCGGACTTCTAGCTGTTAGCGAGTTGTGGCCCCCCATGTGCATGTTGGGGTGATCTAAATTGATTATTTTTTGGTAAACTTTTCGGTCTTCACCCCAACATGTAACAGTATTTTACAATAAAATTACACAAGAGTACTCTAGGATCATTTTATAATGTGCGTTTTAAGTTAGCATAAGTAGAGAATTGATTTATACACACTGTGGGAGGAACTCGCATCATAAAATTCTTATTCCCCTAAATAATGTTTTCGTTAAAACATTCTAACACTATTATATCAACGAATTTAAAAATGATGTACAAACCAGGATTCTTAAGTGCACATGAGTATAATTAGAAAATATTTTTAAACATTTATTATACCAATATCAATGCTTATTCAGCAATCGAAAATAAATAAATAACGTTTTATTTCATCATTATAAAAATTATTTCAAAGGTTAAACATAATATGCAACACAAAGTAACCTAATATATGGTAATTATTTAGAGTAACTTAAATATGCTTGAAATGTTATTTCGTAATTCCAGCTCGATTAATTCAAAAGTTAACATTTTTACACAGCCGGGATTTGAACAACTCTGATACCGTAACTATTGACGGGAAGAGAGAAATAATAAAATGAAGAAATGATAGTAAGATAAAGAAATAATGCAATAAATAATTTCAGTATCTTAAATCAATGTATAACACAATACACCGGCGTTGAAATATTTATCCGGAAAGAAAAAGGTAATTAGCAAGTCATGTAAGGAAGCCATTAGTATAAAAGATCCTGGAGTGCAGTTAGATTTGAGTTCAGTACGTTTGAAAATGTACGTAGGCAGACATTCTGAAAATTAGAAAGGGAATGAGATTCTGAGATTCGAGGAGGTGCCGCATGGAAACAGTGTGAGATACGCATTATTGAAAGTTATTGGGTGAAACTTTATGTTAAATAAGGAATGGAAGGAGTCGACACTTCACGTTATTGCCACGCATGTGACCTGAAAAAGTTGCTGGGCTATAGCTCTTGATAGACTTTGACTGCGTTTCCTTTGGGTAAATCAGTGCAATAATCCATAGACGCTTGTGTCTAAACGAAAACATGCAAATCAGTGGGAAAAGAGTATCGGTACGCATGTAACGTGCAGCGTTAACTGAGTTGTGAATGAAGCTGATATAGCTGGGCTCTAAATCCCGTTTCTGCAACAGCCTGGCTTGGTGACTCGCTCTCAGCCATTATATTTACCTACTCCGGTGACCAACATCTGTGAATGCAGCAGAAACAAATCAGAACTTAACAAGTGATCTAATACACCATATGGAAATACTTGTTTTTTCAAGAATGTTCGGGTTCTTAAACAAAAATCTTTGATTCCTTTATATGTCTGCATTTCCTTGATTTATTCTTCAAAGTTTTAATTGTGTCTAATGTGTCTTTGTATAAACATGTATATACTGATGTATGAGGATGGATAGTAAAGAGATTTAATCCACAAACTTACTATGTTTCCGAGTGTTATATGCCTAATTTGAGGCAATATTTTGTATCACAACATGCTGTGAATGCCAGAGTGATTATAGTGTAAATTAATATTATTTTATGTACATTATTTTAGATGTTTGTTAGCCATAAGGACTTGTTAGGAAATAAGCTTGCACGACCTAACTGAAACTGACAATAGAAGTGGGTAACAATAAAGCGAGGGGGTGAGTTGTTTGTTGCTAAGAAAAGAAAGCCGAAATTGATGTCAGGGTAGCGTGTGTTTTTTACAAATGGAGGGAATATCTTCCCTAGAGCATATATGTCCGTAGTAGTGATTGGCTGACCAAAACAGACGCTAAAGTCGGCGCAATTTGGTAACCAATAGGAGCTATATTATAATGTTTAGGGAATTCGAGGTGAGGGAGTATATATTCTCGAGCCATAAGGAAGTGTCGCACAGTTCTGAAGAATCTCTCACGAGGTGCACGTTGCAAAGTTAGTTACAAAAATGTAAAGTACGCGAAGTAATTGGTGCGCGGCAACTAAAACGACTGTAGTTACATTCGGAAATATCACAGTTTCAGTCGGGCGTGTATAAAGGTTAAATATGTCAATTATTAATTAAGCGTGACGGCAATAAAAGTCTAGATTCAGATTTTTTTATCAGTGTTATCTTTTGCAACAACTCCTTTCCGTTTACACACCCTGCTTAGAGACACGTGCTCGACTGCGTTATAATAGCTAGCCGGAAGACGAAGAATCCAAATTTAAAAAATAATTAAACAATAAGCGTCCAACAAATACGATAACACAAGATATCGAGAACTGCAACAAATTACTTATTACCGGATGAAAAAATGCATTTGTGGCATTCTTAAGAGGAAAAAATTGCTACCTTATGGAGAATGTCAAAGAGGAACAATTTCGGAATTTATTTTATTTATTTTATTTATTTATTTATTTGTGCTAGCAATCTTCCCTAGAATATGGCTATACATCAGCCCAAGCTGTTATCTTGCCATATTCTACCCATATTACACTCTTATTATAACATAAAAAATGATGATAATAATAATAAAAATAATAGTAATGGTACCAAAATAATAATCTTATAGTAATAATATATAATAATAATAATAATAATAATATACTAATAATAATAATATAATTACAAAACTTAACATCACTTGATGAAATTAATTTACATCTCTTTTTATTGTCCATAACCATTTCTTTTTAACTTTGGACAAGTATTCTCCTACCTTTTTACTATCCTTGTTAAAAATCTTGCTTAAAGCTACTTTCCTGTCACGATTTACCCATTTCCCATTTATAGCTACCTTTCTCCAATGTTGTGTACCTTTACAGTCAAAAACGATATGCTCTAAATCTTCTCTTTCCCCACATATTGGGCACTGATTCTGTGGGAACCCATTTCTCATTCCTATTAATCTCCATACACCTGCTCGTGCCCAGGCAATACTTTCTCTTTGTTCCTTATTTGTGTTATCCACATACTGTTCTCTAGCCCATACATTTTTTATTAATATATATGATTCCAAGGAACTTTTGTTCCCAATGTTGCTAAATAAATTTTGTATCTCTATATCTTCAAACCTCTGCCTAGCTTCTTTCCAGAAACCCTTAACATTATTTTCCCTCCTTCTCCAGATTTCCCCTAGACCACTATTTTCCAAATTAGTCTGTATACTATAACTCCACCCATTCTTCTTCAAGCTCCTTTCTTGGAATTCCAAACACTGCCTCAACAAGTTCTTCTCTTCTAAATTTAATAGTCTGTACCAATATTTAAGAGCTCTCTCCATTATTACCCCTTTCCCCCCACTCTCTGCATTTCAATTAGAGCAAATTCCTTAACTGTAGCATTTGGCAGGCCTAACACTTTTCTGCAGAAACTCCTATGTACCATATCTATCTCTTCCCAGCCTTGTTCTACTCCCCATATTTCACTACCATATAACATTTTTGCTTCAACTACTGTGTTATATATTTTCTCTAGCCATTTAACATTTATATCTGGTATTCTATATTTGCACCCTCTAATCGCTGCCATTGCCCCTTTCCCCTTTGTCAATACCAGTTTCTTCTGTTTCTCCCATTTTCCACCCCCATCCATTTTAACCCCTAAATATATACAGTCTCTGACCACTTTATATTCCTTCTCTCCATTCTTCCACTTTTCATACTTGCTCAGTTTGGCACCTTTCTTAAACACTATAATTTGAGTCTTCTCTTGATTTACTTTCAAATTCCACTCATCGCAGTATTTATTCATTTGCTGTAGGGACTGCTTCAGACCAATCGTTGAAACTGATCCTATCACTAAATCATCAGCGAATAATAACCCAGGGATTGATACCTTATTTATCGTAGGCAACCAACTATTATTCCTTCCTATCTCAGTGAGGATATCATCAATGTACAGATTAAATAACACTGGACTTAATTTACATCCTTGTCGTAGCCCCTTCCTTTGATTTACTTCTTTTGTCACCAATCCTACTCCTACTTTCACACAGAATGTGTTGTCCTTATATAGAGCTTTAAATAAATTTACCATCTGTTGGCTTACTCCCTTCCTCAAAAGTTTGTGCCACAACAAATTTAAATCAATGCGGTCATACGCTTTCTCCAAATCAACAAATGCCATGTATAATTTTCCCCTTTTTTCTTTTAAATACTTATCCACCAGAGTTTTAATTATGAATAAGTTATCTACCGTTCTCATTCTCTATTTCGGAATTAGCAGACAATACAAAATTGATTACATATGTTTATACAAAGAAAACTACTAATAAGAGCATAATTCAGTGAACAAGCTATCGTCTTTACAGTTTTTTATAAAGTGAGTATCGAGTATCGAATATCGGTGCTCAAAAATTAGTATCGATATCGAGTATCGAGAAATAGTGGTATCGTCCCATCACTAGTCGTAAGCAAAACACTCGGTTTCTCGGTGGACTGAGAGTTGTAGCTGGAGACTGGCTTGCATACAGCGTGGAAGGACAGTACTTCTCCATAAAGGAATAATTTATCGACCGATGTTTGCTAAGCGCTGTGTGTTTAAAGTTTAGCTATTGAAAGTAAAATTCAGATTACACTGCATTACGGGAAAGCGTTCTGCAGCTGGCTTTTACAGTGTTGTAGTTTTTCTCTTCCTCCTCATTTTTCTTTGTTGCTCTGGAAGGGAGAGGTTTGCAACCTCTTCACACTTGTTTCATTTCATGCTTATTATTCTCGGATATAACCATCTTCGCATCGCTGTCCGTACAAAAATGGTGCCGATGCTTCTGGTTACTTTTAGTGTCTTCTATTCTTCAACGTTGGCGGAATCTCCTCATCATTTCTGCTCCGCGCCTGCCTTAGGTGAACCATCCGCTAATTGGTTTTAGCTGAAGTCCGTTACGCTAGCATTACCTTATGAAGAAACGTCAGGCCTAGCTGGGCGATGAAATGGGTAGAGAATCGATATAAAAATTGAGTTTTATTTATGGACGCTCTTTAACTGCTGTGGTTCTTAGCGTCCCATTCTATATTAGGCTTGAAAGAGCGGTAATTTTGCTCAGAGGCCTCTTTATCAGGCTTTAGATTTTTTACGTGCCGTAAATCTACCACACGGGGCCACTGGCTTTACTTCCCTTCCGAAGCAAATCATGCTAGGTATTTTTATGCCCAAAAAAATCCATCACCGTCTGCGGGTTTGAACCCGCAACCTCGGGAACTAGAGGCTAGCATTGTAACCACTACACCACGGAAGACGACGAGGACCCATAAATGTCACCTTAATGCTTGAAATAATATGCCTCTTAAAGACTTTCGATACTAGCCCCTGAATGAAACGGTTCTTATTCGTTTGAACCTCTGTAACAGAATAAGAGATTGAAATAGGTCGCGGCAGAGGTGTGTTAATTATTGATTGCCAACTTGAACCCCGGTTTCTCATCGGCGCGTTTTTTTGCACCCGACTGTACATCTATGGCTATCCTTGCAGCACTGGCCCAGAGGGCAGCTTGAACTCATGGAAAACTAGCAAAGGAATACCCTCATCTGACTAACTTCGAGTTTCTCAAGCCTACGTTAAACCGATACGCCTGCTGGAAAACCTCAAAACTGGCGCAGTGAAGGCAAGTCAAAACTTCAAAGCCCTGGAGGAAATCTGCTTCTGAGGAAGGAAATTAAAGCTCGAATGTTAAACTCTGTGGAAGAACTTGCGAAACGTATAGATTTCCGATCGAACCACAGTTTAGATGGTTTACAATCAGGAAAGAGCTTGTATCTAGAGGGAACATGAATATTGAAGCCATTCCACAAAATATGAACTTGCAAGAAAAATGTTACATTTACATGGATTTCTCTATCCACTGTCGTTCGTTCTTTCTCTACTGTGTGTAATAAGTAGGGGAAGTATTGTATTCCACCCTAATATTTTATACCGAGATTTCATTGGAAAAACATGCTTTGAGGCCTCTGAATTAAAAAAAGTCAATTTTAGAAAAAGATCCTAAGTTCCTGTCTGAACAGCATAACTCAAAAACGAAAAACCAAACCAGTACCTTTCAAAGATGCAACACGAAGAATTTCAAGAAAATTTCCCCACACTCACTTACCCTTTACCTGGAACATCGATTTTTTTCAAAATAAATCCAACAATTTTATTTAAACACCACATATTACAGATATTTATTTGAAAAAATGTATAACTTGAATTTTCTGGGAATAGTCTGTTAGGCCCTTTTCATTAGGAGGAAATTTTGTATAACTTTGTAAAACTGGTAAATGTTAAACTAGAGACGAAAACGTACTGTACAAGAATTGTCCAATACTTGGTCATTCTTTTAAAGTCGTGTCTATTTTCAGATATTTCTCTTGATGCGAAAAAATATGGAATTTAAGGCCAGCCTATAGCGTCCAACTCTAAAACATTTTATATCCCCATTCCCTTTGTATCTATAACAAAAATGTGTAACGTAGATATTTCCGGAAAGGTTTATCTGATTAAAATGAAGAAGATAGGAAAAGAAAACTTCATAAGAATAAATTGTATACCCGTTAGCGAATAGAGAGTAGAGAAAGTCATGCGAATGTAGCACGTCGGATTTTTTTTACGAAAATTTACCTTCTTCCTACTTCATGTTAATCAAATAAACCCTGTAGAAATATTTTCATTACACATTTCGTTTTAGGTACAAGGGGAATAGAGAAAGCAGAATCGATAGTCATGTCTCTATAGGCTGGCCTTGAAATTCCATAATCTTTACATGAAATCAAGAAAGAACTGAATAGTGGCAGCACTTAAAGAATGAGAAGGTACTGAAATGCTCATAGCAGTAATAACATATATCTCGGGTATGGCTGATGCCACAGAAAAGGTTATTTGAAATAAATTGTGTGCTTTAAAGAGATCTGCATTTTTTGTGTAGATGTTTTTGTCTGGATGACCCGTTATACGAAAGTAAAAAAAGCTCCTCCGCTTGAACACTTCAGAGGGTATTCCCAGAAAATTCAAGATATACATTTTATTTGTCGTATAAATATCTTAAATATATGACATTTTAAACAAAATTAAGAGAGCCATTATTGAGTAAATTAAAATTTTCGAAAAATGTTCCATATAAACGATAGTTTGGGGTGGACTGAGTGTGGCATTTATCCTGCATTTCGTTTTATAATTATGGTGTACACAGACATACACGCGGACCTTTGGGATAGGGGATTTTCTTGAAAATCTTCGCGTTGCATCCTTGAAAGTTCCTGAACTTAAATATGACGTTAGGTATTTAAACGGCTGCTCATTTATGAGTTACGCTGTTCACAGGCGCGCGCGCGCACACACACACATACACACACATACACACACACACACACACACACACACACACACACACACACACACTTTCTACTTTCTCTGCTGCGTATAATAACTAGGGGAAGCATTGCATTCCACCCAAAAAATTCGATACCGAGATTTCACCGGAAATACATGTTTTGAGGCCCCTGAATCCAAAAAAGCCTTTTTAGAAAAGGTCCGTGTGTGTATCTGTGTCTGTCAACAGCATAACTCGAAAACGATAAGTCGGATAAATATCAAACTTGTTATTTAGGTTCAGTATCTTTCAAAGATCCAACAAAGATTTTCAAGAAAATCCGCCACCCCAGACTACCCCTTCCATGGAACATTTTTAGAAAATTGTTATTTTCTCAAAAATGGCTCTAACTATTTTGATTATAATATCGCATATTTAAGACATTTTCATTAAAATAATATATATATCTTTAATTTTTTGGGAATATCCCCCAAAGTCCTCTTCTTTCTGAATGGATTTTGCATAACTGTAAATCGTATGAGAGATAATATGTTTTACACAAGAAATGTAGAGCTCGTTAAAACATACAATTTATGTCATATACATTTTTTGTGGAGGGAAATATTTCGGAGATATTTCCGGTTATTTGTTTCAATTTTCCAATACTTATACTTTTTCTCAAATGGGAATTCGTTATTCGTTTAGTTATGTCCTGGACATGCAAAGAGAATGGAATGCTTCACATAGCAACCAGCTCTTAAAATATTTGACTATCACTTACAGCCTACCATATTCTCCTTGCACCTACAAGAAAACTAGCAATACTATTTATCTCGATTAACCTGAAGTAGATGGAGAATAAACATTTGTAAAAATAATTTGCACAAGAGTAGAGAAAGTCATAGGAGTGTAATACATCATTATTTTTTCAATTATTTAGTTAAGGAGTCTCAAAACGTATGTTTTCAACGAAATCTCAGAATCGAATAGTTCTTCTACTTAGGTAACTAGTAGAGAAAGTCAAGTTAATGTTCAAGAATACATTATATATCCTTGTAAATTCCAAGTGTTTAACATTTAGTGCAGATAATCATCTTCGTGGCTACAGTTGCTGCATGTGATTCAACGGTGGGAAACAGAATAATTTTAATTCAGTTTTATTGAAGATGAATCTCGTAAATCACTAAGAAGTGTGGGAGGTTAGGAGGGTGGGGACATAGCTTTGAGACCTCCGAAAGAAGAAGAGGCGCCAGTGCTGGTTAACTGAAGAGTAAAACTCCTGCTTCAGAGACTGGTCTGTGTTGGTGGCAATTTGGGATGATTTGGTCCATGAGTTGCAGCCTTCCATCATTCCTCACCATCCGGACACGGCGACACACATGCGAACACTTGCCACTTCACCACCCTCAGCTCAATTCTCTGTCGATAATTTATTTTGTTCTCTGACTTATGCTTCCTTAGCAAAAAATGACAGTAATTGAGGTCTCCTGTCTACACTGTTTCCTTTAAGCTTAAAATGTGTTAACTATCATCCAACTAGCCAAGTCAGCAAGAAAGTCTCAAGGGGAACAAAAATATATCTGTGCTAGCCGCTTAACACAGCTTTAGTGTAGTAATCATTAGAACTGAGTATTGAAATATACAAATTTAAATGTATTAAAAATGTTTACTTTATGCAACGTTTAGTTACCTAAGGTAGGGGAAGCACTGTTTTCGATCCGAAGCCTCGATATCGATATAAACATCCAAAATAAATCTAACGGACACATAACTTTCACTATCTATTATTTATTTTCTAATATGTTTTACAAATGATTTCAATAATTCTCCTTCCTTTTGATCAATATAAATATTTTATATAAATAGTTTCAATACCTGTTTAATTGGAGGGACACCAGAACATACATGAAGCTGAGATTAAAACATATGGCTTAGACGTAGATTTATATAATTATACTGGCGTTGATGTTACATACCCCTTCAGTGTACCCACCAAAAACGAAATAACATAACATTTCGAAGTCTATTATTTAAAATGTTTGAGGCAGTATTTTTAACACTTAAATGATTTTAATCAAATTATATAATAAGTAAATTCAATAACAGCCCGCCTTGAAGCAATATGTGTATGTAATAATTTGTAAAATGTATGTAACAGTGATTGCATATGCTTATATTATTGTAAATATGTTCAATAATGTTATGTGAATGCATTACGTAATTTAATATTGTAGGAGCTGCGAGAATAATAAGTTAAAAGTTGCTAACAATGAGGTAACAATAAGGTAACCTTGAGTCAATAATGAGTAAGAAAGTTTAACAGTACTACTTGTGATTCTTGGAGTAACAATAATGTAATTTTAGTCACAGTTTATAAAATAGCCAATCAACAACCAGAAAAAGCTTTAGTTAAATGAAGGTATTCTATTGGACTAGGATTAGCCAATCAGAGACTTGAAATAGAGAAATCAACAAATTTGGGCGGTGGAAAACAGTTCAGTTGCCTCCAAACAGTGCTCATAACCAGACGTGTTGCCTGCGGACAGTGTTTGTAACTGGATGCGTGATGCGTCCTCGAGAAATATAATATGCATTTGTGTGTGACGAAAATATTATACGTGTTAAAAGGTGCAAGTATTAAATAAAAGAATCTCACAGCTCTCGATATCAGTGAAGTGCTATTTAATTTGTGTCAAGGATTATAAAAAGGAGTGAGTTAAAACTTAAAACCTGTGAAGCACCACAACCCTGCCAAGACTTCCATGTCTCTAACAATAATACTGACGCAGCCGAGGCAAACATAAATATATAATATCGAAAGAAACAGTCAAGTTACAAAGCTATTATTTTTAAACTTGGGGCAAAGGCCACCTGAAAGTACATTTGGGGCGATGGCGGTTGCAACTACTACACGTTCGGCTCTCCAACAGTTGAAACATAACAAGAAATCTTCTTGAAACTGGCTTTCTATACGTAGCAGCAACCAACATTTCTCAAATTGGCATCCATACGTGGAGGTAATAAAACACCTTCAAACTGACTTCCATACGTGGAGCTAATAAAACACCTTCAAATTGACTTCCATACGTGGGGCAGAAACAATTCAACTTCTTCATATTGGAAAATCTTAAGAAACTATATTGCATACTTTGGAAATGATAATCAAAATACATTAATTATTATTCCAATACCCATTAAATAATAAAGACTAGTAATAAACCATAATCTCCTAATTTACTTAAAACTTCTGCTAAATGTAGATTAAATATCATTAGTTTTAATCTTTTATTTAAGGGAAATTTAATTTCTACTTTATTTTTATGGTTAAAGGGTAAACAATTGACAGAAATTGGAACCGTTAAAGCAATCTAAGTTTTTTCCTGTGGCATATTTTGGCTACCTCTTTTAGAATTTATCAGTTGTACAACCCTCGACTAGATTCGTATGTTGTTTCTAGAAATCCTATTCTTAATTAGAGGATATGAAACCTCGCATTTCCTGCGGAATATCGATATAGAATTTGTTTGTCGAACACAGTATTTCCTTTGTTGTAGATCATTAGCTAAAGACGGTAATCGAAAAACGTTTAATTTCAAGGCATAGCCCCGAATTAGGAAACTTTAGGCGAAATTTCAGGAATTTCTTGAGTTAGCCTTTGTATCTAAGGCATCTTGAAGCATCTTGAAAGTGTTCCTTAAGAGTGCTGATTATTAATAGTTTTCGTATCAAATGCAGAGTGTATTTAACAACTAATTATAGCTGAAGAAGAAAGTTTCATGAGGAGGGTACTACAAATTATTTGCTCTACGTAATTTTAGGGAGAGAAACCCTTCTTTCAGTAGCTGAACACTTAATAGACGATTTTCATTACGAAGTAATTCTAAAATATATACCTATTTATTATAGGAGCCTGTCGAATGGTGCCTTCCTCCGTGATTTAGTGGTTACCATGCTAGCCTCTAGTTCCCGAGATCGCGGCTTCAAACCCGACGGAGAACAATGGATTTTTTCGGGCGTAAAAATCCTTAGCATAGCTTCCTTCGGAAGGAAAGTAAAGTGTGTGGTCCCGTGTCGTATATTTATGGCACGTAAAGGAAACTCAAGCCTGATAGAGAGGCCTCTGAGCAAAATTACCAGTCTTTCACGCCCAATATAGATGGGACGCTAAGAACCATTGCAGTTAAAGAGCGTCCATAAATAAAAACTCAAATTTGTTTTCCCGACTGGTTGCTAGAAAACCAAGCAAAGAAAATATTATATTTTTTAATTTCATTACTCATAACAGTTTTACCATTAATTATCATATATTTTAGTAGTCCGTTTTATACGACTGTGAAAAATATAGGGAATCATTTTAATAACATATATGTACATGCCTGTTCGCTATTTCATGTCGAAAGCTTTACTGGAGATTTTGTGCAAATTTTTAGGGAATACATAGACACCCTAAAGGTAAATAATCCCTAGAGTTAAATAATTTAATTCATGTGCTGCATATATAAGTTTCAGTAACCGATTGTGGCTTCTTATTCCACTTTCTAATACCTTACCTCACATACTCAAAGCAAGCAAATTATAATTTGTGTGAAACAAAAGGCAGGTGCAGTTAAAACGCGAATGCAGAACTTCAAGTTCTGTACTAAATGTAACTTTTTAATTTCTACAACATTCACCTAAGACAGAGGAGCACTGCGTTCGACATAAAAAAAGTTATATTTCGATTGAAATTGCGGTTTTGGGATTCTTTGGATTTAAAAAAATGCGCTTTTAAGAAAAACATCGCTTTATTTGGATGTTTGAGCCTTTATGTAAATTGTATGATTAAAATAAATATAAAATGTGATACTTATCCGACTTTACGATGCATGACTCATATTTTCATGAAAATTCCTTGCTCAAAATAATGGTTTATTTGGAAAACGTTTCCTTGATTTTTATTTTCACAAAAACGGCCTAAAGTGTCACAATTTTATGTTAATCAAGGGACAAAATGTTGGTGTTAAATTTTCAGTAACAATGTATTGATCCTGTAAATTCTAATTGAATTTTATGTAACTGGGAAACCGTATGATATAAATAAATTGGATTGGATTGTGCAGCGGAGGGGGTTCACCAACGATCCAGTATTGAGAGGTTGTACCGACGCCCACAAGGGGGCGCCCCCTGGAGTGTGAGATGAGATGAAGGGAGACACCAGAACTAGAATTGACGGCACAGTAATGACAGGGTCTCTACAGTTTCCAGATTGAGACGACCCGGTAGTCGGACAGGCAGACCGGGAACCCCGTCCCACACAGGGTCGACTCCTCTCTTACACATTGGATACCCCAAGGGCCCCCTTATACCCCGGCAACCAGCCGAGGGAAGGCGAAAGTTCACAGAGAGCATGCTTTTCCCTAACACGCAGCACCGAAACACCACCGCCGACACTTCCAACTCTGAAATAGACTAAAGGATGAATGAATGAAATGATTAATGGAACGAAATAAAGGTACAGAAAATTCGGGGGATGAAAAAAAAAAACTCCAGCATATGCCTGACGGCTCGGAAAATCGCCGAAAAAACCCATGGATCATAGGGGTAGGTCGCTGGAAATCGAACCCAGGGCCTCCCGAATGGTGGCGCGCCATCGCCCTCGGTAAAATATAGAGAAAACTTACTATAGGATTTAGAACACATTAAAATGTGAAATTAATCTCATACGAGTTTAGGCTGCATGGCCATTTCCGAAATATTTGATTTTTCTGTTGAATATCTTGGCATTTTAAGCAATGAATTTTTAAATTTTCAGTATCTTTTCTTTCCACAGCCCATAAAAGGTTATAAAACATAAATGTTTGCAAATTCAGCTTTCTTTTTAAAGCAGGCTGTTGCCCATGCCTGCGCAGCCTTACTCATTGGTGTTAGAACTATTTCTGCTTTATGCTCTTATTTAGCATGGAGGACTGTAAGTATACAGAAAAATAACTAATGTGCTACACTCAAACGACTTTATATATTGCAAATTCAAATATATAATTGCATACTCAAAATATCTGGTATTCATATACAATTCATATACAATGTCATTGTATCTAGGTTACTTTATTCACGATATATTACTTCCTCTACTACATATAGTAAGTAGGGGAAGTATTGTATTCCACCCAAAAATTCGATACCGAGATTTCACCGGAAATATATGTTTTGAGGCCCCCTGAATACAAAAAAAGCATTTTTGGAAACATGTCCGTGTGTATGTCTGTGTGTCTGTGAAGAAACGAACAGTCGGATAAACACCAAACTTGGTATTAAATTCAATATCTTCCAGAGATGCGACACGAAGGTTTTCAAGAAAATCCCCCCACCCCAGATTACCCTTTACATGGAACATTTTTCGAAAATTTTAATTTTGTAAAAAATGGCTCTAAAGATTTTGGTTAAAATATCTATGTTTAAGATATTTTCATGACAAATGAAATGTATATCTCGAATTTTCTGGGAATGTCTCCAAAAGTATTCTTCATTGTGAACGATTTTGCATAACTGGTAAACCATAAGAGATAGACAAAACTTTACTACACAGAATCTGTAGATCGCGTTAAAATACCCAATTTATGTCATATACATTTTTTTTTGTTGGGTGAACCATTTTCGAGAAATTGCTTGTTATTCCCTTAAATGTTCCAATACTTATACTTTTCTCAAATTCGTTATTCATTTTTTGTCCTAGTAATGTAAAGAGAATGGAATAGT
The DNA here is from genome assembly GCA_030765065.1 of Deroplatys truncata. Classification (NCBI taxonomy): domain Eukaryota; kingdom Metazoa; phylum Arthropoda; class Insecta; order Mantodea; family Mantidae; genus Deroplatys; species Deroplatys truncata. The sequence goes on from CM060986.1 coordinate 183,224,670, forward strand.
CCACATAGCAACCACCTCTTAATATATTTGACTATAGCTTAAAGCTAGCAATTCCCCTTGTTACTACAAGAAAATTAGCAATAAGATTAACATCTCATATCTCGATTAACATGAAGCATATGGAAAATAAGCGTTTGTAAAAATAGTTTGTACAAGAGTAGAAAAGTCATGTGAGTGTAACATATCAGATGTTTTGTCTAGAAATGTTTAAAATCAAACATAAGGTACTTAGTTACATAAAATATACGGAAACAGTATTCAAATGTTAATATCAGAAGCATGGTGAAGTAAATTATAATGTCTCCGTAACTAGGTCTTTCGAATTGAAATAGCAACAATCGGATGTGTTACATTCACATGACTTCTCTACAAATTCTTCAACAAAGTGTTATAACAAAAGTTTATTCTTCTATCTATACGATGCTTATCTAGATAAACAGTCTTATTGCACATTTCCTTGTAAATAAAAGCAAATGTGGCGAATATAGAAGGCTTAAGCTTAGATCTTTCAGAAGTAGTCGCTATATGATGGCCTAGACAGACAGAGAGAGAACGAATGACCTCTCATTTGAGAAAGGTATAAGTATTTTAAAATTCAAACGAATAACGAGGAATATCTCGGAAATGGTTAACTCCACAAAAAAGCTGACATAAATAACTATTGTGTGCTTTAAGGAGATCTACATTTTTTGAGTAGTAAGATTTTTTCTATCTCTTACGGTTTACCGTTTGTGCGAAAGTCAAACCGAATGAAGAGGACTTCAGAGGATATTCCCAGAAAATTCAAGATATACAATTCACTTGAAATGAAAATACCATAAACATATGGTATTGGGGTGGGGGAATTTTCTTGAAATTCTTCGTGTCGCGTCCTTGGAAGATGCTGATTTTAAATACTAAATATGGTTTTCTTTTTACTTTCTCTACTACGTATAGTGAGTAGGGAATGTATTGTATTCCACTAAACAATTCGATACTGAAATACCACTGGAAATACATGTTTTGAGGCACCCTGATTCCAAAAAAAGATTTTTTTAGTAAAATGTCCGTAAGTGTGTGTCTGGGAACAGCATAACTGAAAAACGAATAATCGAATAAATGCCACACTTGGTATTTAGGTTAAATACCTTCCAAAGATGCGACACGAAGGTTTTAAGGAAAATCCCATCCCCCCACCCCAGACTACCGCTTACATGGTAGATTATTCGATTTTTTTTGTTCCTAAAGTGCTTATGGCGATTTTGATTAAAATTCCATATATTAAATATATTTACATAAATAATACGTATATCTTGTATCTTCTGGGAATAGCCTGTGAAGTCCACTTCATTCTGAAGGAATTTTGTATAATCTTGTATAACTGGTGAACGTTAAGCGATAGACGAAAAGTACTACACAAAAAATGTATATCTCTTTAAAACACACAATTTACTTCCATTTATTGTTTCTTATAAAATCAGTCATTTCCGAGATATCTGTTATTAATAGTTCTATTTGGAATTGACCAATTGACCTAATAGTGGTCGAAACTATAAAGTCCGGGAGTTACAGTACTTACAGCATTGTAAGTCGCCATTGGGGTATGCCATCTCAATACAATTTGAAATCTTCTTATGGTTTACCGGGAAAACTGCGAATCAGCTAGGGAATTTAATGTCGCACCGGCAAGTTGCCATGGTAGCTCAGTGATTAGAGCACCCGGACGGAGATCGGAAGATCCGTGGTTCAAATCCCGACTATGGCATTGAATTTTTCAGTCGTCTGGTTCTACCTTTCCAATAGTTCCATTTGTTCATTGCTTTGTTATTCTTTTTAAGTCCCATGATTTTATGTTGTTTCTCACGATTGCGTGAAAACAGCATGGAATTTTAAAGTCAGTATATAGCGTCCAGTTCTTAAACATTTGACCATCACTGTTCTCTTTGTATCTATAACGAAAGGTGTAACGTAGCTATTTCTGCAAAGGTTTATCTCGATTAAAATGTAGTAGATAGAAAAATAAGCTGTGGTAAAATTAGTTATTATATTCATTAATAAACGAAAGAGGGTAGAGAAAGTCATGTGAATGTATCACATATAACTTTTTTAAATCTAATGGATGAAAGTGCCATACGTTTTAAGATATTAGCAAGCCTAATAAAATGTACACTATTGAATTTTCTAGGTTTAATCCATGAAATCCCCTTCATTATGCATAGTTGTGTATAACTTTATGTAACTTTATACCCAGTGATATCCTCTTAATTAAGATTTAATTGTGTATACTTTTGTGTGGATCATAAACCAATACAAAAACTTAAAAGGCGACAAATTTAGATCTTGGTCAAATAGTTTATGCGAAACATTTCTTTTTGTGCGGCATTAGTCATTTTCGAATTATTTATTTGCTATTAGTTTAAATTCTCAATACTTTATAGTGCTTTAAGTGCTTCATCACCATTCTTTTGTTTCTCGTGGAATTTCATAGCTAGCGTATAGCGACTCGCTATCACTGCAGCTTCCTATGTTTCTCTTGTACCAACAATGAAATGTCTAATGAAACATTTCTGCAAAGTTGGTCTTGACCAACATGAAGTAGATAGAAAATTAAACTTTTATAATGATAGTGTGTAGAAGAAATATAAAAAATAAACGATAATATTTTAATGTAAATGTAACTCGTCAGTGGTTTTTTTTATTTTTTTTACTTTACTTTGGTAGGAGAAGTATTACATTCCAGCCAAACATTCGATACCGAGATTTCACCGGAAATACATGTTTTGAGGTACCCTGAAACCAAATAAAACATTTTTGGAAACATGTCCGTGTGTGTGTCTCTGTGGATCGTCGGTGAACAGCATAAACAAAAACGAAAAGTCGGATAAATACCAAACTTGGTATTTGAGTTTAGTATCTTCTAAGACTACGAATGAAGATTTTCATGAAATTTCCCCCAACTCAGACTACCGTTTATATGTAACATTTTTTTCAAAAATGTTGATTTTCGAAAGTGGCTCTAAAAATTTGATCAAAATATCATATGTTTAAGATATTTTCATAGCAAATGAATTGTATATTTTGAATTTTCTGGGAATGTCCCCAAAAAGTCCTCTTCATTCTGAATGACTTTCGCATAACTGGTAACTCGTAAGAGATAGACAAAAGTTTACTACGCAAAAATATAGATCTTGTTAAAATACATAATTTATGTCATACACATTTTTTTTGTCGAATGACCGATTTCCAAGCTACTCCTTGAATTTTCCAACAGATTTTCTCAAATGGGAATTCGTTATACATTTTTTTTGTGTTCTGGATATGCAAAGAGAATGGAATGCTCCATATAGCAACCAGCTCATAAAAGGTTTGATTATCGCTTAAAGCCTACCATATTCCCCTTACACCTACAAGAAAAGTAGCAATAAGATAGTTTCTGCAAATGTTTATCTCGAATAACATGAAGTAGATGGAGGATAAGCGTTTGTAAAAATAGTTTGTATAAAGTAGAGAAGGTCATGTAACTGTAACACGTAAGATTTTTTCCCATTGTATTCGCTAACAAGAAAAAACTGCGTTGACTTGAAAGTACATTTTAAGAAATATTTATCGACTGAGTAAGCGACCCTCTAGCTCTGCGAGTTGCGGAGTTGAAAGGCGTAACGGCAAGGCTTTTAAACCGCTTCCTTATTTATGTTTAATGCGCGACCTTTGACCTACAGAACGATGCTCCAAAACATAATATCCGCAGCGCTTTCAGTGGTGATTTGATTGCGGTTTCTCATCCGTGCTTATATTTTCATAGATGTGCACCAGCTGATTCAATTTCATTCATCCCAGGAAGATGATAGCTGTGTGTGCAAGGTGCCAGACTAGAAGGAGAAGGATCACTGGATGCTACATATGTTAACGGCGTCATAATACAACAAAATCCCCTCGAAAAGCAAGCAAATGAAAGGTCCAATATCGAATCTCATTGAGCAAGTTATGTGGATAATCATTTTCATTAACAAAGACAAATATTAGGAAACACTTATTACTTTGACCCCTAGCTGAATAGGTCTTCTCTGTAGATCTGAGATGCTTTAGGCCATAAAAATAGCTGTATGACAATCATGTGTATTTCTGTGCAGCTTAATTATGCATTCCTATGACTTATGCAAACTAATTTACACAAGCTGGATTCTTCAACATATTCCCTGTTAAATATAATATACATTAACAGAAAAGGTTCCAATACAATTTTTCCGTATGCAGAAAGAAGCATGTCACAATTTCATTTTTTTTAAATCTCATAAGTATTTTGTAAGCAAGTTGGAAAAATTCAATGCCAAGGCCGGGACTCGAAACATAGATCTTCGGCTCTCTGAGCCGATGCGCTTAACCTACACCTTCAGCTACACTGGCGTGATGCACGTATGTGCATTAAACTTTCTCAATTTCAAATACTGCAGTCCCCACCCCGACCGAGCGGGATGGCTCAGGCGGTTACGTTTGTGGCCCGCTTTCGGAAGGTTCAGGGATCGATACTCGGCGACTGCCCACTCTGGCCTCTAGGGTCGTTCATCTTCTACCAAGACTCTCCTTCCTCTCATTTCCTATAACCATCATCTTCCTTGTCATCTGTTTCAGATTTGTAGGACCCGGCGACGGTGTTCGGCTGGTTGCGGCTGGGCGGTGGCTTGCGCTCTGTAAAGGTTCCTTCCCTGGCGTCGCTACGGTACCGCTCAGTTAGCTTTCGCCTCAGCGTGGGGCTCCGCTCCGGGGAACCGTGAAGGTTGCTGGCTTGTGTACAGGGGCCGTACGGCGTCGGAAGCGTTCTATCTCGAAACGTCCATGGACCCTGTCCCTGCTTGCACCCGTCGGCATCCGGATCTAGCCACCCTTCCTCCCAGGGGTCAATTTGGAAGCACAATGGACCGACTGGCCTGCGTGCGGTGCTCTGCCCCGGTTCCGGGGCCCCTCCGTGATATGTCCTTTACCCCCCCCCCCAGTTTTTTGAATTTGATAATATCTGATGACTCTGGAATATTGAAACTGTGGGGAATACTTTATATTACAGTGATAGCTTGTAAACTTGTAATTCTAGTACAAATATACAAAGATTTTTGTTACATAACTTACACTCAATTGATCTATATTCAGAGCATTCCATATAGTCAACTTTTAAACGAATTCAGCTTAACGTTACTTTCAAACCGTAGAATAATTGCTGAACAATTACATAAACTACAGTTGTTGAGCATAAAAACCAACAAATAAAGTTACAAATGGCCTGTTATACAACGAAGAATCACTTATGAAATAAATTTTCATGTCAGTAAAACAGAAAATGACAACTACACCAAATTAGAACACTTAAGCTCCTCTGCTCTGAGGTGTGCTGTAAATACAACGAATTCTCAAAAGAAAAAGAAATAAATAAATAAATAAATAAATAAATAAAAAATAGAGCCCAACCAAAGCAGTTATTTCTCACTTATTTTTTTATGATTATTCAAATTGAATCTTCTTGTCATTAGTAATAGTTTAATTGTTTTAGCTCGATGTTTTCTTCAACGCTGTACACAGCAAAATCACGTTTAATTTGTAAAAAAATAAAAAAATCTGATGTGTTACACTCACATGACTTTCTCTACTCTTGTACAAACTATTTTTACAAACGCTTATTCTCCATATGCTTCATGTTATTCGAGATATCGAGATGTTAAATCTTATTGCTAATTTTTATTGTAGATGCAAGGGGAATTGGTAGGCTTTAAGTGATAGTCAAATATTTTAAGAGCTGGTTGCTACGTGGAGTATTCCATTCTCTTTGCATTACCACGACAAAAAAGAAATGAATAACGAATTTCCATTTGAGAAAATAAGTATTGAAAAATTTAAGGGAATAACAAGGAATATCTCGAAAATGGTTCACTCAACAAAAAAATGTATGACATAAATTGTGTATTTTAACGCGATCTACATTTTTTATATAGTAGAATTTTGTCTATCTCTTAGGTTTACCAGTTATGTAAAGTCGTTCACAATGAAGAATTCTTTTGGAGACATTTCCAGAAAATTCGAGATATACATTTCATTTGTCATGAAAATATCTTAAACATATGATATTTTAATCAAAATCGTTATAGCCGTTTATGAGAAAATTAAAATTTTCGAAAAATGTTCCATGTAAAGGGTAATCTGTGTTGGGAGGATTTTCTGGAAAACCTTCGTGTCGCATCCCTGGAAGATACTGAACCTAAATACCAAGTTTCGTGTTTATCCGACTGTTCGTTTCTGAGTTATGCTATTCACAGACACACACACGGACATGTTTCCAAAAATGCTTTTTTTGGATTCAGGGGGTCTCAAAATATATATTTCCGGTGAAATCTTGGTATCGAATTTTTGGGTGGAATACAATACTTCCTCTACTTAGTATACGTAGTAGAGAAATTAAAAAGAACTGTTTTGAAGGAATATAATTCAGGTACCTTTGAAAATAATGGATTTCTCATAATAATAATAAGTAGCGATTATTGTAACGGCTGCTAGAGAAGTTGTCTGCCTCTGTCGCCTCGTAACACAGGGATCGGATGAGTTACCTTGCCCACTTATCATAGAAGTGTAAATTATTGATCGCGGATAGCAGGTGGATAAGGACAGAAGCAATGTTCTACTGAAGGAACAACGAGGTGACTTCAAGGCCGCTGATAAATAACACTAGTGAAAAAGAAAATAGTTGTTAATTCTGAGAGCTACATACACTCCGTGGCAGCAAGATGCTAATAACTTTGATACTTGCTGTGTTCCTCTCACGAGAATGTATCTGCAAGGAATGTGTTGACATCAGCAATTCTAGCGCTATCTGAGAAAGATTACGGCTCTACTTTCAACATATCAGCAAGAAAACACGCTCTTCTGCTCGTAATGCTGAATGGCCAGTTGCTTTAGTTTGCTTTGCTTGTCACAGATTTTAACAACATAACTACTTAACGGGTATTGACTGTGTAGAGTTCTTGCTTTCTTACTGGACATTGTAAATAACTTTATAAATCACTAGAAAAAACTTACATACAGTTCCAAGTGAAACACGTTGAAATACTACGTTGCGCGATGTTTTTAATGCGGAAAGTATATCTATTTATGACATCAACGTGAGCTACCACATGGTACTCTTCCCCCTCACTCCACCGGAGAGCAGAACACCTCGCAAACGTTTTCTCGTCAGAGACTTACAGTAGTATGGGTATGCATATAGAGTACAGCTGTAACAGCAGAAATGCTGAGGGAGCATTCTCCTTTAACAGTGATCCTTTGGTGACCTCCTTGGCAAGTAAAGACGTTCAATTTTCTCCAAGGAAGTCGTTAACTTTTATGACTGCTTACTCTTGATTTTAAAATGAGGAATATAATTGCCTTTGGGAGAGAAATACCAAAACACATACATTTCTACTGTCCAGCATGTAATACGTTTAGCTTAATGGGCCACACACACACACACACCCACACACACCCACACACACACCGTACCTCCTCCATTTGAAAAAGCTTTTCTACTGGAGAAATTTTTCTTAGTGAAATTCCTCGGTTTTACTTCTGATTCCTAGATGTATACTTACACGTTGTTTAATTTCATTCACTTTAGCGATTTCAGAGGAATCCGCAGATCTCGGTTGTCAACTGTAGACAACCACTGAACTGATTCTGCTGGATATAAACACCTTAGAGTACGTCACCTGTTCAGTGAATTATGTATGTTTAAGCATAATTTGTCAACTGTTCCCATTCAGCCTTTGCTGGGGTCCACTTGCCCCAAAAACCAAAAGAAACAATTTATGCAACACTTACAGAAATAACAGAAAGAATAATCTACAACTATAAGTAACATATGTATCTGTCTGTAGCAGTCTACGGATCCTGTTCGTGCCACCTTATATTTGGTCTTCCAATATTTCTTTTACCTGTTGGTTTATAACTCGTAAAGTGGAATGGTAGTTCTCTCTATATTCATTCTTTGAAGATGACTTATTCGCTTAGTTTTGTATTCTTTAGTTCATTTCATTCAAATTGTGTATGTCTAATTATTTTATTATGTCTTCATTTATTTAATAATACGTTCTCTTATATCCTGCCACTGCTCTTAAAAACTTCATTTCATTTACTTCGAGTCGTAGTATTTTTTCTGTCATAGTCCATGCTTCACTCCGATCAACAATTTTGGAACTGACATTACTTTATTAAAATTTTAATACTCTCCCTTTTCTTCCTTTGTTTTTACTTTCTCTACTACGTATAGTAAGTAGGGGGAGTATTGCATTCCACCCAAAATTCTATATCGAGATTTCATCGAAAATACATGTTTTGAGGTGCCCTGATTCCAAATAAACATGTTTGTAAGCATGTCCGTGTGTGTGAGTGTCTGTCTGTGAACAGCATAAATCAAAAACGAAAAGTCAGATAAATACCAAACTTGGTATTTGAGTTTAATATCATCCAAGGATGCGACAGGAAGATTTTTCAAGAAAATTCCACCATCCTAGACTACCCTTTACATGGAAAGTTTTCGAAAATTTTGATTTTTCAAAAAAATGACTAACGATTTTGGTTAGAATATCATATGTTTAAGATATTTTCATGGCAAATGCAATGTATATATTGAATTTTCTGGGAATGTCCCCAAAAGTTCTCTTCATTTTGAATGAATTTCGCATAACTGATAAACCATAAGATAAGACAACATTTTACTATACACAAAAATATAGATCTCGTTAAAACACTTAATTTATGTCATATACATTTTTTTATGGAGTGAATCATTTCCGAATATTTCTTGTTATTTGTTTGAATACTTTTTCTCAAATGGGAATTCGTTATTCTTTTTTTATGTCCTGGTAATGCAAAGAGAATAGAATGCTCCACATAGCAACCAGCTCTTAAAAATTTGACTAACGCTTAAAGTCTACCACATTCCGCTTGTACCTATAAGAAAATTAGCAATAAGAAGTTTCTTAAAATGTTTCTCTCGATTAACATAAAGTAGATGAAGAATAAGCGTTTGTAAAAAATAGTTTGTACAAGAGTAGGGAAAGTGATGTGAGTTCAACACATCAGATTTTTTTAAACATCATTTTATAATTTCATTAAAATAATTAGACTTCCATTTTAATTAATCAGATCGTTTTATATTATAAATTGTATCCTTAAATATTTAAATTCTACCATCTGTTCCGCAAGCTTATCTTCCACAACAATTTTGGATATTACACTTTCTTTTTCTTTGCACGCCATTAATTTTGTATTATTTAGAGAGAATATAAATAAGATGTAGGATGTAATTATGGAGGGGGACACCTTGCTACTGCAACCAACTAGATGTATTGTGGCTACACCCCCCGGGATTGCAGGGATGAAGCGAAGGAGGTCGCAGGTCTGCAGACAGACGGGGTCACAGAGACGCACGGAAGTCCGTATCATTTCCAATATGAAACACACCCACTCACCAGTAGAGGCGAAGAGTGCCATGAGAGGGTGACGAAGCGGCTCATGCAGGCAGGCCAATGCGTGCTGGCGTTGACGGGTAGAAATCTTTCCAATGCGCAGCAACCATACCATCTGTCCATCACCAGATCCACTACGGAACCTGGAGATACTACCTGAAATATGAAAGGAAGAAAGATGAAATGGCAGGAAATGAGGGAAAGGAGAAATCACCACCCCAGCATTCGCCAAGGCGACCAGAGGAATATCACGAATGCGTGCCACAGCCTGTGTCATCCCGCTCGATGAGAATATAAGTAATACTATTGTTACAGTTATCGATCCCCATACCGTTGAATACGTATACCATTTGTCTTGCTTAACTCTTCCGCTTCTACTAACTTCATACTAGAGAATCTTAAAGCATTTGTTTATAATTAATGTGTAATTATGTTTGAAATTTTATTTACCTTCCTCTGCTATAAGAGCCTGGGTATATTTTTCGCCACATAGTTCAGTTACTTTATGTTGTCTACGATGACCGATGTCGTCTAATGTTTCTTCGGTAAGAACCGAACGCCGTCTTTTAGATTTCTTAGCCTGAACACCTCCTGTGGCCTGAAATTTACTGTAAAGTTCATGGATTGTTGTACGGCTGGAACTTTTACACCTGGAAATCTTTCTGAAAATCGTACTTTCACTTGGCGAGCTGACCGAGTTAACACATAGGAATCATAAATAAATACACGCTGTGCTGTAGAAAACATTTACTGAGCAATAATATACTTTGTGACTAAGTAAGGTACAAAATAATAAATAACTCGTTATAACTGAACCATATCACATCACCGTCAAGTCAATACTGCACTTCACACTGCAGAGCAAAACTACGACAGTGTGACTTTGTTTATAGCAGCAGTGCGTTATCATGTTTTTATCATATTTCCACACGCCCAGTGGAAAAACACCTGCAGCCGGTAATATTGTTAATAAAACATCCCTCCGGGGTAACTTAAAACATAAAGTGTACAAGGCAAACCCACACACCCTGGAAAAATTAAAACAAAGCATCCAGCAGGAAATTTCTCAGCGTGAACTACGGCGAGTGATGGATTGTTTCCTAAAGAGGTGCCAAAAATGTATGGACAACGGCGGTGTCCAGTTTCAGCATCTCCTTTCGTAAAGTTGGTAAGTAAAGCCTTTAAAAGTAGTTTTAAAAATGTTATACGGTTTTATCCGCGCCTTTCTATGATAGCGGCAGACGGCAACGAGCGCCGAGGACGCGGAGAGGAAAAGCACTGCGCAGGCGGTTCGGAGTCTTTTGGCTCACTCTGTAGTAGATAAAAGTAATTTATAGGTGCGCTATCCGTTTTGTCGTAACTTCAATGTACACATTAAATTATACAGCTGGCAGAGGTCATCCCTTTCTTGCGTCATAGACAATGTGGCATAGTCATACCTCCAGTTTTAAACTATTTTTGTAATGAAAAATGTTTATAAGGCTGAATTCTCAATTGCTATAGCCTGAAACCATAGCACGGAGCAATTATTATTGACATCTTCAGCACTCCCACACTCGGTGCATTATTCCAGATGGTCACGTACACAGGAGGAGATCATAGGTTAAGGAATCTGGAAATCTATAAAAGATTAGAATTTTTATACAGTACAATCGGGCGTTACTCCGCTATCCAAGAGCTATAGGTTGTGTCTTTTATCACCAATCATCATTGGCTGAACACCTCTCTTACCTAGACTTTCTTGCATTTTGGCTATGTTACGGTTAAGTCCTTACCTTGGAAGTAATTCGAAGTCCTTTTTACTTTCTCTACAACGTACCTAGAAAGAGTAGAGGAAGTACTGCATTCGATTAATTAATCGATACCAAGATTTCACCGTAAATACATTTTTTGTGGCCTCCTGAATCCAAAAGCAGAGGTTTTAGAATGTGTGTATATGTTTGTGAACAGCATAACTAAAAAAAGAGAAGTTTGATAAATACTTAAACTTAGTGTTTAAGTTCAGTATCTTTCAAAGATGTAACAGGAAGATTTTCATAAAAAAATCCATTCCAAACTGTCCTTTCCATGGAAACTTTTTTGAGATTTTTTAATTTCCCAAAAATTGCTCTTAACTATTTTGAGTAAAATACCATATACTAAAGGTATTTGCATGACAAACAAAATGTATATCTTGAATTTTCTGGGAATAGCCCATGAAGTCCGCTTCATTCGGAGGGAATTGTGTACAATTTTGTATAACGGGAAAGCCATATGAGGTAGAAAAAATGTACTATACAAAAATGTAGATCTCTTTAAAACACAAAATTTATTTCACATAGTTTTTTTTAGCATCAACCATTTTTGAGAGCACTGTTTTTTTAATAGTTCAATTTATACCCCGCCTTTAATTACATGGGTCTTATCCTTTGGAAGTTATTGCCTATTGACAATGGTGTTAACTCGTGTAACTCTTATTGGGTTTCTTGCACTTTTTGTTTTTAATAATTAGATCATACATACAAATTCACACTCCCATTCATACTTCCAGACTCTGGAGAGTATAGGGAATAATCTTGCTTAGAGAAAAGTTTGAGGCCGTATTTTTAACACTTGAATGGTTTCAGTCAAATTATATAATAACAGCCCGCCTTGAAACAATATGTGCATGTAATAATTTGTAAAATGTATGTAACAGTCTTTGCATATGCTTATATTATTGTATACATGTTCAAAAATGTTATGTGAATGCATTACGTAATTTAATAATGTAGGAGCTGTGAGAAATAGGTCAAAAGTTGCTAACAATGAGGTAATCTTGAGGCAATAATGAGTAAGGAAGGTTAAATACTACTAGTCATTATTAGAGCAGCAATGGTGTAAAATTTTGAGACAGTTTAAAAAAATAGCCAATCAACAACCAGAAAAAGCTTTAGTTAAATGAAGGTATTGTAATGGACTAGGATTAGCCAATCAGAGACATGAAATACAGAAATTTACAAGTTTAGACGTTGAAATCAATTCAGTTTCCTCCAAACAGTGCTCATAACCACCAGACGTGTTGCTTGCAGGCAATGCTCATAACTGGATGCGTTGCTTGTGCGTCCTCGAGAGATTTCGTGTGAGACGAAAAATAAATTTACGTGTTAAAAAAGTGCAATTAATTAATTAAATAATCTCACAGCTCTCTATATCAGTGAAGTGCTATTTAATTTGTGTCAAGGATTAATAAAAAGGAGTGAATTAAAACTAAAAATCTGTGTAAGCCTACATTATTAGTCGCATCACGCTCTGCCAAGATATCCATATCTCTAAAATAATGCTGACGCAGCCGAGGCAAACATAAATATTAAATATTTAAAGAAACAGTTTAATTACGAAGCTAATATTTTTAAACTTGGGGCGAAGGCTACCGGAAACCGGGTACTATACGTGCGATTGCAACGAATTTCAAGTTCGACTCCCCAACAGTTGAAATATAATACATCTTCTTCAAACTGACTTTCAATACGTAGCAGCAACAAATCTTTCTCAAATTGACGCCCAAAGCGTGATGCAAATAACAAAAAGAACAATACATCTTCAAATTCCACCCCCCAGCCGGGAATCGACCCCTAGCAAAGCAGGCAGGTGCTCTACCGACTGAGAAAACTGTTGTTATTGGATTGAAGTGCTCAATAAGTGCTATAGCTATTCAGGGGTTTGTCGAGGTCATGGAAAGATTTTAAATATATAACTATCGATTTACAACGATATCTATATTAATTCTGAAACGTTTATCTGGATAGCATATCCAGACAATGAAGGCATTGTAGGAATCGTTTGTAGAAGCTGTGTAAGAATAAACGTTAGTGACTAGAGAATGTCATGTGAATGTAACGCATTAGATTTTTTTCACAATATAATTGAATTTGAGTGTCATGAAACTCAGCAATATGAAATGAACAAAAAACGAACCTGTGGAAAATGTTATAGATGTAAAAATTTGGCTAATTTTAATGAGTGAATAAAGCTGTTAGAGGTTAAGAAACATGGGCGTTAATGTTATCGTTAACTCAACAAGAATAAATGAGGGTGCAGCTGTTGTCTCTATTAAAGAGGGATGTTAGGTGACCGAGGAACAAGACTGCTGGTTCATCAGGTCATTACCACACAGAGTTATGGTGGCGCCTCTGATGACATGTGGTAATGAGGGGCGCAGCATGCCCCTTAATGAGGGCCGACCACCCCCGTTCTGCCCCCCACGTCAACTCCAATATGTGGGTGGTGCTTGTACCCGCGTTTTGGGACATTCTGCACTTTTCAACTTTTCGTTTTCTTCCTCATTCGGTTGATGTTATTACCGCCGCCTGTGCTCTCCTTGGTCTGCTTTTATTCCTGTTTCTGCCATTGCCTTCGTTCGTTCACTCCATTTACCTCTTCTTTGGAGTGGTGCAGCTCTTTTCACTTACCTTTGGTAGGGGCAGTATTACATTAAAAAAAACTGATGTGTTGCACACGCATGACTTTCTGTACTATTCTACAACACACTATTTTTACAAACGCTTATTCTCCATCTATTTCATGTTAATCGAGATAAACATTTGCAGGAACTATCTTATTGCTAATTTTCTTGTAGGTGCAAGGGGAATATGGTAGGTTTTAAGCGATAGTCAAATGTTTTAAGAGCTGGTTGCTATGTGGAGTATTCCATTCTCTTTGTATGTCCAGGACATAAAAAACGAATAACGAATTCTCGTTTGAGAAGAAGTGTATAGGAAAATTCAAACAAATAACAAGGAATATCTCGGAAATGGGTCACTCAACAAAAAAGGACGTGATATAAATTGTGAGTTTTAACCAGATCTAAATTTTTTGTGTAGTAACATTTTGCCTATCTCCTCTTACTTTACCAGTTAAGCGAAAGTCATTTAGAATGAAGAGGACTTTTGGGAACATTCCCAAAAATTCAAGATATACATATATTTTTCCATAAAAATGTTTTAAATACATGATATTTTAATTAAAATTTGATTTTGATAAAATCAAAATTACCGAAAGATGGTAGTCTAGGATGGGGAATTTTCTTGAAATTTTTTTTGACTCATCCTTGACAGATACTAAACTCAAATACCAAGTTGGGTATTTATCCGATTTTTCGTTTTTGAATTATACTGTTCATACACACGGAGATGTTTCCAAAAATTCCTTATTTAGATTCGTGGCAATTCAAAACATATATTTGCTGTAAAATCTCGGTATCTAAATTTTGGGTGGAATGCAATACGTATACTTACTCTACGTAGTAGAGAAAATAAAGAAAGAAGAAGGGGAAAAAACGAGATAATCGGCATCAAGATTTCATTGGAAATGAAGGTTTTGATGTGCTCTGAATTTAGAAAAGCATTTTCATTAAACGCTTGTGGATGGGTGGGAGAGGGAGAGAGGCAGGGAGAAGTTGAATGGCGTAATTCAAAAGGAAGTTTCGTGTGACACCTAAAGACTGACACCTTGGGATGCAAGGCAAACATTTTCAAGGAATTCCGCAACATGTAAAATGTTTTCCTATTTTAAATTTTCTCAAGAATGGCATTAATGACTTTGTTAAAATACATATCCCTAACCAATAAAATGCATATCCTGAAATTTCGCTAAACCTCCTGAGAAGCTCTTTGCATTCTTATCGAATTTTTTGCAACTAAGAAATTGCAAAAGATGTATACAAACCTACTAAAGAAAAACTGTAAAGCTCATTACAACGTGTAATTTAACTCAACATTGTTGTCACAATAACCATTTTCCAAATATTTGTTGTTGTTCGTTTGAATTTTTCAATATTTTAAGAATACTTCGAAATGTTAAATGATCTTTCGTTTCACATGATTAATGCAAAGAATAGGTGATATCAAGGCCAGCATTTATCTGTGTACCTTTTAAATACTTCTCGTCCTCTCAGCTTTCGTAGGTATTGTGTAGGCATCTACAACAAAAATATATGGTTATGGAATGTTTCTAATTGTTTTATATGTTGCAGAAGGTAGATAGAATAAGTTATATACAGAGTGTACCATTTAAGTTGAGAATGTACAATATCTCCAAAACTAAGCGTCGCAGAGGAAATTTCTTGAATAAAAGTTGCTTAATATTATGGCGAAGGTAAATACCATTATTTGTGTGTTATTTGGAGGACTTATGATGGCCATTTTAGGGTCAATTTAAGTTTTTAAAATGGGAAACTACCTCTTTTATGTCGTTTTCTCCCTCCTCATAAAAAAACTAAACCGCATTTGTATAAAGCACCTTGCAATTGTTCTTACACCAACATAAATAACAACGAAAATTCTGAATGGCTGTGTATGAAAAGAGCAATGAATGGTTGGTCCATAAATGGATGGTCATTTGAGTGTAAAGTTACGTTTCGTAATTGGGAACTAACATTTTTAATTTTGTTTCCTTATTCCTCATCATAAAATAAACAGTTTTTATAAACATTTTCTAATGATAAACCATCATACAAAATATGGGTGACCATTTTAAAAAAATATGATTTGTTGCGCTTACATGACTTTCTCTACTCTTGTACAAACTATTTTTACAAACGCTTATTCCCCATATGCTTCATGTTAATCGAGATATCGAGATGTGAATCTTATTGCTAATTTTCTTGTAGATGCAAGGGGAATTGGTAGGCTTTAAGCGATAGTCAAATATTTTAAGAGCTGGTTGCTATGTGGAACATTCCATTCTCTTTGCATGTCCAGGACATAAGAAAAAACCAATAACGAATTCGCATTTGAGAAAAAGTATAGGTATTGGAAAATTGAAACAAATAAGAAGGAATATCTCGAAAATGGTTCACTCCACAAAAAAAGTGTATGATATAAACTGTGTGTTTTAACGATATCTAATTTTTTTAAACAAAAATTTTATCTATCTCTTACTATCTCTGTAGGACTAGGCGACGGTGTTCGGCGGTTTGCGGCTGGCCCGTAACTTGCACTTTGTAAAGGTTTCTTACCTGGTGTCACTGCGGTAACGTTCAGTAAGGTCTCTCCTCAGCGTGGGGCTGCGCTTCGGGGGACCCTGGAAGTTGGTGGCTTGTGGGCAGGGATCGTGCGGCGGCGGATGGATTCTACCTGGAAACATTAGGGACCCCGTCCATGCTTGCGCCCGTCGGCATCCCGATTTGGTAGCCTTTCGCGTCTCTCCCCTCACCCTTCCCTTCCCAGGGGTCACTGTGGAAGCACAGTGGGCCAACTGGCTTGCGTGCGGGGCTCTGCCCTGGTTCCGGGGACCCCTTCGTGATACTATCTTTATCTTTGCCTTCCATAGAACATCCTTATCCCCTGCCATGCAACACCGAGACCTCTTGCCGACACTTGAGACCCTGAAACAGACCGAGCAGATGAAAGGTGCAGTGAAATGAGAATGTAGGTGAAATGTAGGGACAGGGAATTAGGGAGAAGCAATTAATCTTCCCAGCGTTCGCCTAGCGATCCGAGGAAACCGCCGTAAACACAGGAAGCTCGGCCGCGGGAACCGAACCCACGACCTTCCGAATGCGGGCCTCAGACATTGCCGTCTGAGCCATGCCGCTCGTTTAATATAGGTAAGTAGTAGAGAAAGTAAAAGTGAATATAAGGGACATGCTTTCACTGATCGTAAATACAAACATCAACTGGGATACACACATCACAGGAACAATAGACCTCCAGGTTACAGTGTTAAGGCATATGTACCTAATCTAACCACCTAATACAGCTAGAGCATATAGAGTGGAATCAGCCCTTTGACTCGTTCAAGAACAATTTTTTTTTCTGTTATGCCAGTTACCTAGTTGCCGGGATCAGCAAAGAGAAGCTCAACATTACTCTGAAACATAAACTGCTAAGGACAGGGTAAATAAATAAATAAAAATCTGTAATACTTAACCCTGGTACCTAATTCCTTAAACCAGAGCCTATATTTCAGATCTTTATAATTTATTCGCTTTTCTAAATAATTTTACAAGATAATATTTTACACACACATATAATATATATATATATATATATATATATATATATATATATTTGTATATAAAACTAATGTCTAGTTCTAAATTAGGAAGCTAAAGTAAATAAGTAGAAGAAAGTTTGTATGAAGGTATAAAATAAAATATAAAAAAATACAACAGAGTAACCAATATTTGATCCTCGGCCCATAGCATCAGATATAATAAAGCTACATTTAGCACACCATTGTCACTGCAGATTTTCTTTCTGTGGCATTTTAGAGAATCGTCTTTTCAGAAATTATAGTCATTATTAAAAGTGCTTGGTATCACTTTATCGTCCGCAATATTTAAACTTAAGCTTTTACGTGTTTTACATCGTGTTAGTTTTTATCATGTCCTTGTTTTTTTTTATTTCTACCTTAAATTCGCACGGGAAAGAATAATCAAATAGTCGTTACTTCTTTTTAATTTCTTCGAGACTAAAAAGTATTAAATTCTACCTAAAATTTCGATATCGAAATTTCACGGGAAATGAACCTTTTGACGTCTACTGGAAAAGAAGTTTTAGAAAAACGTCCCAGTGTACGTGCGGAGCATAACTCAAAAACCAAAGCCCACTTTATATGGATTTTTTTTGAAAATTATAATTTTCTAAATGGCTATATTTTGTCACTTACATGACAAATAAATGTATATCTTGTACTTCCTGGGAGTAGCCTAGGAGTTCTTCTTCCTTCGGAAGGAGTTTTTATAATTTTGTTTAACTAGTAAACCTTAATAAATAGAAAAGACGTTCTACATAAAAAATGCAATTTATTTTAAATAACTTTTGCAACATCATTACCATCGATTCTGTTTCTTGTATCCACCTTGTAACTACAACGGAATGCATAATGAAAATATTTCTATAAACGTTTATCTTAGTTAACTGGAAGTTTATAGAAGAATTAGCCTTCGTAAGAATAGTTTGTAAAAGTTATATGGAAATAAACTATATAAAAGTCACGTGGATGTAATACATGAACCTTTTTATATGTACTTTCACTGCGTTACAAATACAAAAATATTCTTCCATGTTGGACGCCGGTCCTTGTAATTTTTGACATCTGCAGCACTGGAATGTGCTAAACTTGGTGTTATTCTGTTTGTCCACCATTTGTTCACCATCTTGCACCCTTCGGTCGAAAACAGACATCAGGAACTGCAGCTACGTCCATTCCGTATACATGAAATCATAACACGTGACTGTAGTATGAAGAATGTGCTTAACTCTATGTCTCATGATAATACAACAGACGTTAAGTGCAGAAATGGAGAGGACGTGCAGCAGGGAATTTTTACTAGCTCAGCAGTTATTACACAGCTTGAGTTCAGTGCGAATGAAAGCTTCAAGTTCTATAATTGGCGCAACAGTTCTAGACACGTGGAAATCTTAATGAGAGCTATGAAGCGAGTTACTTACCAGATCAGGATGTGACCGTCGTCTGCATGCTGTAGGAGTGCGTGAGACAGTCATTGTCAAATATCCGCACACCGGTTATGTACTGACAGCACTTCACTACGGTGCACTGATAAACTTATAGTTATATACAGTATATTTAAATCCACCGTTGTAAAAAGCCCTTAATATAAAAACCTGTCAATCATCTGGTAGGTAGGTAGTTTGTCAATTCGAGTGTTATGGTAAGAAGCATTGTCGATAAGCAGAACGGACCCAGCAGGAGGTATCAACATGATGTTATCAACTTCATGTAATTTTCTGTATTCATTTCTTGATGAAAATCTCCTGTTTTTGGTTGCAACTTGTAAATGAGAAGGGCATTTGGAACGAAGCCGATCTTTCCAACAGCATGAACGATAATTAGTATTTGCCCTTTGGCAACAAGTGCCTGCAAACCTAATTCGCTATCGTCACTCCTACTTTGTATGACCGCTATGTATGTATGACTCATCTTCATACCCTACAGTTTGATCCTCTAATTTGTACCTCTGAGTAAGGTACTCTTCCAGCTGAGATCATATGTCATGATTTTCTATTAGAACTCTCCTATTAGATTTCGTTTTCTTCCACTTGAACCCTAAATCTTTTATAATTTTTCTGAGATTTGCAACACCACCTTGAAAATTGATGCTGTCTTTCAGCTTGATGAGCAATCTGCTTATTGTTGGTACAGTTTTCTCTTAAACAAAGACATTAGGAATCCTGCGCCGATTGATGCATTTGTTGAAATCGTCGATTTCTCTAACACATTTAGGAGCCTTATGTTTCTTCCCAGGCAGGCCAAATGGTACTCCTTCATCCATGTGTTGTTTGTTATCTTTGAGAACTGTGGAAATGGAACTCAGTGAAACACCAGTTGCTTTGGCTACTATTTCTTTAACTCTCTTAACTTTTGTGGAACTCGGGTGAACATATATTTTCTTCCTTCATCTCTGCTTCTTGCTTCATGAAGTCGAGGAAATTTGCAATTATTTCCCTGCTTTGAGTATGTAATACCTTACCACTTAAATTTGAAAACGTAGGAGCCATGGTTATAAATATAACACATATAAAATAAGCATTATTTCGGCACTGCTCTATTTGAAACTACAACCACTTTCTATGCAGACTGTATGTGTTACGCACTGTGAGTAAGCAAAGGTATTATATCGCTTTCGTTGAGTAGGCTAAACATAAACCATTCCTAGGCTCGGCAGCTGGGGTGGCAATCAGGGCCACGATTCCAGAAGTTTTGTGCCAGCTATACCATAAATTTTCTGTTTAAAATTGATTCACAGATTCATCTCATAGCTGTTCATCTAGTACATCCAATTAGAACAGGTTACATCAGCCATGTATGCCATATAATCTTCTCTCCTGTGTATAATGACACAGCACAAAGCTCCATAATTAGTGCCTACATGTTTAATCGCATCCGTATATGTAGTACACCGGTCCATGCATCGATTACCTTATCAGATATTCAATTTGCTGACAATCTTCAAAGAGATGTGTAAAATACTAAGCAAGAAGTAAAGAAACATAAAAACAATGTAAAAATCTGATGCCTTACACTCACATGACTTTATCTACACGTTTACAAACTATTTTTGCAAACGCTTATTCTCCATCTATTTCATGTAATCGAGATAAACATTTGCAAAAATTTATTGCTAATTTTCTGGTAGGTGCAAGGGGAATATGGTAGGTTTAAACGATAGTCAAATCTTTTAAGAGTTGGTTGTTATGTGGTGCTTTCCGTTCTCTTTGCATGTCCAGGGCATAACAAAAAAATAATTCCCATTGGGAAAAAGTATTGGAAAATTCAAACAAATAGGGAGGAATATCTCGGAAACGCTTTAATCTACATAAAAATCTGATGTGTTACACTCACATGACTTTCTCTACTCTTGTACAAACTATTTTTACAAACGCTTATTCTCCATATGCTTCATGCTAATCGAGATATCGAGATGTCAATCTTATTGATAATTTTCTTGTAGATGCAAGGGGAATACGGTAGGTTTTAAGCGATAGTCAAATATTTTAACGCTGGTTGCTATGTGGCGCATTCCATTGTCTTTGCATGTCCAGGACATAAAAAAATGAATAACGAATTTGAGAAAAAGTATAAGTATTGGAAAATTTAAGGGAATAACAAGCAATATCTCGCAAACGGTTCACTCAACAAAAGAAATGTATATGACATAAATTGTGTATTTTAACGCGATCTACATTTTTTGTGTAGTAAACTTTTGTCTATCTCTTATGGTTTACCAGTTATGAAAAAGTCGTTCATAATGAAGAATACTTTTGGAGACATTCCCAGAAAATTCGAGATATAAATTTTAATTATCATCACAATATCTTAAACATATGATATTTTAATCAAAATCGTTAGAGCCGTTTTTGAGAAAATTAAAATTTTCGAAAAATGTTCCAAGTAAAGGGTAGTCTGGGGTGGGGGGAATTTCTTGAAAACCTTCGTGTCGCATCTCTGGAAGATACTGAACCTAAATACCGAGTTTGGTGTTTATCCGACTCTTCGTTTTTGAGTTATGCTGTTCACAGACACACAGACAGACACACAGACACACAGACACACAGACAGACACACACACGGACATGTTTCCAAAAATGCTTTTTTTGGATTCAGTGAGTCTCAAAACATGTATTTCCGGTGAAATCTCGGTATCGAAATTTTGGGTGGAATACAATACTTCCCCTACTTACTATACGTAGTAGAGAAAGTAAAAACTGTATATGACATAAATTGTGTGTTTTAACGAGCTCTACATTTTTGATGTAGATAAATTTTCTCTATATTTTACGGTTTTCCAATTATGCAAAAGTTATTCACAAAGAAGAGGTCTTTTGCGGACATTCCCAGAAAATTCAAGATATACATTTTATTTTTCATAAAAAAATTCTTAAATATATGACATTTTATTCGAAGTCGTTACAGCCATTTCGGAGAACATAAACATTTTCGAGAATAGTTCAATATAAAGGGTAATTGGGGTGGGAGGATTTTCTTGAAAATCTTGGTATTTATCCGATTTTTTTGAGTTATGCTGTTCACAGACACGGACCTTTTTCTAAAAGTACTTTTATTCTCATTCAGGGGACCCCAAAACATGCATTTCCGGTGAAATCTCGGTATCTAATTTTTGGACTGAATGCAATACTTCCCCTACTTACTATACGTAGTACAGCAAGTAACAAGAACACGGTCAAAAATTACCCAGATTTTTCATACGCTTACTTCTAAAAGGAAAAACAAAATCCAAGGAGTATTAGAATTTGCATCGAGGTGTAATCAATATTGCCCGTGATTATACGTACAACCTGTTACGTAGGTATAGTGTGTAGAGCTCCTACTCAGATTTGTGTGGTAATTTTCAGAGTACATTGGTTTCTAAATTGGATATTTAAAGCACACTAACGATGACTTCGGTATATGATTCTGCAACTCCTGGATGGTGGTCGGCACGATGTCTATAGGTTGTTTATAATACTCGGGTTCTAAAATACCCGATGCTGAATGTTGACAGACTTAAAAAAAACTTTTATTTAAACATTTCATTGGAAAATTGAAATACACTGTAAAATCAGGACACAATAATTTGAGTTGCCTTTCTGTTCGTACCCAAACGCGGAATTTTAATCGACAAACGTAGGTGTGTGCAAATAGTACATTGAATTTAAAACTCTATTTTCACGTAATCCTATTTTTTTACATTTCTGCCACTATAAAATACTCCTCATTATGCAATTCTTGTTTGCTTCTTTTAAGACTTTTAAATGTGCTCTTTGAAGGTTGATTAAGAAATCTATTGATCCTTTTCTTCATACCAAATATACACTATATGATCAAAAGTATACGTACACCCCCCACAAATGTACGTTTTACATCTTAGGTGCAATGTGCTGCCACCTACTGCCTGGTACTCATTATCCGCGACCTCAGTAGTCATTAGACATCGTGAAACAGCAGAATGGGACGCTCAATGGAACTCACGGACTTCGAACGTGGTCAGGTGAATGGGTGTCACTTGTGTCAGAAGGTTGTACGCGAGATTTCCACACTCCTAAACATCCCTAGGTCCACTGTTTCTGATGTGATAGTAAAGTGGAAACATGAAGGGACATGTACAGCACAGAAGCGTACAGGTCGACCTCGTCTGTTGACTGACAGAGACCGCCAACATTTGAAGAGGGTCGTAAAGTGTAATAGGCAGACATCTACCCAGACCATCACACAGGAATTCCAAACTGCATCAGGATCCACTACAAGTACTATGACAGGCGGGCGAGAAACCTTGGATTCCATGGTCGAGCGGCTGCTCATAAGCCACACATCACGCAGGAAAATGCCAAACGACGCCTCACTTGGTGTAAGGAGCGTCAACATTACACGAATGAACAGTGGCAAAACGTTGTGTGGAGTAACGAATCACGGTACACAATGTGGCGATCCGATGGCAGAGTGTGGGTATGGCAAATGCCCGGCGAACGTCATCATCTGCCAGGTGTGTAGTGCCAACAGTGAAATTCGGAGGTGGTGGTGTTTTGGTGTGGTCGTGCTTTTCCTCTAGCGGGCTTGCACCCCTTGTTGTTTTGCGTGGCACGATCACAGCGCAGATCTACATTGATATTTTAAGCACCTTCTTGCCTCCCACTGTTGAAGAGCAATTCGGGGATGGCGATTGCATCTTTCAACACGATCGAGCACCTGTTCATACTGCACGGGCTGTGACGGAGTGGTTACACAACAATAACATCCCAGTAATGGACTGGCCTGGACAGAGTCCTGACTTGAATCCTATAGAACACCTTTGGGATGTTTTGGAATGCCGACTTCGTGCCAGGCCTCATCGACCCACATCGATACCTCTCCTCAGTTCCGCACTCCGTGAAGAATGGGCTGCCATTCCCCAAGAAACCTTCGAGCACTTGATTGAAAGTATGCCTGCGAGAGTGAACGCTGTCATCAAGGCGAAGGGTGGGCCAACACCATATTGACTTCCAGCATTACCGATGGAGGGCGTCACGAACTTATACGTCATTTTCTTTTGATCAATGTTTGACTTTTGTAGAATTAATTGTGACATATTTTATTTATTTTTCCAGGAAAGGTTTTAAAGGTACACAAAATTGAACCCTTGTAAAGAACTTCAATTATACCAGGAGTAGTATGCAAAGTTTCCAAATTTTATCACGTGGGGAATTTCACACTAGACCCGGTTTTTCATGTTTAAACAATTTTCTTGGAAAGTTGGATATTTCGGACTGTGAAAACGTTATTCTACAATTATCTCGAATAAATCTATGATAAAAGTTCAGCGAATCCATTTAAATGTGTTGACATTAACCATTGTATTCTTAAACCCAAATTCTAAGAGCCTACAACCCATCACGATATTCATTATCAGTTGACAGAATTTCATTGGTTGTAAACCCTCATAGTAGTTGGACGATGCTTGCAGAGTGGAATTTAAAAATATCGACGCTATGATAACAGTGCAGGCCTGTGTACAGAGGCCGGTAGGGCAGTTCAGAGCGGCTACTCGCTTGGAAACGCCGGCAGATAAAAGTGAGCGTCGGACTGGATGACTGGGAGTTCACTACTCATTTGCCCCAGGACATTCTTCAGCGAAGTGACCCAGTCCTTATCCGTACCGCGTATATTGTTTGCCATCTGTTATTTATTTGAGAATCATTTGTACTTTCACACATACCATGTATAGGCTAAAGTTGGAAAGGTAGTATCATACTGAAAAATTGAATTTTATAGTCGGGATCTGAATCCCGGATCTTCGCCGTGTTCTGCTGCTGATTTAAACAACTGAGTTACCGTGGCAAAATGCCGGCATGCCAGTAAATTCCCTAGCTGCCCTACAATTTTTCCGGTAAACTATAAGTCGTTCTCAAATTAATTTTGAGATAATATACCCTAATGGCGATTTACAATCTTAGTACTTAAGGTACCTAACCCGAGCGAGATGGCTCAGGCGGTTACGTCTGTGGCCCGCTTTCGGGAGGTCCGGGATCGATCCCCGGCGACCGTCCACTCTGGCCCATGGCTTTTTCGTGGTTTCCCCGGGTCGCCCGGCGAATGATGGGGTGGTTCATTTTCTACCACGACTCTCCTTCCTGTCATTTGCTGTACCCATCATCTGTTTCAGGTTGTAGACCAGGCGACGGTGGCTTGCGCTATGTAAAGGTTTCTTCCCTGGCGTCGCTACGGTACCGCTCTGTTAGGTCTCCCCTCGGCGTGGGGCTCCGCTCCGGGGAATCCTGGAGGTTAGCGGCTTGTTGGCAGGGACCGTATGGCAAATGATACGTTCTATCTAGAAACGTTAGGGACCCCGTACATACTTGCGCTCGTCGGCATCCCGATCTGGTTGCCCTTCGTGTCTCACCTCTCATCCCTCTCCCTAGGGGTCACGTTGAAAGCACAATGGGCCCACTGGCCTGCTTGCAGTGCTCTGCCCCGGCTCCGGGGGCCCCTCTGTAATACGTATCTTTAACTTTAAGATGCTTAAAGTACTTAAGAGATTGTAAGTCACCAATGAGGTATATTACCTTAAAATAAATTTGAGAACGACTTGTGGTTTAAAGGACAAAAATGTGGATCTGCCGGGGCACTTTCCTATGGTAGCTCAGTACGTTAGAGCAGCAGCACGGTAAGGCGAAGATCACTGGTTATTGCATTTAACTTTTCAATATGCTTACATATTTCCAACTTTTAAGGATGTGCTATACACTACTGCCTCCTGTCTTTCTTAACTAGTGACACGTCAAGATTTATTCCGAAATAGCAAGGGTGTCAGTGGAATTTCAACGCTATGGAAACTGTATTTTACTTATTACTTTCTCTACTACGTAAGGGAAGTATTGTATTCCACCCAAAAATTCGACACCGAGATTTCACCGGAAATACATGTTTTGAGACGCCCTGAATCCAAAAAAAGCATTTTTGGAAACATGTCCGTGTGTGTGTCTGTGTCTGTGTGTGTGTGTGTGTGTGTGTGTGTGTGTGTGTGTGTGTGTGTGTGTGTCTGTCTGTCTGTGAACAGCATAACTCAGAAACGAAATGTCGGATAAAGACCAAACTTGGTATTTAGGTTCAGTATCTTCCAAGGTTACGACACGAAGGTTTTCAAGAAAATCCCCCCACCCCAGATTACCCTTTACATGGAAGATTTTTCGAAAATTTTAATTTTCTCAAAAATGGCTCTAACGATTTTGATTAAAATATCATATGTTTAAAATATTTTTATGGCAAATAAAATGTATATCTTGAATTTCCTGGGAATGTCTCCAAAAGTATTCTTCATTGTGAACGACTTTTGCATAACTGGTAAACCATAACAGATAGACAAAATTTTACTACACAAAAAATGTAGATCGCGTTAAAATACCAATTTATGTCATTTTCCTTTTTTTGTTGAGTGAACCATTTTCGAGATATTAGTTGTTATTCCCTTAAAATTTTCAATACTTATTTTCTCAAATGGGAAATCATTATTCATTTTTTTATCTTGGATATGCAAAGAGTATTAATCTATGGGAAAGGGAATGGTGCTGCACCTAGCAACCAGCTATTAAGAGATATGTATGTGCTTAAAGGCTTCTGTTTTTCCAAATTGTCCTTGCAAATATATATTTCCCTTACATCTACAAGAAAATTAGCAATAAGATAGACTCTGCAAATGTTTATCTCGATTAACATGAAGTAGATGGAGAATAAGCGTTTGTATAAATAGTTTGTACAAGAGTAGAGAAAGTCATGTGAGTGTAACACATCTGATTTTTTTTATTTTGAAACGGCATTCTTATAAATGTGAATTATACAGTGTGTTGCAAATCACATTATCAAAAATGAATGAGGATGTTTAATTTAAGATTATTATCTGCACATAAATATGCCTTATGTTGCATAACGTCGTTTAGTTTAGAATTGTAAAGCTACAACTCAGTCTGATATCAGTTGCAAGAAGGTAAAAATGCTATTTGTTAATAGAATACAGCTCCTCCCCTGAAATCTCTGCCGCAACCTTATTTTGTTTGTTGATTTTAATTGGAACATAAAAGACACTACCAAAAGAAATTGAAGGGCTTATTTACAAAGTGACTTATCTGCCTTATTTTTAAAAAATGAGTTTAGAGTGAAAATCAAGTGGGAAGGTCATTTCTAATTATGTAAAAGAGGTATTGTTTCCAAAACCACGTTTATCCCGTTTTGGTAAGCATTAAAACACGGGTTTATTTCCAAAGTGACTTATTTTCAACTTACTTTTATTTCCAAACCGTCTTATTTCCACTGAACCAATTGCAAAGCCGCAGTAGTCTGGTGACCTTGTGAGGTGTCATGGCGGTATTGCCTTCTGTTAGGCATTATTTTGTGTCGTTGTGGTTGCTTTCTTGCGTTTTTTGTGCTGTTTGTGTCATAAAATGTGCAGAAAATGCCCAGGAAAACTGAATTGATGCCCCTCCCAGAGAAATATAAAATATTTTTCTAAATGCAAGCCGGACTAAGTTCTTGAAAGAGATTGACTGTTTCTAACTGGAAAGATGCTGTGAAATTATAGTTAAGTCAAAAAAGAATTTTAAAATCTCAGGAATGAAAATAATTTTTGTTAATTCAAATTGTGCTAGTTGCCTGCCAAACTATTCAAGTAAACCTGCATGCTCTCATACATTACTAAAGAGAGGTAAAAATGGTCCTCCCTACAAACCGAAAAACTTCCTCTATGTAACGAGGTAAAGAAAGAGACAGTTGATGATGTAGAGGTTTGATAGGGAAGCTTGGTGTTAATGATACACATCCTGCTGTGGCATTTTATAATAAGGTGTTTTTCATGTTCAGATTGCAGTGGTAATGAAAATGACGACTCTGAGTAGAAACCAACTTCTTCTCTACTATGTATTGAACTTCTCAAGAGTTGAATCGTACAATGATATATTCATATCCTACTAGTTTGAACTGTTTGTATTGTGCGATATGTCTGCCATTTGAGGCAGTATTCTTAACACTTAAATAATTTCAGTCTAATTATGTAATATGTAAATTCAACAACAGCCCACCTTAAAGCAATATGTGTATGTAACAATATACAAAAGTGTATATAACGGTCATTATATATGTTTATATTATTGTATACATGTGTAATAATGTTATGTGAATGTATTGCGTAATTTAATAATGTAGGAGCTGTGAGAAATAGGTCAAAAGTTGCTAACAATGAGGTAACAATGAGGTAACCTTGAGGCAATAATGATAAGAAGGTTTATAATCCTACTAGTCATTATTGGAGCAAAAATAATGTAAATATTGAGACAGTTTATAAATAGCCAAACAACAACCAAAAAAAGGTTAAGTTAAATACAAGTATGCTATTGGATTAGGAATAGCCAATCAGAGACTTGAAATACAGATATTTAGAAATTTAGGCGACAGAAATCAAGTCAGTTGCTTGCAGACAGTGTTTCTAACCAGACGCGAGACACGTCCTCAAGAAATTTAATACGTATTCGTGTGAGACAAAAATACTTTTACGTGTTAAAAAGTGCAAGTAATTAATAAAAAATATCTCACAGCTCTCTCCCTCTATATATCAGTGAAGTGTTGTTTAAATCGTGTCAAGCATTAATAAAAAGACTGAAGTAAAATTATAATCTGTGTAAGCCTACATTCCTCAGTCGCACCACAACCCTGCAAAGAGAAACAATTCTCTCACAATAATACAGACGCAGAAGAGGCAAACATAAATATATAATATTTAAAGAAACAGTCAAATTACAAAGTTAATTTTTTAAACATTTTTTGGGGGGCAAAGGCCACCTGAAAGTACATTTGGGGCGAAGGCTACCGGAAAGCGGGTACTATACGTGCGGTTACACCGAACTTCAAGTTCGGCTCCCAACAGTTGAACTACAATACAACTCCTACTTCAAATTGGCTTTCCATACGTGAAGCAACAAACAACTTCTTCAAATTGGCTCCCAAAGCGTGGGGCAAATAACAACACAACAAAACAATCTTCTTCACATTTTATTTTATGGAAATTATTTTTACTTTCTCTACTACGTATAGTAAGCAGGGGAAGTATTGTATTCCACTCAAAAATTCGATACCGAGATTTCACAGGAAATACATGTTTTGAGACCCCATGAACCCAAAAAAAGCATTTTTGGAAGCATGTCCGTGTGTGTGTGTCTGTGTCTGTGTGTCTCTGAACAGCATAGCTCAGAAACGAACAGTTGGATAAACACCAAACTTGGTATTTAGGTTCAGTATCTTCCAGAGATGCGACACAAAGGTTTTCAAGAAAATCCCCCCACCCCAGATTACCCTTTACATGGAAGATTTTTCGAAAATTTTATTTTTCTCAAAAATGGCTCTAACGATTTTGATTAAAATATCATATGTTTAAGATATTTTCATGACAAATAAAATGTATATCTTGAATGTATTTTCTGGGAATGTCTCCAAAAGTATTCTTCATTGTGAACGACTTTTGCATAACTGGTAAACCATATGAGATAGACAAAATTTTACTACAAAAAATGTAGATCGCATTAAAATACACAATTTATGTCATATACATTTGTTTTGTTGAGTGAACCATTTTCGAGATATTACTTGTTATTCCCTTAAATTTTCCAATACTTATACTTTTTCTCAAATTAGATTATTTTGTTTTGTCCTGATAATGCAAAGAGAATGTAATGCTCCACATAGCAACCAGCTCTTAAAATATTTGACTATCGCTTAAAGTCTACCAATTCCCCTTGCATCTACAAGAAAATTAGCAATAAGATTAACATCTCGATTAACATGAAGCATTTGGAGAATAAGCGTTTGTAAAAATAGTTTGTACAAGAGTAGAGAAAGTCATGTGAGTGTAACACATCAGATTTTTTAAAATTTACGATAAATCGAAAAAGCCTAGCGCCAAAATTAAAAATTCTATCAGCAACTTGCAAAAACTTATTTAAAATTTATTGTTTATGAAAAATCTGATTTCATGGAGAACAGTCACTTTAGAAATAAGCCCTGCATTTGGACTGCTGATTTGTCCTATCTGTAATGCGTATTTATTTCAGTTGTGAAATTGTGTAGATTTGAATTTGGTTCGGCTTATATGTTTATTTTAACAATAAATATTCAGTAAGCTACAAAATCCTGTAGTCTCTTGGCTGTCAAGGAGTCTTGAAATGTCAATCCAAAAGAAAAGTTTAGGTACTGTCCAACTTCAGAGTTAGCTGATTGGTACTCCCTTGTCAATCGGGCGGGATGGCTCAGGCGGTTTGGTCTGTGGCCCGCATACGAGAGGTCCCGGGATCGATTCTCGGGTCTGACCAATTAGTTTTTCGTGGTTTCCCCGGAAGCCAGGCGAATGCGGGGTGGTTCATCTTCTACCACGACTCCCCTCCCTCTAATTTCCTCTACCCATCACCTTCCTTGTCGTCTGCTTCAGGGTTGTAGGACTAGGCAACAGGTTCGGCGGGTTGCGGTTGTGCGGTGGCTTGCGCTCTGTAAAGTTTTCTTCCCGAGCGTCGCTGCGGTACCGCTCCTGGAGGTTGGTGGTTTGGGCAGGGACCGTGCGTCGAATGTGTTCTATCGAAATGTTAGCGACCCCGTCCATGCTTGCGCCCGTCGGTATCCGGATCTATTCGCCCTTCGGGTTTGTCCCCTCATCCTTCCCTTCCAGGGGTCACATTGGAAGTTTCCGCAACATTGCATTGCTCTGGTTCCGGAAGCCTCTGCGTGATGCGTACCTTTCTCTTTACTCTCTTGTTAGATCAAGAGTGAAATGACTATTATGTGTCGCTAGCAGTTCTTCCCCAAGTGAAAGTATCAGCATGAATATTTAAAATATAACAGACTCTGAAATATCACAGTATCGTTCAGATTCTGTAACTAGCTCACATGTGAATGTTCGTACAGACGTTTTGGCGCACAACCAGCGGAAATTCACCTGACCTTCGAGGATGGAACTCAACATTCTTCACTTTTTAACCCTATTTATGGGAAGGGAACTTTCAGTCCCCGGAATATGTTTCACAAGATCCGAGCATGTAAGCTTCTCTTTCTTTGTCTTGTGCCGTTTCGCCACAACCCCCCTCACAACAGTTACGAGAACCATCGACAAGCAGTGACTTGGTCAGGTTACATCACCATAAGAAAAGGGAGAAGCTGCCAGAAATTTCGAGTAATGGTTATTATGTGGTGGTCATGTCGCCTGGAGGGGAAATGGTTCGTCAAATCGCCACCGTTAGGGAAAATGCAGTGCTGTTGCTGACTACCTCCTTCTCCTCGACACCGAGTGTCAGCTCGAAACAACGTGAAGAAAGAAAAATCGGTCGGCGAGGATCAGTCAGCGAGCTACTAGACCAGCAGTTTGTAAGCAGCGGTCACGTTGCGCACGCCCGAAGTTTCGGCTTTTGATAAAGCTTTCCTAAACCTATTTTCGTGAGTAATTGTCTAAATTTCAAAATATATATTTGGTAAAATAGCTCTAAATTCTTTTAGAAACGTGCTGTGAGGAAACTGTTTATATTTGGGTGTAGATTGATATTCCAATATTTTGAGTATTCACTAAATTCTGAAAGGAAACTGTTGAGGTTTTGTGTGCAAATGCACAGATATGTTGAAATGGGAGAATATAACTTTTACGTTTAATGTGGAAACTTGTTAAGAACAGAAACCGAATTTTAAGAAAGAATTTTATATTTTGAGGATCATTAATACTTTGAGACAGTAACTATGGTTATATATACCATGTATATAATAATGTAAATTATAATGTAAATAATATTAATTAGCAAAATACTGGTTATATAAATAGAAGTTAAGGCATAAGTTTTATGTATGTGCAAGTGTAGCTGGAGCTGTGGAACCCTTGTTAAAAGCCGACAAACATATTTTTGTGTTAGAATTAGGCCCCAGGAAAAAAGGACTTGTACGGGAAAGTCATAAAAGCCATACCTTCAGTCTTTGTGAAATAGAAAAGGCGGCAAGCAAACACAACACATTTTTGTAGAGAGGTCACATGGTTGCAAACAACGAAGTGCGACAAAGTTAGTTGTAGCGACCCCATCAGCCAAGGCGGTTGCGTATAAAGTGCTGCGATATGAATAACATACATGTAAGCTCTCCGAAGCAGGCGTTATTAGTTACTTCTCATAATGTAGTAGGAACATTGAAATGTTATCAATTTAAAGGTCCATAGGAACGTGTGATAAATACTACCATTATTTCTAGAGCACTTATAAAATACTTGATTGCTCAGCGACCACAAGTTTGGCGCCCGAACGTGGTGAGGATAGACCGTTCTACAGCTCCAACTAACTAAAGTAATGTGTAGCTTCTTATTAAAACAGTAAGTGCGTGTGCCATTAAAGCACAGTGTTCTTCATTGACTTAATCTATTGTTAGAGTTGTTACTTTTTACCTTCCTTCCCGTATCACACCCTGCAAAGTTAAACAAGCTCTACCAAACACTCAAATAACAGCAGCCGTGGCAAGAAATAAAAATAACACTTTAAGAATAACAACTAAAACACAAGATAATCATCAGCATCACCATGGTTTATATATTAATTCATATATTAAATATATCGGACATACTGCGAGTTATGCTCTCCCACCACGAGTATGCCGCAACATAAAAACGTTGTCACAGATATTTCATAGTAAAATTCAGTCCAGGAGTATAATGCATAGTTTTGAATTCATGCTGTTCCTTTATATTGCCTTAGTCATGTTTCCTTTGTCTTAGACCTTTAAGTTTTCCTGATTGGTGCCGCGATTCACGCTTGGGGTGCGGTGTTGTAATTTATAACGAAAGTAGGTAGGTCACACCACCGCATATACCAAGTAGAAATTTCGTTAACTACAAGAAGCACGCAAACCAACATCAATGAAAAAAGGTTAACGCAAATGGTAGCGGTAGCGTGAAGAAACGAAGGTTAAACAAAGGAATGCCAACGTATTGTAATTAAATAATGCTAGCAGAGCGTTTTAAGGGAAAAGTTGCCGTAACACACATTTATTCCTTTGAGAGTGCTTTAATACTTATTCGTACATCATATTATGATAGTTCAGGCGCCGGACATTGATGATACATTAAATTAAATTATTGGGACGTTTTAGACCTAATTTTAGAGTAGCTCCCTGGAATGTGTCATATGTGAGAACTAAGGAAAACATGGAGGACCCTCATTAAGGGAGGACGAACCTACCGACTTTGAGCCGCTGACCTGTTCAGGAGTCCGTGCCTTCACAACCTCGCAGATGATCACGTGAGTGATTGGATTAGGAAATGCTGGTCTCAGTATCGCGTCAATTCGACCACCAAAACAGGTACAGGAAAAAACGGCTATGGGGAGCCCTTCCTCTCAGATCCAACTTTCCTTCCACTGACCGTTCACTGGACTGGACTAGTGAACGTAGGTGACACCTTGCACTACGACCAGCAAGGGGTCTATTGTGCGTACACCCCCGGGAGGAACGGATGAGATGAGGGAACCGCAAGAAGCACACGGTTGCAGAGGGAAGTCGACGGAAGTAGATAGAGACACGAAGAGTTCCCTAACAGTTCCAGGCTTGACCAATAAGTAACGGGAGGGCCACTCGGAGGCGTCCTTTCAGAGGGACCGGGAAAACATTTCCAAAGCGCAAGCCTTTGTGCCATCTGCCCGACATTGACCGAACCACAGCCACGGAGTCAACCTGAAACATGAAAACGAAATGAAATGAGGGAATGGGGAAGAGAGGAGAGCCGTAGTAAAATACACCACTCCAGCATTCGCCTTTGACTCCAGGGAAAACCACGAAAAAGTAAAGTCAGAGTGGGCGGCCACCGGAAACAAACCCGGGACATCCCGAATCTGAACCACACACGTTACCGCGGAACCATCTCGCTCGGTACTTGCCAGTCATGTCCCATCAGGTTTACTTCTGACATTACTAGAAGTACGCTGCGCCAAACGTCAGAGCTCCATCCGTTAGGGTGTCGTTTGTATTGGGTTGGACTCGGCGGGTCAGTGGTTCCGGATACCCATGGGAGATTGGGTACGTCTGGGCGATTTTTCCGTTTAGGCGGGGTTGTGTCCTCCGGTACCGCCCTGGATAGCCGGCAGACAGTTGCTAGAGACTGTCGGCCCTAGCAAAGTTATTCGGGGGTTGACGCGCGTAAGTGGCGTATCCACTTCCACCCTGTAATGGGGAGGGGTCGGATTAGGCAACCAGATGCCGGCCCATGGAAACGCTCTCGGGGTTGGGAGTGTCACTCTGATGACGTCCGCTCCCCTGGGTCAAGTGGGGGCGCAGTCCCCTTGTGTCTTATGTCCCAGCAGGTTATGATGCAGTCGCTTTAGCAGTGTCGGTGAAGACTTTGAGGCAAATCTTAGGTAGCTAATTCCATTAAGCGCACTGTAATCATAAAATATTAAAATATTTGACAATAAGCACCATTCTATTTTGCTCCCAAGGAAGATGACTACTTTACGCTTCGCTTTCCGAATGTAGAAGAGCTTGTACTAATTTTGCCAGCATAAGCTCATTTGAATGCGTACAGTGCCAATAAATATAAATATGCTTACTAATTGGGCTTACCCGTAGCTTGGGCAGGGCTTACACAACCGTGCCTACAGTCAGAGGCCTATACAGAAGCAGACGACATAAAATCAGAGATTGAAGAACTCGGAATGGGGATCAGCCCATAGCCAGGTATGAGTGTGAGGGAAGAAGATGATATGAAATGAAGGCGAAAACGATGAAAGGAAAGGGATGTTGGAGCAATTGAACGGCGGTGAGAAGGAGAGCCCGGAGAAAACCCGCCCAGCCGCTGCTTATTTAACCACAAATCCCACATGCGGGTTCCTAGAACCGAACCCGGGCCGCCTTGGTGGCAGGCGAGTGGTCTAACCACTCGGCCACGCGCCACCTCTAATATTAAATATAGTGAGGATATAGTGGATAAATAACTGATGTTCGTGTGTATAGTAGGCTACATTAAAACCAAAATATGCACTTTAAAAGAGAGGGAAAAGAGGGCGCGCGTGCCTGCGTGTGTCTGTACGTGTTTTACCCTTTCCTTAGACAATGGCCTAACTGATTATTATGAAGCTTGGTATTTAACACGCCTGAGATCCAGCTAGAAAGCAGCTTATTGGTAGATATACAATACACCTTAGGACCCACTTAAAAGATATTACAAGGGGCCTGCAGTGAGAATAAAATCATAAAATCTAAATATCTGGTTTATGGTTGTTTTTTTGAAAAACTTATGCCTACCAAATATTTGAAAAAATAATCCTTTCTAGAGCTTTTCATTTGTAAAATTTCAATAGGATGAATATTCAGGGGAACGAATAGGTGAACAGGATGGAAATTCTTCAAAATATAAATTTTATAGGCTTATAATTATTAACTTCTTTGTTTCGTGCTTTTTATGCATCACTTATGCGCATTACAGACTTCGCTGAGCTTTTAAATAGCCCTGGGCACGAAAGCAAGTAGCTATTTAGAACTTCTAAGCTGTTTTGAAAACACTTCATATGAACAATTTTTCTAGAACTTTTTGAAAGAAAATTAAAGAATATAAAGAGATAGAGAAATAAAAATTTGATGTGTTATACTCACATGATTTTCTCTACTCTTGTACAAGCTATTTTTACAAACGCTTATTCTTCATGTACTTCATGTTAATCCAAAATAAACATTTGCAGAAACTATCTTATTGCTAATTTTCTTGTAGGTGCAAGGGGAATATGGTAAACTTTAAGCGATAGCCAAATCCTTTAAGAGCTGGCTCCTATGTGGAGGTTCCATTCTCTGTGTATGCCCAGGATATAACAAAAGCTTATAACGAATGCGCATTTGAGAAAAATTACAAGTATTGGTCAATTCAAACAAATAATAAGGAATATTTCGGAAATGATTCACTCCACAAAAACATGTGTGTTTTAATGAGATTTACATTACGTTTACCAATTGTGCAAAAGGCATTCAGAAAGAAGAGGACTTTGTGGACATTCCCAGAAAATTCAAGATATGCATTTTGTATCTTAAATACCTGGGTGGTCTGAAAAGTTTCCGATCCTCAATATGAAGATGGCAGGACTCGTAAATAAAAGCTAGTGAATTTCGTTGTTCATCTGTTGACAGTTACTCACTAAAGTTTCAGCCATTTTGGACGATCAGTTGTTATGTAACAGTCGTTTGAGTGAGGTGATGAGAGTGTTTTTATGAAAATGGACAAAATCGAGTATCGAGCTGTCATTAAATATTCGTTTTTGAAAGGCAATACGCCTCCGCAAATCAAAGTTGAGTTGGATTCTGTGTATGGGGACTCTACACCATCATTTACCACAGTGAAATTTTGGGCAGCTGAATTTAAACGTGGCCGTAAGAGTTTGGGAGACGATGGACGTTCGGGACGTCCAAAATCTGCAACTACCGACAAAAACATCGCCAAAGTTCACCAAATGATACCAGACGACGGCCGAATTAAAGTGAGAGAGATAGCAGCGGCTATGAACATTTAAAAGAACGTGTTTGTGACATATTAAATCAACATTTAGACATGAGAAGGCTGTCCGCGCGTTGGGTGCCGCATTTGCTCACGTTTGACCAAAAACGTGTTAGAATGAACATTTTCAACGCTGTGTTGGCGCAGTTTAGGCGCAATAAATCCCAGTTTTGGCGCCGAATAATTACTGTAGATGAAACTTGGATACACCATTTTACGCCCGAAACAAAAATACAGTCCAAACAGTGGGCTGCAAAGGGGGAACCGGCTCCAAAAAAAGCAAACACTGTTGTTTTCGGCTGGGAAAGTGATGGCGAGTGTTTTTTGGGATAGTCATGGAGTTATTTTAATCGATTTTCTTCAAAAGGGAAAAACCATTACAGGAGCATACTACGCATCATTACTTGGCAATCTGAAGACAGAACTTGCGGAAAAACGACCACATTTGCAGAGAAATAAAATCCTGTTTCACCAAGACAACGCACCGTCTCACACCTCAGCGGTTGCAATGGCGAAAATCCACGAATTACGGTTTGAACTGCTTGAACATCCGCCTTACTCACCAGATCTAGCCCGCGACTTCTTTTTGTTCCCTCATCTGAAAATTGCGCTCGGAGGAGAGAGATTTTCGCCAAATGAAGAGGCAATCACCTTAGTGAACAATTGTTTTGCAGAGAAAAACTGCGAGTACTATTTGGACGGGTTACAGAGATGGAAGCATCGCTGGGAGAAGTGTGTAAAGTTACAAGGAGACTATGTTGAAAAATGTCTTGTATCTTTATTAGGTCGGAAACTTTTCAGACCACCCTCCTCGTATATGATATTTTAATGAAAACCGTTAGAGCCATTTTTGAGAAAATAAAACATTTCGAAATATGTTCCTATGTAAAGGGTACTCTGGGGTGGTGGATTTTCTTCAAAATCTTCGTGTCGCATCTCTGAAAGATACTCAACCTAAGTACCAAGTTTGGTACTTATCCGACTGTTCGTTTTTGAGTTATGCTATTCACAGACACACAGAATGACCTTTTCTAAAATTGCTATTTTTATTTGGTGGCCTCAAAACATGTATTTTCGGTGAAACTTTGGTATCGAATTTTTTGATGGAATGCAATACTGCCCCTACTTGCTATACATAGTGGAGAAAGTAAAAAGTGATTTTCCTTTAATGCTGGTGTTATATCAGTAAATTAATTAACATTCAGGCAATAAAAATTGTTTTAGGAGTTAATTTTTGTAAGAGCAATAAAATGCTGATACAAACATTTCCTATTATATTCACCTGTCTAAAAATATAGAATTAAATTAACAACATTGTTATTAATACTAAGACATTTATAGCATTTTAAAAGTAAATAAAAAATAACGTTATAACTCCTGGGTATGTGTATTGAAATGTTGTGTTTATACTACTCTTTGCACATACATTGTGTAGTCTGAGTGTCTCGTACAATTAGATATTAGAAACTTCACCTGGAGTACCGTTGTTCTTTTTACTTTCTCTACTACGTATGGTAAGTAGGGGAAGTATTGTATTCCACCCAAAAATTCGATACCGAGATTTCACCGGAAATACATGCTTTGGGGTGCCCTTAATCCAAATAATGCAGTTTAAGAAAAACTTCCATGTGTGTGTGTGTGTGTGTGAACAGTGTAACTCAAAAATGAAAACCGGATAAATACCAAAGTTGGTATTTAGGTTCAGTATCTTTCAAAGATGCGACACGAAGATTTTCAAGAAAATCCCCCACCACAGACTATCCTTTACATGGAACATTTTTCGAAAATTTTGATTTCATCAATAAGGGCTCTAACGATTTTGTTTAAAATATATGTTTAAGATATTTTAATGACAAATGAAATGTATATCTTGAATTTTCTGGTAATGACCCAAAAGTCCTCTTCTTTCTGAATGGCTTTTACATAACTGGTAAACCGTAAGAGGAAGTCAAAAGTTTTTTACTTAAAAAATGTAGATCTCGTTAAAACACACAATTTATGTCATCATTTTTGTTGTCGAGTGAACCATTTACGATATATTCCGTATTGTTTTTTGAGTTTTGCAGTACTTATATTTTTTCTCAAATGCGAATTTGTTATTCACCTTTATGTCCTGGACATGCAGAGAAAATGGAATGCTCCACATGGCAACCAGCTCTTAAAAGATCTGACTATCGCTCAAAGCGATTCCATACTCCTCTTGCACCTACAAGAAAATTAGCCAAAAGATAGTTTCATGCAAATGTTTATCTCGATTAACATGAAGGAGATGGAGAATAAGAGTTTGTAAAAATAGTTTGTTTATGAGTAGGGAAAGTCGTGTGAGTGCAACATACCTGATTTGTTGTTTTATATTTTTCGTAAACCGGGGTCAACAATACAATTTCGATTGCGTAGCAAGCTTGGGAAATATAAAGTGCTGCGCTGTTAAACATTTTGTTTTAAATTAATAGGAGTGGGAGAGAAAGAAATAGGGAGAAATAATGAGAGAAATATAGAAGGGGGAGAGTCTCCACAGCTAAGGCAATAATTTGCGCGGAGCTGCGGCATTAACTAAAGTTTATTTAAAATCATTCACATCGGCAATAAAGAGAAGAAAGCGCCGCTTTTTATTCTAAACTGAGACGAGGTGCTGAGGATCGCTGATTGGTTACGACAGTTGGCGGGCCTGTTGAGTTAAAAATAACCCTCAAAGGCTGCATGTGAAGTAGAAAACATCCACCGCGGTTTGTCACGCCTGCCTTGACTACTAATTAATTCTGAGCACCCAGCAAATTCATCAAGATTTCGCCGGAATCCCAAGCAACACTATAGGCACTTGTTTATCAGTGGCGTGCACACTTCGCTCCATGCTTTTGCGTGTTATTCGCTTGCGTGATTTACGTTTAGAAGCAACGGCGCTACTGGCGCACGAAAGCATTTATAAAAGTGTTATCTGAAGAAACATTGTGGTTATATAAAAGAAGAATCATTATTCCCGCCTCCGTAGCAAAGGTCTGCCTTATATTACAGAGGAACCGAGTAGGAATATGGGTTGGGCCGAGATATAGAACTTTTTCTGCGATTTCCATTGCCCTGAGAAGACGAATGTCCCGTAATTCTAAGCTCTATTGACTCCGGGCTCATTTGAGCGTGATTTTACGTATTTGGTTCATTCACGTTCGACATGACCTACCGCCTTATAGAGTTCATCTTATTTAGTCGCTTCGACTTACGAAGGCCGTAGGCTTTGTTTCGCAATCCTTCAAGGAAAATAAAACCACTTTTAATTCCTATGGCATTTACAGTTTTGGACAGCGCTCGAATTTGTAAAGTATCAATAACATTATATATATTATATATATATATATTGTGGCGAATTAGTAGGTATTAGTAACTATTGTCATGCCAGACACATTATTGCGTCGTATTGGCGAAAGGATTGTTAGGGGTAATTTAGTATTGTTTTGGTCTTGTGTTTGAATTTAGTCTGGTATGATGCTCCCCATCTCTGGCGGGCGATCCTACCCAGAGAGGGGGATAGTTTAGTGTTACGTTTCTTTGTGTGCGTTGAGAGTGAATCTGGTTTGAGAGTTTGGTCTGTGTTTGCATGTGGAAGAGCGTAGATATAGGTTGTGTGTGAGGCATCTCCCCTCAATTTTCGATTTCTTTGTGTGTGATATAGAGACATTATTTATTTTATTAAATAAACCACAGGTAATGTGGATAATGTGAGATTTGAGTATTTTGTTATAAAAGCCTCACACCTTCAGCGGAATGTGAACATCAATGTCCTGGATCTCTCGCACTATCTATAGCTACGTATTCCCTTTGTGCATGTTGGGGTGATTAAAATTTAATGCCTTTGCTGGAAACCTTTTGGCCCTCATCCCAGTATGTAACAATATATATATATATGTATATAAAGTTATTTATTTTAAGTCGCTTTAACTCACAAAGGTCTATTTGCGACTTTTACATTAATACAGTGGTGGTTGAACATTAATAGATTTCTAGGAATATACATACATAATACCATTTGGTAAAAAACAGATAAAGTTTTTTTTATGTGATCAATACAATTAAAACAATTATAATTATGTTACAATTGTTTTAAATTTCTTTATATAGTTGTATATTTTGAAAGAACATTATAATCTATTGTTGAATCATTAAGATATCTAATGTTATTTCGGATGTTATATACTTTCCTGTGTGGGTTATAACGATGTCATTCTGCGAGTACATGGGAACCTGTCAATGGAGTTTTGCATGTTGAACACTGCAACTGAGTTTCTTTGGTGATCAGATAGGAATGTGTCATCTTTGTATGTCCAATTCTTAAGCGGGTAATGATAACTTGATGTTTCCTGTTTAAGCTTGTAAAAATAAATTTGTTTGAAGATTCTACTAGAGTAAGAGCTTGTTTCCCTGATTTGGAGACCATATTTTTTACTTTCTCTACTACGTGTAGTAGGTAGGGGAAGTATTGCATTCCACCCAAAAATTGATACCGAGATTTAATTGGAAATACAGGTTTTGAGGTGCCCCGAATCCAAAACAAAAAACATTTTTAGAAAAAGCTCCACGTGTGTGTCTGTGTGTGTATGTGTGGATGTGTGTCTGTGAACAGCATAACCTAAAAACGAAAAGTCGGATAAATACCAAACTTGGCATTTAAATTCACTATCTTTAAAAGATGCGACACAAATATTTTAAAAATAATCCCCCCAATCCAGGTTACCCTTTACATGGAACATTTTGATTTTCTCAAAAATAGCTCTAACGATTTTGATTAAAATATCATATGTTTAAGATATTTTCATGACAAATGAAATGCATTTCTTTAATTTTCTCGGAATGTCCCCAAAAGCCCTCTTCATTGTGGATAGCATTTGCATAACTGGTAAACTCTAAGATATAGATACAATTTTTGTACACAAAACATGTAGATCTCGTTAAAACACAAAATTTATTCATGTACATTTTTTGTGAAGTGAACCATTTCCAAGATATTCCTTGAAGTTTGTTTGAGTTTTCCAATATTTATACTTTTTCTTAAATGAGAATTCGTTATTCCTTTTTTCATGTCCTGGACATATAAAGAGAAGGAATGCTCCACATAGCAACCAGCTCTTTAAAGATTTGCCTATCGCTTAAAGCCTACCATATTTCACTTGAACCTACAAGACAATTGGCATTAAGATTAACATCTCAATATCTCGATTAACATGAAGTAGATGGAGAATAAGCGTTTGTAAAAATAGTTTGTACAAAGTAGAAAGTGACTGGAACCAATCAGATTTTTTTTCATGATGTAATGATTTTGGTTCGAATGTACAGGACTAAGTCTGAATGGCTTGTTGTTATCTCTGCATTAAATGTTGGTTTTTGGATGGCCGCTTTAGCTGCTTCGTCCGCTTTCTCATTGCCTCGTATATGTTGGTGCGATGGAATCCAAAACAATGTCACTTTTTCTTGTTGCATTGCGTGGTTATATGACACCTGTATTTCTTGGATAAGTTTGTTTTCTGTACGTAGATTTTGAGTGGCTAAGATAGCACTTTTTGAATCAGAAAAAAAATATTATATTGATTCCTGAAACTAACAAAGAACGCGGTTCTTGAAACAAGAGAAATAAAATTAACAAAGCGAGATAACATATGTTTTGATGTTCTGTTGATTCGCTAGCAATCATTTTCAGTGAAATCATTTTCATCGTGTTTTGCCTTACACCAGCAATGAAGCGGTAAATACCATATCTATTGCTTTCTGGATTTTTTTGGGCACGTACTTCTAGTGTTATTGTGTTTGAAGATTACAAGGCAAGCTTCTTGCAGGTGAATTTGAAGCTTTGTTGGTTTTTATATCATATATAGTTAAATGTGTGAAAATTATCTTAAACCTATAATGATGATAGAGGTGTTTTTCGAGACATCTCGCAATTTGGGGCTGAAAATCCTAACAACTCACGAGTAAAATTTGTGTTATTTATGATTGGAGATTATCCAAAGTCTAAAGAGCCTTCAATTTCTTCGTTTTGATTTCAAAGATTCCAAGTTCGTGATACCAACAAGTTACATGTTTCAATTATTGCGCTGATACTGTTTTTAATTGATGTTGAAAGCTTTGGGATTTGAATACTGCATTTTGTAGACAAAACTATTTATATTTGTTATACTTACTATTACATTTTACATAATTTAGGATTTAAAATGTTTTTTTGCGTTTCCAGCCTACAGAAGTATAGAAGTTTAATTTAGGAATTTTTAGATGAACACGAGGGATACAATAAAACATATACAAATATGATAATCTCACTCAGTGTTTGTAATCACTCGTTAATATAATGTGATTCCATTATGTTCAATAAAGAATATTGTGATAGAAATTTGTGATTTAATTTAAAATGCATAATTAAGATTCTAGAAAGAATCACTAAATAAGTATTGTTTACATTTCTATGCCATACTATCAGATCCCATTAAAGTAACAAACTATAGATAACTTCAGATGCCCTTACGTGAATTGCAAACCATCTCTAAAATCCAGCACTCGCAAAGCTGCGCCAGTGAAACACGGCTCATATCGAGACATAGCAGCCAATTCGGCCGAAATCGATACAATGCAGAGGACTGTATTTACGGCATAGTCTGTATAACTTAACAATCCACAGGATCTGGAGATTCACTCCCCATATTTTAAGCACTAACGAAACAGCAAGGATATTCCGTACAAACAAACAAGGACACTTGGAAGCTATTTTATCTTTCACCTGTCTCCTTAGCGTATCCCAGAAACAAGATAATTAAGTTAGTATCAGATTTAATGAGAAATGTAGAAGTGTAGTGTTCCTTTGCTCAAAGCATGTGAAAATAATAATTGAAACTATTTATTAGCTTCACATATGTCCTTAGTATTTCAGTTGTGGTAGCCACTACAATTAAATCAAACGTGTAAAGGTGTGTTTCAAAAAAAACCTAATAATTTTGCTAAGAGGTAAAACGTTGCTTAAAAAGATGAAGTTTTTTTATGAGCTTTAGAAATATTTTACAGTGACAGAAAAGTAAAACACGTCTTACTGATACAGAAGCTGTATTTGCATACACAAAGAATTGCAAAAGAATTAATAAAAGTTAGTTAAGAATTTTATACTGGAATTATGATTAATAATTTTTAAAGGCAAGAAAGGGAAATAGATAAATAACTGCAATAAATAATTTCCGTACATTAAATCAATGCATAATAGAAGAAAAACGCTGATGTGTTGCGCACACATGACTTTCTCTACTCTTGTACAAAATATTTTTACAAAGGTTTATTCTCCATCTAATTCGTATTAATCGAGATGAACATTTGCAGAAACTAATTATTGCTAATTTTCTTGTGCCACAAGGGGAATATGGTAGGCTTTAAGCGATAGTCAAATGTTTTAAGAGCTGAATACTAAGTGGAGCATTCCATTCTCTTTGTATGTCCGGGACATAAACAAATTGAATAACGAAGTCCCATTTGAGAAAAAGTATAAGCATTCGAAAATTCCAACAAATAAGGAATATATCGGAAATGGTTCTCTCGAAAAAAATATGTATGAAATAAATTGTGTGTTTTAACGAGCTGTACATTTTTTGTATCCAAAAATGTTGTCTATCTCTTACGGTTTCCCAGTTATGGAAAATCCATTCAGAATGAAGAGGACTTTTGGGGACATTCCCATAAAATTCAAAATATACATTTTATATGCCATACAATGTCTTAAGTATATGATATAAAAATCTGATGTGTTACACTCACATGACTTTCTCTACTCTTGTACAAACTATTTTTACAAATGCTTATTCTCCATCTACTTTATGTTAATCGAGATAAACATTTGCAAACTCTATCTTATTGCTAATTTTCTTGTAGATGTAAGGGGAATATATATTTACAAGGGCAATATAGAAATACAGTAGCCTTTGAGCACATACATATCTCTTAATAGCTGGTTGCTAGGTGCAGCACCATTCTCTTTGCCACAGATTAATACTCTTTGCATATCCAAGACAAAAAATGAATAACAAATTCCCATTTGAGAAAATAAGTATTGAAAAATTTAAGGGAATAACAAGCATTATCTCGAAAATGGTTCACTCAACAACAAAAATGT
Organism: Deroplatys truncata; assembly: GCA_030765065.1. NCBI lineage: Eukaryota > Metazoa > Arthropoda > Insecta > Mantodea > Mantidae > Deroplatys > Deroplatys truncata. Next base: position 183,269,242 of record CM060986.1, read on the forward strand.
ATATGGCATAAATTGTGTATTTTAACGCGATCTACATCTTTTGTGTTGTAAAAGTTTGTCTGTCTCTTATGGTTTACCAGTTTACCAAAAGTCGTTCACAATGAAGAATACTTTTGGAGACATTCCCAGAAAATTCAAGATATATATTTTATTTGTCATGAAAATATCTTAAACATATGATATTTTAATCAAAATCGTTAAAGCCATTTTTGAGAAAATTAAAATTTTCGACACACAGACACACAGACGGACATGTTTCCAAAAATGCTTTTTTTGGATTCGGGGGATCTCAAAACATGTATTTCCGGTAAAATTTCGGTATAGAATTTTTGGGTGGAATACAATACTTCCCCTACTTACTACACGTAGTAGAGAAAGTAAAAATCGTTAGTCATTTTTGTGAAAATCAAAATTTTAGAAAAATGTTCCATGTAAAGGGTAGTCTGGGATGGGAAGACTTTCTTGAAAATCTTCGTGTCGCATGTTCACAGACACATAAAGGGGCTTTTTCTAAAAACAAGTAAGCAAAAAGTAAAAAGGGGCTGCAATGACAACATGCCAGTAGGACATTCAACGTCCCAACTGATTCCGGTTTTTCCCAAGTAGATCAACCAAGACATCTCACTTTAGAGATCTTGACAGTGACTTGCATTTCACAAGCACTTTGTTCCTGGGAAGTGCTTAAGTGGGCACAATTAGGGGCAAATGCTATGTTGTTATCATTATGTACAATTAATTAATTTAATTAATTTAATACTTCTAACGCCTTGCCCGGCTAGGGAATGTGAAACAGAGCCAGCTGAAAAATGCAATGTCATAGCGGGGATTTGAACACGGTTCCGTGCGGCTGCTCTAACCATTAAGCTACTGTGATAACATGAGAGGACAATGCCTAATATATCATGCTACCTAGCAGCATGATAACATACCCAATGAATGTGAATAGTTTAAGGCGAAATGGAAAACTGCAGTGGCTTCTTTCTATTGTTTATAGTTATTAAAGTAACTATTAATATTAACAATGAGTGTGAACATTCACCACATTTCTCGCTGTTTGAGTAACACATATACCTTTTTTTATTAATTTATTACTTTCTCTACTCCGTATAGTAAGTAGGGGAAGTATTGTATTCCACCCAAAAATTCGATACCGAGATTTCACCGGAAATATATGTTTTGAGGCCACCTGAATCCAAAAAAATCTGATGTGTTACACTCACATGACTTTCTCTACTCTTGTACAAACTATTTTTACAAACGCTTATTCTCCATATGCTTCATGTTAATCGAGATATCGAGATGTCAATCTTATTGCTAATTTTCTTGTAGATGCAAGGGGAATATGGAAGGTTTTATGCGATAGTCAAATATTTTAACGCTGGTTGCTATGTGACGCATTCCATTCTCTTTGCATGTCCAGGACATAAAAAAATGAAAAACGAATTTGAGAAAAAGTATATAAGTATTGAACAATTTAAGGGAATAACAAGCAATATCTCGAAAACTGTTCACTCAACAAAGAAAATGTCTATGACATAAACTGTGTATTTTAACGCGATCTACATCTTTTGTGTAGTAAAAGTTTGTCTATCTCTTATGGTTTACCAGTTATGCAAAAGTCGTCCACAATGAAGAATACTTTTGGAGACATTCCCAGAAAATTCGAGATATACATTTCATTTTTCATGACAATATCTTAAACATGTGATATTTTAATAAAATCGTTAGAGCCATTTTTGAGAAAATTAAAATTTTCGAAAAATCTTCCATGTAAAGGGTAGTCTGGGGTGGGGGATTTTCTTGAAAATCTTCGTGTCGCATCTCTGAAAGATACTGAACCTAAATACCAAGTTTGGTGTTTATCCAACTGTTCGTTTCTGAGTTATGCTGTTCACAGACAGACAGACAGACACTCATACACACAGACACACACACGGACATGTTTCCAAAAATGCTTTTTATGGATTCAGGGGGTCTCAAAACATGTATTTCCGGTGAAATCTCGGTATCGAATTTTTGGGTGGAATGCAATACTTCCCCTACTTACTATACGTAGTAGAGAAAGTAAAAAACATTTCTGGAAACATGTCCGTGTGTGCATCTGTCGGTATGTCTGTGTGTCTGTCTGAGAACAGCATAACTCAGAAACGAACAGTCGGATAAACACCAAACTTGGTATTTAGGTTCAGTATCTTCCAGAGATGCGACACGAACGTTTTCAAGAAAATCCCCCCATCCCAGACTACCCTTTACATGGAACATTTTTCGAAAATTTTAATTTTCTCAAAAATGGCTCTAACGATTTTGATTAAAATATCATATGTTTAAGACATTCTCATGAATAATAAAATGTATATCTCGAATTTTCTGGGAATGTCTCCAAAAGTATTCTTCATTGTGAACGATTTTTGCATAACTGGTAAACCATAAGAGATAGACAAAATGTTACTACATAAAAATGTAGATCGTGTTAAAATACGCAATTTATATCATATACATTTTGTTGAGTGAACCGTTTTTGAGATATTGCTTGTTATTCCCTTAAATTTTCCAATACTTATACTTTTCTCAAATTCGTTATTCATTTTTTTTATGTCCTGGACATGCAAAGAGATTGGAATGCGCCACATAGCAACCAGCGCTTAAAAATTTGACTATCGCTTAAAACCTACCATATTCCCCTTGCATCTACAAGAAAATTATAAATAAGATTGATATCTCGATATCTTGATTAACATGAAGCATATGGAGAATAAGCATATGTAAAAATTGCTTGTACAAGAGTAGAGAAAGTCATGTGAGTGTAACACATCAGATTTTTTGACTTGGATATGCAAAGAGTATTAATCTGTGGAAAAGGGAATAGTGCTGTACCTAGCAACCAGCTATTAAGAGATATGTATGTGCTTAAATGCTACTGTATTTCGATACTGCCCTTGTAAATATATCTTCCCCTTGCATCGACAAGAAAATTAGCAATAAGATAGCATCTGCAAATGTTTATCTCGATTAACATGAAGTAGATGGAGAATAAGCGTTTGTAAAAATAGTTTGTACAAGAGTAGAGAAAGTCATGTGAGTGTAACACATAAGATTTTTTTTATTAATTTGTTTAACAAATGCTCCATTACATTTTTAGTAATGCTATATGTAGTAGAAATAATTTTATATAATTTTAGCAATAACAATAGCACATTAGTTGTTGAATATAAACTATTTTAATATAATCTTTATGTTTTCTATAACACTAACGTTTGCGGCGGTATTACTTATAATGTTTGTGTATTTATGTTTACTCCACGTGGTGAAGCCATTTTGTGACGTGATTCTTTGTTAGGTTTGTTAACTCCATCTGGTGTTAGCAATTTGCGGCAGTATTAGTGTTTGTTTAAAAGAATGCTACTGTTATTTTATTTAATTTTGGTTCACTGTCCTCCGGATAGCTATGATCTTTTTGGTCGAGCACTTCTCTTTATACAGGTTGTGTAAACGGAAAGGAGTCTTTTATCCAAAGATAACACTGATGAAAGAATTTGTTTTACACTTTTTATTGTCGAACACATTCACTATCACATTTACACTTTGATCTTGACACTCGCCAAACTGAAACTGTTATAATAACTTCATTACTGATCATTCTTAATTTGCGTACTTCAACTTTTTGTGTAATTAAATTTACAACACTTGAGATTTGTCATAACTCTGCTACGCGTAACTTGCGAATCGATAGCCGACGTGTACGGTACAAATATTTCTGCTGGACTGAAGGCGACGTGTAACGTACAAATGTTTTCGACGAACTGACGTGAAGACGACGTGTAGTGTACAAAGATTTTCGATGAACTGACGGGGTCTACCTCTAATCTAGCCCTTTTTATACTCCTACACCCTGATATGCCTAAAGATTATAACTGAGCTGCTATTGGCTAATAAAACGCGCCAACATTAGCGTCTATTTTTATATCCAATGAAAATTATGAATACATATGCTCTAGGGAAAATGTTCCAGCAAATTCTAAAGAAAAACGCGCCAACATTACGTAACTTCCTCGTCTCTAATAATGATAAACAGCTCACCCCCTCGCTGCATTATTGCACGCTATTATTGTCAGTTTCAGTAAGGCCGTATAAACTTACTTCTCAACAATAATTACAATCAACAAACATCTCAAATCAATGTCACATAAAAATGCATATTCATATTATAATCATTCTTTACATTTAAATAATTTATGATACAAATTACTGCATCACTTTTCTAAGTCTATGACTGTCATAAATTTCACGAATAATTTTAGATATTTATTTGTTAAATGACTGTGCCATGGCTGAATGGTTAGACCGCTCACCTCCCACCAAGGTGGCCCTGGTTAGATCCGAGAGTCCATATGAAGGATTTGTGGTGGATGAAACGGCGTCTGAATAGACTTTCTCCGGGTTCTCCGGTTTCCCATACCGTTCATCATTCCACCGGTGCTCCATCATCATCTTTCCTGTCATTCATCTCTCGCATCTTATCTATAATCTTCGCTCTCATCCCGGGCGTCGGGCAGATCCCCACCCTGGTGTTACTCTGATCCACAGACCCTCAGCTCCCCGACAGGCATCTGGCCAAGGTATTGGCTTTAAAGTCCTGGAGGGTAAAGGTATAGATACGTATCACGGAGGGGCCCCCGGAACCGGAGCAGAGCACTGCACGCAGGACATCGGCCCATTGTGCTTCCAAAGTGACCCCTAGGAGGGAGGAATGAGGGGAGAGACGCAAGGGGTGAGCAGATCCGGATGACGAAGGGCGAAAACTTGACAAAGGGCCCAACCCACCGAACACCGTCACCTGATTCTACAACCCTGAAACAGATGACAAGGAAGATGGTGGGTACAGCAAATGAAAGGAAGGAAAGTCATGGTAGAAGATGAACTACCCCATCATTCGCCTGGCGACCCGGGGAAACCAAAAAACCCATGAGCCAGAGTGGACGGTCGCCGGGGATCGATCCCGAGACCTCCCAAATACATGCCAGAGCCATCCCGCTCGGTAGTACTGGGGGTGAAAGACGTATAAAGGGTAGGATAATCAGAGAATGCTGTGCTTTTTGCTTTTCTGTTATTTGCTAAAACAATTGTATTTGTAGGAAAGTTCCTCCTCTGTTATTTACTTGATTATGCATAATATTCCTTTCTTTTCGCAATGTTTTACATTCGTAAATTAAGGGCTGCACAGGTAGGAAGAATAATCTGAGTTTCCAATTATCTTAAAACGGTGGTGATGCAACTTTAAAGTCCCATGTCCTAACATAGTTGCCGTTACTTTTGCTGTTGTTGGAATTTTGTTTGAATCGATGTTTTACAGTTGGGAAGAATAATTTACGTATATATAGTTCATTTTGTAATGTTGCTCCATTCCGTCTGCCTACGATAGACACTGTTGGATACTATTGGATACTAACAGCTTGAGTATTTGGTAAGGGTTATACATTGGACATAACAAAGGAGCATATTGACTAAATTCCATAAGATTAGTGATTCCCAATTGTTTTATTGCTTCCCCACCTACCGTAAACTGTATTTCCCATACCCTCTACAGTTCTGAATATTTTTCTCTCAAAAACACTTATACAGGGTAAATCACCTAAAACTTGCACCGCAAATATTTCCGAAATAAAAAGTGCTATTGATGTGAAGTTTTCACAGCATTCATTGGTAGTCAGGAGCTCGTACATTTAGCCTATAAACAGATTTTAATAATACTGAGAAAGTGTATTTTTGAGCAAACATACAATTTTTTTAAATGGGACAATGCCTAGTTACATCAACAGAATAAAGGTAGGGTAAATTAGATTGTCAATGGTCTTTGTTGCAGGATTCTAATGCAAGTGGTTTACGAAAAATCGTATTTTCCACCCCGACAATTGTTTGCCCCATTCAACCTGCTTAGTTGCTAGGTACGATGTTGTGTTTGTTTGCATTGTGTTTTCTATTCATTGATTGCATTGCGACTTTCTAGCCAGTTAGTTTGTGACAGTTCAAGCAGTACGTCGTGAGTAGAAGATGGAGCTTTCTAATGCATAAAAAGCCTACATGCTCATGGTGTATGGAGAGTGTAGGAAGAATGCAGTTCGTTCCTGTACGGTGTATGCGGAAACGTATCCCAATAGACGTCAACATAACAACATTGTACCTAGAAACTAAGCAGGTTGAATGGGACAAACAATTGTCGGGGTGAAAAATACATTTCTCGTAAACCACTTGCACTAGAATCCTGCAACAAAGACCATTGACATCTAATTTACCCTACCTTTATTCTGTTGATGTAACTGTGCAATTATTTATCAACCTCTTCAACCAATTGCTGTAGTAATTACTGTGGTACTGTAACATCTAGAAAACGTAACAGAAACGTGACTGGAGAAGAGGCACAAATTAATGTTTTGGCTGCCGTTGCAGTAGATTCGCAAATTAGTACCCGCACAATTGCTCGTGGAAGTGGCATAAGTCAAGCAAGTGTACTGCGCATTCTCCATCGGCATAGGTTCCATCCCTATCACATCTCTCTCCAACAAGAGCTGCATGGAAACGATTTTGAGAATCGTGTTAACTTTTGTACATGGGCATTAAGACATGATACTCCAGATTCATCATGTATCTTGTTTAGTGATGAGGCAACATTTACTAATCATGGCCAGGTAAACCACAGAAACATGCATTATTGGTCTGTTGACAATCCCCGTTGGCTTTGTCAGGTAGGAGGTCAGCGTCCATGGAGTTTAAACGTATGGTGTGCGATAGCGAGCTATCAGCTCATAGGGCCCTTTTTTCATAGAAGGAACAATGAACTCGCACAAGTATCGCTGCCTCCTGACAGACCATCTGCCACAGATGCTAGAAGATGTTCCTTTGCAGTCTAGGAGGAACCTGTGATACCAACATGATGGCTGTCCAGTCCATAGTGCACGAAGTACTACAGCTTGTCTTAACGGATAGTTTCCAAATCGTTGGATTGGACGAAGAGGACCTGTACCTTGGCCGATCCGTTCACCGGATCTGACCTCTTTAGACTTTTTTCTGTGGGGAAGGCTGAAAGATAGTCTACAAGGATGTACCAACTACACCAGACGATATGAAACTACGTATTACTGCTGCCTGCTCTGAAATTTCCACTGAAATGTTAGAACGTGTGCGCAACCTTTCCTACAAGAAACCTAGCAATAAGTTTCTGCAAATGTTTATCTCGATTAACATGAAGTAGATGGAGAATAAGCTTTTGTAAGAAAAGGTTTGCAGAAGAGTAGGGAAAATCATGTGAGTGCAATACATCAGATTTTTTTGATTACCTTCCTTTCATATCTACATCTAGGTACTGCCCTACAAGTTTTCTGCAGTGTATTGGTATTTGTCCAGCGTTTAATATTTAGTAATGATAAGGCACTGGAAGGAATAAACTGTATAAGAGGCGTAGCTTACTGACACAAGAGGCGAGTTTTCAGTTAAGGTTATAATATTGGGTTACACAATTAGGGAAACCTTGGGACAACATTTCTCCTGGTATACAGAACGAACCTCCATGCATGAATTTAGATATACTGGCGGTCCTACCCGACATTGCATTGTTGCATTCTGCAAGGGGTTGTAAATGATAATATGGGGTGGTTTTTGAAAGCCGTGGGTAGTCTATGATTATCACTTATACCTAAAATGTCCAAACTTTCGACTAACTTGGCCAAATTGAATATGAGGTGTTGAAAACATGAGTAGGGATAGATTTTTAAGTTCTCCAACAACACTTATTGTGAATACACTTGTGCCCTGGTTGACCTCGTGGGATAGATTTATCTATAAAGGATTGAAAGTAAAGCATAAGGGAATTTTTTAAAAAATATATAATAATATATCACTGAAAATATGGATTGAGTAATTTTTGGAACTTGTAACTTATGATTCTGTCAGGTCCTGTACTATTATTACTAGATGAGTTAAATAATACAAATTTCTACATAAGAGGCTGAAATTAATGTAGGGGTAGTCTTTAAGAGGTGTAGGTATATCTACATTTTCGTTGGGCCAATAGTATAAGCTTACAAAGTTTTGTCCAGATAGGCTGAGAGTTGATTTATATATGGGTGGAGAAATTAGGGACTAAAAATAACGTAGCGTAAGGTTTAGAAACCTATAGCTTCATTACCATATTGGAAAATCCAAGTGAACGAAGTTTTGTAAAAATCATGCAAAAATCCATGTTTATTGAAACACAGCTTCGTGTACATACAAGCTGCGACTATGGACAAAGCATGTTTCACATAACAATTTAAAATTGGAATGAGAAAAAGGAACATGGATAGCAAATAATTCTGAATTGCAAATTGCAGATCAAAGTTATCAAAGAGAAAAAGAAGAAAAATTAATAATATTAATACTAAAAATAATAATGAAAAGATAATAATAAGAAAAAGAACAGAAATAAATTTGTTTGAATCACATGTGATAAATTATTTGGTGTACAAATGATTACGAAGGAAAGTTATTGATTCTCTAGAGGTGATTACAATCCTTTACTTTATTTTTCAGGCCGAACATATTCCAAGATGCAAGGAAGAACTTGGTGATCGTCCCATCAAGCCTATTACCCGTTATTTCTTGGAGTCGATATTTATCCAAGAGACGTGATATTCTGGGATCATACATATTTTTGTTCTCTACTTTTACTTCTTCAGGTTAGTCTTTATGCATTCTCGAATCTGACAGTTGAATCAATTATACGTCCCTTTTTGATGTTAGCTCATATTACTATCACAGTTCAGCGAAATTGGAAGGGAAGTTAATGATATTGTGACTATGACCCATGTTTGTCTGGAGGTTGGCGACGAGCGGTCGGAGTAAACAAGATAACCGCCGCTTGCCAGCGTAAATATCGGGCACGCTATCGGTAAATAACGAGAAGTTTCTGGAAGTGTCTTTCCCCCTTCTCAGAAAGTGTCTGGAAATAGTTCTAGAACAATAGAGAACCTATAAAAGCGAGCACTCTCTCTCTCTCTCGAGAGAGAGAGAGAGAGAGAGAGAAAGAGACAGTTAACTCCGCGCTCAGACAGCTGTACCCTGTATTCCCCTCCACAATGCCCACACACATCAAACTACGCCTATATCAGGCGATTCTCCCGTATGACTGCGAGGTCTGGGGATCGGCGGCCGCGTCCAGCATCCGCAGGCTACAGACTATGATACCGCGTGTAGATTCCCGTCATACATCCTACACACACACATTCCGGTCTCCCATACATCGTGGACGTGGTGCGGGAGAGAACCCGTACCATGTACACGAAACTCACCACACCAACCAGCTGGTGCACTCTTTGGGCCGCTATGACCATTAGGCACCAAGGCGGAGAAAGAGTTACCGGTTGCCGAAGGACAGCTTGGGCCCCCGAGGCTGAGGTCTGCCAATCCGCAAGTTAAGCAGCATTGGGTCTGGTCACTAGCTGGATGAGTGACCATCTAGCAGCGACCCGCCCTGCTGCCAACTTGGATAACCCCATACCATTACCTAATCTTCCTGTCCTGTTTTGCTACCATGCCGGCCTGCTTGGCTTGACAACCACACAAGCGGTCGCCCAAGTTAAGCAGTATTGGGCTTGGTCACCAAATGGTCGCTAGTCCGCCCAGCCAATGGTAGCGCAGAAAGCTAAACTCCGCCCAAGACAAATATCAAAGGTTTGTGTACATTCTTTATTACCTTCTTTATCCCACAGGTAAAGCCGCATAGGTACTGTGGCGATCACATTCCGCCCAGGTGAACCTGGGCGACCTGTTCTCGATTGCTGGAGAGAAAGTTAGTGCGAGTCGAGCTGGTGACGACTGTTGTAACCCAGTGAGCACTACTACGGAGCGACGGGTTGTTGAGATCTTTTGTTCGACTCTCGAGTGAACTGAACCTCCGACGTGAAAAGGCTGCGTCACGAAGGAAGTGAACTGACGAGAATTGAACTAGTTCACCTTACTGAAGTGACTCACGGTGACTGAGGACTGAGAAAAGTGACAGTTGAAAAACTGGACAAACTCACAATATGAACAATATATGCATCTCCCCTTTCCAAGGTGAGGTTCGCGTTCGGGAGGTCACAGTTGTGACTCCTGTACGCCACTTTGACCACGGGTTTTTTCGTGGTTTCTACTGGTCGGAGGCAAGTGCTGTGGGTTCCTCTTCTACCACTTTCCTCTCCTTCAATTATCTTTGATCTGTTTCAGGACAGAAGGACCAGACGACAGCGTTTGGTGTGTTGCAACAGATTGTGCGGTTTGGAAAGTTTTCTCTCTGGCGTTTGGTTGGTCTTCTGAGAGTCCCCCTTTATGGGCACGTGTCTCGGGCCAACGTGGCTCTAGGGGTACTGCCTAAGTTCAGGATGTGCTCCATCTGGAACGTTTGCCAAATTGACCCTCCCTGGAGAAACCTACTCTAGGCGATGACGGGTTCCACTAAAGGAAGATTGACATGTACGGGAACAGAAGTGAAACGACTATAATAGTGGCTTGTCAAGGAGACGACAAGAAGAAGAAAGCGCGCAATTGATTTGAGTTGTGTAGTACGTCAGGCGATGGTGATCGTCGACTGTGCAGGCACCGGATTAATTGCAGCTCTCCTCAACGTGCAGTCCACAAGGCTGATCAGTATTTCTTCGACGGCGAGAGATGTCACGAGGAAAATAGCAGGGCAGCGTTTAGACAGAAGGCATTCCGGACGGTATTTCTAAATTCTGTTTTTGGCTTAACCTATTCAAAATTCTCTGTTGTAATTATTCACCAGGTAAAGGTTCATCGTCCGAACTATAGATTTATTGGGGTTTAGATTTCAAAGATATCGGTAAATGTGAGAGCAGGAAGCAGGTACTAATTATTGTAATTTAATTTAATGTATTGAAACCGTAAAGAATGTAAAGAATTGTGAAAGAATAAGGGTTTCTAAAAAGGTAATTATTTATGTTATTGAATGCAAGTTTATTAAATGAAAGAAATTCGGTTTATTAATTAATTAATGTAATATATTTTCAAGTACAAATCTGCCATTATTCCCACATTCAATCCACTTCCTCTTGGGTTAGAAAGACACGTTTCAAACGTTAGGAATATCGTCCTTGCTTGCGCACATCGTCGTCTAGGTCTGGTCGCCTCTCGGGTCCCTCCCTCCCAGGGGTCTCGTTTGAAGTAAAATGGGTTACATAGCCCGCTTGCAGTTGCACTTTCTGGAGTCCTCTCCGTCTGCTGCTCCTACTCTCCCCCCCCCCAGTAACTCAATTTTAAAGTATTTTAAGTTTAATCATTTACCATGTCGGTCTGCAAGTCACTAAAATTCCACCAGGTTCGCAATAAAGTTCCAAAAAATATGCTCTGATCATACTCAACGAAACGGGACTCATACGGTGGCATGAATATGACCCCTCATAAACATCGCAGTTTTAAATGTTTTGGAGAAGTTCTATAACCTGTGCCTGTCTAGAAGAACGATGTTCTTTAATGGTGAAAGAACTAACAAAATCGCTTAAGTGGTTTCCTAAATTACACAATGTAAAAATATATAAATATATTTAAATTTCTTAAAGAAATTAGAAATTTTTAATTGGTAGTGAAATTTGAATCGTTTTCAAGTATATATCTACTTCACTTATACCCTTATTAATTTAACACAAATTTTACTCTTAACTTAGGAATCTGCTGTAGTTATTATTCAATCCTATGTTTTTGCAGTATTCACACACACACCAAAACGAATCAAATCCTGTAAGGACCGTTCTCCTTGACTGAAGAGGTTTTTCCCAGGTCTTCTTCCGTCCTTGTAGCTGTCAAATGCTGGGGAGGTACCCTAGATCTAGTCCTGGAACATTTCTTTCCCAAATTTTCTTTTCCGATTACTATTTCATTCCATTTCCTTTCAGATATCATCAGTATCTACAGCCCGTGTTGCCGTATGTAGCAAGAACGGGCGTTAAAAACTACTAAACATTTGATTTGTTACATTCACATGACTTTCTCTGTCCCCAAGCGCTTATCAGCGGGTACACAAATTATTTTCCTATCTACTACATTTCAATCGAGATAAACCTTTCTGGAAATATCTATATTACACATTTCGTTATAGATACAAAGAGAACAGCGATAGTCAAATGTTATAGAACCGAAAATTATATGTTGGTCTTAAAATTCCATATACTTTCTATGCAATCCCGAGAAGCAGCTGAAAGTCGAGAGGACTTCAAAAGAATGACTCAAGTATTGAACAACTCGAACCATTAATAGCGGATATCTCGGAAATGGCTTATGCACAAAAAAGGTATTTAAACAAATTGTGTGTTAAAGAGATCTACATTTTTTATTACTTACGTTTTCGTTTATAGCTTAACTTTTACCAGTTATGCAAGATTATATAAATTTTCTTCCGAATGAAGAAGACTTCACAAGCTATTTTCCAAAACTTCAAGCAATATATTTTATTTGTGTTGTAAATATCTTTCATATATGATATTTTAATCAAAATTGTTAAAGACATTTTTCAGAAAATCAAAAATTCCAAAAATGTTCCATGTAAAGTGTATTTTGGGGTAGGACAAACTTTTTAATATCTATGTGTCGCATCTTTGGAAGGTAGTAAAATTAAGTACCAAGTTTTGTATTTCTCCAACATTTCGTTTTTGAGTTAGGTAAGCTGTACACGCACACACACAGATGTATAAGTGAACACAGACACCCACTGACACGGATATTTAAAAATAATAACATTTTGGGATTCAGGGACCTCAAAACATGTATTTTCAGTGAATTCTCAGTGACAATTCAGTGAATTTTTGGGTGGAATGTAATAATTTCTTTACCTGCTGTATACGTGGTAAAGAATTTAAACACGCCTGTATTATTAGTATACATTAGAAACAATATGTGTTTCTAATGTAGGTTAAGGTGATGTAGGTATATAGCGGCAGATAAAATGTGTTCAAGTTATTTATTATTGTTTAACCTGCTTATATTTACTTTCTTCAACACGTTTATAGTAGAAACAGAAAGTATTGTATTTCACCCAAAAATTCGATGTCGACATTTCACCAGGAATATGCTTTGAGGCCCCCCTGAACCCGAAAAGAACATTTTTAGAAAAAGGTCCTGTGTGTGTATGTGTGTGATTGTGTGTTTGTAAACAGCATAACTCAAAAACAAAAAGTGGGAAATATCAAACTTGGTATTTAAGTTCAAAATCTTCCAAAGATTTTCGAGAAAATCCCTTACCCCAACTATCCTTTAAGTGGAAAATTTTCCAAAAGCTTTTTCCCAAAAGTGACTATAACGATTTTGAATAAAATGCACTATATTAAAGATATTTGCATAACAAATGATCTTTGAAGTCCTTTTAATTTCTATAGTTTGTGTAATATCCTATAACTGGTAAACGTTAAGCGACAGACGAAAACCGCTACACAAAAGTGTAGATGTAATTAAAACTCACAATTTATTTCAAGTAACCTTGTTTGTGGCATCAGAAATCTCCGAGATACCCGTTATTAATGATTTGAATTCTTCAATTCAAATTGTCTTTTTGTTAAAGTTCTGTATACATTCAACTGTTTCTCGCGGTTGCATGGAATTTCAAGGCCAGCATATAACGTCCCATTCTTAATCATTTGACTATCGCTATTCTCTTTGATTTGTGACGAAGTGTGTAATGTTAATGGAGATTTATTTATGGACGCTCTTCAACTGCTGTGGTCCTTAGCGTCCCATTCTATATTGGGCTTGAAAGACCGGTAATTTTGCTCAGAGGTCTCTATATCAGGCTTGAGGTTATTTTACGTGCCGTAAATCTACAACACGGGACCACCGGCTTTATTTCCCTTCCGAAGGAAGCCATGCTAAGGAGTTTTACGCCCGAAAAAAATCCATAGCCCTCCGCCGGGTTTGAACCCGCGAAGTGTGTAATGTAGTTACTTCTGCAAAGATTTGTCTCGATTAAAATAAAATAGAAAAATAAACTTTCTTAAGAGTTGTTTGTATACCCACTAATATAGGACAGTATTAGAGAAAGTCGTGTGAATTGAGGCAGTATTTTTAACATTTGAATAATTTCAATTAAATTATATAATATGTAAATTCAATAAAATGAAGCAATATGCATGTAATAATTTTTAAAATATATGTAACAGTCATTGCATATGCTTATATTATTGTAAACATGTTCAATAATGTTATGTGAATGCATTACGTAATTTAATAATGTAAGAGCTGTGAGAATAAGAAGTTTAAAGTTGCTAACAATGAGGTAACAATGAGGTAACCTTAAGGCAATAATGAGTTTGAGAGTTTGAATACTACTAGTCATGATTAGGGCAGCAATAATGTAAATTTTGTGACAGTTTAAAAATAGCCAATCAACAGCCAGAAAAAGCTTTAGTTAAATGCAGGTATTTTATTGGACTAGGATTACCAATCAGAGACTTGAAATACAGAGGTTTACGGGTTTGGACGGTTGAAATATGTTCAGTTGCCTGCAGACCTAGATAGTAACTGGATGGAAGATGCGTTCTCCAGAGAAATATTACGTATTCGTGTGAGACGTAAAATAAGTATACGCGTTAACTAAGTGCAAGTATTAAATTAAAGAATCTCACAGCTCTTAATATCAGTGTAGTGCTATTTAATTTGTGTCAAGGATTAATAAAAAGAAGTGAATTAAAACTTAAAATCTGTGTAAGCCTACATTCTTGTCGCACCATGCCCTGATTAAGAGAAACGTGTCTCTAAAGTAATACTGACGCTGCTGAAGCAAACATAAACATAAATAATATCTAAAGAAGTAGTTTAATAACAAAGTAAATAATATTTTCTTAAACTTGAAGCGTAACAACAAAAATACATCTTCAAATAGGCTTTTCATACGTAGCTGCATATTTACATAACAACGTAAACATAAATAACAATCTACTTCAAATTGACGTCCATACGTGGAGCAAAAAATATTACGTAACAAACAACACCTTCAAAATTGGCACCCATACTTGAGACAGTTAAAAAACGTAAAGAACCATAACTTTCTCAAAGCGCGAGGCTAATAAACTCCTAAAGAAATAACCTTTCTCAAAATGCAACACAGATATTTTACTTTTAAGGGGATACATTTCTAAAAATTGGTCAAAACTGACAAAAATCCCAAATCTAGGTTTTTGTCTTAAAAACAATAGACGTTGTACTTCAATAATATTAAGTTTGTTTTGGTCTAGCGCCAATACAAAAAGCGTGACGTGAGGATATAAATAACCCTACATATGTATCATGGTTGCCAAGCCCACTATTTAGTACACACTGTCATGATAAATCAAATATTACTTGTGATATTACTAATGCTGTATTCAAATTTAGCGCTATTTTGAGGTGTAGGGAAGTTTGTGTCTGTATTGACTACCCTATTACAGACAACTGACTGTCACTATCGCTTGTTTTATCCCAATACTAGGCTTTGATTTTGTTTATGAGTGTGCTTGGAGCTTCTAATGTTAGTGTGATACTATTTTTCTCGTGTGAAGAAACTAAATCTTTAGCTTATATATTTGGAAAAAATTCCGCATACGTATATAAGGCTATAACATGAATAGTACTTCCGAAATCGATGAATCTAGGAATAATAAGCAGTAGATTTAGTAGGAGCACGATATGTGAGCATGGATCATTCGAGGTTTAGACAGGCAATCTACGGCTACGCCTTGACATCGCTTCCACTCTTCTACTTCTGAAAAACATCTCTCGGCTATGCTTTGCGCCTAGCGACTCACAACGTTGGGTTACGCCTTGCGGCTTAAGGCCGTCAATAGCGTCTCCAGGCTGGATTCATATATCGAATCTTATTGTGGTAGTTTTATTTGTAAAGTTATTTATATTTCACATTATTGTAGCCCCACGTTGTGGTGCCAATTTGAAGTAACATTATTTGTATATGTTTGTATTTGTTAGCCCCACATTTGGGAGCCAATTTGAAGTGGTATACTTCTGTTATATTATATTTAACTTGTTGTAGCCCCACGTTTGGGAGCCAATTTGCGATGGTATTACTTATAATGTTATTTGTGTATATGTGTTTACTCCACGTAGTGAATCCATCTTGTGACGTGATTCATTTGTTAGGCTTGTTAGCTCCATCTGGTGTTAGCAATTTGCGGCAGTATTAGTGTTCGTTTGAAAGAATGCTACTGTTATTTTATTTAATTTTGGTTCTCTGTCCTCCGGCTAGCTACGATCTTTTTGGTCAAGCACTTCTCTTTATACAGGTTGTGTAAACGGAAAGGAATCTTTTATCCAAAGATAACACTGATGAAGGAATTTGTTTTACACTTTTATTGTCGAACACATTTACTATCACATTTACACATTGATATTGACACTCGCCAAACTGAAACTGTTATAATAACTTCTTACTGATCACTTTTAATCCACGTACTTCAACCTTTTGTATAATTAACTTTACCATACTTGAGATTTGTCATAACTCTTATACGCGTAACTTGCGAATCGATAGCCGACGTGTAATATTTCTGCTGGACTGAAGGCGACGTGTATCATACAAAATATTTTCGACGAACTGACGGGAATGCAACGTGTAGTGTACAAAGAATTTTGATGAACTGACGGACTGAAGGCGACGTGTACTTTACAAATATTTTCGATGAACTGACGGACTGAAGACGACGTGTAGTGTACAAAGATTTTTGATGAACTGGGGGCGATCTACCTCTGACTTGGCTCTTTATACTCATACACCCCGATATGCCTAAAGATTATGACTGAGCTGCAATTGGCTAATAAAACGCGCCAACATTAGCGTCTATTTTAATATCCAATGAAAATTATGAATACATATGCTCTAGGTAAATGTTCCAGAAGATTCTAAAAGAAAAACGCGCCAATATTACGTAACTTCCTCGTTTCCAATAATGATAAACAGCTCACCCCCTCGCTGCATTATTGCACGCTATTATTGTCAGTTTCAGTAAGGCGGTATAAACTTACTTCCCAACAATAATTACAATCAACAAACATCTCAAATCAATGTCACATAATAATGCATATTCATACTGTAATCACCCTTTACATTTAAATAATTTGTGATACAAATTACTGCATCATTATCCAACACGACGGGCCTATTGACGGATACGAAATAATATTGATATATTTTATAGTGTTTAGATAACAAAGTCGTATTTATAAAATACAATCGCGATTTTCTCCGTATAATGCAACTCGGTTAGGTAACTTGAAGAATAGGCTTTCATTTAATTATAATGTAATTATATTGTAACATGTATAGGATGAAAGATAACGGAAATAAGATTAAAAGACCAGCCAAGAAAAGTCTATTGGTTAAGCTAAATGCAGCTAAGACCCACTTAGGGGCTAATGAATTTTAGCTGGATAACAGATCAGAAAGTTGACAAAATTTTTTGATATATCTTTAACCTCAAATTTCTGTTTCCATATTTTCCACATTTTCCTAACTAAAATGCCTCACACGGTGCAATTCTCTATCAATCTTCATGGAATTTTTAATACATTTCAGTAACTGCAAATTAAGTGTACCTATTCTCATTTGTTGTATTTTAGTTGTTTGGACTGAAAAAAAACATGTTTAATTCTTATTTTAAAAAATTAAGAAAATAGCAATTGTTAAAAGATTTTTCCTTCATTAGTATGGTGAAGACAAGAAGCTCACATGGGTACAAGTCATTAATGGATTAAAATGAGTGGAAAAACTACATTCATTTTTACTTTACTACGTATAGTAAGTACGGGAAGTATTGTATTCCACCCAAAACTTCGATACCGAGATTTCACCGGAAATATATGTTTTGAGACCCCCTGAATCAAAGAAAAAGCATTTATGGAAACATATCCGTGTGTGTGTCTGTGTGTGTGTGTGTGTGTGTGTGACTGTAAACAGCATAACTCAGAAACGAACAGTCGGATAAACACCAAACTTGGTAATTAGGTTCAGTATCTTCCAGAGATGCGACACGAAGGTTTTCAAGAAAATCCCCCCACCCCAGATTACCCTTTACATGGAACATTTTTCGAAAATTTCAGTTTTCTCAAAAATGGCTATAACGATTAATAACGATATAATTAAAATATCATATGTTTAAGATATTTTCATGACAAATAAGGTGTATATCTCGAATTTTCTGGGAATGTCTCCAAAAGTATTCTTCATTCTGAACGACTTTTGCATAACTGGTAAACCATAAGAGATAGACAAACTTTTACTACACAAAAAATGTAGATCGCGTTAAAATACACAATTTATTTCATATACATTTTTTGTTGTTGAGTGAACCATTTTCGAGATATTGCTTGTTATTCCCTTAAATTTTCAATACTTGTTTTCTCAAATGGGAATTCGTTATTAATTTTTTGTCTTGGATATGCAAAGAGCATTAATCTGTGGCAAAGAGACCATGCTGCACTTAGCAACCAGCTATTAAGAGATATGTATATGCTTAAAGGCTATTGTATTTCTATGCTGCCCTTGTAAATACAAAACAAAGGGACATAGTACACCTTAAGCGATAGTCAAATATTTTAAGAACTGGTCGCTATGTGTAAAATGTAATTCTCTTTGCATGTCAAAAGATCGTTTCTGCAAATGTTTATCTCGATTAATATGAAATAGATGGAGAATAATAGTTTGTACAAGAGTAGAGAAAGTCATGTGAGTGTAACACATCAGATTTTTTCTGGTGTCGCCTTAATAAGTTGTCTATACTCTCCACTCCAAAAATCGCCCAAGCTGGCTCTTATAGGTGGAAAACGTTGTTCCTCTGGTTGATGATCTCCTGCAGTGTTCTTGCCTCCGGCTATTGCTGCTCGTCGTCTGGAGTTTTCTCCATTCCTAATCAATTACCTATCTAACTAATTTCACTGGTCTCAGCGTTTCTGTAGGTGAGGGAAATTAAAATACACTACATTTCCCTTAAAAGATGTAGTTATTATGCATGAGAATATTCTGCTCCAAAAGACTGCGCATATGCGTTCAATATCTCCGTCTCTTTCCTTTCTATATCTGTCTCTTTCTATTTCTGCTTTTTGCTTACATTTCCTTGCTCATTAGCTTGGTGAAAGGTGGAATCTATCTTGGATTATCTTTTACCTGGAATTAGCCAGCTCCTCTGTCCCTTACTTGTCTAAGTTACTATCTGCTTTTGTACAATTCTTGTTTAATATTGATTTATATGTATATATAGACCCATATATGTATATGTATGACCCATATAGAATTGGAGCTACCAACCCAAGTGAAAAACAACGTAAGTATTAAATTTAAAAATGTTTTAAAATTTTACCTTATTAAGAAGTGTCTGTACAGTGTTGCAGAATTATAATATATATAATTGTAGGATGTAATCTCTGACAATGTCTGATGCTCTTGTAATGAGTCTATTGACAATAAAGATTTAATATGTATATATATATATATGTATATGTGTGTGTGCGTGGTATATCCCCTTAAACTCTCCACCCTCCTCCACCCCGCAGTTTGGGAACCATATTTAATTTTAAGAATCTTTAGTGCTATACATTGCTCGTACGCCACTGTTCAACATTTGGTGTACCTGCACACATGTGTGACATTCCTCAGACTCCCAAAACACTGATATGCTTGGTACGTTAATGAGATTTAGAACACAGATATCGTTTTCAATGCTTTGACGGAGAACGCCCGTAATAATCAGCGACTGTAGTGCCATCAACAGCTCTGACGTCACGGCTGATGACAGTAACACTGAGTACTTGAAATTGCTTTTCATCGATTGCCAGTGCGTCCCCTTTTCTTCTGCGTACAGTAAGTTGTTCGTAGTCAATGGGGGTTATTCTTCTCTCTGATTCCACTCTCTAATTATATGTCGATTTTTATTGAACTTGCTGCTTTGTTCATAGGTTTGTTTTTACTTTCTCCAGTGGGAACTTAAGGTAGAGTAATTATTGCGAGGTTTCATGGGAAATACACGAATTGAAACACCCTGAATAAAAAAAACATCCATGTGTACACTCACATAAGCTTCTTTACCTAATATTCTACAAACGATTGCTATAAAAGCCTATTATTCTATGTACTTCATGTGAAATGTTCGCAGCAACGTTTTTGTTGCACACTTAATTATAGGTACAGCGGGTAGCTATGCGATGGGTTTGAAATTCATGTTCCCTGCAGGACAACGAGAAAAAAATATCTAATGTGTTACACTCTCTCTCACTCACTTCCATTCTCTTTGCATGTCTAGGACATAAAAAAGAGACTAGCGAATTCCTATTTCAGAAAAAGTATAAGTATTGGAAAATTCAAACAAATAACAAGGAATATCCCGGAAACGGTTCATTGGACAAAAAATGTATGTGATATAAATTGAGTGCTTCATTGAGCCCTACCTTTTCTGTGTAAAAAAGTTTTGTCTATCTCTTACGGTTTTCCAGTTATACATAAGCCGTTCAGAAAGAATAGGACTTTTGGGGACATTCCCAGAAAATTCAAGATAAACATTTTATTTGTTATAAAATATCTTAGATATATAATATTTTAATCAAAATCGTTAGAGCCATTTTTGAGAAAATCTAAATTTTCGAAAACTGTTTCATGCAAAGGGTAGTCTGGGATGGGGGATTTTCTTGAATATCTTCGTGTTCAATACTTGAAAAATACGTAACCTAAATACCAAGTTTGTTATTTAACCGACTTTTCGTTTTTGAGTTATGCTGTTCACAGACACGCATACGGACCTTTTTCTAAAAGAGATTTTTTTTTAATCAGGGGACTCAAAACATATATTTCGGGTGAAATCTCAGTATCGAATTTTTGGGTGGGGTGCAATACTTCCCCTGCTTGCTATACGTAGTAGAGAAAGTAAAATGAAAGATTACGTAAGTAATCAGACAAGACAAGTATCAGACAAGAAGTGAAATTATACCAGAAATAACGGATACAGCGCTTAGGATGAATGGTTGGTAATAGTGTAAACACAAGCCTTTTTAACACAAATCGAAAAGATACCGATATGCCTAAGCCATGAAGTGAAGAAGAAGATGGACAAATCTCAGATATGTGCCACTTCATCACATTCTTGGGTATAATCTAGAATTCCATCTCAGATCACAGGATACAAACTTGTAGCATGCCGCTTGCTAGTTTGACTCATAAAACAGACTTTGCCTTACGTGGTGCCCACTTAAAACAATGAACAAAGTTCAACTCCCTTTCATCTGAGCCCACGTAGCCACTATTAATCCCGTTAAAACCAAATTCAATATAAGGAAGGTCTAGGAAGGCCATCTCCTGTACTTTAGTCCTCCTTCGATTCTTCCTATAAAATAAATCAAAGTTCAAGGCGTCCAATTGAAAACTGTCATTCTAATTGCTTAATTCTTTAACAAGTCATTAACTCTTGCCAAACTACTGCTGGCAATTTGAGTTAAAATACTCACTTGGAAAACCTGCAAGATTCTTGGGATTTTTCTCTTCTTAACTTTTCGTATCTATTACTACCACAGCTTTATTACCACAGGTAAGTAGTAGAGAGAGGAAATATTGCATTCAAACCAAAAACTTGATTCCGCGATTTCACCCGAAATGCACGGTTTGAAACTCCCTGAATCCAAAAAAAGACATTTTTACTTTCTCTACTACGTATAGTAGGCAGGGGAAGTATTGTATTCCACCCAAAAATTTGATACCGTGATTTCACCGGAAATACATGTTTTGAGGTGCCTTGAAACCAAATAAAGCATTTTTGGAAACATGTCCGTGTGTGCGTCTATCTGTCTCTGTCTCACTATCAGTCTGTGAACAGCATAACTCAAAAACAGAAAGTTGGATAAATACCAAACTTGGTGTTTGAGCTTAGTATCTTCCAAGGATGCGACACGAAGATTTTAAAAAATATACTCCCATCTCAGACTAACCTTTACATGGAGCATTTTTCGAAAATTTTTATTTTCTCATAAACGGCTCTAATGATTTTGATTAAAATATCACATATTTAAGATGTTTTCATGGCAAATAAAATGTATATCTTGAATTTTCTGGGAATGTTCCCAAAAGGCCTCTTCATTCTGAATGAATTTCGCATAACTGGTAAACCGTAAGAGATAGACAAAAGTTTACCACATAAAAATGTAGATCTCGTTAAAACACATAATTCATGTTATATACATGTTTTTTGTCAACTGAACCATTTCCGAGATATTCCTTATTACTTGTTTGAGTTTTCCAATACTTATACTTTTTCTTAAATGAGAATTCGTTATTCGTTTTTTTATGTCCTGGACATGCAAAGAGAATGAAATGCTCCACATAGCAACCAGCTCTTGAAAGGTTTGACTATCGCTTAAAGTCTACCATATTCCCCTTGCACTTAAAAGAAAATTAGCAATAAGATTTTGCAAATGTTTATCTCGATTAACATGAAGTAGATGGAGAATAAGTGTTTGTAAAAATAGTTTGTACAAGAGTAGAAAAAGTCATGCGAATGCAGCACATCAGATTTCTTATATATTGGCGACATACTGAGAGCAAGCAGGGATATAAGCCAACATTGTTGAAGTTGTATGCCACGTATTATGCCACGTATGCCTATATAGAAGAGAGAAGAGTAGAGAAAGTCATGTGATTGCAACACAACAGATTTTTAGAAAACGTTCCGTGATTAGCATAACTCAAAAACAAAACATTGATTGAGGACTAAATTTTGTATTTAATTGTCATGTGAATGCAACATATCAGATTTTTAGAAAACGTCCATGTGTCAGTGAACACCATAAGTCAAAAAGAAAAAAGTGATTAAACACCAATCTTTGTATTTAATTTAAGCAACTTCCAGGAATGCGATATCAAGATTTTGAACAAAATCTCCCCATCTTAACTACTTTTTATTTTATATAGAAACTTTTTCGAACATTGTTATTTTCTCAAAAATGACTAAATGACTAAAAGTTTTTGATTAAAATGCCGTATGTTTAAGACATTTGCACGAGAAATGAAAAGTATATCTTGAATTTTAGTTATTAGCGTTTGAATTACTCTTTAGACTGAATGAATTTTATATAGTTGGTAAACCGTAAGAGATATGTAACGTCCTACTGCACAAACGAACACAGAAAAGGTATTATAATGAACAGAAGTACTTTTTATTGTGATGTTATCATATGATAATTAAACTGAGTCGTTACGTGTTAATTCCCATCTCATTAGCGCTATATGTGATGGGAATTAACACGTAACGACTCAGTTTAAATTATCACAGAAAAGGTATTTATAAGCAAAAGGGCTGTTCCATACGCCCCAGAAAGAGAGAAAGAGAGAGCGAGAGAGAGTAGCATAATACAAAAACTAAAAGCAAGATAAATGCCAGACTAGTATTATGTTCTCCAAGATGCCAAAGATGTGACATTCATGAAATCTCCCAACGTCAGAATACCCTTGCATGAGCAGCTTCTCGTTATATTTTTTGTTTTCATAAAAATTTAAATATTTTGATTAAATACGTATGTTTGAATTGTTATCATCAATTCATCACCATTAAGATTAATATCCTGAATAGCTTGTACCATTTTAAAAACTGAGTATGATTTTGTATAAATGGTAATTCACAAGAGGCGGACAAAGTTTTATTATACGGAAAAATGCAAATGTCGTTAAATAAAAAATTTATATAAACATTTTGTGAGATTAGTAATTTTCGAGATATTCGTTGTGCTCAGAAACCACTTATTCGACATTTATCATCCTTTCTCATTGAAACCATTATTTCTCTTGAGGATTGCAGGTTTTAGAATATTTTGAAAACAGCTGAATGATTTTTATTAACCGCCAATTTCACTTCTGTTTCATTGAATGTTGTAAGTTTATATAATAAATTATAGCCTTAGCGTGTCCTTCATCACAAGACTCGGTCATTAACGCTTTAGTAGCAAAGGCGATAATTACATCACAGAACCATTTCAGCAAATCAATAAGGTTAAGGAAAAACAGGCGACTGAAGTCTTAAAAAAATCTGATGTGTTACATTCACATGACTTTCTCTACTCTTGTGTAAACTATTTTTACAAACACTTATTCTGCATATGCTTCATGTTAATCGAGATATCGAGATGTTAATTTTATTGCTAATTTTCTTGTAGATGCAAGGGGAATTACTAGGCTTTAAGCTATAGTCAAATATTTTAAGAGATGGTTGCTATGTGGAGTATTCCATTCTCTTTGCATTACCAGGACCAAAAAAATAACAAATTTAAGAAAAAGTGTAAGTTTTCGAAAATTTAAGGGAATAAAAGCAATATCTCGAAAATCGTTCACCCAACAAAAAAAATGTAAATGACATAAATTGTTTATTTTAACGCGATCTACATTTTTTGTGTAGTAAAATTTTGTCTATCTCTTATGGTTTACCAGTTATCCAAAAGTCGTTCACAATGAAGAATTCTTTTGGAGACATTCCCAGAAAATTGGAGATATACATTTCATTTGTCATGAAAATATCTTAAACATATGATATTTTAATCAAAATCGTTACAGCCATTTTTGAGAAAATTAAAATTTTCCAAAAATGTTCCATGTAAAGGGTAATCTGGGGTGGGAGGCTTTTCTTGAAAACCTTCGTGTCGCATCTCTGGAAGATACTGAACCTAAATACCAAGTTTGGTATTTAGCCGGCTATTTGTTTCTGAGTTTTGTTGTTCACAGACACACAGACAGACAAACAGACGGACATGTTCAAAAATGCTTTTTTTGGATTCAGGGGCCTCAAAACATATATTTCCGGTGAAATATCTGTATCAAATTTTTGGGTGGAATACAATACTTCCCCTACTTACTATACGTAGTAGAGAAAGTAAAACATTCATCTTTTTGTTTTTGAAAAATATAGTGTAATTCTTGCTGAACAGAAGAAAGCCACTTGTGAAGAAGAAAGAAGGAACAATTTTCTTTCCAACACTTGGATTCACTCTGACCAATGGGTTTTTCAGGGCTTGTCAGCCGAATGATAGAGTGGTTTCGTTTATCCCCCGAATTTCCTGTCCCTCCATTTCGTTCCATTGACCATTTCATTCATCCTTCACTGCGTTGGGTATGTTTCGGGATTGGAAGTGTCGCTGATGGTGTTTCGGTGCATCATGGCAGGGAAAAAGGATGCTCTGTGGAACTTTCTCCAAACCTTGGCTTTCGGATGGTTGCTGGGGTATACGGACTGCACCCTTCGTAGCGGGGCGTTGGACCCTCTGTGTGGGGCAGTGGTCCGCAGTCAGCCTGTCCGACTATCGGAGCGCCTGAATCTAGAAACTGTAGAGACTGTCTTTGCTGTGCCGTCACTCCTGGTCCCAGTATATCCTCTCACCCCCTAGGGCAAAGACACAATGTCCTTACTGGAGCACTGTCGAGTCCATTCCGGTACTCTGGGGGGAAATAAGTTACTCCACATTCACTTCATTGCTTATGGTTTTTAACTACGTATAAATCGGCGCAAATAGCAGCAAGAATTGAGTCCAAAATTCCTATGAGTAGAACAACTCGCAGGTAACTGATATACAAACCAGTGTATATTCTAAAACACATCTTTCCATAAACGTTGTTTTAGTCTTTTTCCTGTTGTTCTAGGTATTTCAGTTTTAGTTGTAGCCAGACATTTTCCAAACCGCAGTGGCAAGAAACGAAACCTTCACATCGAGTAGTTTTAAGCCTGTTCTGATAGACAGTATACTCAGATTTTTCATGTCTTTTATGTCTCTAGTTGTTGCAAAGATATTGTCATTGGTATGAATAGAGAAGAATTATCCTTGGTTTGTAATGTGATGCACAAATACTCGAAGGTGTATCCGTTCTTCAGAGGTCTTCCTGTATGTGGAACAATGATGGTTTTCCACCCTTTGTGAATGTCACTGAGACCATTTTGTCTTCATTTAAGTGAAGTTCATTATCTTCTCCCATATCACCAGTGAGTCAAAGATAGCTTGCAGTTCCTCATTGGATCTTGAGGCCAACACAATATCGACTGCAGCAGTTATAAATACTAATAGGCTGAATAGATCTCCATACAAAATACATATAGAATTTTAGATTGGAGATTTTGTGATTCCATTATTAATTTCTGTGTAGTCTTGAGCCATTTTGGGCTCCCCTCCTAAACTATCATGGTCTCTACAAGCGGGAAGAGATAAAAGTCATATTTTTCCATCAGGTTCGATATCAACAGCTATTTGCCTGAGCATTGGAGTATGCAAGCCGCGGAGACCGCCGTCTGAGCCGTCTAGAAATAGTCTGCTTCTTCACCCATAGCAGCCGATATGGTAGCTCGTCAGAGGGAGCTGGCGGCGAAGACTTGGTGTCGCGTGGTATATTCCGCAGGTGGGAGACCGGGCAACTTTGGACATGAAGGGGATTGAATATTGCCGGAGAAGCCTGCGTACCTCGATGGTCTGGGAAGCGGCGTCGTCCACACGCAATTTCGGCGTAGTACAACATTCTATTCGTACATTTTGTGAGTAACATTCTAAATTTAACGGACAAGTCGTGTGGCCTACCTTTATATTGAGGAAGATATAGAGCGAGTTAGTAATACAGGACTTTGTTAATTGTAATGGACGAAAGGAATTGTGTTTGTGCGAGAAGAAGATACGAAAACAGATTTTATTCAATTTGCGCTTGTTAACTTCTTTGTGAAACTTAATGAAGATTTCAGAATATATACGTTTAATAATTGTTCAGCTGCAAAATAATTTAGCTTTCTATTTCTATGTAAATGTTGAACCTTTCTATCCTTTAACATACGACCACTACTACAATACTTCTCTACTAAAGTAAGTGCTTGTAATAAAATGTTAAAAATGGCCCAGCACGATCTAAAGCATGTACACACCAGTGCTAATGGTAGCAGTGCAGTCTGAGATCAGTATACTCCAGAATAGTTGTTTCATGTATGTGTCTCTTCCCATTAATTTGTGAACTTCTCTATAAGAATCTTCCTGCCGAGTCGAGGCTTTCGAGAAGACGACGAAGAAGATATATAACTTGCCCCCTGGGGTTGCTATGGCTACGTTGATGTCATTTTAAAACACTTAATGACTGTGTTGTGCTTCTTCCTCTCCAATCCATTTCCTCTCCTGAAAATGTTTCCTGCTGGATTGGAGACAACTTCACTGATCAGTTAGTCTTGAGCAGAGTGGATTCTAAAGCAAGTTTGGTCCTCGGTGCTTCCCTTTATGTATCGTCTTAATAATAGACTACTTCTAGTTATTTGGGATATTTTCTTATTTGAGGCATTGGTTCAATATATTTGTTACTGCTTCATTTAAGACTGGAATTGCAATTTTGAGGTGCTCGTTACAAATATTGTCTGCGCCGTAAACCTTGCTGTTAACAACACCCTCTTCTTCCCCGGGTATGAACAGTTCTGAATCACAATTCTTCTGACATATTCTCTGAGATCCTACAAGGGTGGGAGTCTGTTACTTAGCACTTATTCAAGTGAGTCTCCCATACTTCAATTGAGATATTTCAAGGACACCTGGGTTGCCTTGGGTTTAGATCTTTGTATTGTTCAGCTTTTTCCGTTATCAATCGCTTTTTCGCTTCCTTTTGGGTGTCGCATAATTCCGTCTCTTGCTGACATGTTCTTGTAGTAGTTCGGTAATTAAGACTTTAAGATCTGTGTGTAGGGCTTCGAGGGTAAACGTTTCTTGCTATGCAACAGACTTCCTTAAACTGTAGCGTTTTTCTCTTCGTCGATGGGTTTATTACCTGTGATAATATCGTTGTTGTTGTGCCCGGTCCAGCAGAGTCGTCACAGTTGTAGGGTCCAGGTTGAATCTCAGGGTCGACCCTTCTCTTCTCGGCTATGAAAAGTAATTGTGGGTAATGTCCAAGGATACGGGATGCAGGTATATGGTGCACTTAAGGAAAAACACGAATAATTCACTTTAAATGATGCTGTCAGAATCACTATGCCACTTGCAAGTTTATTATGCCGCACTAATAAACATTCCCTTTGCTAATCTGCCATTCTTTTGTTTTTTACTTCCCCGACATACTCGTGTTCTTAACTTGGTTCTCGCGTGCCGATTTTTGATCTATGACTTGACTTCTTTTCAACGCCAGAAATAATCATACACTTAGTACTTCAATTGTTTAACTGCTTATAGATTACAATATTTTCCTATGTCTTATTATTTTCTACCATTGATATAAACTGCGAGGAATTAAAAATCTCGACTCGCGAAACATAACAGTTACATGATTTCTGAGCGCCACGGGACTCGACTTGTTACGCACAGATTTAGACGTCGAACACAACTGACAAACCTGGACTGACTGACTTTTTCATTCCCCCACTAATCTTTATATTGTTAGCAGCAAACCTTTGTGATATCTGCACGTCGCCAATCTTTATCATCTTCTCATTGGTTCTCTTCTGCTATTTTAGACGTTGTGTATCCCTAACGGCTCGCCGAAACTCCTAACTGTAGACAACGACAATGCGTTACCCACGCCACCGCGTTTGAAATATAACAATGACGGGAACGGTCTCTAAACTTTATTTTTTGCGGAAAATCTTGCAAGTAACACTGCATGATTACGGGCTCATTTATTACTCAATATATACAAGGTTTATAACATATTGGTAGTTTTCTAGGGCTTTCTAATGGTGCTAATTTCAATTCTATAATGCCAAAACTGTGAAATTTGGTCAATTTTGATTTCAGTTAATGTCTGATAATATATTAATGAGTGATATTTAATTATTTATTTTCTGACCATCAGAATTATCGCCTCAAAACCAAGGTTTTGCTCTCCTTTTTAAGGAGGCCTTAGGTAATATTTCACCTTATAGCAAGCCTTCTGGTCTTTTTGCTGCTTCCTCTAGGTTATCTTCCAAGCCCTAAAATTGCCTGATTGGTATATCCTGTTGCAGGAATTTCTTCTAAACCCCATACATTTCAGAATCCTTCTGTCTGCTGTCATCTTGAACTGGATCAGTTTCTATTGACTAGTGTTTCCTAAAAGCTTTTGAAATAGTTATCTGTCTCTTTGGTTTTACCTTGTTCAGATTTGTAAAAAATACTATGTCTGTGATGCTGATACTATTGTGACTGATTTATTCTCCTATCTCCTATTGCCTTCCACGAAAAAATTCGATACCTAGATTTCACCGGAAATACATGTTTTGAGGACCTGAATCCAAAAAAATGCATCTTTAGAAAAAGATTTCTATGGATGTGTGTCTGTGAACAGCATAATTCAAAAACGAAAAGTCGGAAAAATACCAAACTTGGTTTATGTCCTGGGCATGCAAAGAGAATGGAATGCTCCACATAGCAACCAGCTCTTAAAACATTTGACTATCGCTTAAAGCCTACCATATCCCGCTTGCACCTACAAGAACATTAGTAATAAAATAGTTTCTGCAAATGTTTATCTCGATCAACATGAATTAGATGGAGAATAAGCGTTTGTAAAAATAGTTTGTACAAGAGTAGAGAAAGTCATGTGAGAGTAACACATCAGATTTTCTATTAAGTTCCGGGCGAATTTTCTTAAAGTTTCAATGGATTCTTAATTTTTAATAAAGCTTTCATTTTGTCCTTAGCTTACTTTGCCAAATAGAACGGTGGATTTAAACATCTAATGCCAACACTCTCATGACTTTCTCTCCCCGTGACAAACTGAAGTATATTGTTTGTGTATTATATTGGTAGTAATGATATAAAACGCTATCCTTCTACCCACGTTATTACTATATATTGTGCCTATAAATGACTAAGTTAACCAACAAATGATTAGATACATGAAACCTGCGGAGACAGGCTTTCGCAATGGGAGGGGGGAGCTTATGTGCTGCATTCACGCGACTTTCCCTACGGATGTCAACCCCACACATATCTGTTATAGTTATAGTTTTCATACTGAAATGATGGAAGAAATTGTTAAAAATGGTTATCCGCCCAAACTAATAGGAACCATCCGTAGTCTATATTGTAATTTCACTGTATGACAAAGGAAACTGACCTACAAATGAAGAAACAATGGTGGTGTTACACAAGAGTGTCCATTGTCATCCACATTGTTTATATATATATATATATATATATATATATATATATATATTGTGGCATGTGCACAGATTATATTAATGCTAATACGCCCTCTGGTTACCGGGTCGAAGGGTGGCAGTTTATCTGAGAGTAGGGGCGATTCAGGGGAAGCAGTGTGTCATTTGGTGGGGATATGGCGTTACTGACGCTAAGCCTTAGCGTGGGCTTCTTAGCATTCTGTGACAAGGCTCCGCGTGAGTTGGACGGATAACTGCCTGAGATATGGCGTCCTCGCCGGGCAGACACATGGGGTAAGAAATTGTTATAATAAATCTACTAGTTATCCTTTCTTTTGCAGCTTTTAATTATGGTAGAATAGAATCCTTGCCTCTCCCTTAAACCAGAAATTATGTTGGTGTAATTATTTTGTGAATCTAACTTTAGCTGCGTCCCTTGTCGATGCCTCGAGTTTAAAGTTCTTTGTCTGTTCAACGATCCCTCTCATAAGCGAGTTGCTCTCCTCTGAAGTTAAATAATAAATATGTGAGGTATACGACAAATTGGCGGAGGCGCTGAGTAATTGGTTTGATTTGTTTTGAGATTTTAAGTGCAAAATTTTTTTCCCTCCAAATTTAACGGTTTGTGCTCCACGTGGTCGTGAAAAATGTAAAGTTCCTTCTGGCTAAAGGGTAAGGATTTTTATACTTTAATTTGTGATTCTCTTCTTCTAAATTTTGTTTCCATAATTTCTGAAAGCCTGGTTTCGAAATTTCAATTTTGAGCTCATTTTTGTATTTTTCCATTGTCTGCCGGGTGACGCTAAAACTTCTACTCCATTTTCCCCTTGTTTTGGCTTCATTTCCTTTAAATTATATCACTGTGTTCCGTTCTTCGTGCTGGTTATTTTCAAAAAAATGTTTTTGTGAAAGTTGAGTTGTGAAACGGGCGAGATAGTTGTAGTTTCAAAATGTGCTCGTCACGTGTTGGCTATCTGTTTGCAAATCTTGTTTTCTGTGCTTATTAGCAGTGGTTTGGAAACGTATAACTTTATATTCCAGTGATTGTGATTTCTAGCTATTTACTGCACTTTTTGGGTCATTTTTCGTGTAACTTTTATGTACGCACGTGTGTTGTGTAATTCCCGCGTGGTCGTGCATTTCAGCAATAATTTTAGCTTGTGAAACCAGTCTTCCTCAGCACGTGTTTTGGCGCGTTTATTTGCGTGTGCATATCAGATCATATACATTTGATTTAAGAACAAAAAAGACAAAAGAGAAGTTTGGTGTGCTAGTATAAATTACAAGTCTGTATTCTGCTCCTTTTGAGAATCTTAGCGGTGGTCACAGTAGGTGTGACGTGGTTTTTTTTTTTAACTTCCAGTTCGAGGTTTCTCACTGAAGCTATCATTTTGTTTTCTTCCATGTGTTCATTCTGATTAAAAATCTTGGTATTGTGTCCAAGTGGCTTGTGTAGACGCGTGTTGGTATAATTTTCTGATATTTCGCCGCGGGCGCTTAATTGTATTTTTTCTGCAACTGTTTTATTTGGCTATGTTCTGATCTTGCTACTTACATTCATGTGATGCTATAAGTGTTTAGTTTGGTGTAATCTGTATTGCTTGGTCCTACTGTTTGTTTATTGGTTGCGTTATCTTTTGTGCTGCAATCATGCCTAAGCGACGTACTGCACAGAAATCTGATATAGCAATTGCTCCAGTTAGCGAGCACAGTGAAGTAGAATCTATGTCCAGTGTTGGTACGCCTGTTGTTGCTCAGTTATCGGCGATGTCTAATCCGCCTGGCATGGCCGATGCAAAGCAATCAGCTGTCTGCCGCCCGGTCATTGACCCCTCTCACGTGGAGAATCCCAGCGAGTTGTCGGCGTATGAGTTACTTTAGAATTTTGAAATGTTCGCTACTACTGCTAATGGCCGCTCTGAGAAAATCATAATGATGATAATTGTGCTTTACCGTTGCCAAGTTTGGTTTATTTAATTCCGCAATGCATATTTTTAGGGGAAAATCTTTCGCAGTTACTCATGTAAGTAAAAGTTTCAGGAGCTACCAACCTTGGCAGTATCTGCACCTAATTAGGTTTGATGTGCTTCTAATATGGACCAGTACGATGTGGATGTTGATGAACCAGCTGTACGTGTGTTACCAGATTTTGGAAGACTGCACGGGAATTTTGTGGTAAAACGAGTAAGAGAGAAAAAAAATCACCTGTAAGTATGTAAACATTGTGAGTCCTAAAGTTTGGATGAATGAAACAGTTTTACGACTCACACGGGTATGCTAAATTTTTATTGTTTCACTGACTGATGCTTAATTAAGCTTTGTTTTTCAGGAATATGTGATATGAATGTCTCTGCTAAATTACAAGTGTATTATTATTGTGGGTGTAATTTAAATTTTGAATTATGTTTTGGGAACTGCAAATCATTTGTTTTGTTTGTTTATTATGCTGCAGGAATGTGTTTCAGGCGTACTATGTGCTTAATTGAGCTTTCATTTTCAGGAATGTTATGTGACAATATTGTTTTGAGTAATGATGTGATGTTGTTTTGTTGCATTCGATTTGATTTGATATGATTTGATTTGACTTGACTCGATTTGATTTTGGGTTTCATAATGATGCTGTGATCCTTATTTGCAGAAAATTGTTGCATGAATAGTGTTTGTATGTATGTGTGTATTTGAGGTTATGTGATATAGGTGAGATTTGCCTCGGTGGGAGTGCCAAAGTGTAACCCCGATGGCGTAGTGTGAGGTTATGTGAGAAATAAGAGTTGAGATTTGCCTCGGTGGAAGTGCCAAAGAGTAACCCCGACGGTGTTGATGAGGAGAGATGAGAAGAGACGAGATGATGTCAGCTTCGGTGGAAGTGCCACAGTGTAACCCCGATAGTTGAAGTGTATAAATGTGTTGATTTTTCAGGAGGGCTACATGTACCTGGAAAGTTGTTGTATGTTTTCAGAGATTTTGCTTATTGGTGTTGCTGTAACGTGCCCAGTATAGCGTGTGTGATGAATTCACACGAGAGATTAAATGGATGGACGTGAATGTAATGAAAATAATTTTTTTTCTCTGTTTATGCAACAAGTTTATTACCATCTTAGATAGCAAATTTTAATACCACCTGTTTTCCAGCTTAATTTTCATTTGGAGGATGTGGATGCAACAGTATAGTGTCATGTTATTTGAGTCATTCCTGAATTGTTAATGTGATTTCTTGAAGGTTATGCCTATGTTAGATGTTTTGAATTTGCAGCATGCTAAATGAGACACGTAAGTGCAGATGTTTTGTTTTGAAGAGAAAATTGAAAGATGATGATGCTTGAAGTAATGATCGAGATTGCACTATTACTGCTGATGATGTTGATGATGATTATGATTGAGATGATGATCATAATGAGATGAGAAAGATGGTGATGTGGACGAGAAGTTGTATTGGTGACAAGAGTAGGACAATAGTAGTTGAAAGCATGTCACGTGGCGTAGTTTAGAGATGTATTGTGGATATAGTTTGTAGTGATGCATACACTAGTTTGAGTAGATAGTTAAGTGAGTGTTGTGTGTAATTTGGGCCATGGTCAGTGTGAATGAGTTCATTTCATTGTCATGTGTGATTGTCTTGTAAGTGCACTTACTTTCTTTTGTTAGTGATACCAGCTGGTTATTAAGATGTAATATTGGGATCCCAAAATAATGTTATGTTTCATTTCTGTCATGTTCATGTATTTTGAGTCTGTTTTACTGTTATTTGGATTGTGAAGCATTGTAAGTTACACTTTGGATGGCAACTCTGTAAAATTTAGTTCTTATGCCAATTTGTACTAATCTTTTTTCTCTTTCTTTGCCCCATGTCATAAGAATTTTTAGTGTAAACTTTTCAAACTTTAAAATCTTTAATTGTACATGACATACCATTCTTTTATGTGTGATTGTTTGTGGGAGCACCCTGTTTATTGTGTGGTGGTTTTGTTTTAGTATTTCGCTGTGGCGGAGAGCGAGAAAATTCAAGAGCATTCCCGGGGCACACCAGAAGTCAAGAAACACCACAGGGAAGCTGTCGGGCAGCCACTACACTGTCGTGGCATAAGGAGCCACCATGTCGGGGGGGCAGTCCAAGCCAGCGACTGCCCACCCTGTTGTCATCACCAGAGACCTGCGGTGATAATTCTACACCAGGACAAATCGTCGTTGTGGGCACTGTCTAAACTCACCCACAAATAGTTACGGCAGACCATCGCTATTTTGTGCAGTGTAGTGTGCCTGTGAACTGAGGCAGCGTGGTGTGTGCGTGTGCGGGATGCTAAAGATAAGTGCATTAACAATACTAGTCAAAAGCACTTACGTCTCTCGTCTCTCCACATCGCCCAGCACCATTGTATCGTCGGCTGGGTGCTTACCATACACATGTCTATTGTTGTTATATTTTAGTTCATCACACATTTGTATGTCATTTTTGCTATGTCATTTTGGTTTTTTTTTCATGTTTATTGTATTTATTTTTCCTTCTGTCGACGAGGACGTCGACTTCGGTGGCCAGGGGGAGATGTGGCATGTGCACAGATTATATTAATGCTAATACGCCCTCTGGTTACCGGGTCGAAGGGTGGCAGTTTATCTGAGAGTAGGGGCGATTCAGGGGAAGCAGTGTGTCATTTGGTGGGGATATGGCGTTACTGACGCTAAGCCTTAGCGTGGGCTTCTTAGCATTCTGTGACAAGGCTCCGCGTGAGTTGGACGGATAACTGCCTGAGATATGGCGTCCTCGCCCGGCAGACACATGGGGTAAGAAATTGTTATAATAAATCTACTAGTTATCCTTTCTTTTGCAGCTTTTAATTATGGTAGAATAGAATCCTTGCCTCTCCCTTAAACCAGAAATTATGTTGGTGTAATTATTTTGTGAATCTAACTTTAGCTGCGTCCCTTGTCGATGCCTCGAGTTTAAAGTTCTTTGTCTGTTCAACGATCCCTCTCATAAGCGAGTTGCTCTCCTCTGAAGTTAAATAATAAATATGTGAGGTATACGACAATATATATATATATATATATTTAACAATGCCATTAAGTTTGGCTGAACGTTCTAGAAACGCGTTCACAGGAAAATTTCACATGGCTTTCTCTACCCTCTATCGTTTATTAGTGAGTGTACAAATTATTCTTACTAAAGCTTATTTTTATATCTACTACATTTTAATCCAAATAAACCTTTACAGAAATAACTACATTACACACTAGACGTTATAGATGCAAAGAGACGATAGTAAAAAATCTGATGTGTTACACTCACATAACTTTCTCTACTCTTGTACAATCTATTTTTACAAACGCCTATTCTCAATATGCTTCATGTTAATCGTGATATCGAGATGTCAATCTTATTGGTAATTTTCTTGTAGATGCAAGGGGAATATGGTAGGTTATAAGCGATAGTCAAATATTTTAACGCTGGTTGCTATGTGGCGCATTCCATTCTCTTTGCATGTCCAGGACATAAAAAAAATGAATAACGAATTTGAGAAAAAGTATAAGTATTGGAAAATTTAAGGAAATAACCAGCAATATCTCGAAAACGGTTCACTCAACAAAAACAAGTTATATGATATAAGTTGTGTATTTTAACGCGATCTACATTTTTTGTGTAGTAAAATTTTGTCTATCTCTTATGGTTAACCAGTTATGCAAAAGTCGTTCACAATGAAGAATACTTTTGGTGACATTCCCAGAAAATTCGAGATATACATTTCATTTCTTATGACATTATCTTAAACATATGATATTTTCATCAAACTCGTTAGAGCCATTTTTGAGAAAATTAAAATTTTCGAAAAATGTTCCATGTAAAGGGTAGTCTAGGGTGGGGGGATTTTCTTGAAAACGTTCGTGTCGCATCTCTGGAAGATACTGAACCTAAATACCAAGTTTGGTATTTATCCGACTGTTAGTTTTTGAGTTATGCTGTTCACAGACACATAGACACAGACACACGGACACACAGACACACAGACACACGGACACACAGACACACAGACACACAGACAGACACACACGGACATGTTTCCAAAAATCCTTTTTTTGGATTCAGGGAGTCTCAAAACATATATTTCCGGTGAAATCTCGGTATCGAATTTTTGGGTGGAATGCAATACTTCCCCTACTTACTATACGTAGTAGAGAAAGTAAAAATACTTAAGAACTGGACCTAATATGCTGATCTTAAAATT
This sequence comes from Deroplatys truncata, assembly GCA_030765065.1. NCBI lineage: Eukaryota > Metazoa > Arthropoda > Insecta > Mantodea > Mantidae > Deroplatys > Deroplatys truncata. The sequence continues at coordinate 183,305,564 of CM060986.1, forward strand.
CCATACTGTTTCCATGCAATCACGAGAAACAACTGCGTGTTGAAAGGAATTTAAAGAGTGACCAAGAAATGAACAATTCGAACCATTAATAACAGATATCTCAGAAATGATTTATGCCACAAAAAAACTTACTGAAATAAATTGAGTGTTTTAAAGAGATGTACATTTGTTGTGCAGTACGTTATCGTCCGTCGCTTAACGTTTACCAGTTATACAACATTATACAAAATTTCTTCCGAATAAAGAGTACTTCACAGGCTATGCCCAGAAAATTCAAGATATAAATTTTATTTGTCACGTAAATATCTTAAATATTTGGTATTTTAAGCAAAATTGTTAAAGCCATTTTTTAGAAAACAAATGTTTTTGAAAAATGTTCCATGTAAAGGGTAGTTGGCGGTAGAGGGATTTTCTTGAAAATCTTTGTGTCGCATTCTTGGAAGATACTGAACCTTAATACCAAGTTTGGTACTTATCCAACTTTTTGGTTTTGATTTATACTGTTCAGAGACAGACACACACACACACACGTACATTTCCAGAAATACTTTATTTGGATTCAGGAGGCCTCAAAACATGTATTTTGGTGAAATGTGGGTATCAAATTTTTGGGTGGAATGCAATAATTTCTGTACCTATTATGCACGTGGTAGAGAAAGTAAACATCCCAAAATATCAAAGACAGTAATCAAATCACTGATGAGGTGACCAAGTTTAAGCATTTGGCATGTAGGATATCTTATTAGCAGGCAGAGTGGTTTTAGTAAGTAAGCCATCCAGTTAGGAACGCACCGGGTATTGGTTGCGAGAATAGTGGAAGAGTTTTTGACCTTTCACCGTGCTTCGATAGCAGGTAGACTAGAATTAAGGAGTAAAGGAAAAAAGCGACCTATGTTTAGTTATTGGTGGTGTGCAATAAAGTCACCTTATGATTATATACAAATCTGAGTTTCATGTCGTTCCACCCAAAAATGCAATACCGAGATTTCAAAATAAATACATGCTTTGAAGTGTCGTGAATCCAAATAAAGCATTTTAGGAAATATGTCTGTATGTCTGTGAACAGTATAACTGAAAAGCTAACAGTCGAAATAAATACCAAACTTCGTATTGAGTTTAGTATCTTCCAAGGATACGACACGTAGATTTTGATTAAAATATCGTATGTTTAAGATCCTTTCATGGCAAATGAAACGTATATCTTGAATTTTCTGGGAATGTTCCCTCTTCATTCTGCCTCGCATAACTGGTAAACCGTGAGAGATACACAAAGTTTTACTACACACAAAATGTAGATCTCGTTAAAATACACATATATGTCATACATTTTTTTTGGCCAAGTGAACTATTTCCGAGATATTCCTTGTTATTTGTTTAAGTTTTCCAGTACTTATACCTTTTCTCAAATGGAATTCGTTATTCGTTTCTTTATGTCCTGGACATGTAAAGAGCATGAAATACTCCACATAGCAACCAGCTCTTAAAAGATCGAATAAAGCCTACCATATTCCCCTTGCACCTACAAGAAAATTAGCAATAAGATAGTTTCCGCAAATGTTTATCTGGATTAACAGGAAGTAGTTGGAGAATGAACGTTTGTAAAAATAGTGTGTACAAGAGTAGAGAAAGCCATGTGAGTGCATCACATCAGACCTTTTTTATATTGAAAGCAGTAAAGCTTTAAAGCAATATGTACTCTTATTAGCGCATGACACAAATCCCCGAAAATTTTTGATCCATTGTTTTAGTGCTGAGGAAGTATAAAGACCAACTTCGTCGTTCATTTCTAATAATGTCACATTTTCCTTTGGTTTAATTGAATTACAGGTTGTTTAACATGATGTTTAAAAATCCTTTGAGCTCTAATGTTACATCCGATGATTTTGCCATTTGTTCTGGTGTCCCATGCCAAATATCTCTATAAACGATGCTTATAGAGATTTTGTTTTTGATGTACGAACTCTTCTTTATTTTAGACTCATTGCCACAGTTCTCCACTCGTGTATATATGCTTCAAAATAAGGGAACAGTAGCAACAAAACTATATATAGGGTTTGGGAGGAGTCATTTGTGCGGTAACACGATCGCAGTTTAATTACTAAAACATCTCTGCCTGCTTATCAGAGATGAATGGGTACAGAAGAGAAGCATGTGCAACTATAAGATGTTTAGGGAATACAACTTTAAGAAGACACAATTAAAATTTTATAAAGCTGTAGCAGTTCCAAAACCTCTTTATGGAGCAGAAACATGAACCCTAACACAGAAAGATATAAAAGGCTGGAGGCTTCAGAAATGAAATGAAATTTCTAAGCTCGGTGCTGGCTATAAAATTGACGAAACATATAAGAAACAAAGACAGACATAAATTTTACATACAAAATATAACAGGAAAAACTCAAGATCTTCAAAAGAGATGGATTGAACATTGGGAGGAATAGCCAAATCCCGCAGCCCAAAAACAGTTCTCGGAAGAGGAAATGTCGGTCGTCGTAGATTTTGTTGGAACCAATAATTCTGAAGGGACTGAAACGGGTCCATAGGCCCAACGCATGTTGATGGTTATATTAAAGTGATTTTCCTAAACGTTGCATTACACAGGATATATTTTTGCTCAGGAATGATTTCTAATAAAGAAGTACTTAGATACAACATACGGAAACCTTTATTCGCGACAAGAAGCTTTTCCGATACAAAGGTCAAATGAACACAATTTTTTTTATAAAATTACGCCTTTCTTTGAAGAAAGTGTATTGTTACTTTATTTTTAGCACCTTTGGGCACCAATTTTTAAGTAGGTCGTATTGAAGGAGTTGTATTATATTTCAACTGTTGCGAAGCCGAATTTGTGGTACTTGCAACCTCACGTATATTAAACAGTTTCCGGTAGCCTTCGCCCCAAATGTACTTTCAGGTGGCCTTTGCCCCAAGTTTAAAAAAATATTAACTTTGTAATTTAACTGTTTCTTTAAATATTATATTTATGTTTGCCTCGGCTGCGACAGTATTATTGTTAGAGACACGTATCTCTTGACAAGGTTGTCATGTGACAAGAATGTAGGCTTACACAGATTTTAATTTTATTTCACTACTTTTATTAATGTTTGATACAAATTAAATAGCACTTCACTGATATAGAGAGTTTTGAGATTCTTTTATTTAATACTTGCACTTTATAACACGTAAACTGATTTCGTCTCACACGAATACGTATTTAATTTCTCGAGGACACATCTCGCGTCTGGTTATGAGCACTGTCTAGAAGCAATACGTCCGGTTATGAGCACTGTTTGGAGGTAACTGACTAGATTTCAACCGTCTAAACTTGTAAATTTCTGTGTTTCTAGTCTCTGATTGGCTAATCCTCCTCCAGTAGAATACTTTCATTTAACTAAAGCTTTTTCTGGGTGTTGATTGGCTATTTTATAAACTGTCACTAAAATTACATTATTGTTACTCCAAGAATCACAAGTAACATTTAAACTTACTAATTCATTATTCCCTCAAGGTTACCTTATTGTTAACTCATTGTTAGCAACTTTTGACCCATTTCTCACAGTTCCTACATTATTAAATTACGTAATATATTCACATAACGTTATTACACATGGATACAATAGTATACAAAAATATAAGCATATGCAATGGCTGTTCCATACATTTTACAAATTATTACATACACATATTGCTTCAAGGCGGGCTGTTATTGAATTTGCATATAATTTGACTGAAATCATTTAAGTGTTAAAAATACTGCCTCATCTTTTACGTTTTTATCTATATTTCATGGTTTAGTAGTTATACAAAATTTAGGTAAATAAAGGCGACTTCACAGATCATTCAGAGATAAATTCAATGTATGCATTTTATTAATCAAGAAAATAACTGAAACACGTGGTATTTCAATAAAATCTGTAGAATCAATTTTGGGTAAAATAAATAGAAGTTTTGCATATAAAGAATAGTTTAGAGTGTGAAATTTTCTCGAATAACTTTCGTGGCATTTTTGGAACATGCGACATTTAACAAAGGTGTTTTTTAGATTTTGGAATTTTTAATGTATTTTTTTCTAATTTCAACAATAACATTAGGTTATTTATAGCTGTTTTATATTCTAAAAATATTAATAATTTTGCAATAAAACCGTAGTGCTTTTTTATAATAAGGAGTAAAATTCATGCAACTGAAGTCAAATATAACTCCTCAGCATCCAAACGTGTCATCACACCGGTTATTTTACTTGGGTCCTCCCCTTCCTTTACCACAGACACATTTGGCTTTTAATGGAACGCCAGTCTATTTCATATCGCACTAACGATCACGGCTATTCTAATCGCGTGGGTTGTCGTGCCGCTAATAGGGGTACAAAATCCGGTTTGGAAATGAGAGGAAGAGGGGCATATGTAGCAAAATAATTCCTGCAATAAGGGATAAGAACTAAGATTACTATTAATCAGAGTTTTAGTTTTGGAGCTATGTTGTTGTGACACACACACACAGAAACCACGAATCTAACGAGTCTCCTTCCGGTTGCTCTAACCACTGAGCTACCATGGCAACATGCCGGCACGACGTTAAATTCTTCAACTGATTTGCAATTTTCCCGGTAAACCACAAGGAGATCTCTAATTGTAAGTCGCCATTGGGGTATATCATCTCAATACAATTTGGGATCTCCTTGTAGTTTACCGGGAAAATTGCAAATCAGTTGAAGAATTTAACGTCGCCTGGGCATGTTGCCATGATAGCTCAATGGTTAAGGCAACCGGACGGAGACCGGGTGATCCGTGGTTGAAATCCCGACTATGGCAGTGAATATTTCAGTCGTCTGATCTTACCTTTCCAACCGTGTAACGGCACTACTTGTCGAAAATTTATTTGGGTTAACATGAAGTAGAAAGATACGTATTTTTTACGAATGGTTTATAGAATCTACATAAAAATAAACGATAATGGATAGAGAACGTAATATAAGTGTAAAACATTAGAGTTTCTCTCGTCATATATTTAAAACACTTAATCCGGCCATGTGCATTTCAAATGAATATTCCGGAGAACCTTAGTTCCGGCGTCCTTTTGAAACATATAACAAGATTTTTCCTTATTTTGAAAGCGTTTGTGTTCTGGAGTGTCCAAACAAAATAAAAAAACTACCAATAATTGGCATTTAAGATAAATAAATCGAGTTTATTCTTTTTAAACGGATTACCCTCCTCTTTGCGGTCTTGCACCTCAAGGTCTTATAAGCCAATGTCTTGGTTCAGTAGTCTATCAAGGAGCATGCAAACTCTGGATCATATCCAGGATGACTGATCAGCCCAATGCCTGCTATGGCGGTGAAGATGAAGGAAACTAAGTGTAGTGATGAAAGGGATGATAGGAAAATAAACGGATGAAATTATCTAATCCAGCATTCGTCTAGCGACCGAGGAAAGCCTCGAAAAAACTTTCGGTCAGGTTCATCGGAACTCGAAACCAGGACTTCCTGAATGGGAGTCGAACAGTTACCGCGGCACCACCTCGCTTGGTAATTTATGTATACCTGAGTGTTTTCGAAGTGAGGCAGCCGAATGTGTTCGAAAATTAAATTGACCCTGTAAAGGCCATTTGTCGTGTTTTATTTGGAGAACGTTATGGTGGTCATTTTAGGGTTAATAAATAATAAAATAGTTTTTCTTAAATGCGAACTTACATTTTAAATGTAGTTTTCCCATTCGAAAATGGTTTATAAAAAGCTATTTATTTTGTGATGAGGAAACAAAATAAAAAATCTGATGTGTTACAATCACATGACTTTCTCTACTCTTGTACAAACTATCTTTACAAACGCTTATTCGTCATATGCTTCATGTTAATCGAGATGTTAATTTTATTGCTAATTTTCTTGTAGGTGCAAGGGGAATATGGTAGGCTTTAAGCGTTAATAAAATCTTTTAAGAGCTGATTGCTATGTGGCGCATTCCATTCTCTTTGTATGTACAGGACATAAAAAATAACGAATTCCCATTTGCGAAAAGTATAAGTATTGTAAAATTTAAGGGAATAACAAGCAATATCTCGAAAATGGTTCACTCAACAAAAAGAATGTATATGACATAAATTGTGTATTTTAACGCGATCTACATTTTTTGTGTAGTAAAATTTTGTCCATCTCTTATGGTTTACCAGTTGTGCAAAAGTCGTTCACAATGAAGAATACTTTTGGAGACATTCCCACAAAATAAAAGATATACATCTTATTTGACATGAAAGTATCTTAAACACATGATATTTTAATCAAAATCGTTAGCCATTTTTGAGAAAATTAAAATTTTCGAAAAATGTTCCATGTAAAGGGTAGTCTGGGGTGGGAGGATTTTCTTGAAAACTTTCCTGTCGCATCTCTGTAAGATACTGAACCTAAATACCAAGTTTGGTGTTTATCTGACTGTTCGTTTCTGAGTTATGCTGTTCACACACACACACACACACACACACACACACACACAGACACACAGACCCGCAGACACACAGACCCGCAGACACACAGACACACACTCACACACACGAACATGTTTCCAAAAATGTTTCTTTTTTGGATTCATGGGGTCTCAAAACATGTATTTCCGGTATCAAATGTTTAGTGGAATACAATACTTCCCCTACTTACTACATGTAGTAGAGAAAGTAAAAATGTTGATTCCCAATTACGAAACGTAACTTGACCCTCAAATCACCATCTATTCATTGCGCTCTTCGTACACAGCCATTGAAAATTTTCGTTGTTATTTACGTAGGTAAGAACAATTGCAAAGACAATTAAACAAATGTTGTTTAGTTTACATGAGCGACAAAGCAACATAAGAAATGTAGGTTTACATTTTAAAAAAATGACCACCACAATGTCCTCCAAATAAAGCATGACAAGTAGCATTTACCTTCCCCATTAACATCAAGCAACTTTTATTCAAGACATTTCTTTCTACAATGCTAGTTTTGGAGATATTGTACAGTCTCAACTTAGATGGTCCACCCTTTATACGTAATAGGTTGCAACTCGATGGGGGAGGGGGGATTCAGCTATATGTTTATTTTCATTAAAGCTGGAATACAAGCGCAATGCGGTCCTCTGCAATAGACGTAACTGTACACATGTCTAAAAGTCTTTTTCAAACACGAGTTCCCGCGTTGGTAAGATTAAGAGAGGTTTCAGAAAACTTCCAATAAAATTCTCTTCCTTCGATGGAACTATAGTTACTCTTCAATATAGAATTCCCTGAAGATATATTTGCCATATTAGCTTTGCCTTAGCTGAATTAGTTTTCTGATAGTTCTGTTTTTTACTTTCTCTACTACGTATAGTAAGTAGGAGAAGTATTGTATTCCAGTGAAAAATTCGATACCGGGATTTCACCGGAAATACATGCTTTGAGGCCACCTTAATCCAAAAAGAAGTATTTTTGGAAACATGTACGTGTGTGTACCTGTGTGTCTGCTTGTGAATAGCATAACTCAGAAACGAACAGTCGGATAAACACCAAACTTGGTATTTAGGTTCAGTATCTTCCAGAGATGCGACTCGAAGGTTTTCAAGAAACCCTCCCACTCCAGATTACCCCTTACATGGAACATTTTTCGAGACATTGCTTGTTATTCCCTTAAATTTACCAATACTTATACCTTTTCCCAAATGGGAATTTGTTATTCATTTTTTTGTCCTGGTAATGCAAAGAGAATGGAATGCGCCACATAGCAACCAGCTCTTAAAACATTTGACTATCGCTTAAAGCCTACCATATTCCCCTTGCACCAAAAAGAAAATTAGCAATTAGTTTCTTCAAAGGTTCATCTGGATTAACATGAAGTAGATGGAGAATAATCGTTTGTAAAAAATAGTTTTTACAAGAGTAGAACTATTCATGTGGGTGTAAGACATCAGATTTTTATTTATATAATATTTCTAAATGTAAAAATAACAAAATATGTTTTCCTTTAATTAAGTTAGTGTCAATGAAAATGTTTTATAAACTGATCTTCTAAGCAGTGGGTCGACACATATTATACTTTATTACATGCTAACTTCACAGTTCTCTTTGAATTATTTTTATGGTGTAATAAGGAAGTTTAGTGAAAAAATCTGATATATTGCGCTCACACGGCTTTCTCTACTGTTTGACAAACTATTTTTACAAACACATATGCTTCATCTACTTCATGTTAATCGAGATATCAAGATGTTAATTTTATTGTTTTAAGGAGATTACATTTTTTGGTGTAGTAAAATTTTGTCTATCCCTTACGGTTTACTAGTTATGCGAAAGTCATTGAGAATGTAGAGGATTTTTGGGACATTCACAAAAAATTCAAGATATACATTTCATTTGCCATGAAAATATGTTAAACATATGATATTTTAATCAAACTCCCTAGAGCCATTTTTAAGAGAATCAAAATTTTCGAAAAGTGCTCCATATAAAGGGTAGTCTAGGTTGAGGAGATTTTCCTGAAAATCTTTTTGTCGTATCCATGGAAGACAGTAAACTCAAGTTCCAAATTTGGTGTTTATCCGGCTTTTCGTTTTTGAGTTATGCTGTTCACAGCTTATAACAGACAGACACACACACACACAGACATGTTTCCAAAAATGCTTTTTTTTGTATTCGGGGCACCTCAAAACGTGTATTTCGGGTGCAATGTCGATATAGAATTTTTGGGTAGAATGCAATACTTCCCCCATTTAGCAATACTTCATACGTAATGGAGAAAGTGAAATTTGCAATTTGTTCAGTCTATTTGCTTTAAAGCTTTCTTAAAATTGCTGCAGAATAAACGAATTGATTTTGGCGCTTCCCTGTGCTCCGTAACAGCAGTTGGTGAAACACCGTCACAAATTACAAATAGTTGAAGAATCTTCCTGAAGAGGCGTTCTTTCAAGAGTCATTTGCGTTGGACGAAGTTTTAACAGCCACCCCGAGATAGCGCTACCGAAAACCATGGGCATTTGTTTTACAGATTCGTGCTGTGGTCTGGCGGGCAAAAAAGATACTTTTATAGTGGAAATGACGGGGAAGAAGATATGTATTCTTTCCATTATAACTAGAACTCCGCATTTGCCTATTTTGTTCCTTGATTAATCTTGGAAGTAAATATTTAATGATGGACAACCATCACGAAACATTAGGTTGTAAAATAGTTGTTTCTTAGATGTCTCTCACAAGTGGGTGGTTTTTCAGAATGAAAATCTGTTATAAAAGTATCTAAACTGTTTTACCTGAATTAGATAAAGCGAGAGAGGCAGAGATACTATACTAAAGGCGGCAGTTACCGCACCATTAACTTATAGTGTAACTTTTTTGAACTTTACAGCTAACTTAGTCGTTTTTGTGACTTAATTGAGCATTTGTATAGTTCATTAGCTATTAGCTTCGGATACTTGCTTGATTTAATAACGCACTTCCTCGCTAGATGACTTTTTAATTATCGGAAATCCACTACAGGGATTTTTGTTAGTAATTATTTAGTTATTTAGTAAGTTTTGTACCGAAAGTTTTATTTGTTCATCAGTTGATTATTGGCCTTCTTATTCTGTCGCGTCATGGATAGTATAGCAGAATAGGAAAGCAAATATTATGACCGAAGAATATCGAAAATGAATGTTTATTAACGTTTTCTCAATAATTCCTAATGAGGAGCGTAATATCAAAGACGAGCATGCTCCATTTTTACTTTCTCTACTACGTATAGTAAGTAGGGGAAGTATTGCATTCCGACAAAAAATTCGATACCGAGATATCACCGGAAATACATTGCCCTGAATAAAAAGCCACTTTAGAAAAGATTTGTGTATGTGAACAGCATAACTTAAAAACGAAAAGTCGGATAAATATCAAACTTGTTATTTAGATTCAGTATCTTTCAAAGATACGACACGAAGACTTTCAAGAAAATCCCCCACCCCAGACTACTACCTGCAACATTTTTCAAAAATTTTGATTTTCTCAAAATTCACTCTAACGATTTTGATTCAATGTATATCATGAATTTTCTGGGAATGACGCCAAAGGTCACCTTTATTCTGAACGACTTTTGCATAACTGGAAAACCGTAAGAGATAGACAAAATTTTACTATACAAAAAATGTACATTTCGTTAAAACACAATTCATGTTATATACATCTTTTTGTGGAGTGAACAATTTCCGAGATATTCCGTGTTATTTGTTTCAATTTTTCAATACTTATACTTTTCCTCAAATGGGTATTCGTTATTGTTTTTTTTTATGTCCTGCAAAGAGAATGGAATGCTCCACATAGCAATCAGCTCTTAAGAGATTTTACTATCGCTTAAGGCCTACCATATTTCCCTTGCACCTACAAGAAAATTAGCAATAAGTTTTTGCAAATGCTTCTCTCGATTAACATGATGTAGATGTAGAATAGCCATTTGTAACAAATAGTTTGTACTAGAGTAGACAAAGTCATGTGAGTGCAACACATCAGATCATTATTCATTTTTGTCGTCCTGCGTGGTGTAGTGACTACCATGCTAGCTTCCAATTCCCGAGGCCACGGCTTCAAACCCAGCGGTGGATGATGGATTTTTTCGGGTGTAAATATCCTTAGCATGGCTTCCTTCGGAAGGAAAGTAAGGTCGCTGATCCCGTGTCGTAGATTTACGGCACGTAAAAGAACCTCAAGCCTGATAAATAGGCCTCTGAGTAAAATTTCCGGTCTTTCACTGCCAATATAGAATGGTACACTAAGGACCACAGCAGTTAAAGAGCACCCTTAAATAAAGAAACTCAATTTTAATTTAGATTTTACTTTTATTTCTTATTTATTTATTTTTGCAGGAGAGGTGAAAAACTGGTTGAGAATTTCTGAGTGAGATAGGGTTGTGAAAGTTTTTCTTAAGATTTCTTCGGGCCTCAAGATTAAATTAAAAGATTCAATGGTATATTTGATACTTAGTAAAAACGCTTTTAAAAAGTGAACTAAGTCGGTTTTGAAACCAAGTGTTCTCCATCTTGATTTTCATGTTGTCCATTTCTTAAACAACCCTTTCTTTATGAATTCAAATTCGAAACGGACTATTGAGGAGGAGAGGGAGGATGAGAAAGAGATTACGGAAAGAAAATAACATTTATGAAACCCTTTTTATTTAAATTTCTATTTACACAAGAGTACCGGAAAATACTCTATGTAAAACATTTGATCAGTAGAACTGTTCGTCATGCAAATAAAAAAAAATGTAAACTGTAAATACATTTCCTCACAAGTTAGTTAAGTAAGCATTGTTAAAAATTGAAAAGTACAAACTGGAACAGGAACAAACATGAAAATAAACCCTGGAGGGCATTTAGCTGGAAACAAAATCATTAAAAGTTAGAAAAACGGACTTGAATATTGAAGTTGTGAACTCTACAACCAATATTTCTTCGTCACTAACGAAATTATTCTAACATTCAAATTCTGATTCTTCAATATCTTCGCTTAAAGTAGCATTCTTCATAATATTCGTATACTATGCCAACTCTTCGACCTCCTCCCAGTTTCTCCAAAATGATCTTAAAGCGGGTTTCTTATGTCTTTCAATTTCTTGGGGTTAACTTTACACCCAACTAGTATTGAAATAGGATACTGTAAAGGCTATAGCTTACTCACTGAATTATGTTCTTCTTAGTAGTTTTCTGTGTATAAAGGCATGCAACCAATTCTGTATTGTATCCCAATTCCAAAATTGTTCCTGTTCGATATTTTCAAATTGGCAGCAATTTTTTACTTTCTCTACTACGTATAGTAAGTAGGGGAAGTATTGTATTCCACCCAAAAATTTGATACCGAGATTTCACTAGAAATATATGTTTTGAAACCCCCTGAATAAAAAAAAAGCATTTTTGGAAACCTGTCCGTGTGTGTCTGTGTGTCTGTGTGTGTGTCTGTGAACAGCATAAGAAACGAACAGTCGGATAAACACCAAACTTTGTATTTAGGTTCAGTATCTTCCAGAGATGCGACACAAAGGTTTTCAAGAAAATCCACCACCTCAGATTACCCCTTACATGGAACATTTTTCGAAAATTTTAATTTTCTCAAAAATGGTTCTAACGATTTTGATTAACATATCATATGGTTAAGTAATTTTCATGACAAATAAAACGTATATCTTGAATTTTCTGGGAATGTCTCCTAAAGTATTCTTTACTGTGAACGACTTTTGGATAACTGCTAAACCATAAGAGATAGACAGAATTTTACTAAACAAAAAAGTAGATCGTGTTGAAATACACAATTTATGTCATATACATTGTTTTGTTGAGTGAACCTTTTCGAGATCTTGCTTGTTATTCCCTTAAAATTTTCCAATACTTATGCTTTTTCTCAAATGGAAATTCGTTATTCATTTTTTTTCCTGGTGTTGCAAAGAGAATGGAATACTCCACATAGCAACCAGCTCTTAAAATATTTGAATAAAGCTTAAAGCCTACCAATTCCCCTTGCCTCTACAAGAAAATTAGCAATAAGATTAACATCTTAATGTCTCGATTAACATGAAGTAGATGGAGAATAAACGTTTGTAAAAATAGTTTGTACAAGAGTAGACAAAGTCATGTGAGTGTAATACATCAGATTGTTTTCTTCATAATGGCACTATATATTTTGTCATCCGGTATAAGTAATTAGCCATATAACACTCGGAAGCATAGTATGTGTGTGGATTAAACCCCTCTACTACCCACCCTCATACATTAGTATATGCATGTTTTATACAAAGGTATACTAGACACAATTAAAGTTTTTAAGAAAATATCAAGGAAGTATTATATTAAATGCAGAGATTTTAAGAACTAGAAGAACAAATATTTCCATGCTCTGTGTTCTCTCACGTCTTAGGTTCTAATTTGTTTCTGCTGGATTCACAGACTTTGGTCACCGGAGTAGGTAAATGTTTTCGCAGTTATCTCTCGTGTTATCTTATTTGCTGAGCGCCTGTTATTGTTTTACTATTTTGAATTTTAGGTTCTTTGTCCTTCGGCTAGCTATTATTACTTAGTCGAGCAAATATCTCTGAGCAGGGTGTGTAAACGGAAAGGAGTTGTTGCTAAAAGATAACACTGATAAAAGAATTTGTTTTTACACTTTTATTGCCGTCACAGTTAATTAATTTCATATCTTTAATCTTGATACACGCCTGACTGAAACTGTTATATTTTCGAATATAATTACTATCGTACGCGTACTTCACATTTTGTAACTAACTTTACGACGCGAGAGATTCATCCAAACTGTATTACATTCACCTCACGAGAGATTCCTCAAGACTGCGCGACGTGTATCTCGTGAATGATTCCGTAGAACTGCGTGACGTGTACCTCGCGAGAGATTGCTGAGAACTGCATGATGTGTACTTCGCGAGAGATTCTGTAGAACTGCGTGATGTGCACCTCGCGAATGATTCTTTTGAACTGCGTAGTGTGTACCTCGCGAATGATTCTTTTGAACTGCGTGATGTGTACCTCGCGAATGATTCTTTTGAACTGCGCGATACTTTCTTTTGGCTCAAGAATTTATACTCCCTCACACCGATATGCCTAAACATTATAATAGAGCTGCTATTGGTTACTAAATCGCGCCAACATTAGGGTCAGTTTTGTAAGCCAATCACAATTACTAATACATATGCTCTAGGGAAGATATTCCCTCCATTTCTAAAGAAAGGCACGCTACCCTGACGTCATTTGTTTGTCTCTTCTAAGTGATAAACAACTCACCCCATCGCTTCATTGTTACCCACTCCTATTGTCAGTTTCAGTGAGGCCGTGTAAACTTATCTCCTAACAATGCTTATGGCTAACAAACATCTAAAATCATGGCCATACAATAATGCTAATTTACACTACAATCACTCTGGCATTCACAGTGTTGTGATATAAAATACTGCCTCAATGTAATGGCTGAGAGTGAGTCATCCAGCTAGGAGATTGCAGGAACGTCAGCTAAATCAGTCTATCACAACTCATTTATCGCTGCATGTTACATTAATACCTCTACTCCTTACCCCGTTGTTTGGCATGCTTTCGTTTACATACAGGAGTCCATGGAATGTTGCTTGATTCACCTACAGGAAATGCAGTCAAGGTCTGTCAAGAACTATAGTCCAGCAACTCTTTGGGGACACGCGCAAGACAACGAGTGAAGTCTCGACTCCTTTCATTCCTTATCTATAGCATCGTTTAGCATAAAGTTAAACGCAACAACTTCCAATAATGCAAAACTTAAAAATTGTAAAGTATCGAGAGTATCGATGTATCGACCGTATAGAGTTCCCATCCCTAGGATCAGCCATAGCAAATTATTTTCCTCTGTTCAAAATTGATCGTGCCACACCTTCACCTACATTGTACTACAATGTACTACAAAAGCAGGAGTGTAGAGTTGCACTCTCTGTAATATGAACATTCTTGATTTACACTCATATAATCGCTACATGAAGTTGAAAAGGCAAAACCAAAGCTCAAAAGCCACAATTCATGAAATAAGAAATTTTGAAACATAAACGCTGTTGGTTTCGACAGCCCATAGTAGATTTTAAATTTGCTTTCATTGCAACTTTTAAGTTGTAGGATATACAAACTATTTTATTCTATAGTTAAGAGAAAATTCGAATTCCTTTCCTCCTACGTCTTTCATGGAAGGTATATGATAATGATAATTCTGTTCTATGAATCATTGCTAAAATTAGAAATAATATGTTACACTTGTTGAACATCCACTTTAAAATTATAGAAGATCGTAGACTTGTAAGAAAAATATTGAAGTAGTTTGTTGCTTCACGTATGGAAAGCCGATTTGAAGTAGGATGTATTATATTTCGACTGTTGGGGAGCCGAACTTGAAGTAGTTGCAACCGCACGTATGGTAAAAAGTTTTCGGTAGCCTTCGCCCCAAGTTTAAAAATATTAACTTTATAACTTTGACTGTTTCTTTTAAATATTATATATTTCTGTTTGCCTTGGCTGCGTCAGTATTATTGTTTTTTAGGGACATGAATGTCTTAGCAGGGAGTGGTGCGACTGAAGAATGTAGGCTTACACAGATTATAATTTTACTTCACTCATTTTATTAATGCTTGACACGATTTAAATAACACTTCACTGATATAGAGAGAGCTGTGAGATTTTTTTAAATTAATTACTTGCTCTTATTAACACGTAAATTATTTTCGTCTCACACGAATACGTATTAAATTTCTCGAGGACACATCTCGCGTCCTTAGTAACACTTTCTGCTAACAACACGTCCAGTTATGAGCACTGTCTACATCAACTGACTTTATTTCTACCGCCACATTTGTAAATTTCCGTATTTCAAGTCTCTGATTGGCTATTCCTAATCCAATAGAATACTTTTATTTAACTTAAGCATTTTTGGAAACATGTCCGTGTGTGTCTCTGTGTGGCTGTTTGTCTGTCTGTGTGTCTGTCTGTCTGTGAACAGCATAACTCAGAAACGAACAGTCGGATAAACACATAACTTGGTATTTAGGTTCAGTATCTTCCAGTGTCTCCCCCACCATAGATTATCCTTTACATGGAACATTTTTCGAAAATTTTAATTTTCTCAAAAATGCCTCTAACGATTTTTATTAAAATATATGTTTAAGATATTTTCATGACAAATAAAATATATATCTTGAATTTTCTGGGAATGTATCCAAAAGTATTCTTCATTGTGAACGACTTTTGGTAAACTGGTAAACCATAAAAGCTAGACAAAATTTTACTACACAAAAGATGTAGATTGCGTTAAAATACACAATTTATGTCATATACATTTTTGTTGTTGAGTGAACCATTTTCGAGATATTGCTTGTTATTACCTTAAATTTTTCAATACTTATTTTCTAAAATGGGAGTTCGTTATTCATTTTTTTGTCTTGGATATGCAAAGAGTATTAATCTGTGGCAAAGGGAATAGTGCTGCACCTAGCAACCAGCTATTAAGAGATATGTATGTGCTTAAAGGCTACTGTATTTCTATATTGCCCTTGTAAATATATATTCCCCTTACATCTACAAGAAAATTAGCAATAAGATAGAGTCTACAAATGTTTATCTCGATTAACATGAAGTAGATGGAGAATAAGCGTTTGTAAAAATAGTTTGTACAGGAGTAGAGAAAGTCGTCTGAGTGTAACACATCAGATTTTTTTCCATGCAGTAATAATTTTGCTTCGGATGTATAGGGCTAAGTCTGAATG
The DNA here is from genome assembly GCA_030765065.1 of Deroplatys truncata. Classification (NCBI taxonomy): domain Eukaryota; kingdom Metazoa; phylum Arthropoda; class Insecta; order Mantodea; family Mantidae; genus Deroplatys; species Deroplatys truncata. The sequence continues at coordinate 183,321,803 of CM060986.1, forward strand.
GCTTGCTGTTATCTCTGCATTTAATGTTGGTTTTTGGATGACCGTTTTAACTGCTTCTTGCGCTCTCTCATTGCCTCGTACTTGGTGCGATTTGAGGTAGTATTTTCAACACTTAAATGACTTCAGTCTAATTATATAATATATAAATACAATAACAGGCCGCCTTAAAGCAATATGAATATGTAACAATATATAAAAAGTGTATATTACAGTCATTGCGTATGTTTATATTATTGTATACATGTAATAATGTTATCTGAATGTATTACGTAATTTAATAATGTAGGAGTTGTGAGAATAATAAGTTAAAAGTTGCTAAGAATGAGGAAACCTTGAGGAAATAATGAGTCAGAAAGTGTAATAATGCTACTAGTCATTCTTGGAGCAACAATAATGTAATTATTGTGACTGTTTATAAAATAGCCAATCAACAACCAGAAAAAAGCTTAAGTTAAATAAAAATATTCTATGGGATTAGGAATACCCAATCAGAGACTTGAAATACAGAAATTTACAAATTTAGGCGGTAGAAATCAAGTCAGTTGCTTGTAGACAGCGCTCAGAATTGGACGCGTTGGTTGTAGACAGTGTTCCTAACCAGACGCGAGATGCGTCCTCGAGAAATTTAATACGTATTCGTGTGAGACGAAAATAGTTTACGTGTTAAAAAGTGCAAGTAATTAATAAAAGAATCTCACAGCTCTCTATATCAGTGAAGTGTTATTTAAATAGTGCCAAACATTAATAAAAGGAGGGAAGTAAAATTATAATCTGTGTAAGCCTACAATACAATAAAACAGTTTCTTCAAATTGATGTCCCAAGCATGGTGCTAAAAAAATAACGTAACAAATAATACAAACCAACTTCTTCAGATGAAATCCAAAAAACAATATCACTTGTTTTCCTGGTTCCATTGCATGGTTCTATGACATCTGTATTTCTTGTATAAGTTTGTTTTCTGTGTGTATATTTTAAATGGCGAAGATAGGACTATGTCAAAGTACAAGACATAAGAACATATTATGACACTTAACGTGGTCTCGTGAATAAGAACATTAATTTCTGAAAAAAAAAGGTATAATTAATTATTTTAAAGGAGGTTAAGCTTACAACATAACAGATTAACTAATATCACTGTTTCTTTTTCTATAACACTTCTCTAATCATGTGATCCCTCAGGTCATGAGAACATGTTCATGAAGTTTCTCTTGTTCATTCCAAACATACCTATATCAAGAAAGTGGCCACAACAAGTGGCCTTCTATCTTCCGCAATCAGCACAACGATGTCAGGAATCCCTGTTCGGTTTTCATGCAGGCTTCTTAGTTGATATTGCTCTTTAGCGGTTTCCCCTTCGTCGTCGTTGCCGTCGTCTTTGCCGCTACCTCTAAGGGGTCGTCTTCAGGAGTAGATTTCACTGATGTCAATAGGAAGCGCTCGTCGTATCTCAGGGTCAACTGTTGGCGAATCGAGCTGGTTCCCTTCTGTGACTACGTCAGGGTAGGATGTGGGAGTGGTGACACCAGGATATCGTCGAGAAAGAAATACTGTTTTCACTTTTCTCACTCCGGCGCGTCTCTATGCTAGAAATCGTGCAAAATTCTCTTATTATCACTAAAACGTACGATTTTTAACACTGTCTTCCCACTATTATCTCTTGGTCACTAACATTTACTCTGGCTAATTATTTAATATCTCGGTGCTCTATCACCTCTATCTCAATCTTTAGATTCGCGCAAACTTTAAGTAGTCACTTGACAATTATTAACTAGTTTATAAGCTTGAATAAAATTATTTCAAAGAATACTGTTTAGTTTAGTTTGAGAAGGGGTGGGTTTTATGCCCAAGCACTGCGACCTTAAGATCTATTGCGCATCCCCCCTTTCATCAGTTAAGTAGTCTGTTGCTCGATATGAACTTAACCAGACTGCTAACAGAGGCTTTCGATAGTTCATCTATCTTTGGAAAGTGACTGCCAAAAATACTTGCTCTTTGACTCGCAAGAGCAGGGCAATCACATAGTAGATGAGTAACAGTCTCATCTCCTTCTAGACATCTACTACAGATAGGGTTGTTAAACAATCCCATTCTGTATAGATTAAACTTTAGGGCACAGTGTCCTGTAATGAATCCTGTTGCCCATGCAAGTCTTCTTCTACTAAGACCGCGCAAGTATTTTGCCCGGCTGTTATCCAGGTCTGTAATGAACAACTTGGAATGTCTGCAACCCTCAATGGAGTTCCAGTAGTTCTTGTGTTCTGCTTGAGCCCAGCACTTAATAGCCTGTTTCACTGGTCTGTAGGACACTCCCAGTACAGGCTCCGGACCAAAGAATGGGATTTCACTGCCAATCTTGGCTGCTTCATCTGCTTTCTCATTGCCTGGTATACCTATATGTCCTGGCACCCACATAAGTTGAACCTTATTGTGTTCAGCCAGTGCCATTAAGGATTCCCGGCATTCTGAGACGAACTTTGATTTTATTGATGGTGATTCAAGTGCTTTAAGAGCAGCTTGACTGTGTGAGAGGATAAGAACACTTCTATTCTTATATCTCCTTTTAATGCTTTCCATAACACTGGCTAGGATTGCATAAACCTCAGCCTGGAAAACTGTAGCTAAGGTACCAAGACTATAAGAAATCTTGGTACCATTACCGTAAAGCCCAGCCCCCGTTCCCGATTTGGTTCTAGAACCATCAGTATACCAGATTGTGCCTTTGTTATTATGAGGTTTTACCAGTCTTTCCCATTCACTCCGCTGTGGATAGGATACCGTAAATTTCAAATCAAACTTGAATCTTGTTTCAAGAATGTCAGTTCCCATGTTGAGTATCTGTTGTACATTCTTATCCCAAGGAAGCTTGAGATGATCAATATGTCCAGTGTTAGACACTTTGGTTTGGCGACAAATACGGTGATACGCGATCATGGCTTCTGCCTTCATCCATAAGTGGAGAGGTGTGAGCCCAATCAGCATCTCCATAGCCGCAGTTGGAGTAGTTTTGAAGGCTCCCATAATTGAAATGCAGAAGGTCCTCTGTAATTTACAGAGTTCCTTTCTGCACACCTTTAAATTAACTCTAGGCCACCACATCAGTGCGGCATAAGAGAATATAGGTCTCACCATGGCAGTGTATATCCAATACACTATGCCAGGTTTCAGACCCCATGTCTTGCCAAGCATACCTCTACATGTCCAAAAGACTCTGTAGGCTTTGGTAATACATAATTCCATATGATGTTTCCAAGTTAATTTCTTGTCTAAAACAAGCCCAAGATATTTAACTTGTGTTGAATAGGGCACTACTTCACCAAAGAGAGAGAGAGTCTGGTTAAATCAGGCCCCCTTCTCCTGGTGAAGGGTACCACTACTGTTTTGCTTGGATTAACAGTTAGATTATTCATCTTGCACCAAGCTTCCACTTTCTCAAGCGCCATTTATAGCACTTGAGAAACTGTGTGAGGAAATTTCCTTCTTATGATTATTGCAATGTCATCTGCAAAACCAATTGTGAAGTAACCATCACTATTGAGTGCGCAAAGAAGTGTGTCCACTACAAGGTTCCATAGCAGGGGTGATAAAACACCCCCCTGCGGGCAGCCCCTCTCCATGGACACATCCAGCGTCTCCCCACATAGATTCATGGTTATCTTCCTATGTTGTAAGACAAAACGTATCCACTCACAAAGAAGTGAAGGTACATCGTGTCCATAGAGGGCGTTCGTCACGACATCACAAGATGTCGTGTTAAACGCACCTTCAATATCAAGAAAAGCACCAATGGCTATTTCTCTGGTATTAAGCGCCTTCTCAATAGTCGAGACCACTTGATGAAGTGCTGCTTCCGTTGATTTCCCTGTTTGATAGGCAAATTGGTACTTGTTTAATGGATGTTCCATTAAAACGTAATCCCTAATGTGCCTATCCACTAACCTCTCCAAAGTTTTAAGCATAAAAGAGGGGAGACTTATAGGGCGATAAGCCTTAGCCTGGGCGTAACTAGGACGCCCTGGTTTAGGTATAAACACCACCTTTGTTTGTCTCCAAGCCATGGGTATATATCCATAGGCTAGACAAACTCTAAAAATACCACAAAGTAGGGATTGAACTGAATCAATACCATATTGTAGAAATGCAGGGATGATTAAATCTGGGCCTGCCGATTTATATGGTCCGAACGACTTGACAGCCCATCGTATTTTAGTGACATTGACTACGCTCCTGATTAGGTTCCAATTCTCTCTGTCCAAAGAAAGATGGTCCAGATTTGGTTGTCCCTTCACAGAATTGCTGTCATTGTCTACCTTAAAGTCTGGAAAGTGAGCCCTCGCAAGTTGCAGGAGCGTCTCAGAACCAGACTGTGTGTACGTGCCATCAGGCAGTTTAATAGTGCTCACAACTTTTTTAACACCCTTTGCCATATGTTTCATGAATCTTGCACTGCTGGGAACATTCTCCATCCCCTGGCAGTACTCCCTCCATGAAATCCTTTTGGCTTTACGTATTTCTTTGTTATAATTGGTGAGGGCTTGTCTATATGAATCCCAATCACCAGTTCTTTTTGCAAGTCTAAATAATTTCCTTGCTTTCTTCCTAAGTTTGCTTAACTCTTTAGTCCACCAAGGCACAAGCCTTGGCGAGTAAGCTACCTTAGGCTGACAATTTTGATAATAGGATAGGAGAATTGACCGTTGTATTTCATCAACGGCAAACTCTACATCCAATATCGAACGAATGTTCCTTGAGATACCCGATGTCAATGCTGATAGGTCTCGTCTATATCCGTCCCAGTCAGTTTTCCTCGGATTTCTGTAAATCACTGGTAGAGTGACTTGTGCTCTAATATTGAAGCATATGCATCTATGATCAGAGAGAGTGATCTCCGATGATACACGCCAACTTGAAATTAGGTTCTCAATAATATTAGTCCCTATCGTTATGTCAATGACTTCCTCCCTTCGCAAAGTTACAAAGGTTGGTTCATTACCTCTATTTAGAATATTAAGGTTTGTACTCACCAAGTACTCCATTAACTTTTCTCCTCTGTGATTGATATCAGTGCTCCCCCACGGTGTGTGGTGTGCATTGGCATCAACCCCCAGGATTAACTCCTTTCCATTCTCTCCGCAGTGGGTCACAAGGTCCCTCACCGCTATCGATGGTGGATCAGAGTCTTCGTAAGGGAGGTACACAGAAGAGAGTATTAAAACTCTTCTCTCTCCTGCCTCCTCCACTATTATTTGGATTGTAGTTACATCCCTGGAACAGTGCTCAGTGAGAAGCAATGCGTTTATCCAATTCTTAGCATAAATACATGATCTTGGATTATTATTACTAGGTCTATATATAGTACCCTTAATACAACTGATCCCTCTAATTGAACCTCTGAAGAGCCAAGGTTCCTGTATGAGAGCAATATCAACATTGTCTTCAACAAGTCTCTTACTTAGAATGGCTGAAGCTGCCTTACAGTGCTGCAAGTTAATTTGAACTATTTTCATAATTGCATTAACCCACAACACTTACCTTAAGCAGTACCCGATGCGGTTCCTCCAGAGTCCCCTATCATCGTCTCCGGACTGTCTCCGCCATCGCTGCCTGCCTTCTTCGCTTTGTCTGCTACTGCTTTCCCCTCCGGGTCAGACAGGATCTTAAAAAGGGCCCTGTCTACCCCGGTATAGGCCGAAATGCCAAGCTCCTTTATCTTCTTAGCAGACTCTTGGTCCACCATTAGGATTAGGCGTTGACCAGAGGAGTCTGCCTGCTTATCAATGATTTTCCAGTGCTCTATATTCAGCTCCTGGTTTAATCTTTGAATGCGTCTTAGCAGCACCTTAGGATCATCAGTTGTAATGTCCCGAGTCTTAAGGGCCACCTTGACTGGCTTAGGTAGATCTTTTGGATCTACTACTTTGAGAACTAATCTCTCCTTGATTTTAGCTCCCTGAATATGTTTTTGGAGCCAGCTACATGACTGCTCATCATCACAATAGTATATCAGAAGCCCCATCCTGTAGAGAAAAGGACCTCAGTTTAGGTAGAGATTCACTGGTTGGCGCCTCATCTATTTTCCTCAGAATCTCAGCCTGAATGGGTCGAATGTCCTCCCCAATCAGCTTTCTCTCAGGATAGGACTCTTCCACAATTGCCTTCTTGAAAGCGGCCAAAGCTTCCCTGTAAGTGACACCAGGTTCAGTGCCCCTAGGCCTCTTAACAGGTTTGGCTTTATCCGAAGGAGGAGTATCCACACTTGTCCTGGTTCTTTTAGAAGTCCCTGGATCAGTACGGACCTCCACCCCTTTTACTCTGTGAGTTTACATTACCTGTGCCCTCACTCATTTTCTTAGCTTTTTTTATTCTTCTTCTGGCTGCCCCTGATAACGTCTTAGTGTCCAGGTGCATTCTATTGATTCCAGATGCTGTTGCACCCATTTGTTTATCTAGTGACAGATTTCTCTCTGCTGGAGAGTCTCTGTCACTTGACTTTTCTTTGTCAGGTGAGAGATTTCTCTCAGCTGGAGAGTCTCTCTCACCCGCCTTGGTGACATTTATTTTATTTTGGTCCATATTGGTCCCACAAGTACCAGGGAAATAAAAGTCACCCAATACAGAGCCCCGTATATATTGGGAAGGCTAATTACTTCAGGGTGTCGCCTGGTGCCCTGAAGAGATCGTTCACGACACTGCATTTTTTGTCACCCCAGTGCCATTCATCCCTCGGCACGATGCATTCCCACCTTGGATTGGGTGGACCAGAGCCCCTGGAAGGTCCTCCAGCTGGGAGTCCCTCAAGGTTCTCCAACTGGGAGACCCTTTGGGTTGGATTTTCTGTTGAGCCACTTCTTAGTCTGGTACCTCATTACGAACCTCTCTGGCATGAGTACCTCTACCAGCACAGCTTAGTAAATCACTGGTACACGGAAGCCTCCCCACCAACTACAAGGTCCTGTGGCTCCTAGGGGAGGAAAGAATACTGTTATTACAGTAGATAAATATTCCATAATAATCATTCTGTAGTTATATAATCACTCGGCACTTTAACTTTTCTGCATCGGAGTACTATGTGTTTACCTTATCGAAGAATCATGACAAACTGTGTAAAACACACGCTTACCTTTACATATATAAAGTTACTACTAGCTTCCAGATTTCTGTACATCCAACCAAGTCTTCCTATCTTCTATTGGTTCTAACAATTATCCTGTCTTTATTGGCTCTCCGGTTGAAAATTCCAAGCTTGAATGGTAAGGAAAGACCGTTGCCTACAGCGTCTACTTTCTCTTAAAATTAGGTTTCTCCCCTAGAAATACAAAGAAACGTTGTATTTTTATGGCCCCACGCTCGAAAAAAATACAATAAACGTTTTGGAGTGAAGCTACTCTATTTCGGCTAAATCTTGCAGATTTTCTTACGCAATAACTCCTTTATTTATTGGACAATATTTATGAAACTTTTGCATTTTTGACGGGCTCTCGATTCATGTGTTTTATTCGATTACTTTAAAATTGTAGAAAATTAACAAATTGCGTGTTAATTAATAATTCATAAACTATAGTTATTTAAGAATTCTTCTTTTTACAGGCGTAATCAGGCAGAAATATCGCTACACTAACAGAGTATATGATTATCGCTATACTTCAATGGTTATTTTTGGCAATGCTGACTGATCTTTATATTGTTTGGCGTTTTATCATCTTTCAGCACAACTTCCACAGAAATTCTGTTCTTTTCGATGACACTTACAGTTTTAAAATGTGCGCGATATATATGTATATATACAAAATGAATTCATTGCGGATATATTCAATAAATCCTGAAATCTTGAGTGCTTATAGAAATCTCCGCTAAACTTTCTCACGCTATAAGACTCTGGTTTCATAGTACACATGTATTGCATTCTTATGTTTTGAAGTTCTAGTAATAAAATAACTTGATCAAGTGAGGATTTACCCTTATTTTCATTGGTTCATTGATCCAAGTATGTAGTTCTAAAAGTATAATTTAATAAGATATAGGAGCCAGAAAAGGAGTTAAATTAATACATTTCCTACATTCATGTGATGTGACATTTTTGAAATATGAACGAATTTTGGAACAAAAAATAAATAATATAAAACATACTCAACTTATCTCGATCGATAGTTACGTGAATGGGAACTGCTCACCTGTCAAGCAGTTGTTTATGCATGTATTGCGGGTATGAAATAACCAGTCCAAGTGCCAACAATATCCGATAGTCTGACTTATAGGAAAGTGATGAACATGAGAATAGGCAAAATTAAAATCGCAAATGAATAAAGATAAAGAGAAGCCGCTGGTGACACATGCCAACCACACGCCCATTACAGGGGTAAATAACACATTGGCACTCGTTAAAGTTTTCAATTGAATTACTATAGTATGGCCTTTTTTAACAGGAGCTGTGGCTATTGGTTATGGAACAGGCGATAGAATTAACGGTTAGAAACGGCGATTCATTTTAACCTTGTATCGACTCTCAGATAACCGCAGTGAAAACATTAAATTTATGCAAACGACTTCGTGTGCGCGACGTGATCTGGAAGTAGGTTGCATTTATACCACGCGACGCGACAGTCGCGCAAGACTCTGAGTCACGCGAGCACAAAAACAATTCGCGTGATGTTTCAGGTTGCGTAACACCCGCGACAGACACATGATCACAATATACGGGTTATGTGAGCCTATTTATGCACGTCGCATGATTTTCGTCGTTCAGAATTTTATGAAGTATGGATACTGAGCATTTTATAGAAGAAGTTAGCATTAGGAGTTCAATGTGGGATGTTGCTGCGATTTGAAATATAATAAAGAAAGTGTAAGAGAATGACGATTAGTCCTGTCAGATACAAAGATCTTCAATAGAGCTTCAAATTGGTAGAGCTCCAATTCATCTTAAAAGAATAATGATTACGACCTCTGAAAGTTACAGTTCGTTGCCATCTTTTCTCAATTTTCCATATAGGTTCCTAATGCGCTGTCCCAAAACTTGAACTATTTATCGGTTGTACACTCCAACTTCATTTTGTCTATTTTTCAAGTTGAGAGTTTTTAGCCAATAGTAAAACACACAAGGTTCATACTACCTGCCCAAAGAAATGTGGAAACGGACTGGTAGAACTAATCCTCAACAGCACACAGCACGACTAGGATGCTCACTCCGCGTTCATAAATACACCACAAATTTCCGCCGGGTCGCGCCATTCTTTGTCATGCGACACGAAATCGCTTGCATAAATAGAGTCTTACATGTTCGATAGGCCAGGTCACACTATTTGGCTTAAGGTTTATAGGTATTAAAAGGTTTCAAAATCAAGAAACTTCTTTAAAATGGGAATTTTGTAACAGTTTGTGAATAAAGTAATGAAAATGCCTAGTTTTTTGTTTTTAAATTTTGTTTTTATTAAACTTTTATAATATCTACACATTTTTACTTTCTCTACTACGTAGAGATTTCACCGTAAATACATGTTTTGAGGCCTCTTGAATCCAAAAAAGGTATTTTTGGAAACATGTCCGTGTGTGTCTGTGTCTGTCTGTGAACAGCATAACTCAGAAAAGAACAGTCGGATAAACACCAAAACTTGATATTTATATTCAGTATCTTCCAGAGATACGACACAAAGGTTTTCAAGAAAATACCTTCATCCCAGACTACCCTTTACATGGAACATTATTCGAAAATTTTAAATTTCTCAAAAATGGCTCTACGATTTTGATTAAAATATTATATATTTAAGATACTTTCAGGACAAATAAAATTTATATCTTGGATTTTCTGGGAATGTCTCCAAAAGTATTCTTCATTGTGAACGACTTTTGCATAACTGGTAAACCATAAGAGATAGACAAAATTTTACTACACAAAATTTTGTAGATCGCGTTAAAATACACAATTTATGTCATATACATTTTTTGTTGTTGAGTGAACCATTTTCGAGATATTGCTTGTTATTCCCTTAAATTTTCCAATGCTTAAATTTTTTCTCAAATGGGAATTCGTTATTCATTTTTTTTTGTCCTGGTAATGCATAGAGAATTACTCCACATAGCAACCAGCGTTAAAATATTTGACTATCGCTTAAAGCCTACCAATTCCCCTTGCATCTACAAGAAAATTAGCAATAGGATTAACATCTCGATTAACATGAAGCTAATGGAGAATAAGCGTTTGTAAAAATAGTGTGTACAAGAGTAGAGAAAGTCATGTGAGTGTAACACATCAGATTTTTTTATTATTACTCCAAATGCAGAAGTGCTGCGATATGTATACTCAGGACGCGATTCTGATTGGCCAGTGCAATAACACTATTATCATATCCTTGATTCGCATCACTGAGAACTGTCTAAGACAAAGGCAGCATATGTACACCATCTCTGCAATTGCAGATATGTACCTTTTCTGCGGTGAATCAAGAAATAGTGGTTTAGCTGCCTGTACAGGGAACGGTATCCCGATAGACGCCAACAGCACCACACCACTCCACTTTCCAGTCCATCGATAGTGTGGAACCCTCAAACTAAATAGAGGCGATTTGGACGTTACACGAACTCGACGCAAAGTTCAATTTGAGGTGAATGTTCTGCAAAGAATTGCAGAAGAGACATCCACTAGCATACGCGCTATTGCACGTGCGCTGGATACTACTGTGTTTTTCAAATGGAATGATGTTTGTCCTTGAGCACGGTCAGAGCGGCAACCAATCGGAGTTCCGCTGTGTTGTCATATTGCATTCGCCGTAAGCTAAGCATGACGTGCGCTAGGCGAATCTGTTTCTAATAAATATAATTTGCGCTAAGACAAAAATTCAAATTTTGCAAAAAGCAACCCACTAGAAGGTAGGGAGTAATTTTCGTAACACAACCGTAAAAACCACATATTTTTAAATCAAATAGTTTTCATAATACAAACGAATAAACATACCCATATGTTATATCATAACCACGTAAGCACTGTAATAGTCACATTATTTGTATGTATGGATTATTGTATACATTATGTATGTATATTTGTAATTATATAGCACTACTGACTTGATGGTGATAAAGAATTATGTTGAAAAACCAAGGCGTTTGTTAATGCTGAGAGAGAGCAAACAGCCCACACAGCTCACTTGTGTTACTTGTAGAATGCTGAATCTGCAGAACGTGAGCCGTCACATGTTTATTATTGTGTTGTTTCTAAATCTGGGTTGGAGTTTATTTACCCTACACAGTTAATATCAGTATGCAGTTGTTGTTCAGAGAGCAAGCAGCAAGAGTAAAATAGTGCAGTGGCTTATTGTGGTGAATTTAGTGGCGAGTCAAAGAGGCAGGTATTGCGAAGTCAAGCTCGAAATATTATATTTAGGGTCTATTCGTTTTTTAAAAAATACAACAATGAGGAACACAGAAATCAACTTGATTTCAAAAATCCTCAACACTACTAAAGCGTGTGGTGGCGGTAAAGCAAGTGTGTCTAGCATTTGCGGAGAGGCAAGATTAAAAGCACAGGTAATTCATAACCTATAATTATATAACACTTAAAAAATATGTACGTAACATGCGAGTATATTCCCAATTATGAATTTAAACACCAGGAGAATTATAAAAGTTTAGAAAATTCAGTTTGGGTTGCTGTACTTCGACCATTCTAGCGCCAGGCCGATGTGTGAGTGAGAGGGAAATATGAAAAGAGTGGGGGTAACGAGGCGGCAACGCTGTGAACGCAAATGCACCTCATTCGCTGCAGCTCAGAACTCTTCCCATTTGAAACTAATAATAACCACATTGCGCCAGGAAACCTTGACTACGAACTACTCTGGAAAAATGTCACTAGCACAATACTCCCTTACATGGTTCGCTCCATTTGGTACCACGACGTGATATCAACCATCAGCAGCTCGCGAGTATTCATTTATGTGACTCATTGTGCCTTCGTTGTCAACAGCCAGATACACTACTACATCCCATTCCAATTGTTCCATGGCATCTGGTATATACAGCCTTCCGGTGGCCTTCTTATGCAAGTTGGATTTCCACAGTTGCACTCCGGAAAGCTTTCTTCGTCCGGACTTCCGGTTTCCGCCTATACAGCAGAATAGCCTCATTTGGATCATTGGACACAGTGTCCACTATCTACTTTGGAATTTCCCCGAAGCTGCTGATGCCCAGCTGTATCGAGACTTCATGAGCAGAGCACGATGGAAGATTTGCTCTGGTCGTACCTTTCAACGAACCTTTGGTGACTATCTACAGATTCTCTATAGGTTCTATCTACAGGGTCTGGCCGAGAATTACTTTCGGAGTCTACACTTTCCCATGGGAAATAATGCTATACTACTCTGCCCATACCTTTCCCTTCAGGAGTAAACTCCACATAAAAAATTAAAACTAAAAATTAGCACAAAAAATAAAACAGAAAATAACATTAAAAACAAATAAAAAAATGAAAAATAAGTTAAAATATAAAAAGGAAAGAAATCAAAGCCAATAAAATAATAATAAAAAAGAAGATTCAGATGGAACTCAGAGTCAAAGTATTTATTATTACTATTATTATTATTATTATTATTATTATTTGTTAGAGGTATGTAACACTTAAAAACTCTGATGTGTTACACTCACATGACTTTGTCTACTCTTGTACAAACTATTTTTACAAACTCTTATTCTCCATATGCTTCATGTTAATCGAAATATCGAGATGTTAAACTTATTGCTAATTTTTTTTCTAGATGCAAGGGGAATTGGTAGGATTTAAGCGTTAGTGAAATATTTTAAGATGTGGTTGCTATGTGGAGTATTCCATTCCCTTTGCATTACCAGGACAAAAACATGAATAACGAATTCCAATTTGAGAAAAAGTATAAGTATTGGAAACTTTAAGGGAATAACAAGCAATATCTCGAAAATAGTTCACTCAACAAAAAATAAAAATGTATGCGACATAAATTGTGCATTTTAATGCGATCTACATTTTTTGTGTAGTAAAATTTTGTCTATCTCTTCTGGTTTACCAGTTATGCAAAAGTCGTTCAAAATGAAGAATAATTTTGGAGACATTCCCAGAAAATTCGAGATATACATTTTATTTGTCCTGAAAGTATCTTAAATGTATGATATTTTAATCAAAATCGTTAGAGTTATTTTTGAGAAAATTAAAATTTTCGAAAAATGTTCCATGTAAAGGGTAATATGGGGTGGGGGAATTTTCTTGAAAACCTTCGTGTCGCATCTCTGGAAGATACTGAACCTAAATACCAAGTTTGGCGTTTATCCGACTGTTCGTTTCTGAGTTATGCTGTTCACAGACAGACACACATACAGACACACAGACAGACACACGGACATGTTTCCAAAAATGCATATTTTGGATTCAGGAAGTCTCAAAACATGTATTTCCGATGAAATCTCGGTATCGAATTTTTGGGTGGAATACATTACTTCCCCTACTTACTATACGTAGTAGAGAAAGTAATAACGAATTCCCATTTGAGAAAAACTATAAGTATTGGAAAATTGAAGGGAATAACAAGCAATATCTCTAAAATGGTTCACTCAACAACAAAAATGTATATGACATAAATTGTGCATTTTAACGCGATCTACATTTTTTATGTAGTAAAATTTTGTTATCTCTTATGGTTTACCAGTTATAGAAATGTCGTTCACAATGAGGAATACTTCAGGAGACATTCCCAGAAAATTCGAGATATACATTTCATTTTTCATGAAAATATCTTAAACATATGATATATTAATCAAAATCGTTAGGGCCATTTCTGAGAAAATTACAATTTTCGAAAAAAATATTCCATGTAAAGGGTAATTTGTAGTGGGGGGATTTTCTTGAAAACATTCGTGTCGCATCTCTAAGATACTAAACCTAAACGCCCAGTTTGATGTTTATCCGACTGTTCGTTTATGAGTTATGCTGTTCACAGATACACACATGGATATGTTTCCAAAAATGTTTTTTTTTTGGATTGAGGGGGCCTTAAAACATGTATTTCTGGTGAAATTCGGTATTGAAATTTGGGTGGAATGCAATACTCTCCCTACTTACTATACGTAGTAGAGAAAGTAATAAAGCATGTTAGCGTATGGGAGCCATACACAAGAACAACTTCACCCATTTCACCGTCATAAGGTGCAAACACTAAGCCGCGGAGACTTTGCCCTCCGGTACAATTTTGTAACTGGGCTTTGCTCCAGCAGCCTGAATTCTTTTTGTCGGTATTGTTTACTGATGGGGCCTTGTTCACAGGATGGTCTAGTTTTCAACTCAAGGAACAACCATGTGTGGGATTATGTCAATCCACATGCCGCTGTGGATAAGAGTCACCACACCAGCAGGCGATGTCGGTGAACATATGTGTCGGAAATATTTTACACCATGTCACTGGCCCATATCTGCTTCCCTCTCGTTTAAATGGACATGTTTATCTTTATCTTATGCACAAAATTCTACCTGTAATTTTAGAAGAGGTACCTCTGCATATTTGTTGTCGAATGTGGCTACAAGGTGATGGCTGTGCGAGAGCATTTGAACCAAGGTTTTCCTGACCGAGGGATCGCAGGAGTCCAACAGTATCTTGGCCACCGTGCTCTCCTGACCTCAATCTAATACATTTCTTGTTCTGGGGTCACCTCATTTCTATGGTATATGAAACACCTATCATCGCAGAAGAGGACTTAGCTGCACGAATAATAGCAGCATGTGATGAATGACACTTCTCTGAGCTCTAGCCCAATTAGGAGAGCTCCTACTGTATTCAAAAAGTACCTGTTCACGATTTTTTGGCCCATTTTTGAAAACTTTCCATAAATGTAATTAAAAAAAATCTGATGTGTTACACTCACATGACTTTCTCTACTCTTGTACAATCTATTTTACAAACGCCTATTCTCCATATGCTTCATATTAATCGAGATATCGAGATGTCAATCTTATTTGTAATTTTCTTGTAGATGCGAGGGGAATATGATAGCTTTTAAGCGATAGTCAAATATTTTATCGCTGGTTGCTATGTGGCGCATTCCATTCTCTTTGCATGTCCAGGACATAAAAAAATGAATAACGAATTTGAGAAAAAGTATAAGTATTGGAAAATTTAAGGAAATAACAAGCAATATCTCGAAAACGGTTCACTCAACAAAAAAATGTATAAGATATAAGTTGTGTATTTTAACGCGATCTACATTTTTTGTGTAGTAAAATTTTGTCTATCTCTTATGGTTTACCAGTTATGCAAAAGTCGTTCACAATGAAGAATACTTTTGGAGACATTCCCAGAAATTTCGAGATATACATTTCATTTCTCATGACATTATCTTAAACATATGATATTTTCATCAAAACCGTTAAAGACATTTTTGAGAAAATTAAAATTTTCGAAAAATCTTCCATGTAAAGGGTAGTCTGGGGTGGAGGGTTTTCTTGAAAATCTTCGTGTCGCATCTCTGGAAGATACTGAACGTAAATACCAAGTTTGGTGTTTATCCGACTGTTAGTTTTTGAGTTATGCTGTTCACAGACACACACACACACACAAACACACACACACAGACACACACACGGACATGTTTCCAAAAATGCTTTTTTTGTATTCAGGAGGTCTCAAAACATGTATTTCCGGTGAAATCTCGGTATCGAATTTTTGGGTGGAATGCAATACTTCCCCTACTTACTATACGTAGTAGAGAAAGTAACGAGTATACATATCTCGATAAAATTTAGGATTTATAAATCAATATGAATAGTACACCTGTATCAAATTACACGAAAATCTTAGATATTGAGCTTCATACGTTGTGTTGAGTTGAACTGGAACAATCTTCGGATCAGCTTTAAACTACTTCAACAAAGAACCCGTTATCATAAACTTTGTATTTTGCTAGGCGTTTTACAACAAACTATTCATGCAATTAATTTGAAATAGCACTCATTTAAAAATTTAATTAAAATCATTATTTTCACTTCAACAAAAATGGTTTTCTCATTCTATAGTGTGCTGTATATCACAGGAAAGGCATGAACAATGCTGTAAAAGGCAATTAGGAGAGCTCCCAGAGCAATATAACACAGAAAAGAGCATGAATAATGCTGTAAATGACGCCGCTTCCAGCCCTCTAGTACAACTGGAGAGCACCTAGAGCTTTTTTTTATCCAATAGTGTATTTTCAATCACAGGAAAGTGAATGAAAAACGCTGTAAAATGAAACGCCTCTCAGCTCTGTAGCTCAATTAGCAGAACTCCTGCTACAATTTAAAAAGTTTGCATTCACGGTTGTTTGGTCAATTTTATTTTTAAGTTTTCAATATAAAAAATCTGATGTGTTACACTCACATAACTTTCTCTACTCTTGTACAACCTAATTTTACAAACGCCTATTCTCCATATGCTTCATGTTAATCGAGATATCGAGATGTCAATCTTATTGCTAATTTTCTTGTAGATGCAAGGGAAATATGGTAGCTTTTAAGCGATAGTCAAATATTTTAACGCTGGTTGCTATATGGCGCATTCCATTCTCTTTGCATGTCCAGGACATAAAAAAAATGAATAACGAATTTGAGAAAAAGTATAAGTATTGGAAAATTTAAGGAAATAACAAGCAATATCTCGAAAACGGTTCACTCAACAAAAGAAATGTATATGACATAAATTGTGTATTTTAACGCGATCTACATTTTGTGTGTAGTAACATTTTGTCTATCTCTTATGGTTTACCAGTTATGCAAAAGTCGTTCACAATGAAGAATACGTTTGGAGACATTCCCAGAAAATTCGAGATATACATTTCATTTCTCATGACATTATCTTAAACATATGATATTTTCATCAAAATCGTTAGAGCCATTTTTGAGAAAATTAAAATTTTCGAAAAATCTTCCATGTAAAGGGTAGTCTGGGGTGGGGGGATTTTCTTAAAAACCTTCGTGTCGCATCTCTGGAAGATACTGAACCTAAATACCAAGTTTGGTGCTTATCCGACTGTTCGTTTTTGAGTTATGCTGTTCACAGACACACAGACACACACACACACACAGACACACACACAGACACACACACACACACACACAGACACACACACGGACATGTTTCCAAAAATGCTTTTTTTGGATTCAGGAGGTCTCAAAACATGTATTTCCGGTGAAATCTCGGTATCGAATTTTTGGGTGGAATGCAATACTTCCCCTACTTACTATACGTAGTAGAGAAAGTAAAAATGAATAACGCATTTGAGAAAAAGTATAAGTATTGGAAAATTTAAGGAAATAACAAGCAATATCTCGAAAACGGTTCACTCAACAAAAGAAATGTATATGACATAAGTTGTGTATTTTAACGCGATCTACATTTTTTGTGTAGTAAAAGTTTGTCTATCTCTTATGGTTTACCAGTTATGCAAAAGTCGTTCACAATGAAGAATACTTTTGGAGACATTCCCAGAAAATTCGAGATATACATTTCATTTCTCATGACATTACCCTAAACATATGATATTTTCATCAAAATCGTTAGAGCCATTTTTGAGAAAATTAACATTTTCGAAAAATCTTCAATGTAAAGGGTAGTCTGGGGTGGGAGGATTTTCTTGAAAACCTTCGTGTCGCATCTCTGGAAGATACTGAACCTAAATACCAAGTTTGGTGCTTATCCGATTGCTCGTTTTTGAGTTATGCTGTTAGTAGTAGGGAATTGACATTTCTGGCGCACTTAATATGCATGGAATGCAATTAATATGCTAATTAGCCCCGCCCCTCCCCTCCCCCACCCCACCCCCCGCTGTGCCTTGGTAGTTTTAGTTGCAGCTGCGGTCGTAAATCATGTTGAGTACAATGGAGGCTTGACAGTTAGGTAATTAAAGCTGTCAATCAACTGTCAAAACGAACAAAGGGGTCATAAATTTAAGGTTTTGTAACAAAGGCGAGATGTTTTTCCTACCCATTCCACATCCGGCCACTTCTGCACCTAGCCAGTTACCCACTCCACTCCTATTGTTCTCGAACACGTGGCAACCCAATAACAAAGCCGGTCCCTTTCCATTGTGTAAGAGATTCTATTGTGTGTGCCTTTCTATTGTCCTTGGCAAGCATTCTTTAGAAAGACCACCTGCAGCGTTCCCATCCCAATAACAAAGGCTGACCCTTTTCATTGTGTAAGAGATTCTATTGTGTGTGCCTTTCTATTGTCCTTGGCAAGGCTAGTTTAGAAAGACACCTGCAGCGTTCCCATTGTTTGGCCACCTGCTAGTTTAACAAAAGAATTCGAGGGTTGCTTTATACTCGTCCTGTTCTTGTTTGTGTGAAAGAGAGAGAAACTTGTTTACCAACTCTGCGTGACGTCATACTTTAGAAAGACACCTGCTCCATAACAAAGCCTGACCCTTTCCATTGTGTAAGAGATTCTATTGTGTGTGCCTTTCTATTGTTCTTGGCAAGGCTAGTTTAGAAAGACACCTGCGACGTTTCCATTGTTTGGCCACCTGCTAGTTTAACAAAAGAATTCGAGGGTTGCTTTATACTCGTCCTGTCCTTGTTTGTGTGAAAGAGAGAGAAACTTGTTTACCAACTCTGTGTGACGTCATTGTCGGCCATCATGATTTTGCCTGAGGGAGTTCTCTCCGATGTTTTACGACCTCCTACGAATATACCCGAGCATAGTTAACAAGCATTCTGTTTCAGCCAACGACTCCGAAAAAGCGTCTAATATACATTTCATTACGTGCATTAAACCTCTGAGTGATATCCATAGATCGGTGTTCGATTCTTACTGTAATCAAAAGTTTATTGCTAATGAGAAATTAATGATTGATATTATTATATAATTACCCTAATTAATAAAAAGGCGTTCAGAGAATTCTAGCTCGAGTCTTACCAAGTGAAACTCTAACGCGTAATAACTATTAAACTATGCAAGGTCAGATTAAAAAAATGTATTTATCAATTATAATTTAATTTTTTATATATCATTACCGAAATTAATGAAAGGGTGTTCAGAGGGTTCTAGTTCGAATCTTACCCAACGAAACTCTAATGCTTAATAAATATTAAACTATGCAAGGTCAGATTAAAATGCATTTAACAAATATAATTTAATTTTTATATATCATTACAATAATTAATAAAAGGGTGTTCAGTGGGTTCTAGATCGAATCTCTAATGCTTAATAAATATTAAACTATGTGAGTATTGCGCGGCCAGATGAAAACGTGTTTAACGAATATAATTTAATTAATGAAACGGTGTTCAGGGGGATCCTAGATCGAATCTGCGAAACTCTAATGCTTAATAAATATTAAACTATGCACGACCAGATTAAAATGTGTTTAACAAATATAATTTAATATACACGGCATTACAATGTTTAACGATCTGTATTCTTAGGAACCAGAGGTCCATAGTTCGAATCCAACCCTGTGAAACGCTATAATAACTATTAAGTTATTGAAGCAGCGGGCGGTCGGATTAAAATTGCATTTAACAACTATAATTATTTATATTAAACCCTGATGCATACTTAGATATCTCGATGCCTAGACAACATTCTTTCTTCTTCTCCTCTCTTTTTCTTTCTATCTATCTCTTTCTTTCTCCACGACTTGTACACATTAAGGCGTTCGCATATACACGAGCGCTTGTGCACGCATGCAAGCACATACACACACGCACATGTAAGTACACACACGCAAGCACATACACACACGCATATACATACACCAGCACATACACACACACATGCACATACATACAACAGTACACACACATACATACACTAGTACACACACGCATTCACGCACCTCATGCGTATACATACATACACCAGTGCTCTTACACTCACACATTCACGCACCTCATGCGTATACATACACACATACACCAGTGCTCTTACACTCACACATACATATACATGGACAAACACACACACGTGCAAGCACATATGCCTGTTCACTTACACCCAACAGCACCAACCCACACACGCACACACCAACTCACGCGCACGTCCTGAATGAAAAGAGACAAAATGATGCAATAAAAACTAATTATAGCTCGGGATGCAAGGCTCCATTTACGATTGCTCGAAACCGGTCTTCTAATAACTCCAAAACTAATTAAAATAAAGACAGTAAATAAACTTTATTACTTTTATGCCATTAGCTTCTTTCTTGTGCATGTATATTAGAGTCCAGGTGTCATGGGTTCGATCCTTAACTTTAAATCTCAATTATCTCAGAAACTAGCAGGAATTAAGGTGCGGACCAAAGCACGATTTTTAGTTCCTACGATGAACAATTAATGCTTTATATAATTTCCAATCAGTGTCCCTAGCTCGAATCCCGATCTTTCAGTGACTTCCTTAATTTTCCACTGTGTTCTAGAATATATCACTTAGATCAATGTTGCAACTGCATACAGGTCTTTTAAACACATCAAACTAATATTATAAATAATTTTGTTTCTGGCGTTCTGAGTTCGAATACCGATTCAATGAAGTTTACTTATAAATTTAATAACAGTAAATAATTAAGACAAAGGTACCAAATAAACCTATTACGTTTATGTCATCAGATAATATCTTGCGGGTGTATATTAGGGTACCTGACGTCCAGGGTTCGATCCTTAAGTTTAAATCTCAATTATCGCAGAAACTAGCAGAGATAGAGCTGTAGACGAAAGCATGTTTGATAGCTCATACAATGAACAATTAATGCTGTATATAATTTTCAATCAGTTGCCCCTAGTTCGAACCCCGATCTTTCAATAACTTCACTGATTTTCCTCTGTACTCTAGAATACATCACTTAGATTGATGCTTTAACTGCATGCAGCTGTGTGAGAGAGAGCGAGAGAGGGAGAGAGAGAGCGAGAGGGGGAGATGAAGTGAAACAAGCAGGGATAGAAGTGCTGAGGGCCTCTGCGCATGCGTAGCAAGAGATGATGCCATTGGCTGCAATAATCACGTGACGTGTAAGCATCACAGCCATGATGACGTGCAGGCATCGCCTGGAGGGGGTTTAGATCCCTATATAAACAGACATCTGTCCCATGTTAGAACTGTTGTGTACTTATTAACTTTACATTCAAGTTTTAAAGAGCTTTAAAAGCAACGTGACCTACAGGCCGTCTGCACATTCAGCACATATCAAAACGGGGCAATGCAACGTGAGTTTTAAATAACTATACAAAATCACTGTTGGCTTTTACAATACATTTAATTTTATTTAAACCTTACAGTACATGAAAGACGATTCGTTACAAAGAGCATCATATTTTCTAATCTGTGCTTTACATTCACATGGATTTCACTGCATACTCTTCTTCAGTTCACATGATTTTCGCCACACATTCTTCTTACATAAACATTCATACGACTTTCCCCTCATTCTTTGTTTCACTATACACTCACATGATTTCCTCTACTCATTCTTTATTCCACCTACAGGTTCATGCTCTGTTAACATTCACATGACTTTCTCTTCACATTCTGTGCTTCCATTAACATTCACATGATTTTCGCCACACCTTCTTCTTACATAAGCATTCATACGACTTTACCCTCATTCTTTGTTTCACTATACACTCACATGATTTCCTCTACTCATTCTTTGTCCCCCTGTAGGTTCATGCTTTGTTAACATTCACACGACGTTCTCAGCTCATTTCTCTATTGACATTCACATGATCTTCTCAACACATTCTTCTTACTTAAACATTCATACGATTTTCCCCCTCATTCTTTGTTTCACTATACATTCGCACACGATTTCCTCTACTCATTCTTTGGTTCTCTGCTGGCTCATCTTCAATGAACATTCACATGATTTTCTGTACTTATTCTTTATTTCTCTACACCTTCATAGGCTTACTTACAAAACATACACACCCTAGTTCTTCAACTTGAATAATGTAGTGAAAATAATAATTCATGGCAATGTCTGTTACAGATTGTTTAGCTGATAGACTTAACAAGATGGTGGAAGAGCGTAGTTTCCTACCGACTCGTCGAGTTCAAGATCTCGAAATAGGTCTTAACTATGAGATAAAGTCCTTAAAGAGAGTTCAAACAAGATATGGTACCAGGATCGTATCTTCGCTGGAGGATTGTCAAGTGTTCTTGCCAGAGCGCTATAATTCGTTAACCGATCAAGAGATTGCAGAAATACCTGGGAGCGTATACCTACAGTATAATGGCATGGCAGAGACGGGGAAATTTAAGACATGTAAATTTCTTTTTTACATGCAAAGAAGGTGCGTAGAAGTGTCAAACTTAAGTATTGAATGTTCTCCCATTTCACAATGAAAAATTCATAAATAAAGCAACTGACTCATTGATATTACATATAAAGATACAAAAGATGCATATTATAGAATTTTATAAAAAATTAACGAAATTACAATATCACATGCTTTGAGTTTAATTATATCTAGCGCATTGAAATAACTCTAAATATCCGAATGTTTATACAAATCATTGTGCTTCTTTTACATGTGCCATATGCTTCATTTTACATGTATCATAACAAAAAATGTAATTCTTTCCAGGTTGCCTTTACTTGACCAAGATAGTTTTCTAAGACTTTCATTGTGCAATGTTTCAGGGTGTGCAATAAGAGGAAGAAGAAGAGGAATAGCCTGCTACCATGCAATGGATGCTGACGCTATTAGAGGGTAGAATACCTACAAGAAACATTTCGGCAAGAAACGGGTGCTGAGACATCTACATCACCGAAACACATTAAGACAGGATCCTTATATAACATTACAGGGTATACAATGAAAAAATACGGTCAATTTTGTATACAATTCAATGCATGGCTGAGAGTTAGCTCGAACTAGTCTCCCTATATTCACTGAAATTAAGCATTGTGAGCAATAATTTAAGTGACTGTGAAAATACTTTAAGTAATGGTGAAATTTGTATCCTAAAAGACTTGAGCCCTGTATACATTAACAGCATTAAGACTGCCACGCTGGAATACAAATTATGAAAATAAAAAGACTTTCATTTAAATAATAAGGAAATTTGCATAACCTGCTGTTACAAGTGTAATGACATATACAGAAACAATGAGTCGGATGAGAAAGTGATGGAAATGTAAGATAAATAATAACAATAAAAGAATTAAGGTATGCTTTTACATAGTGTTTTTATTCATTAAAAATCCTTGCATTCCTAATGAAAAATAAATCATTACAATGATTAGTTTAAGTTATGTCACAATGATCAAAAAGAGAACCGTCTTTAGATGCATTACTCGATCTTAAGTCAGAGCATCAAAAAAGACAAATCACGGCTTCTGCATTTTAGATGTGATGTCACTATTCAGGTAAATTCCTGTAACACAGCAGATTGAGTATGCAGATCTGTGGTCCTAAATGGGTGAAACAGAGTCTTATCCAGCTTAACAGTCTTGAGATCTCAGCATCAGAAAGTCGAATCACAAGCCTTCTCCACTCGATGAGTACAGGTTTAACAACAGCATTCTCTTCACCCTGAGACTGTGTAATGTATATAAATGTTCAACTTGACAAGGGATTCTAAACTCGTTGTTAGAGTCCAGAACTGATGTATTATATGGTGAAAACACATGTTCCTCTTCTTAGTGATCTTGTCGTCGAATCTCGATACCATTGAAGATGTCCATGATTATAGGATTCTGAAGCCCAATAACTGTAGGAACTGCTGATTGCGTGATGTTAACCTGATGGGCATCAAGGGCAGAGCATGATGTGTGCGCCGAATCATTCCATTATTATATCCTCGACGTCGTTGACTTCTTCTAAAAACTATAGGCATTATGCTTATATCCTTGTTTCTAAAGGCAATGATATTGCTGTTAGGCTCCCCTGTTTGCTCTATGAAGCGGATGTTTATGAACAACAGGTAAAATTTGATTTGATGGTTCCTGTGAAATGCGTTATCCAGCCGTAACAGATGGGAAAACTGGTAGATGGAGTGTCCACTTTTACTATGGAGGAAGGAGACTGATGCAATACTGCG
Organism: Deroplatys truncata; assembly: GCA_030765065.1. Lineage (NCBI taxonomy): Eukaryota > Metazoa > Arthropoda > Insecta > Mantodea > Mantidae > Deroplatys > Deroplatys truncata. The sequence continues at coordinate 183,345,815 of CM060986.1, forward strand.
CTAAATTTGTATGATGCTCAACTTAAATATATTCACTAGGAAATCAGATTCAGACAGCTGATTAGATGGAATAACTTTGTCACTGAAGGGCCACAGAACGTTCCTATAGAACAATCACTGGAAAAAATCAAGAGTGAAAGGACATTTTTATTATTATTATTATTCACTGATCTAATAAAGAAGACATTCGCATCCTAATATGAGGAATCTTTCTAACTCTTTCATGGTTTTGCAAATGCTAATCACGCTATAAAACCACCCAGCTTTAAATCCTGAATAATGTCGTTAATCGCATCGGAAAAGTCATTTTTATCAGGTGTATGAAGCGTCATGAGTACCCTTAGCATGTTTACCAAATCATTAGGATCGGTGTAGCGCATAGCATCTCCTCTGTATTCGCTTTGGATGTATCTTCTAATCTAGGTGAGTTGTCACTAGTATGCTTGCTTTCATTGGTGTGTTTATTCAGAGTTTGCTCATTCAAAGAAACTGCTCTCATTGCTTCATTAGTGGTAGCTCTTGATGTTATTACAGGGTCGCTTGAACTGGCTCCAAGCACGGTACATCTTGAATCCCGCTCTTCGGGACTTGAGAAGATTTCAGGATCTCGTTTGGGTGTTGTAGTCAATGCACAGCTGGCCATTGCTTTACAGCATCGTCTCCTATGTTGATTAAGCCTTGAAATTGTCCTGTTTTTTAAAGTTCTATCACATATGCAGCACTTAACAAAGCGATTACTCCCCCCTTGGGAAACATACGAAAAATCAAGATTCTCGTAAATTGACTGTAATTGTCCGTCTTTGTGAGTGTTCATGCTCAAGCAGTATATATAAACTAGTCAATGTATAATGTAGATGTTGAATTCGTATACGATAACACGAGACTGAGTTATTTTTCTACATTTATGTATTTATATATATACTCAGGTTTTGATGCATATAAACAGCCATGTCCGAGTTAGACTAAGCAAAATATTGTAGCATTTCCGCATAATAGTTGTAATTCCGTTAATTATAACTATCTCATTAAGCACACGCAGAATCAAGTAGCTAGAAACGGATTCATAGAGGTAAGAGTACAAGTTTTCTTGATAGTTAGCACAGAAAATGCGAGAGTTAAGGGAGATACTGGTCATTTTCCCTTTGCAGGTCACCTTTTTCTTCCCTTTGCTGGCCACCTTTTCCCTTTACTGGTCACATTTTTCCCTTTGCTGGCCACATTTTTCCCTTTGCAGGTCACGTTTTTCCCTCTTCTGGTCCCATTTTTCCCTCTACTGGTCAACTTTTTCCCTTTGCTGGTCACCTATTTCCCTTTCCTGGTCACCTTTTTCCCTTTCCTGGTCACCTTTTTCCCTTTGCTGGTCACCTCTTTCCCTTTGCTGGTCACCTTTTTCCATTTCCTGGTCACCTTTTTCCCTTTGCTGGTCACCTTTTTCCCTTCCCTGGTCACGTTTTTCCCTTTGCTGGTCACGTCCTTCCCTTTGCTGGTCACATTTTTCCCTTTGCTGGTCACCATTTTCCCTTTCTGGTCACCTTTTTCCCTTTGCTGGTCACCTTTTTCCCTTTGCTGGTCACCTTTTTCCCTTTGCTGGTCACCTTTTTCCCTTTGCTGGTCACCTTTTTCCCTTTGCTGGTCACCTTTTTCCCTTTGATGGTCACCTTTTTCCCTTTGCTGGTCACCTTTTTCCCTTTCCTGGTCACCTTTTTCTCTTTGCTGGTCACCTTTTTCCCTTTGCTGGTCACCTTTTTCCCTTTGCTGGTCACCTTTTTCCCTTTGCTGGTCACCTTTTTCCCTTTGCTGGTCACCTTTTTCCCTTTGCTGGTCACCTTTTTCCCTTTGCTGGTCACCTTTTCCCCTTTGCTGGTCACCTTTTTCCCTTTGCTGGTCACCTTTTTCCCTTTGCTGGTCACCTTTTTCCCTTTGCTGGTCACCTTTTTCCCTTTGCTGGTCACCTTTTTCCCTTTGCTGGTCACCTTTTTCCCTTTGCTGGTCACCTTTTTCCCTTTGCTGGTCACCTTTTTCCCTTTGCTGGTCACCTTTTTCCCTTTCCTGGTCACCTTTTTCCCTTTGCTGGTCACCTTTTTCCCTTTCCTGGTCACCTTTTTCCCTTTGCTGGTCACCTTTTTCCCTTTGCTGGTCACCTTTTTCCCTTTGCTGGTCACCTTTTTCCCATTCCTGGTCACCTTCTTCCCTTTCCTGGTCACCTTTTTCCCTTTGCTGGTCACCTTTTTCCCTTTCCTGGTCACCTTTTTCCCTTTGCTGGTCACCTTTTTCCCTTTCCTGGTCACCTTTTCCCTTTGCTGGTCACCTTTTTCCCTTTCCTGGTCACCTTTTTCCCTTTGCTGGTCACCTTTTTCCCTTTCCTGGTCACCTTTTTCCCTTTGCTGGTCACCTTTTTCCCTTTGATGGTCACCTTTTTCCCTTTCCTGGTCACCTTTTTCACTTTGCTGGTCACGTTTTTCCCTTTGCTGGTCACCTTTTTCCCTTTCCTGGTCACCTTTTTCCCTTTCCTGGTCACCTTTTTCCCTTTCCTGGTCACCTTTTTCCCTTTGCTGGTCACCTTTTTCCCTTTGCTGGTCACCTTTTTCCCTTTGCTGGTCACCTTTTTCCCTTTGCTGGTCACCTTTTTTGCTTTGCTGGTCACCTTTTCCCCTTTGCTGGTCACCTTTTTCCCTTTGCTGGTTACCTTTTTCCCTTTGCTGGTCACCTTTTTCCCTTTCCTGGTCACCTTTTTCCCTTTGCTGGTCGCCTTTTTCCCTTTTGCTGGTCACCTTTTTCCCTTTGCTGGTCACCTGTTTCCCTTTGCTGGTCACCTTTTTCCCTTTGCTGGTCACCTTTTTCCCTTTGCTGGTCACCTTTTTCCCTTTTGCTGGTCACCTTTTTCCCTTTGCTGGTCACCTTTTTCCCTTTGCTGGTCACGTTTTTCCCATTGCTGGTCACCTTTTTCCCTTTGCTGGTAACATTTTTCCCTTTGCTGGTCACCTTTTCCCTGAATGGGTTACATGATGGGAACGTATATAACGTTGACATGAAACAGTTTTCCACTAAGTTCACAACTAAAGTCGCTTTCAAAGTCTAACATATGAATAGGCTGTGAGCATTCTTGTTTCATCCTCTCTAGCTTGACAGCTAAAGTAAAATAAATCGCTCTTAATGTATATACGCTAAGGAAAAAGTATAAAAGAACTATCCTGAATAAAAATCGATTAGTATAACGTGACAGCTAAGGTGGTTAAGCCCGCAAGAGGTTTCGGTTTAATTAACTCTCTCACTAGCCTGCAATCATTGAAGTACATTTACCTGGTTACATAGGCTGAGGAACTGTAGTAAAGCTAGAGAAAAATTAAAGAGAGGAGACCCTGGAATCATTCCGTTAGACGATTCGTGTAATCTTAGCGGCATTGCCAACGCTCAGCATAAGGTCTCTGCTTCGAGAAACATTGCTGCCAAGATCTGACTGAAACGACTTGGAAAAGCGTGCAATCTGATGTTACATTAGGTGAAAAAGTTGGCAGCGTGACTAGTAACAGCAATTATGAAGGGAAAGGTAGCTCCAGGTACAGTAACCATGAAGAAGAAACGAGGAGGATTTCTACCTTTCATACCAATTATTGCAGCTCTAGACGCTGCTGCTGGAGGTGCGGCCCAAATTGCCTCAGCTGTAAATACGAAAAAGCTGCAGATAAACAACTTGCTGAAATGGTGAGGCGTAACAGAGAAATTGAAGCAAGAGGGAGAAGTTTTCGAGTGAAGAAGAATAAGGGAAGAAACACAGAAACGAAGAGGAGACAGAGCCTGAAAGGGAATTCAAAAAACTCTGGCAGAGGACTATACTTGTCCCGGAAAAAAACATTGAGTAACATAGACCTTGACTTGTATGCCCGACGTATAAAGATTCCTCATATTAGGATGCGAATGTCTTCTTTATTAGATCAGTGAATAATAATAATAATAAAAATGTCCTTTCACTCTTGATTTTTTCCAGTGATTGTTCTATAGGAACGTTCTGTGGCCCTTCAGTGACAAAGTTATTCCATCTAATCAGCTGTCTGAATCTGGTTTCCTAGTGAATATATTTAAGTTGAGCATCATACAAATTTAGCGCAGTATTGCATCAGTCTCCTTCCTCCATAGTAAAAGTGGACACTCCATCTACCAGTTTTCCCATCTGTTACGGCTGGATAACGCATTTCACAGGAACCATCAAATCAAATTTTACCTGTTGTTCATAAACATCCGCTTCATAGAGCAAACAGGGGAGCCTAACAGCAATATCATTGCCTTTAGAAACAAGGATATAAGCATAATGCCTATAGTTTTTAGAAGAAGTCAACGACGTCGAGGATATAATAATGGAATGATTCGGCGCACACATCATGCTCTGCCCTTGATGCCCATCAGGTTAACATCACGCAATCAGCAGTTCCTACAGTTATTGGGCTTCAGAATCCTATAATCATGGACATCTTCAATGGTATCGAGATTCGACGACAAGATCACTAAGAATTGGAACATGTGTTTTCACCATATAATACATCAGTTCTGGACTCTAACAACGAGTTTAGAATCCCTTGTCAAGTTGAACATTTATATACATTACACAGTCTCAGGGTGAAGAGAATGCTGTTGTTAAACCTGTACTCATCGAGTGGAGAAGGCTTGTGATTCGACTTTCTGATGCTGAGATCTCAAGACTGTTAAGCTGGATAAGACTCTGTTTCACCCATTTAGGACCACAGATCTGCATACTCAATCTGCTGTGTTACAGGAATTTACCTGAATAGTGACATCACATCTAAAATGCAGAAGCCGTGATTTGTCTTTTTTGATGCTCTGACTTAAGATCGAGTAATGCATCTAAAGACGGTTCTCTTTTTGATCATTGTGACATAACTTAAACTAATCATTGTAATGATTTATTTTTCATTAGGAATGCAAGGATTTTTAATGAATAAAAACACTATGTAAAAGCATACCTTAATTCTTTTATTGTTATTATTTATCTTACATTTCCATCACTTTCTCATCCGACTCATTGTTTCTGTATATGTCATTACACTTGTAACAGCAGGTTATGCAAATTTCCTTATTATTTAAATGAAAGTCTTTTTATTTTCATAATTTGTATTCCAGCGTGGCAGTCTTAATGCTGTTAATGTATACAGGGCTCAAGTCTTTTAGGATACAAATTTCACCATTACTTAAAGTATTTTCACAGTCACTTAAATTATTGCTCACAATGCTTAATTTCAGTGAATATAGGGAGACTAGTTCGAGCTAACTCTCAGCCATGCATTGAATTGTATACAAAATTGACCGTATTTTTTCATTGTATACCCTGTAATGTTATATAAGGATCCTGTCTTAATGTGTTTCGGTGATGTAGATGTCTCAGCACCCGTTTCTTGCCGAAATGTTTCTTGTAGGTATTCTACCCTCTAATAGCGTCAGCATCCATTGCATGGTAGCAGGCTATTCCTCTTCTTCTTCCTCTTATTGCACACCCTGAAACATTGCACAATGAAAGTCTTAGAAAACTATCTTGGTCAAGTAAAGGCAACCTGGAAAGAATTACATTTTTTGTTATGATACATGTAAAATGAAGCATATGGCACATGTAAAAGAAGCACAATGATTTGTATAAACATTCGGATATTTAGAGTTATTTCAATGCGCTAGATATAATTAAACTCAAAGCATGTGATATTGTAATTTCGTTAATTTTTTATAAAATTCTATAATATGCATCTTTTGTATCTTTATATGTAATATCAATGAGTCAGTTGCTTTATTTATGAATTTTTCATTGTGAAATGGGAGAACATTCAATACTTAAGTTTGACGCTTCTACGCACCTTCTTTGCATGTAAAAAAGACAATTTACATGTCTTAAATTTCCCCGTCTCTGCCATGCCATTATACTGTAGGTATACGCTCCCAGGTATTTCTGCAATCTCTTGATCGGTTAACGAATTATAGCGCTCTGGCAAGAACACTTGACAATCCTCCAGCGAAGATACGATCCTGGTACCATATCTTGTTTGAACTCTCTTTAAGGACTTTATCTCATAGTTAAGACCTATTTCGAGATCTTGAACTCGACGAGTCGGTAGGAAACTACGCTCTTCCACCATCTTGTTAAGTCTATCAGCTAAACAATCTGTAACAGACATTGCCATGAATTATTATTTTCACTACATTATTCAAGTTGAAGAACTAGGGTGTGTATGTTTTGTAAGTAAGCCTATGAAGGTGTAGAGAAATAAAGAATAAGTACAGAAAATAATGTGAATGTTCATTGAAGATGAGCCAGCAGAGAACCAAAGAATGAGTAGAGGAAATCGTGTGCGAATGTATAGTGAAACAAAGAATGAGGGGGAAAATCGTATGAATGTTTAAGTAAGAAGAATGTGTTGAGAAGATCATGTGAATGTCAATAGAGAAATGAGCTGAGAACGTCGTGCGAATGTTAACAAAGCATGAACCTACAGGGGGACAAAGAATGAGTAGAGGAAATCATGTGAGTGTATAGTGAAACAAAGAATGGGGGTAAAGTCGTATGAATGCTTATGTAAGAAGAAGGTGTGGCGAAAATCATGTGAATGTTAATGGAAGCAAAGAATGTGAAGAGAAAGTCATGTGAATGTTAACAGAGCATGAACCTGTAGGTGGAATAAAGAATGAGTAGAGGAAATCATGTGAGTGTATAGTGAAACAAAGAATGAGGGGAAAGTCGTATGAATGTTTATGTAAGAAGAATGTGTGGCGAAAATCATGTGAACTGAAGAAGAGTATGCAGTGAAATCCATGTGAATGTAAAGCACAGATTAGAAAATATGATGCTCTTTGTAACGAATCGTCTTTCATGTACTGTAAGGTTTAAATAAAATTAAATGTATTGTAAAAGCCAACAGTGATTTTGTAGTTATTTAAAACTCACGTTGCATTGCCCCGTTTTGATATGTGCTGAATGTGTAGACGTCCTGTAGCTCACGTTGCTTTTAAAGCTCTTTAAATCTTGAATGTAAAGTTAATAAGTACACAACAGTTCTAACATGGGACAGATGTCTGTTTATATAGGGATCTAAACCCCCTCCAGGCGATGCCTGCACGTCATCATGGCTGTGATGCTTACACGTCACGTGATTATTGCAGCCAATGGCATCATCTCTTGCTACGCATGCGCAGAGGCCCTCAGCACTTCTATCCCTGCTTGTTTCACTTCCTCTCCCTCTCTCGCTCTCTCTCTCCCTCTCTCGCTCTCTCTCACACAGCTGCATGCAGTTAAAGCATCAATCTAAGTGATGTATTCTAGAGTACAGAGGAAAATCAGTGAAGTCATTGAAAGATCGGGGTTCGAACTAGGGGCAACTGATTGAAAATTATATACAGCATTAATTGTTCATTGTATGAGCTATCAAACATGCTTTCGTCTACAGCTCTATCTCTGCTAGTTTCTGCGATAATTGAGATTTAAACTTAAGGATCGAACCCTGGACGTCAGGTACCCTAATATACACCCGCAAGATATTATCTGATGACATAAACGTAATAGGTTTATTTGGTACCTTTGTCTTAATTATTTACTGTTATTAAATTTATAAGTAAACTTCATTGAATCGGTATTCGAACTCAGAACGCCAGAAACAAAATTATTTATAATATTAGTTTGATGTGTTTAAAAGACCTGTATGCAGTTGCAACATTGATCTAAGTGATATATTCTAGAACACAGTGGAAAATTAAGGAAGTCACTGAAAGATCGGGATTCGAGCTAGGGACACTGATTGGAAATTATATAAAGCATTAATTGTTCATCGTAGGAACTAAAAATTGTGCTTTGGTCCGCACCTTAATCCCTGCTAGTTTCTGAGATAATTGAGATTTAAAGTTAAGGATCGAACCCATGACACCTGGACTCTAATATACATGCACAAGAAAGGAGCTAATGGCATAAAAGTAATAAAGTTTATTTACTGTCTTTATTTTAATTAGTTTTGGAGTTATTAGAAGACCGGTTTCGAGCAATCGTAAATGGAGCCTTGCATCCCGAGCTATAATTAGTTTTTATTGCATCAATTATTCTCTTTTCATTCAGGACGTGCGCGTGAGTTGGTGTGTGCGTGTGTGAGTTGGTGCTGTTAGGTGTAAGTGAACAGGCATATGTGCTTGCACGTGTGTGTGTTTGTCCATGTATATGTATGTGTGAGTGTAAGAGCACTGGTGTATGTGTGTATGTATACGCATGAGGTGCGTGAATGTGTGAGTGTAAGAGCACTGGTGTATGTATGTATACGCATGAGGTGCGTGAATGCGTGTGTGTACTGGTGTATGTATGTGTGTGTGTACTGTTGTATGTATGTGCATGTGTGTGTATGTGCTGGTGTATGTATATGCGTGTGTGTATGTGCTTGCGTGTGTGTACTTACATGTGCGTGTGTGTATGTGCTTGCATGCGTGCACCAGTGTATGTTTGCTGATGTGTGTACAAGCGCTCGTGTATATGTGAACGCCTGAATGTGTACAAGTCGTGGAGAAAGAAAGAGATAGATAGAAAGAAAAAGAGAGGAGAAGAAGAAAGAATGTTGTCTAGGCATCGAGATATCTAAGTATGCATCAGGGTTTAATATAAATAATCATAGTTGTTAAATGCAATTTTAATCCGACCGCCCGCTGCTTCAATAACTTAATAGTTATTATAGCGTTTCACAGGGTTGGATTCGAACTATGGACCTCTGGTTCCTAAGAATACAGATCGTTAAACATTGTAATGTCGTGTATATTAAATTATATTTGTTAAACACATTTTAATCTGGTCGTGCATAGTTTAATATTTATTAAGCATTAGAGTTTCGCAGATTCGATCTAGGATCCCCCTGAACACCGTTTCATTAATTAAATTATATTCGTTAAACACGTTTTCATCTGGCCGCGCAATACTCACATAGTTTAATATTTATTAAGCATTAGAGATTCGATCTAGAACCCACTGAACACCCTTTTATTAATTATTGTAATGATATATAAAAATTAAATTATATTTGTTAAATGCATTTTAATCTGACCTTGCATAGTTTAATATTTATTAAGCATTAGAGTTTCGTTGGGTAAGATTCGAACTAGAACCCTCTGAACACCCTTTCATTAATTTGGGTAATGATATATAAAAAATTAAATTATAATTGATAAATACATTTTTTTAATCTGACCTTGCATAGTTTAATAGTTATTACGCGTTAGAGTTTCACTTGGTAAGACTCGAGCTAGAATTCTCTGAACGCCTTTTTATTAATTAGGGTAATGATATAATAATATCAATCATTAATTTCTCATTAGCAATAAACTTTTGATTACAGTAAGAATCGAACACCGATCTATGGATATCACTCAGAGGTTTAATGCACGTAATGAAATGTATATTAGACGCTTTTTCGGAGTCGTTGGCTGAAACAGAATGCTTGTTAACTATGCTCGGGTATATTCGTAGGAGGTCGTAAAACATCGGAGAGAACTCCCTCAGGCAAAATCATGATGGCCGACAATGACGTCACACAGAGTTGGTAAACAAGTTTCTCTCTCTTTCACACAAACAAGGACAGGACGAGTATAAAGCAACCCTCGAATTCTTTTGTTAAACTAGCAGGTGGCCAAACAATGGAAACGTCGCAGATGTCTTTCTAAACTAGCCTTGCCAAGAACAATAGAAAGGCACACACAATAGAATCTCTTACACAATGGAAAGGGTCAGGCTTTGTTATGGAGCAGGTGTCTTTCTAAAGTATGACGTCACGCAGAGTTGGTAAACAAGTTTCTCTCTCTTTCACACAAACAAGGACAGGACGAGTATAAAGCAACCCTCGAATTCTTTTGTTAAACTAGCAGGTGGCCAAACAATGGGAACGCTGCAGGTGTCTTTCTAAACTAGCCTTGCCAAGGACAATAGAAAGGCACACACAATAGAATCTCTTACACAATGAAAAGGGTCAGCCTTTGTTATTGGGATGGGAACGCTGCAGGTGGTCTTTCTAAAGAATGCTTGCCAAGGACAATAGAAAAGCACACACAATAGAATCTCTTACACAATGGAAAGGGACCGGCTTTGTTATTGGGTTGCCACGTGTTCGAGAACAATAGGAGTGGAGTGGGTAACTGGCCAGGTGCAGAAGTGGCCGGATGTGGAATGGGTAGGAAAAACATCTCGCCTTTGTTACAGAACCTTAAATTTATGACCCCTTTGTTCGTTTTGACAGTTGATTGACAGCTTTAATTACCTAACTGTCAAGCCTCCATTGTACTCAACATGATTTACGACCGCAGCTGCAACTAAAACTACCAAGGCACAGCGGGGGGTGGGGTGGGGGAGGGGAGGGGCGGGGCTAATTAGCATATTAATTGCATTCCATGCATATTAAGTGCGCCAGAAATGTCAAATTCCCTACTACTGCTGTTCCCAGACACACCTACACACACACAGACACACACACGGACATGTTTCCAAAAATGCTTTTTTTTGGATTCAGGAGGTCTCAAAACGTGTATTTCCGGTGAAATCTCGGTATCGAATTTTTGGGTGGAATGCAATACTTCCCCTACTTACTATACGTAGTAGAGAAAGTAATAATTAAAAAACGAGTAGATATATCTCGATGAAATATGTACTTTACAAATCTTATGAATAGTACAACTGTGCCAAATTTCATGAAAATCTGAGCTGGTGAGGCATATACATTCTGTTTAGCTCAGATTTACATGAAATTTGGCACAGGTGTACTATTCATATAGATATGAAGACGTACAAAATTGAACTCAGATATGACTACGCACTTTTTAATTGCAGCTGGGCAAACTTTTCAAAAATTGACCAAAAAAACCGCGAGGCAGTATATTTAACACTTAAATGATTTCAGTCTAATTATATAATATACAAATTCAATAACAGCCCACCTTAAAGCAATATGTGTATGTATTCATTCATTATCTGTTTACCCTCCTCTTATGTAGGACTTACACCCCCCAGGACTTACAAGCGGGTGCCCGGGGTCAGAGGCCCGTCGAGGAGCAGACACTCATGGATCAGACAGAGCATCCAGGATGGGTGATCAGTCCGATGCCTGGTATGGGATGCAGGAAGTAGATGAAACGAAATGTGGGTGAAAGGGATGAAAGGAAAGGTGATGATGGAGCAGTTGGTGGAATGAATGGCGGGGGAAACCGGAGAACCCCGAGAAAACCCGCCCAGACGCTGCTTCGTCCACCACAAATCCCACATGCAGGTCCCTGGGATTGAACCCGGGCCGCCTCGGTGGGAGGCGAGCGGTCTAACCACTCGGCCACATATATGTGTATGAAACAATATATAAAAAGTGCATATTGCAGTCATTATATATGTTTATATTATTGTATAGATGTAATAATGTTATGTGAATGTATTAATTAATTTAATAATGTAGGAGCTGTGAGAATAATAGGTTAAAAGAGATAACAATGAGGTAACCTTGAGGCAATAATGAGTAAGAATGTTTAATAATGCTACTAGTCATTATTGGAGCAACAATAATGTAAATTTTGAGACAGTTTATAAAATAGCCAATCAACAAACAAACAAAAAAGGCTTAAGTTAAATAAAATTATTCTATTGGATTAGCAATAGCCAATCAGAGACATGAAATACAAAAATTTACAAATGTGGCTGTAGAAATCAAGTCAGTTGCTTGTAGGCAGTGCTCATAACTGGACGCGTTGTTTGTAGACAGTGTTTCTAACCGGACGCGAGACACGTCCTCGAGAAATTTAATACGTATTTTGTGTGAGACGAAAATATTTTACGTGTTAAAAAGTGCAAGTAATTAATAAAAAATCTCACAGTTCTCTCTCTATATCAGTGAAATGTTATTTAATTAGTGTCAAGCATTAATAAAAGGAGTAAATTAAAATTAATCTGTGTGAGCCTACATTCTTCAGTTGCACCACCTCCCTGCTAAGATATTCATATCTCTAAAAAACAATAATACTGACGCAGCCGAGGCAAACATAAATATAATATTTAAAGAAACAGTCAAATTACAAAGTTAGTATTTTTTAAACATTTGGGACGAAGGCTACCGGAAAGCGGGTACTATACGTGTGGTTGCAACAAATTTCAAGTTCGACTCCCCAGCAGTTGAAATATAATACTCCTACTTCAAATCGGCTTTCCATACGTGAAGCTACAAACTTCTTAAACCGCGAACAGGAACTCTTTGAATTCCTCGAAAGCTCTCCTAATTCAGCTGGAGAGCTTGGAAAAGTGTAAATGTATAACATTTTTATACTCTTTCCTGTGATATACAACACACTATAAGATAAGAAAGCATATGTTATCTAAGTCTAAATAAATTTTTTCCTTTAAAACTTTTTATAAAATACATATTTTAAAATTTTCAAATTAATTCCATGAATAGGTATTAGTACTGTTGGAAAGCATCTGGCAAAATATAAATTTCAGGTTATTGTTAAAGTAATTTAAAACAGATCTGCGGGTTCTATCACGTCAAACTCAACACATTGTATAAACCTTACCTTTTTGGACTTTCATTTAATTTGGCACCGGTGTACTATTCTTCTTTTAGTTCCATTTATACTCCGCCTACAATGGTCTTATCGGCGGTCTCTCCTTTGGAACTTATTGCCTATCTTCAATGGTGTTAACTCGTATTCTCTTGTCGTTGGGTTTCTTGCATTTTTGGTCTTTATTCATTAGATCAAACACATATTCACACGCTCATTGATATTTCCAGACTCCGCGGAGGATAGGGAATAATTTTGGCTAGAGAAAAATTCCCACCTCCAGGACGCGAATCAAACTCGAGACCGTTTGCACAGCAGGTAGGTACTTTATTGTGTACTATTTATACAGACATGGCAAAATACATTTTATCGAGATATATCTATTCGGTTTTGAATTACTGCTGCGTAAATTTAAAAAATTGGTCAAAATACTGTGAAGAGAAACTGTTTTAATTGCTCTAGGAGCTCTTCTAATTTGACCAGGGAACTGGTAGAGGTGTGGTGTTACAGTATTTTGCATGCGATTTCCTACGTCACACACTACAGGATAAGAAAAAAGTGATGTCTATATCTAAATGAAGGTTTTAAGGTGCATAAACGTTTAAAACATCTGATGTGATGCGCTCACATGACTTTCCCTTATCTTGTACAAACTATTTTTACAAACGCTTGTTCTCCATGTACTTCATGTTAATCGAGATGTCAAAATGTTAGTCTTGTTGCTAATTTTCTTGTAGGTGCAAGGGGAATTGGTAGGCTTTAAGCGATAGTCAAATCTTTTAAGAGCTGGTTGCTATGTGGAGTATTCCATTCTCTTTGCATTACCAGGACAAAAAAAAATAATAACTGTAAAATGCAAACAAGTAACACGGAATATCTCAGAAATGCTGCATTGGCAAAAAAAATATGTGACGTGAATTATGTGTTTTAAAGAGATCTACATTGTTTGTGTAATAAAATTTTGTCTATCTGCTACGGTTCACTAGTTGTGCGAAAGTCATTCAGAAGGAAGAGGACTTTTGGGGACAGTCCCAGAAAATATAAGATATACACTTCATCAGCCATATGATATATTAATCAAAATCGTTAAAACCATTTTTGAGAAAATCAAAAACTTCCTAAAAACTTTCATATAAAAGGTAGCCCGGCTGGGACATTTTCTTGAAAATCTTCGTGACGCATCTTTGAAATACTAAAACGCAAATACCAAGTTTGGTATTTATCCGGCATTTCGTTTTTGAGTTATGCCTTTCACTGACAAAAACACACGGACATGTTTCAAAATATCTGATGTTTTACACTCACATGACTTTCTCTACTCTTGTACAAACTATTTTTACAAGCGCATATGCTTATGTTAATCAGATATCGAGATGTTAAGCTTATTGCTAATTTTCTTGTAGATGCAAGGAGAATTGGTTGGCTTTAAACGATAGTCAAATATTTTAAGAGCTGGTTGCTATGTGGAGTATTCCATTCTCGTTGCATTACCAGGACAAAAAAAGAAAACAAAAAAAAAAGAAAAAAAGAATAACGAATTCTCATTTGAGAAAAAGTATAAGTATTGGAAAATTTAAGGGAATAACAAGCAATATCTCGAAACAGGGTCATTCAACAAAAAAAAATGTATATGACATAAATTGTGTATATTAACGCGATCTACATTTTTTGTGCAGTAAAATTTTGTCTATCTCTTATGCTTTACCAGTTATGTAAAAGCCGTTCACAATGAAGAATGTTTCGGAGACATTCCCAGAAAATTTAAGATATACATTTTATTTGTCATAAAGTATCTTAAATATATGATACTTTAATCAAAAACTTTAGAGCCATTTCTGAGAAAATTAAAGTTTTCGAAAAGTGTTCCATGTAAAGGGTAACCTGGGGTGGGGGATTTTCTTGAAAACCTTCGTGTCGCATCTCTGGAAGATACTGAACCTAAATACCAAGTTTGGTGTTTATCCGACTCTACGTTTCTGAGTTATGCTGTTCACAGACAGACACACACACACAGGCACACACACGGACATGTTTCCAAAAATGCTTTTTTTGGATTAAGGGGGCCTCAAAACATATATTTCCTGTGAAATCTTGGTATCGAATTTTTGGGTGGAATAAAATACTTCCCTCACTTACTCTACGTTGTAGATATATAGGTAACACTATGTGGTGAAAGATTTGTAAAGGTACACGTATAAGAAAGTGGAACAGGAGAAAACTATTTGCATATATACGTCCGTCCATTGTCCGCAAACAGTGGTCTTCATGTTAGATCTGTGTAGTTACCGTTTTATATCACCGCTAGGCAAACTAAAGGTTCCAAAGGACACTTTTTATTTGCCACGTAAACAGTGCGAGTGCCTTCAATATTTGCTTGTTCCCTCAAGGCATGTTTGCTGCCAGCTTTAAATTATGTACTTTAGGCCCTCCTAGGAAGTCAGTCGCGAACTAGAATAAAATATTTCGGAGGGGAATTCAATATAATATGTGAACCTAAGTAAACTAATAAAGAACACTGCAGAAACTGAATTTATTTGGGAGAAGTGAATAGTTCATTTAATTTGAGACACGATACGAAGATTTTTATGCATTCCCCCACTACAAACTACCTTTTACATCGCAAAAGCTCGTTTCTTTTTTATTTTCTCAAAAATTTCATTAACGATTTTGATTAAAGTACCATTATATTTAAGATATTTACGTCCCAAATAAAATTTATATCTCGTATTTTCAGGGAACAGCCTATGAAGTTTGGAAGGAATGTCGTATAATATAGTTTGAGGCAGTATTTTATATCACAACACTGTGAATGCCAGAGTGATTGTAGTGTGAATTATTATTATTGTATACTCAGGATTTTAGATGTTTGTTAGCCATAAGCATTGTTAGGAAATAAGTTTATACGGCCTCACTGAAACTGACAATAGAAGTGGGTAACAATAAACCGACTGACAATAAAAGTGGGTAACAATAAAAAGAGAGGTGAGTTGTTTATCACTAAGAAGAGACAAACAAATGACGTCAGGGTAGCGTCCCTTTCTTTAGAAATGGAGGGAATATCTTCCCTAGAGTATATATGTTAGTAGTAGTGATTGGCTGACAAAACAGACGCTAATGTTGGCGCGATGTGGTAACAATAGCAGCTCTATTATAATGTTTAGGCATTTCGAGGTGAAGGAGTATATATTTTCGAGCTTTAAGCAAGTTTCACGCAGTTCTAAGGAATCTCTCGCGAGGTACACATCACGCAGTTCTAAGAAATCTCTCGTGAGATGCATGTCATACAGTTTGGAAGAATCTCTCGTCGCAGTGTTAGTTACAAAATGTGAAGTACGCGGCAACTAATACGACAGTAATTACATTTGGAAATACCACAGTTTCAGTCAGGCGTGTATAAAGATTAAAGATGTGAATTGTTAATTAAGTGTGACGGCAATAAAAGTGTAAAAACAAATTATTTTATCAGTGTTATCTTTTAGCAACAACTCTTTTCCGTTTACACGCCCTGCTCAGGGATACTTGCTTAACTGAGTAATAATAGCTAGCCGGAGGACAAAAAATACAAATTTTAAACTAATAAAACAATAACAGGCGCCCAGCAAATAAGATAACACGAGCCGATTACTGCGACAAGTTTACAGAAGCTATATAAAAATAAACAATAATGAGTAGAGAAAGTCATGTGAATGTAACACGCTATAACATTTTTTACATTGGCATCCTAAGTTCTATGTTAATTTGCTACATGTTCTAAAATATCTAGAGTAACAAGGAATTGAAGTTTTTACTAGTAAATCACGAATCCATTAAAAAATGAGAGTAGTAAAATCTGTGTACACAGTTATATTGTGATATTTGTGAAAACAGAAAATAAATATAATAGTAGTAGTGGTGCTAATAGTAATGACAATAACAACCCTCTGTTCACGGATTATGAATGTCTGCTGTTCCAAATTCGGGTTTCTTTCCATCTTCATTGTTTATTATTTCAGTCGTTTAATGCTTATAACTAGGTTTGTAATCTTGGGAATCAAAAACAAAAGATGACTGCGGTACTGATATACAAACCAGTTCACTCTACCTACTGGGATAAACACACACAATCGCACTCGTACTCACCGTCGAGGGCCGGGTAACCTAATAGCGATCCGTGAACTTGCTAGAGATTAGGAGCTTGCTTATAACACAATTTTGGGAAGCGGATTTTGTCCATTTTTACTTTCTCTACTACGTATAGTTAGTAGGGGAAGTATTGTATTCCACCCAAAAATTCGATACCGAGATTCCACCGGAAATACAAGTTTTGAGACCCCCTGAATCCAAAAAAAGCATTTTTGGAAACATGTCCGTGTGTGTGTGTGTCTGTGTCTGTGTGTCTCAGAACAGCATAACTCAGAAACGAACAGTCGGATAAATACCAAACTTGGTATTTAGGTTCAGTATCTTCCAGAGATGCGACACGAAAGTTTTCAAGAAAATAGCCCCACCCCAAACTACCCTTTACATGGAACATTTTTCGGAAATTTTAATTTTCTCAAAAATGGCTCTAATGATTTTGATTAAAATATCATATGTTTAAGATATTTTTATGACAAATGAAATGTATATCTTGAATTTTCTGGGAATGTCTCCAAAAGTATTCTACATTGTGAACGACTTTTGCATAACTGGTAAACCATAAGAGATAGACAAAATGTTACTACACAAAAAATGTAGATCGTGTTAAAATACACAATTTATGTTATAAAATGTTTTGTTGAGTGAGCCATTTTCGAGATATTGCTTGTAATTCCCTTAAATTTTCCAATACTTATACTTTTTCTCAAATGGGAATTCGTTATTGATTTCTTTTTTCCTGGTAATACAAACAGAATGGAATGCGCTACATAGTAACCAGCGCTTAAAATATTTGACTATCGCTTAAAACCTACCATATTCCCCTTGCATCTACAAGAAAATTAGCAATAAGATTGACATCTCGATATCTCGATTAACATGAAGCATATTGAAAATAAGCGTTTGTAATAATAGTTTGTACAAGAGTAGGGAAAGTCATGTGAGTGTAACACATCAGATTTTTTCTTGTGTTTTCTCCATTTTCTTCTATGCTGATTCATTTTCTGAATTTCGGAAACTATTTCAAGTTATACTTTGCCTATCCAACTCTCAAGCACCTAATTTCAACTACAAGACATGGATGTTACTTCAATCCTTTCTCATTGTCACTCTTCTTGACAATACGTCCATCTTGAAACATCATTGTATTATAGTATATTTAGTGCTTTCTTGTTCTTCTCTTATTGTCTCACAAATAAGATGAAATTTACTACTTTAATCACTAAATTTCCATTAAAATATGCTGCGTTTTAAAGAATTAAAGTTATTCCTTCTAATACAGTATTATTTAAAACTATTTTGGTTTGAATTAAGCACTTTCCATAAAATATATAGTAACTTGGCTTGGGAAAGACAATCGAGCTGGTTGGCTCAGGCGGTTACGTCTGTGGCCCACATGCGGGAGGAGTTGGGATCGGTCCCCGTGACCGGCCTTCCTGACCTATGGTTTTTTTAGGGTTTTCCCAGGTCGCCAGGCAAATGCCGGGAAGGATTCTCACATCTCCGAATTTCTTGTCTCTCATTTTCGTCACCATTTTCACTTCAGCTCATCTTTCATCCTTTGGTCTCTTTCAGGGTTGGAAGTGTCGGAGATGGTGTTTCGGTGCAGAGTGGCAGAAGAAAAGGATCCGTCTTCGTCCCTCGGCCGAGGTATCCGAATCACCTTGAGGAGCTGGTGGGGTCTCTGGTCTCCGGGAGTCTCTATCTGGATACTTAGGAACCCTACCCTTCCTGTGCCGTCAATTCTGGTTCCGGCCGCCCGGTGTCTGCTCTCGCCTCATCCTTCCTCCCGAGTAGCCTCCGTAGCCAATCGAATCCAGATGGGAGAGATCCAAAAACAAAGCAGTCACTCATTTTACTCTAGTATAAATTCATTTCTCTAAAATGGATGGATTACGACGTATCTATAGTGATAATTCGTGTCACGTTAGACCACCATTTACACTAATGTGCATCTAACTCCTAACTCCAACCTGCCGCCCTTCATCGACGCAGTTCATATGTGGTCGACTATCTAATCCCTTTTTAGCCTTTATTTGCATTACAGAAATTTGAGGTTATGTGGATATAGAATTTGGTTTCCTCAGTTGAAGTATTTGTGTTAGCTAGTTGGGGAAAGTATATCTCATACCAATGAATATACTCCAGGGTTCTGAAGATAATAAAATGTTTGCGACAAATTTTCAACAAATTTCGATGCTACAAAGGTCGCATTTAATGCGTTATATATGTTTTCATTTTTGGTTCACATTATGAATTATCTATTTTTTTTTACTTTCTATACTATTTAGGCAGAGGAAATTTTGGTATTCCATCACCCAAAATATGAATATAAACTGAAATAAAAATGAAAAATTAAAAAAAAACGAATAAAAATGTGCATTTTTAGAAAACGAAATCGTTGTACCGAGCGGGATGGCTTAGGCGGTTACATCTGTGACCCGCATTCGGGAGGTCTCGGGTTCAAATTTCGTGGGCCGACCAATCTGATTGAGGTTTTTTCGTAGTTTCCCTCAGCCGCTAAGGTAAATATCGGATTGGATATTTAATACCACGACCCGAAGTTCCACCTTAAGTCTAAAACAATAGTAAAAATGAAAAATAGGTGGTAATAGGGAATGCTGTGCTATCTATCCATAAACAATGAAAGCAGGCAGATTGGACAGCACCCTAACGCCTCCGCACGCTATGCGCTAGAGTCTCTGTGGACACGTGACGAAGCAGGATGGCATGGTTACAGGGATGAGACCTAGAAGGCTAACTGTCCGCCTTTGTATATGAAAGCGGCAGTTAGACTGGACGGCACTCTAATGCCATCTGCATGGCACAAGCAGAAGATCCAGTTGCTACGCGACGACAAAGCGGGTGGTTACAGGGATGGGACCTAGAAGGCTAACTGTCCACCGCATCTCCATCTAAGAGTTATCCACAAACAGCTCCGATATGACCGTGTAGTTAAAGTGACGTAAAACAAATAGAGTAATAACAATAATAAAGTTATTGTGTAAATAGCCATAACTAAACAAAAGACGTGACGAATTTCAGATTTCATCGGAAGGATGTAGGGCAAAGATTTAAATGGAATACTCCTCAACCCGGACAACCTTTTGTATGAAAATATTATGCAGTTTATTATTTTATAAATTAAACTCCGATGTTGGTTGAATATCACATATTTATGTTATAATGAAAATTTCTGCAGGTAGCTTATCAAACTATGAATTTTCTGTAATTGAGAAACCATTAGAGATAGACAAAATTGCTGTTTATTTCAGAAAATACCTTATGTAAAATAACGTTTACATAAATTATTTTTGTAGCATAACTAGTTTCGAAATATTTGTTGTACCTTTTAATTTCTCCTAGGTTGAAATTTTCTTTGGTAAAAAATTGCGGTTCTGTTCTTTTCTGTCTAGGTTTTTACTCAAAAGTTTCTGATATAAAAATTGACTGTGTTTATTCATTTTACATGTGACAACTGCGATTTGTTCGACCAATCGCTTATTGTTAGTCACGTGAAATCGAAGGCAGAATCACTCTTTGTAATATACCCAGTAACACATGTGAGTTGGCAATGGATAGAGAAAAACTTATGCGAGTGTTAAACCAGACTTTTTCCTACTTTTTCTGGATTTAATTTCTGATTCCAAATAGTTCGCATTGATTTGATGTCCGTGGTTCAGTGATAATGCACTGTCGATCAAAGAGGTTTCCTTTTGTTCTGTTCATTAAAAAGAGCCTGTGCGGTTTGCTTCGTTCTTTTGTTTTTACTTTTGTGTCCCGGTACACAGAAAACTCTCATTTTCAACAGCCTTTTATTCCTCCCTTTTTGTATTGATACTCGGAATGAACAGTCAGCTCGATGCAAGTTCTTCAGGCGTGTTGTCATTCATTGGAGTTTAGTCAATGCAAAATAGTTTTTTTCCTAGGACTTTGGTGTCCTATGCTGTGCGTTAGAGCTTTGGAACGATGTATAATTAACAACGAAGAGCAATTTGCTCATGAGTTACCTGCATTTTAGAGTTGGTAAAGCGCTCGCTAGAAAACTCCTAAAAAAATCTGATGTGTTACACTTTACATCACTTCCTCTACTCTTGTACAAACTATTTTCACAAACGCTTATTCTCCATATGCTTCATGTTAATCGAGATATCGAGGTGTTAATGTTATTGCTAATTTTCTTGTAGATGCAAGGGGAATTGGTAGGCTTTAAGCGATAGTCGAATATTTTAAGAGCTAGTTGCCATGTGGTTCTCTTTGCATTACCAGGACAAAAAAAATGAATGAGCAATTCCCATTTGAGAAAAAGTATAAGTATTGGAAAGCTTAAGGGAATAACAAGGAATATCTCGTAAATGGTTCACTCAACAAAACAAAAAATATATAAATGACATAAGTTGTGTATTTAACGCGATCTACATTTTTGTGTAGTAAAATTTTGTCTATCTCTTATGGTTTACGAATTATCCAAAAGTCGTTCACAATGAAGAATACTTTTGGAGACATTCCCAGAAAATTCAAGATATACGTTTTATTTGTCATGAAATTATCTTAAATATATGAGATTTTAATCAAAATCGTTAGAGCCATTTTTGAGAAAATTAAAATTTTCGAAAAAGTTCCATGTAAAGGATAATCTGAGGAGGGGGGATTTTCTTGAAAACCTTCGTGTCACAAGTTTAGTGTTTATCCGACTGTTCGTTTCTGAGTTATGCTGTTCACAGACACACACACAGACATGATTCCAAAAATGCTTTTTTTGGATTCAGGGGGTCTCAAAACATACATTTCGGGAAATCTCGGTATCGAATTTTTGAGTGGAATACATTACTTCCCCTACTTACTATACGTGGTAGAGTAAGTAAAAATTTAAACCAAGGAATATCATATGATAGAAAATTATAGAAGGGACTGACGTTGACACGGCACATTTCACTTCTTCCCTCATGCTGTGAGATAGGAAAAAATTGGTCAGTTGTGTGCATGCTGTTTTGAAGCTTTAATTTCTAGCATTTGTTTACTAAAAAAACATGTCGCTAGAAATGAAGCTTACTTTATTTCCCCACATATCACCTAAGTTATTTAAGCATTTATCATATATATATATGTATATATATATGTATATATATATATATATATATATATATATATATATATATATAGCCCAGCTTTAGAATTCCCGAGTTCCAGTTGGCTGCCACCAGCTATTAATCCAAGATGGATGGACACAATTTCACTACGAAAAGAACGAGGCATGTTTGGGAAAGAAATTCTTAGCTAATCTAGGGTTACACGTCTGTTTTTTACGATTTTGTTGTTCACTTGATTCTTCAAATCATCTGTGATCAGTGACGATCATGCGGGTCGAGTTTCGCCATACACATTTGTTGGTCCATTTTAGAACGTTTCACAC
This sequence comes from Deroplatys truncata, assembly GCA_030765065.1. Lineage (NCBI taxonomy): Eukaryota > Metazoa > Arthropoda > Insecta > Mantodea > Mantidae > Deroplatys > Deroplatys truncata. The sequence continues at coordinate 183,367,890 of CM060986.1, forward strand.
CACTTTCTCAAATTTCTTTGGTTCATGACTGCATCACTTCTTTATTTTAAGGCTATTTTCTGCAGTTTAATCTCAGTCGGTGGGAACTTGTATCACAATTGAACCTTTGAACAAACACAGAATGCACAATAACAACTGTTTCGCCTGGCGCTCGCAAAAACTTAGAGAAGATGTCGAGGAAACTATTCGACCTTGGATAGAATCCCGACAGTGATCAGCGCAGTAGGAATGCGCAAAAGTCATTACTTCCTCACATCTCAGATTACTATAGCCATACTATAGCTGTAAACAATTCGATGTTTTTTTATACAATGTTTAATATAATGAAGAATATCACTATCTGTTGCTATCTAATTTCTGTACATTTTATGATGTCTAAGATTCTCTATTTTTACTATTATATTTCGAATTATCTTACGGTCTGTATACATTAAATTCCTGTCAAATTTCTATTTATAGAACCCTTCCCGTACCGCCGTTAACAATTAAATTAAATTGAGTTTTGGAAAGGTAGAATCAGATGACTGAAAAATTCAATGCTATATCCGGGATTTGAACCACGGATCTCCTGGTCTCCGTCCGGTTGCTCTAACCACTGAGCTACCATGTCAACATGCCGGTAAGACATTAAATTCCCCAACTGATTCGCATTTTTCCCGGTAAACCATAAGATCTCAAATTGTATTGAGATGACACACCCCAATGGCGACTTACAATGTTGTAAGTACTTTAAGTCCCGGGCTTCATAGTTTCAACCACTATTAGGTCAATTAATGGGATTAATTGTTACTCCACACAAGCAGTGTGTTGGACAAGGTTGGAAAGGTAGAATTAGACGACTGAAAAATTACGGGAATTTCCGTGGTTCAAATCGCGGCTATGTCATTGAATTTTTCAGTCATTTGATTCTACCTTTCCAACATATGGCTTGTGTGGAAGAACTATTAGTTCCATAAATTGAGTTTTATTTATGGACCCTCTTTAACTGCTGTGGTCCTTACCGTCCAATTCTATATTGAGCGTGAAAGATTGGTAATTTTGCTCAGAGGCCTCTTTATTAGGCTTGAGGTTCTTTTACGTGCCATAAATTTACGACATGGGACCGCCGGCTTTATTTCCCTTCCGAAGAATGCCATGCTAAGGATTTTTACGCCTGAAAATAATCCATCGCCATCCGCCCGATTTGAACCCGCGAGCTCGGGAACTAGAACCGTATGCTGTGATAGTAACAGCGGGAAAGTAGCATACTGAACATTTGCCATCTCTATTATTTACGCATCCTTCTGTGATGGAGACAGAGGATGCAGCGGTCGTGCGGTGGACATTAGCCCGCTATGTCTGTCGCGCAGGATTATAAATAAAGCATTTTTGTATGTATCCGTAGTTTGAAGCTAAAAGATTTGCTCTTTCTGCTAGAGGACTAACGCAGATATAATCTTGAGTTGGCGCTTTGTAAGACAGAAGGAATCCTTATATAGGGTCTTTCAACAAGAGTGTCCTATCTTTGAACTTAAGCTAAACACGTTCTATGAATGAGAGAGGTTTATTCCTTTTTGTTATTTTGGAACATAAATAATGTCATTACGTGTGGAAGAGAACATCACTTAAGTGACCGCCACGACTTCGTTGGGTTGCGCGTATACGGTTGACCCAATTTTCAATGACAGAAGAACGTAAATTAGGTCCAACTTCACGAATAACACGCGTGATGTAATTCATAAGATCATTTACTGTTTCTGGCTTGTTGACATAAACTCGAGATTTAACATAACCCCACAAGAAGTAATCCAACGACGTTAAATCACATGACCTCGGGGGACAGTTAACATCACCACCACCGAAATGATGAAACCTCTGAACTTCTCCTTCAAAAGGATCGATTGTTTAGAGAGCAGTATGGCATGTGACACCATCTTGCTGGAACCAGATGTTTCCGAGATCCATACCATCCAATTGAGGCCAAACATGGTCCCGTATAAGAGCCCGGTATCTTTCTCCATTGACAGTTACAGCTTCTCCATCTTCATCTTGGAAAAAATATGAACCAATGATTTCACCATTCCAAAATCCACACCACACAGTAACCTTTTGGGGATAAAGTGGTCGTTCTTGAATCTGCATTGGATTGTGATTGCTCCAATAGCAGCACTTTTGTTTGTTAACACAACCATTCATCCAAAAGTGGGCTTCGTCGCTGAAGATAATTTCGACAAAAATCCGGGTCAGCTTCCAATCGCTCCATAACCCAGTCAGCGAATACACGGCGCAACCTATGGTCGTTGGGCTTTAGTTCTTGAGTTAACACCATTTTTAAGCGTGAAACCTCAAGTGCAGATGCAGAATTCGCCAAGTTGTGGTCGGCGAAAGCCCCAATTCTTGCGCTCGACGAGCAATTGATTTGTTTCAGTTCTCGGTACACTCACACGAACGACGCCTATGTTTTCGTTGGAGCGCTTACATGGATTACGTACAGGCGTTCTTTGATCGCTGAAAGAACCACTTCTTTCAAATTTATGGATCAAACGCCGAATCGTTCTCTCGCAGGGACGATTATGCACACCATAAACTTCACGCAATACATGGAAGGTTTGGCGAACAGATGATCCATTTTGATAATAAATTTTCACAATTTCTACGCGTTGCTGAATGTTGTAACGTTCCATGGCTATTTGTCAATAATAACTGTAAATACATGAAAAATATGACTGCTGTAACTCAATAACAACGACAGCTATCACATGTTAAAGATAGGACACTCTTCTTGAAAGACCTTTTATCTTATTTAAGCTCCTCTTCCTTTTTCTCGTCGCGTCCTTCGTGGTTTGGACCTTTTAACCCGTTTTGGCTCCTTGCTGTTCTAATAGGTTGATCAAAAGGTAATATAACAGTTACTTTGTAGTAGTTACAATACTACAGCGGATAGAAAGTAGCCATTTACTAAGTAATGCACTCAGAATTAATGGGGACAGAACTACATACAATGCGTTTGCTTAGGTCTATGTTAAACAAGAGAAGTCACTTGTTGACGATCCTGAAGTTATATAGGCATTTCATACTGACATAAATCAACAATATCAGGTTTTTGCTAGTATGGATCAGGTAGGTAATTGCACTTAGCTATCCTTTATTGCGTTTGTAAGTTTATTAGTAATGACTCCATATAGAAATTCTATGGCTTGAATTATTTACTTTCTCTACTACGTATAGTAAGTGGGGGAAGTATTGCATTCCACACAATAATTCGATACCAAGATTTCACAGGAAATACATGTTTTGAGGTGCACTGAATGCATATAAAGCATTTTTGGAAACACACACGGACATGTTTCCATAAATTCTTTATATGCATTCAGTGCACCTCAAAACATGTATTCCTGTGAAATCTCGGTATCGAATTTTTGTGTGGAATGCAATACTTCCCCTACTTACTATACGAGTACGTAGCAGAGAAAGTAAAACCGTCCGTGTGTATGTCAGTGTGCCTGTGAACAACATAACTCAAAAACAGAAAGTCGGATAAATACCAAACTTGGTATTTAGGTTCAGCATCTATCAAAGAGGCGACAAGATGATTTTAAAGAAAATTCCTCCACACCAGACTAACCTTTACCTGGAACATTTTTCGAAAAGTTTAATTTTCTCAAAAATAGTTTCAACGATTTTGATTAAAGCATCACACATTTAAGATATTTTCATAACAAATAAACCCAATTTTTATCCTGAATTTTCTGGGAATGTCCCCAAAAGTCGTCTTCTTTCTAAAAGGTTTTTGCTTAACTGATAAACCGTAAGACATAGACATTTTTCTACACAAAAATTAGAGCTCGTTAAAGCACACAATTTATGGCATATACTCTTGTTTGTGGAGTGAAACATTTCCGAGATATCAATTGTTATTTGTTTGAATTTTCCCATACTTATACTTCTTCTCAAGTGAGAATTCGTTATTCGTTTTTTTCTGGCCTGGACATGCAAAGAGAATGGAATGCCCCACATAGCAACCAGCTCTTAAAAGATTTGACTATCACTTAAAACCTACCACATTCCCCTTGTAGCCACAGAAAATTAGCAATAAGATTACAATCTCAATATCTCGATTAACATGAAGTAGATGGAGAATAACCGTTAGTAAAAATGGTTTGTACAAAGGTAGAAAACGTCATGTAAGTGTAACACATCAGATTTGTTCTTCTACATTAAGTGTTTGTCAGGTTTCCGTTTTTTGCCTTATGTAAAATTCAAAGGGAATGAAGAGGACTTCGCAAGTTGTCTACAGAAAATTTAGGAAGTATATTTTATTATTGTGTGAATATCTAAAACATATAATATTTTAATCAAACGTTTTAGTGTCATATTTGTTAAATAATTGTTACCTTGAAAGCTGTGTCTGAGGTTGAGGAATTTAGTGAAAATCTTCAAAGATAGAATTTAAATATAAAATTATCTATTGATTATTCATTTTTGAGTTGTGCCCTTCATAGGCACATAGTCACATACAAGAACCTTTTTTTAAAAAAATTAGTTATATCTAATTCACATGGGTTTCTCAACTCAATCTCCTACTTTTCATTGAAAGGCATTTACTTCTATTTATTGTTGATCGAGATAAACTTCCATTACGCATTTTCCCTATCATTATAGGTACCTATAAGAAGGATACAGTAAGTCAAAGCGATATTTTGATTCTTAAAAAGCTGATCGCTACATAATGACGTTGGAATTCCATGCTATTTGCATGATCACAAGAAAACGCGATTAACGACTTACCACTTGATAAAAGCACAAGTACCTACGTGAAAATTCAAACCAACAACAAAGAATATCTTGCAAACGGTTAGCGTTACAAAATATTTTATTTTATATTAATAATTGTTCGATTTCACCAGAGCTACATTTTGAAAGTCGTAAGTTTTTTGTGGAGATTTCATGGTTAAACAGTTATACAAAAATCTAATGTGATACATTCACATGGCTTTCTCTACCCTTTATCGCTTATTGGTATTATACAAATTTTTCTTACTCAAACTTATTGTGCTATCCATTACATTTTAATCCAAATGCACCTTTGCAGAAATGGCTACATTACACATTTCATTATAGATAAAAGGAGAACAGCGATAGTCAAATGTTTAAGAACTGGACGCTACATGCTGGCCTTAAAATTTCATACTGTTTGCATCCAGTCACGAGAAACAACTGAAAATCAATGGCACTTAAGGACAAATTATTTAACAACTCGAAACATTAACAATGGGTATCTTGGAAATGGCTGATGTTACAAAAACTATTTCAAATAAATTGTGTGTTTTAAAGAAATCTACATTTCTGTGCAGTACGTTTTCGACTATCGCTTTAACGTTTACCAGTTTTTTAAAATGATACAAAATTCTTTCCGAATTAAGAGTATTCCATAGACAATTCCCCGAAAATTCAAGATATATATGTTATTTATCATGTAGATATATTTCATATATGGTGTATTAATCAAAATCGTTAGAGTATTGTTTAGAAACTAAAAATGTTCGAAAAAAGTTCCATTTAAAGGGATGTTTGGGGTGGGGGAATTTTGTTTAAAATCTTCATGATATTTGAAATATATTGAACCTAAATACCAAGTTTGGTGTTTATCCGACTTTTCGTTTTTGAGTTATCGAGTTCTCAGTCACACAGACACACATATGGACATGTTTAAAAAATGCTTTATTGGGATTCAGGGGCTTCAAAACATGCGTTTGCGCTGAAATCCCGATATTGAATTTTTGGGTAGAATGCAATACTACCCCTATTTACTATACGTAGTAGGGAAAGTAGAAAACATACAAAATTACTTCCGAATGAAGAGGACTTCACTATTCGCAGAAAATTCAAGATATTGTGATTTGTCATGAAAATATCTTAATGTACGGTGTTTTAATCAAAATGGGCAATTCTGAGAAAATAAAAAAAAAACCAAACGCTTTCCACGTAAAGGGTAGTTTCAGGTCCTTGTGTAACACGCCTGGAAGATGCTGAAACTTAAATACCTAATTTGGACTCATCGTTTTTCAGTTATGGTGTACACAGACACACACACCTATTTTTAAAATGTTGTTTTATTAAGGGGACCTTAAAACATCCATTTTAGGTAAAATCTTGGTATATAAAATTATATACCGAGATATCACGAAAATGGGTGGAATACAATAGGTACCTTCTCCACTTATTAAGTACATGGTAGATTAAGTAGAGGAAGTAAAAATGCTTACTACGTAAAGTATGGGAAGTATTGCATTCCACCCAAAAATTCTATACCGAGATTTTACCAGAAATACATGTTTTGAGACCTCTTGAATCCAGAAAAAGCACTTCTGGAACAAGGTCCGCGTGCGTGTCTGCGATTGAACAGCATAACTCAAAAACGAAAATTCAAATAAATAGCAAACTTGGTATTTAGGTGCAGTATCTTTCAAAGATGCCAAACAAAGATTTTCAACAAAATCCCCCAACCCCATACTACCCTTTACTTGGAACATTTTTCGAAACTTTTGATTTTCTCAAAAATGCCTCTAAGGATCTTTATTAAAATATCCTATTTAACATATTTTATTGACAAATAAAATGCATATCTTGAACTTTCTGGGAATATCCCCAAAAGTCCTCTTCTTTCTGAATGGCTTTTGCATAACCTGTAAACCGTAAGAGACAGACAAAGTTTTACTACAAAAAATGTATATTTTGTTAAAACACACAATTTAATTTTTTTGTCGAGCGAAACATTTCCGAGATATTCCTTGTTATTTGTTTAAATATTCTGATATACTTTTTTAGTTGGGAATTCCTTATTTGTTTTTTATATCCTGGACATGCAAAGAGAATGAAATGCTCCACATAGCGACCAGTTCTTAAAAGATTTGACTAGCTTAAAGCCTACCATATTCCGCTTGCACCTACAAGAAAATTAGCAATAAGATAGTTTCTACAAATGTTTATCTCGATTAATATGAAGTAGGTGAAGAACAAGCGTCTGTAAAAATAGTTTTTGCAAGAGTAGACAAAGTCATGTAAGTGTAATACATCGATTTTTTTATTCCAGGATTCTATATATCCGGAAAAATGTTCATATAGAAAGCTGCCTCGGCTTATCACTGGTAATCATTCCCAAGAGTAGTAAAGCTATGGAATTAATTGCTGAGAAAGAGAAAAGATATAAAGTTTCAGGATATCATAATTAACAACTTGAGAAGACAACGGTGACATTTTCACTTAAGAGTGCGTGAAATACTTGAGATAACGTCATGAAATGATGAGATGATGAGAAGTCACTCAAGAAATTTGAGTGGCATTTGCAAGATGTTGCTGTTTTAATATTTCAGTTTTTAGAAGACATACTTTACATTTTTTTCTGCGCTCTGCAAGGAAAATCTCTTCTGAAACAATATCTTGCAGGAATTTTAGCAGCTTGCTTGAGAAACGTTGATGGGAACGTGTGTTCAGGTTCTCGTAGGCACCACCTGCCCCACCCTGTTCCCATGCAGGAAAAAGAGCAGTTGTTGTTAGCAGATGGGATCGAAATCTGTCAGACGTTCTCAAGAACAACGCCACCAAGGGAAAGAACTAGTCTGGACAATGGTTTCCTCCAACAAGATGTAAACCACACTCTTAGGGGAGATGCAAACTTCGTTACTCTGTACCCAGCGGCAATTTTCAACAGAGAACATTGTTTTCATTTTTAAATTAATTCAACTGATACAAGGCCTGTTTGTTCAGAATGTTGTCTTATGTAGTAAAGTGAAATATCTGACATGAATGTTTTTCGAACGGGTAATTATGATTAATAGGAATCATATTAAATAAATAATTATTGGTTGTTATATTAGTAATACAATTCTCTCAGCGATAGACGGTTTTTTTCTGACAACACTTTTTACTTTCTCTACTACGTATAGTAAGTAGGGGAAGTATTGTATTCCACCCAAAAATTCGATACCGAGATTTCACCGGAAATACATGTTTTGAGGCCCGCTCAATACAAAAAAAAGCATTTTTGGAAACATGTCCGTGTGTATGACTGTGTGTCTGTGAACAGCATAACTCAGAAACGCACAGTCGGATAAACACCAAACTTGGTATTTAGGTTCAGTATCTTCCTGAGATGCGACACGAAAGTTTTCAAGAAAATCACCCCACTCCAGACTACCCTTTACATGGAACATTTTTCGAAAATTTTAATTTTCTCAAAAATGGCTGTAACGATTTTGATTAAAATACCATATGTTTAATATATTTTCATGACAAATAAAATGTATATCTTGAATTTTCTGGAATGTCTCCAAAAGCATTCTTCATTGTGAACGACTTTTGCATAACTGGTAAACCATAAGAGATAGACAAAATTTTACTGCACAAAAATGTAGATCGCGTTAAAATACACAATATATGTCATATACATTTTTTTGTTGGGTGAACCATTTTCTAGATATTGCTTGTTATTCCCTTAAATTTTCCAATACTTATACTTTTTCTCAAATGGGAATTCGTTATTCTTTTTTATTGTCCTAGTAACGCAAAGAGAATGGAATACTCCACATAGCAACCAGCTCTTAAAATATTTGGCTATTGCTTAAAGCCTACCAATTCCCCTTGCATCTAAATGGAAAATTAAGCAATAAGATTAACATCTCGATTAACATGAAGCATACGGAGAATAAGCGTTTGTAAAAATACGTAGTTTATACAAGAGTAGAGAAAATCATGTGAGTGTAACACATCAGATTTTTTTATCTTCTCTACCTTTTAGGTGCCTTCGTATTCGATCCTAAACTTGGATATTTAGTTTTCATCGCAAACAGACGTTTTGTTGACCCTCGCACTTGATAAAGGCTTTTAGAGAAATCTAATGTGTACATTCAATTACATTTTCTAGACACCATCGATAGCTTCTAAAAACAATTCTTACAAAGGCTTATTACTTTCTCTACTACGCATAGTATATAGGGGAAGTACTGCACCCAAATATTTGATACCGAGATTTCTCCGTAAATACATGTTTTTAGGTGCCCCGAATCCAAAAAAGGCACTTTTAGGAAACGATCTCTTTGTGTGTGACTGTAAACAGCATAACCCAAAAACGAAAAGTCGTATAAATACCAAACTTGGTATTTGAGTTTCCCATCTTCCAAGAAAGGTTTTCAAGAAATTCCTCCACCCGAGACTACCCTTTACATGGAACACTTTACAAAAATTTAAGTTTTCTAAAAATGGCTGTAACGAGTTTAATTAAACTATCACATTTTAAGATATTTTCATGGCAAATGAAATGTATATTTTGAATTTTCTGGGAATGTTCCCAAAAGTCCTCTTCTTTCTGAATGACTTTTGCATAAATGATAAACCGTAAGATATAGACAAAACTTTACTCTACAAAAAATGTAAATCTCGTTAAAACACACAATTTACGACATATACATTTTTTTTGTCCAGTGAACCATTTCCGAGACATTCCTTGTTATTTTTTTGAATTTTCCATTACTTATACTGTTTCTCAAATGGGAATTCAATATTCGTTTTTTATATCCTGGACATACAAAGAGAAATGGAATGCTTCACTGTAACCAGCTCTTAAAATATTTGACTATCGCTTAAAGCCTGCCATATTTCGCTTGAACCTGCAAGAAAATTAGCAATGAGATAGTTTCGGCAAATGTTTATCTCGATTAACATGAAGTAGATGGAAAATAAACGTTTGTAAAAATAGTTTGTACAAGAGTGGAGAATGTGAGTGCAACACATCAGACTTTTTTCTACCTATTTCATGTTAATCGAGTCAAACGTTTCTTTATTACACATTGCGTCGTAGGCTGAAGCGATAGTCAACTCTTTATAAAGGGGTCGCTATATAGTGACCTTAAAATGCCATACTGTTTCCATGATATCACAGGAAACAACTGTGGAAATGACTAAATATTGGAAAATTCAAACCTACAGCAAAAGATAGCTGACCTCGTAGTTCAGTCAGTAGAGTAACTGTCTGCTGTGGGAGAGATCCGGAGTTCGATTCCCGGATGGGTGGAATTTTTCTCTAACCAAGATTATTCCCAATCCTCCCCAGAGGAAGTATGAATGAAAGTGTGAATGTGTTGGTGATATAACGAGTAAAACCCAAGTTACCGAAATCCAACGACAAGCAAGTACGAGTTAAAATCATTGTTTATAGGCAATAATATGTTCCAAAGGAACATATTATTGCCGATAAGACCACTGTAGTTAAAGGCGGGGTATAAATGAAACTATAAATCTTATGTTTTGTATTTACATGGCTTTCTCTACTCTTGTAAAACTATTTTTACAAACGCTTATTCTCCATCTACTTCATGTTAATCGAGATAAACATTGCAGAAACTATCTTATTTGCTAATTTTCTTGTACATACAAGCGGAATATGATAGGCTTTACGCGATAGTCGAATGGCTGGAAAGAAGTTGTTTTAAGAGCAGGTTGCTATGTGGAGCATTTCATTGTCTTTGCATCTCCAGGTCATAAAAAAAACCAATAACGAATTCCCACTTGAGAAAAAGTATAAGTATTGGAAAACTGAAACAAATTGCAAGGAATACCTCGAAACGGTTCACTCCACGACAAAATGTATATGACATAAATTGTTTGTTTTAACGAGCTCCATATTTTTTGTGTAGTAAACACAAATTTATGCAAAGTCCATTCATAAAGAAGAGAACTTTTGAGTACACTCCCAGAAAATTAAAGATATACATTTATTTGTCAATAAAATATCTTAAATTTATGGTATTTTGATCAAAATCGTTATAGCCATTTTTGAGAACATCAAAAGTTTGGAGACTGTTCCATGTAAAGGGTAGTCTGGGTTGGGGGTATTATCTTGAAAATTTTCATGACAGACACACCGACTCACACACGGACCTTTTTCTAAAAGTGCTTTTTTGGATTCAGGGCGCCTCAAAACATGCATTTCCGGTGAAACGTCGGTATCGAATTTTTGGGTGGAATGCAATGCTTACCTTATTTACTATACTAGTAGAGAAAGTAAAAAAAATAAAAAATTAGAAAATTCAAAACAGCAAAAGATGGCTGACCTCGTAGCTCAGTCGGTGGAGCACCTGCCTACTGTGCGAGGGGTCCCGAGTTCGATTCTCGTCTGAGGGTGGGGAATTTTTCTCTAGCCAAGATTATTACTTATCCTCTCCAGAGTCTTGGAAGTGTGTGATATAATTAGTGATCTAATGAATAAGGATCAAAGATTACCAGAAATCCAACGACAAGCGAATGCAAGTTAACACCATTGTCTATAGGCAATAACATGTTCTAAAGGAAACACCGTCGATAAGTAGTTATGGGCGGGGTATTGAATAGCATAACTCAAAAACGATACCCAACGATACCAAACTTGGTATTTGAGCTTAGTGTCTTCCAAGGATGCGAAATGAAGATTTTTAAGAAAATTCCTACTCCAGACTACCCTTTATATGGAACATTTTTAGAAAATTTTTATTTTTCAAAAATGTCTCCAACAATTTGGATTAAAATATCATGTCGTCCTCCGTGGTGTAGTGGTTGCCATGCAAGCCTCTAGTTCCCGAGGTCGCGGGTTCAAACCCGGCGAAGGGCGATGGATATTTTCGGGCGTAAAAATCCTTAGCACGGCTTCCTTCGGAAGGGAAGTAAAGCCAGTGGTCCCGTGTCGTAGATTTACGGCACTTAAAAGAACATCAAGCCTGATAAAGGAGCCTCTGAGCAAAATTACCGACCTTTCCCGCCCAATATAGAATGGGACGCTAAAAACCACAGCAGTTAAAGAGCGTCCATAAATAAAACTCAATTTAGTTTTAAAATATCATACGTAACACATAGCGCATTCCGAATGACGTTAAATGAATTAAAGCATATACTAAAGGCTATTGGCCCCTGCAACCAGCAACAACATTTACGTATGCAATTGGACGATACAATGTTTCCGCAAGGAGGTGGAAGTATCCAAAACTCTAACCGCAGTATGCACTCGGGCGAATCCCCAAAAATGTAATAGATGCGGATAGGGGCTAGTTCAAACCCCAGCGCAGAGGATACTTATTTTAAATGCTAAAACTGTTCGCTGTTCATACAGATCCAAATAAAGTTAGAGGAACTTTGGGGCAGTATAACATGTGTTTTGGCCGCTAGTTTTAAATGTGTCAGTTAAATCTCTGGACCACTGCCATACCCATTTTTCGGCTGATATATTGTACTAGGAGAAGTTGTTTTCCCCTCCCGTTCTCGGTTTTAAGACTCTATATAGCGGCCATTAATCTGTAACATGTTCAAGAGAAAAGTTATTCACACCAGGAAACAAAGAGGTGGAAGAAACTGACTCAAAGTCCAGAAAGAGTCAAAGGGCTGTCAATTGCTACGTATACATCATTAAAACAGGTAGCACTATCCAATAAAATTCAAGACAGCGTGAATTTGAATACAAAAGTAAGAAAGATAATTAAAATAAAATATAGTTTATTTTGTGAGTAGAAAAGAATTACTATGTATTAGTCGGGTACGGAGCTTTCTCCAGGATAACATATTCCTATGATGCTTTGATATGTTCTGGTCTTGTAGAAGTTAATAACTTGCATGCCACATTTCAAAGTAAATCCAAAGTGAGTATGAGATCCCTCAGGAATTCTTTTCCTTTTCTTCCCTTAACCTTTCTTTACCTTATAGGCTTCTGTATTTGGACCTCAGATATTTCCAGTTCTCGTCAGAAGTTACATCATTTATTAAAAACCCAATAAAAACAATATTTTACAAAAATAATAAAAAGTCTGATGTGTTACACTCACGTGACTTTCTCTACTCTTGTACAAACTATTTTTACAAACGCTTATTCTCCATTTGCTTCATGTTAATCGAGATATCGAGATGTCAATCTTATTGCTAATTTTCTTGTAGGTGCAAGGGGAATATGGTAGGTTATAAGCGATAGTCAAATCTTTTAAGAGCTGGTTGCTATGTGGAGCATTCCATTCTCTTTGTATGTCCAGGACATAAAAAAACGAATAACGAATTTTCATTTGAGCAAAGGTAAGTATTGAAAAATTCAAACAAATAACAGTGAATATATCGGAAATGGGTCACCCGAAAAAAAATTTATGTGACATAAATTGTGTGTTTTAACGAGTTCTAAACTTTTTGTGTAGAAAACCTTTGTCTATCTATTACGGTTTAACAGTTATGCAAAATCCATTAAAAATGAGGTCTTTTGGGGAAATTTCCAGATAATTTAAGATATACGTTTTATTTGTCACGAAAATATTTTAAATATATGATATTTTAATAAAACGTTTAATCAAAATTTTCGAAAAATGTTCCATATAAAGTGTGGTCTGGGGTGGAGAAGTTTTTGAAAATGTTCGCTTCTCATCTTTGAAAGATACTGAACTTAAATACCAGGTTTGGTATTTATCCGAATATTCGTTTTTGAGTTATGCGTTCACAGTCATTCACACGGAACTTTTTCTATAAGTGTTATTTTTTAATTCGGAGAACTCAAAACTTGTATTTCCAGTGTAATCTCGGTATCGAACTTTTGGGTGGAATGCAATATTTCTCCTACTTACTATACATAGCAGAGAAAGCAAAAAACTTAAAAGTTGCTACATTTTGCAGTTTAACGTAGCAATGTAAATGCTGACTTATTTTTATTTTAGAAACTTCGAATTTTTACAAAATTACCAATCTGGGAGGCCTATAACTATTTACTAGGTTTTTGTAATTTTGAAGCTTATTTCAAATGCGTTTTCAGATGTATTAGCTACTGCGGATCACTCATTGTGTACCTTTGTCGCTCTATCCGTCGCAACTTACGCATAAAACAACTCTCCAATCTCTTCAAATATGAAGTGAAGACTTTATAAATAGGAGTTTGCAACACAATTCAATTTGGGTTTAATCAGTACAAAATTAAGTGTAGTTAGAATGGAAATACTCCTAAAAATATTAAGCTTATAGTAAAATGGATACGGAGTTTTATTTTTAAAGTTATAGATGGTGTCTCACAACTAAAGTCGGTTTTAAAGCAAAACTTTATTTGCAACTTTATTCTGACAAGAAATTAAACTACTCTTCAAAGTAGACGCTGCCAGATTCTATGGTCTTTGGTCATCTGTCAGCGAGGTTTATTATCCCGGTACCAGTCTTTGGTTTTTGATGCGAAGAATTCGGTGAGACCCACTTCCACAGCTTCAATGTTTTCGAAATTTCTTCCACGCAAGAAATGGGCCACGAGTCAAAAAAATCTGATGTGTTACACTCACATGACTTTCTCTACTTTGTACAAACTATTTTTACAAACGCTTATTCTCCATATGCTTCATGTTAATCTTATTGCTAATTTTCTTGTAGGTGCAAGGTGAGTATGGAGGTTTTAAGCGATAGTCAAATGTTTAAGAGCTGGTTGCTATGTGGAGCATTCCATTCTCTTTGCATGTCCAGGACATAAAAAAATGAATAGCGAAAAACCATTTGAGAAAAAGTATTGGAAAATTTAAGGGGATAACAAGCAATATCCCGAAAATGGTACACTCAACAAAAAAATGTATATGACATAAATTGTGTATTTTAACGCTATCTACATTTTTTGTGCAGTAAAATTTTGTCTGTCTCTTATGGTTTACCAGTTATGCAAAAGTCGTTCACAATGAAGAATACTTTTGGAGACATTCCCAGAAAATTCGAGATATACATTTCATTTGTTATGAAAACATCTTAAACATATGATATTTTAATCAAAATCGTTAGATTTGTGAGAAAATTAAAATTTTCGAAAAATGTTCCATGTAAAGGCCAATCTGGGGTGGGGGGATTTTCTTGAAAACCTTCATGTCGCATCTCTGGAATATACTGAACCTAAATACCAAGTTTGGTGTTTATCCGACTATTCGTTTCTGAGTTATGCTGTTCACAGACACACAGGCACACACACGGACATGTTTCCAAAAATGCTTAGAATTTCGTAATTTTATTTACGTTGTTTTAATCAAAGTAAAATTAAATATTAGTTGCTTGGTTGGACAGTAGTATTTATTTAATGACGCCTTGGAACCGAAAATTTAATTTTCATCTTTTATCAACTTTCTGTAGATAAATATTTAGAATAAGTACCTAAGAAGAAGGAGGGTGAAAACACTGACATTTGGAATTTCAGTTTATGTTTGCTTACCTACATGCTGTAACATATGTTTAATGCTTTATCTGCATCACAGTAAACAGCATTAATAATTTTGACAGGACCAGGGAGGCTTATTGTGTACGGAGACTGCAATAATTGCAGATTTTCAGTATAATGGTTAGCTGACACATTGTGATTGAAAATAGACACAACAATACAAGAAATGTGTGCAAAAGTATGGTTATATTGTCGTCACTTGCTATGTTAAAAATGTGTTTACACACTAGAAAGTCCAAAAGCAACTTCCTGAGGCTATTTTCATTACTAAGGGGACACATGATTAAAGAAGTGTGACAATATTAATTAATGTCTTATGTAGTGTCATTGTAGCTGATTTTTAAAAAATAATTAATCCAGGTGGCACAATCGCGTCGTATTCCATGTGTGCAGACTTCCCTTCGTGCGTCAAAAGAGTTGCAGAACTCAACGGGGCAATTCCAAATAAACACAAGTCAGTGAGGAACTGACGCATTAGTGTGAGCTACCTTTGTTCTACTTCTTTTGCTTATCATCAAAGACAAAGACATGAGCGGATCATGCTCATTTGAAACAAAAGCACCCTGGATGTTGGATCGACCGAGGTGGCCCTTTTCTTGGCTATCAAGATCTTATGATCTAACCCCATACGTATAGTATGTAGGGGAAGTATTGTATTCCACCCAAAAATTCGATACCGAGATTTTACCGGAAATATATGTTTCGAGACCCCCTGAATCCAAAAAAGCATTTTTGGAATCATGTCCGTGTGTGTGTCTGTGTGTGTCTGTGTGTGACTGTGAACAGCATAACTCAGAAACGAACAGTCGAATAAACACCAAACTTGATATTTAGGTTCACTATCTTCCAGAGATGCGACACGAAGGTTTTCAAGAAAATTCCCCCAACCCAGATTACCCTTTACATGGAACATTTTTCAAAAATTTTAATTTTCTCAGAAATGGCTCTGACGATGTTGATTAAAATATCATATGTTTAAGATACTTTCATGACAAATGAAATGTATATCCTGAATTTTCTGGGAATGTCTCCAAAAGTAGTCTTCACTTCAAACGACTTTTGCATAACTGGTAAACGATAAGAGATAGACAAAATTTTACTACACAAAAAATGTAGATCGCGTTAAAATACACAATTTATGTCATACATTTTTTTGATGAGTGAACCATTTTTGAGATATTGCTTGTTATTCCCTTAAATTTTCCAATTTTCCAATTCTCAAATGGGAATTTGTTATTCATTTTTTTTGTGCTGGACATACAAAGAGAATGGACTGCGCCACATAGCAACCAGCTCTCAAAAGATTTGACTATCGCTTAAATACTACCATATTCCCCTTGCACCAGCAAGAAAATTAGCAATAAGATTAATATCTCGATTAACATGAAGCATATGGAGAATAAGCGTTTGTAAAAATAATTTGTACAAGAGTGGAGAAAGTGTAACACATCAGATTTCTTTTCTTCTGAGGCCACATCAATAATACTGTGCGTTAAACAGATCCCTTCAATGCAAGGTCTTACTTCAAGGGATCGTCGAAGCATGTTCTTCTGTCACACCAGCGGCTCTCAAAAACGTTCATATGGATACACGGAGACGGTTTTAATATTGTAGCAATCGGCAGGTACAAAATTTCGAACACCTATTCTATAGTGAAGTCAGCATAACAGTGCCGTTATATTCTGATGTTGATATTAATAATGATAAAAATAATCATAAAATAACACTATAATAAGGATAATAATATTTTTATGATTGTGATTATGATAATAGTAATAATAATCATGGCAAACTATCAAATGGCATTGAAACACTACGTGCTCTCGTGTTTGTATGGCTTTCATACGGGAGCGTGTTTTGATTTAACCCTGCAGTGCGTGTAGTCCGAAATAAGAACAGGTAAACATAATTTAAAAAAAATCTGATGTGTTACACTCACATGACTTTCTCTACTCTTGTACAAGCTATTTTTACAAACGCTTATTCTCCATATGCTTCATGTTACTCGAGATATCGAGATGTCAATCTTATTGCTAATTTTCTTGTAGATGCAAGGGAAATATGGTAGGTTTTAAGCACTAGTCAAATATTTTAACGCTGGTTGCTATGTGGCGCATTCTATTCTGTTTGCATATCCAGGGCATAAAAAATTGAATAACGAATTTGAGAAAAAGTATAAGTATTGGAAAATTTAAGGAAATAACAAGCAATATCTCGAAAATGGTTCACTCAACTAAAAAAATGTATATGACATAAATTGTGTATTTTAATGCGATCTACATTTGTTGTGTAGTAAAATTTTATCTATCTCTTATGGTTTACCAGCTATGCGAAAGTCGTTCACAATAAAGAATACTTTTGGAGACATTCCCAGGAAATTCAAGATATACATGTTATTTGTCATAAAAATACCTTAAACATATGATATTTTAATCAAAATCGTTAGAGCCATTTTTGAGAAAATTAAAATTTTCGAAAAATCTTCCATGTAAAGGGTACTCTGGGGTGGGGGGATTTTCTTGAAAACCTTCGTGTCACATCCTTGGAAGATACTGAACCTAAATACCAAGTTTGGTGTTTATCCGATAGTTCGTTTTTGAGTTATGCTGTTCACAGACACACACACACAGACACACACACAGACACACACACAGACAGACAGACACACACACACGGACGTGTTTCCAAAAATGCTTTTTTTGGATTCAGGAGGTCTCAAAACATGTATTTCCGGTGAAATCTCGGTATCGAATTTTTGGGTGGAATGCAATACTTCCCCTACTTACTATACGTAGTAGAGAAAGTAAAAATACTTTGGACGTATACTGATTGGTCAAATAAAGACATTTTAATTAGTTGTCAGTCTGAAAAGTGAGTTTATTCCTAAACAATAAAGCCTGTGTAGCTAATTGAAGTGGAGAACATTCTATTTGGTCTGTTTACACAGTTCTTATCTATCATCATGAACTAGGACTAGCTTGGGGACTGTCTCTCAATGATCGCGATCCGCTCATCGTCGTCGCTGATAAGCAGGAGGATTAGAACGAAGGTCGCTCACGTTATTGTACCAGTTCCCCATTGACCTGCGTTTACTTGGAATTGCTCCGTTGAGTTCTGCAACTATTTAGCGCACGAAGGGACGACACCTCGCACCTCGTTCCAACGGAGATCTTTTGTACTCACCATCCTCAAGAGGAACGTACTAGTTGAAGGAATTGTAGGAGGCTATAGGTCGCAGGCAGGCCGGTCGACAGAGACGCGCTGGTCAGAGAAACCTTCCCTCTGGCAGAACAAGGGAGAACTCGACCCACCTGAGGTGGCTCATAGAAGGCTGCCATATGGCAGTCAATAAGCAAAGGTCTGCGCCATCTGTACGACACCGACCAACACTGTACAGCTCCTAAGCCTACCTGAAGCATTAAAGGAGAAGCAAAATGCTGCTAACCCAAACGTTAAAAAATAACAACAAAACTTACCCTTACTGTAAGATTAATCACAAACGCTGGTAAACAAAGAAATACAAATCTTATGTAATACATTCGCACGACTTTGAACCTAGCGGGATGGCTCAGGTGGTTAGGTCTGTGGAGATCCCGGCATCGATCCCCGGAGACCGCCTACTCTGGCCATGGATTTTTCGTGGTTTCCCCAGGGTCGCCAGGCGAATGCTGGGGTAGTTCATCTTCTACTATGACTCTCCTTCTCTTCTGTCTTGTTCCC
The DNA here is from genome assembly GCA_030765065.1 of Deroplatys truncata. NCBI lineage: Eukaryota > Metazoa > Arthropoda > Insecta > Mantodea > Mantidae > Deroplatys > Deroplatys truncata. The sequence goes on from CM060986.1 coordinate 183,386,815, forward strand.
ATCATCTTCCTTGACATCTGTTCAGGGTTGTAGGACCAGGCGACTGTGTTCGGCGGGTTGAGGGTGGGCGGTGGCTTGCTCTCTCTAAAGGTTTTTTCCCTGGCGTCGCTGTGGTACCACTCAGTGCGGTCTGTCCTCAACGTGGGGCTCCGTCCCGGAAACCCTGGAGGATGGTGGTTTGTAGGCAGAGAAAGGCCGGGTCGGATGCGTTCTATCTGGGAGCGTTATGGACTACGTCCATGCTTGCGTCCGTCGGCATCCGGATCTGGTAGCCCTTCGGGTCTCTCCCCTCATCTTTCCCTCCCAGGAGTCAAATTGGAAGTATTAAAGGGCCGACTGGCCTGCTTGCGGTTTTCCAGGGGTCCCTCCGTGGTACGTACCTTTACCACATGACTAGTGCACCCACTCTTCTACAAAGTATTCTTACAAAGGCTTATTCTTATATCTACTTTATGTTGAGATAAACATTTGCAGAAATGGTTTCAGTACACATTTCGTTGTAGGTACAATAAGGAGACTGAAGTGATAGTCAAATGTTTGAAACGCGGTCAATATGTGCTGACTTTGAAATTTCTGTCTATGCATGACCAGAGAAATGGGCGAAAGACTACTTAGCACTTCAAAAAGTATAAATTATGTGAAAATTTAAATCAATAACAAGGCATGTCTAGGAAATGGTTAATTTGAAAAGAAGTGTGTTTCACGTAAATTGTGTTTTAACGAGATATACATTTTTATTGAGGTAAGGTTCCTCCATCTCTTATGGTTTACCACTTACACAAAATTAAAAAAAAGCTGTTTAGTCGAAGGGGATTTCACGAGATATTCAAGAAAATGAAACATGTACAATTTTATTCCTATGCAAATATCTTAAATATTTGTAATCGTTAGAACCTTTTTTGAGAAAGTAAAAAATAATGAAACTTTTTCCATGTAAGGGGCAAGTTGTGGGAGTTTGAAAATCTTTGTGTCGCATCCTTGGAAGATGCTGAATTCAAATACCAACTTTAGTATTTATCCGACATTTCGTTTTTTGATATATACTGCACACATGGATTTTTTAATAGTATATTATGCAACGAGACTATAATGGAGTAATTAAAACGTGAGTATTATTATTAACCGAGCGACGAAGCGAGGTTAATGATTATCATACGAGCGTTTAATCACCATTATAGTCAAGTTTCATACGACTGTTTATGCTCGGCCATGTATATAAATTAAAGGTTTCATAAGTATTCGTTTCTGGTTTGAGTGATGTATTACAATCGTTATTCCTTTATCTATGGTTACAATGGATAAAGGAATAACGATTGTAGCAGTACTTTAATGAGGCCCATTAAAGTACTGCTACCAGTCGTATAAATACTACATTTTCGCATGATCGAGCATAAAAATTATTTTTATCCAGCGAACTGGTAAAATCATGATACCAGACCTTTGAGTTGAACTCTGTGTAATTGCCGTAGATAAGTGGTAGAGAAAGTAAAAACTGTAATTATATTAAAATTCATTTTCGATATATCAATCATTTAATATCGTACATAACCAAAGTGACTACCTCTGAGGTGTGCTGGTTAGCATGCTAGCTTCCAAATCCATAGCTCTCGGGTTCGATTCCTGCTGGAGGAGTGTATTTTTCTCTGGCCAGGATTATTTCCCACCCTCCATAGAGTCTGAAAGTATGAATGAGAGAGTGAATGTGTGTGTGAACTTAAAGTTTATAAGGAAAACAAAAAGATAAAGAACAGTAAAACGAATGAACATTATGAGCAATTGTTCTAAAAGCAAAGTCTGGATACGACAAAAGATAAATATAAATATAAATGGAAACAAAAATCTGATGACTTTCTATACCTCTATCGTTTATTAGTGAGTATACAAACTACTGTTACTAAAGATTATTTTTGATATCTATTAATTTTTAATCTAAATAAACCTTTGCAGAAATAGCTACATTACATATTTCGTTATAGATACAAAGAGAACAGCGATAGTCAAATGTTTAGGAACTGGACGCTATAGCTGCCTTAAAATTCCATACTTTTCTATACAATCGCGAAAAATAACGTAATGTTGAAAGCGATTTAAAAATGACTAAGAAACGAGCAATTGGAACCCTTAATAACGGATATCTCAGAAATGGCGTACGCTACAAAAAAACTTGTTGGTAGTAAACTGTGTATTTTAAAAAGATCTACATTTTTTTATTACGTTTTCCTCTATCGCTTAACGTTTATCACTTATACAGGATTATACAAAATTCCTTCCGAATGAATAGGACTTAAGAAGCTATTCCAAGAAAAATCCCGAGGTCGCGAGTTCAAACCCGGCGGAGGGCGATGGATCATTTCGGGCGTAAACATCAGTAGCAGGGCTTCCTTCGGAAGGGAAGTAAAGCCGGTGGTCCCGTGTCGTAGATTTATGGCACGTAAAAGAACCTCAAGCCTGATAAGCAAGCCCCTAAGCAAAATTACTGGGCTTTCGCGCCCAAAATAGAATGAGACGCTAAGGACCTTAGCAGTTTAAGAGCGTCCATAAATAAAAAGTCATTTGAATTCCAGAAAATTCAAGATATACATTTTATTTGTCATGAAATATCTTTAATATATCATGAATGTCAAAATGTTAAAGCCATTCTTCATAAAACAGAAATTTTGAGAACTGTTTCATGTAAAGGGTTGTTGGGGATGGGAAATTTTCTTGAAAATCTTCGTGTTGCATTCTTAAAAGATACTGAACTTAAGTATCAAGTTTGATACTTATCCGACTTTTCGTCTTGAGTCACTGCTCTCAGACACACACACACACAAACACACACACACACACACACACACACACACACACACACACGTAGACGGACAAACAGGCAGGCAGATAGAAATACAGACACAAATACACACACGGACCTTTTTCTAAAAATGTGTTTTTTTTAATTCAGGGGGCCTCAAAACATATATTTCGGTAAACTCTCGACGTCGAATTTTTGCATGGAATATAATACCTTCCCTACTTAGCATACGTAGTAGACAAGCTTCTATCTTAGATCATAAATATTTTAAATGTCTCTATTGGTCAAGGACAGAGTTTAACATGGGAATAGCCTTCACTACTGTTTTCGTGATGAACGATATAATACTGTAAACATCTATTCAAGCAATTCTGAGCGTTAGAGCTCATGTAAGTAGAACGGATATTGTAATCAACATTTTATAATAAAGGTTAATGGCTTACTTATGTGTTGTGTAAATATACTCAATAACGCCTGGCTTAACTATGTTTTATAGAGCAAATTAATTATGTTGATTGAAAACTCGAGGGATAATGTGATGTTTACATAATAATTAATATTAACGTTTCAATAAGCGAGAGTCAATTAGTTAAAGCAGCTTTTTCCTCGTGTATAAATATATAATATCCCACAAGCAGAGCTGGGCACACCATGAAACAAAATACCTGATCTAGAGCTCCTGATTTATCACATTCGTATCTCCGTATATAGTTCCCAAGTACTGCGAAGTTCTTAAGTACTGGTTAATATTGCTGTGGTTAGCAGATGAGGGTTACTCCGTTTGCAGCATATTTCTGAAAGCGTTAATGCAAGATGAAATCTGTGCTGCTTGCGTTCATTAGTATACCAAAAGAATTATTTACATTGTTTCACTCTTACTATGTCATACTTCTCTTGAGCAATAAATCTCACTACTCATAACTGCGTATCCGCACAATTTATATTACTTTCGTAGAGTTTGTTGTTTTATCACCTCCCTAGCATTTGTTTCAAGCCTTCTTGACTAATTATCGCCCATAGAGTTCAATGAACATTGTATAGTTGTCACAACTGGTAACAAGAGAGCATATGGCCATAACACACTACTGCCATCTAGTGAGATATTCGTAATTATGAGATGGTACAACAATATACAGTGCTTTTTCTTCACATTGTGGGTACCATTCGCGCGCCTTCTGATGTAGCTCGGACTGTAACTTCAGATCTCGTAACGCACAAAATTTATGTCAAATAAAATTTGTTTTTGCATTAACCTTTTCCAAAGCATGCTTTGCTACAAGTTTGAATTTTGAAATATTTTACACTTTTCTGAACTGCAAATCACTACTCCTTTTTCTTTTCTTTCTTTCTTTATCTTTTTTCGTGTCCATGCAAAGAGAACTGAATTTCAAAGGCATCACATAGCGACCTACTATTGCTTTAGTTTAATGTATTCTTCTTATACCTACAACAAATGAGTAATAAAGGTTTATCTATATTAACAAGAAGCAGATAGAATAATAAGCTCTTGTAACAATAGTTTGTAGAAGAGTGAGTAGAGAAAGTAACGCGAATGCGACACATCAGATTTATATATATCCCATTTCAAATTTGCTGACCGTTTTAATTTCTTAAGTTATTAACAACGAATATTCATAAATCAGACGTGACAGAATACAGATATTCACAATCTTGTACTTAGCTTGGTAACTTTTAAATCCAGAGGTCTAGGGTTCGTTTGCTGATGAAGAGCAATTCTTCTTTAATTAGCATTATTCCGTGTCCTCTCTAGAGTTTGGAACTATAAGTATGAATGAATGCGTGCAGTTTAAAGTTAGAAAACCGAAAGATTAGATTCAAAAGCGAAAGTGTAAATATTGTTGCTATGAACAATCGATTTGCAAAGTCAAGGCCAGCGATGTACCTTTAAATGCTTTCTCTTTGCACATGGTGTACACTTCCTGGCTTCGTTTTGCTTGGAACTGAACAAACATCAACCCGACACCTAACTCCACGAGATCAGGTCTAATCCTGAAGTCACACCGTCTCTAAAGGTGAGTCCACACTGCACAACATATCAACAGTTAACATTCAACAACTCAAAATGTTTCATTCAACGTGTTAAATGCCTTCAACATATTATAACTGTGAACCTTTAACATTACATCCACACCAGTTGACTTTTTGGGAAAACAAAATCTCTCAGTTAAAAGTAAAATGGACTCCAGTGATGAGGATTGGACCATTGCTATTTGTTTCTGTGCTTGATATGTAATAAAAAGAAAAGTAGAAGGTGATAAGGCTATATCTTGTAAATCGGCACAGGAGTGAAAATATTTTAATGAGTTTAAAAGTCGGAGCAGGTTTGACTTCAATTTCTTGAGAACAGTCAAAGTGACTTCAACTTAGCTTTGACCAAGGTTTCTAACCTATAATTCACAAAAAGGAACACATTAAAGAGCAGCCATTCTATCTGTCAGAATTGAGCCTTTTTACTTTCCCTACTACGTATAGTAAGTAGGGGAAGTATTGCATTCAACCCAAAAATTCGATACCGAGATTTCACCGGAAATACATGTTTTGAGACCTCCTGAATCCAAAAAAAGCATTTTTGGAAACATGTCCGTGTGTGCGTCTGTGTGTGTGTGTGTGTGTCTGTGTGTGTGTGTGTCTGTGTGTGTGTCTGTGAACAGCATAACTCAAAAACGAACAGTCGGATAATCACCAAACTTGGTATTTAGGTTCAGTATCTTCCAGAGATGCGACACGAAGGTTTTCAAGAAAATCCCCCCACCCCAGACTACCCTTTACATGGAACATTTTTCGAAAATTTTAATTTTCTCAAAAATGGCTCTAACGATTTTGATTAAAATATCATATGTTTAAGATAATGTCATGAGAAATGAAATGTATATCTTGAATTTTCTGGGAATGTCTCCAAAAGTATTCTTCATTGTGAACGACTTTTGCATAACTGGTAAACCATAAGAGATAGACAAAATTTTACTACACAAAAAATGTAGATCTCGTTAAAATACACAACTTATGTCATATACATTTCTTTTGTTGAGTGAACCGTTTTCGAGATATTGCTTGTTATTCCCTTAAATTTTCCAATACTTATACTTTTTCTCAAATTCGTTATTCATTTTTTTATGTCCTGGACTTGCAAAGAGAATGGAATGCGCCGCATAGCAACCAGCGTTAAAATATTTGACCATCGCTTAAAAGCTACCATATTCCCCTTGCATCTACAAGAAAATTAGCAATAAGATTGACATCTCGATATCTCGATTAACATAAAGCATATGGAGAATAGGCGTTTGTAAAAATAGATTGTACAAGAGTAGAGAAAGTCATGTGAGTGTAACACATCAGATTTTTTACTTTCTCTACTACGTATAGTAAGTAGAAGTATTGCATTCCACCCAAAAATTCGATACCGAGATTTCACCGGAAATACATGTTTTGAGACCCCCTGAATCCAAAAAAAGCATTTTTGGAAACATGTCTGTGTGTGTGTGTGTGTCTGTGTGTCTGTGAACAGCATAACTCAAAAACGAACAGTCGGATAAACACCAAACTTGGTATTTAGGTTCAGTATCTTCCAGAGATGCGACACGAAGGTTTTCAAGAAAATCCCCCCACCCCAGACTACCCTTTACATGGAACATTTTTCGAAAAGTTTAATTTTCTCAAAAATGGCTCTAACGATTTTAATTACAATATCATATGGTTAAGATATTTTCATGACAAATGAAATGTATGTCTCGAATTTTCTGGAAATGTCTTCATTGTGAACGACTTTTGCATAACTGGTAAACCATAAGAGATAGACAACATTTTACTACACAAAAAATGTAGATCGCGTTAAAATACACAATTTATGTCATATACATTTCTTTTGTTGAGTGAACCGTTTTCGAGATATTGCTTGTTATTCCCTTAAATTTTCCAATACTTATACTTTTTCTCAAATTCGTTATTCATTTTCTTATGTCCTGGACATGCAAAGAGAATGGAATGCGCCACATAGCAACCAGCGTTAAAATATTTGACTATCGCTTAAAACCTACCATATTCCCCTTGCATCTACAAGAAAATTATCAATAAGATTGACATCTCGATATCTCCATTAACATGAAGCATATGGAGAATAAGCGTTTGTAAAAATAGTTTGTACAAGAGTAGAGAAAGTCATGTGAGTGTAACACATCAGATTTTTTCTGTCCTGGACATGCAAAGAGAATGGAATGCGCCACATAGCAACCAGCGTTAAAATATTTGACTATCGCTTAAAACCTACCATATTCCCCTTGCATCTACAAGAAAATTACCAATATGATTGACATCTCGATATCTCGATGAACATGAAAGATATGGAGATTAGGCGTTTGTAAAAATAGATTGTTCAAGAGTAGAGAAAGTCATGTGAGTGTAACACATCAGATTTTTTATTTTTTTATTATCTCTGGAACAACAATAAACTGCACATAGTTTGGTATAATTGTCCATCCTTTTTATTACATATATTACAATGATACAATGATTACAATACCATAATGATAGGTTCAACAAAGGTTTTATTAATGAAAGTGTCTTTTCTTTCGTCCATTCCATAACTTCACATGAAGTAAACCAAATCAATGATACGAGCACAGAACGAGTCAACACGGAACTACCGAACACAACAGCTTGAAGGAATCACAAGTAGGCCGTTGCCATGGTTACAGTCTGGAAACTTCTGAAGTTCAGCAATCACATACACAGAGAGCAAATTGACTTAACAAATTTCCCATTAAATGCGGAAAACATCCAACACGCTAAAAGTGTCAAGCACAGCTCTTTAAGTTAACATGTTAAGTCAATTCTGCCATCGAAATCTGGCTAACATACAATCTGTAAACATGTTGCACTTGACAAGTTTTGTTAAATGTTAACCAGTGTGGACAGGGCTTTAGGTTCGCTGCAAGAAGATGAGTTGCTCTAACAGGGTTACTGATTGTCCATACCTCACTGACACACTCGTATCTGCTACGTAAAGATGACCCTCCTATGTGGTCTAACTGAAACACCCTCCTTAGTCAAACACGTCGTTACCGAATGCTTCATATTCAAAGGAAAAAGAGATCTACACCACATCTCCACAGTTTTGGCAAAAGCAATCAACCACTCTAAAGTTCCTCACAATTTTAAAGACATAAATTTATATCATGGTTCATAATTTTTACTTTCTCTACTACGTATAGTAAGTGGGGAAGTATTGCATTCCACCTAAAAATTCGATATCGAGATTTCACCGAAAATACATGTCTTGAGCCCCCTTGAATTCAAAAAAGCATTTTTAGAAAAAGGACCGTGTGGGTGTCTGTCTGTGAACAGCATAACTCAGAAACGACAAGTCGGATAAATATTAAACTTGGTATTTAGGTTCAGTATCTTTCAACGACGCGACCCGAAGAGTTTCAATAAAATCCTCTCACCCCAGACAGCCCTTTACGTGGAACATTTTTTCGAAAATTTTGATTTTCTCAAAAATGGCTCTAACGATTTTGATTAAAATAATATGTTTAAGATACATATTATGATTTTCTGGGGATACCCCCAAAAGTCCTCTTCACTCTGAATTACTTTTGCATAACCGTAAGAGATAGACAGAATTTTACTCCACAAAAATGTAGATCTCGTTAAAACACACAATTTGTGTCCTATACATTTTTTTTCGGAGTGAACCCGTTTCGATATATTCCTTGTTATTTGTTTGAATCTACCAATGCTTATACTTATTCTCAAATGGGAATTCGTTATTCTTTTTTTTATGTACTGGACATGCAAAGAGAGTGAAATGCTCCACATAGCAACCAGCTCTTAAAATATTTGACTATCGCTTAAAACTTACCAATTCCCCTTGCATCTACAAGAAAATTAACAATGTGTTTCTGCAAATGTTTATCTCGATTAACATGAAGTAGATGGAGAATAAGCGTTTGTAAAAATAGTTTGTACAAGAGTAGAGAAAGTTATGTGTGTGCAACACAGATTTTGAGGTTGTGTTAATCAATACTGTAAACGAAGATTGTGTTAATTAATTTGTGAATTGTTCATTATGAATATTAATATTAACGTTATGACTTTAATGTTTAAGCAACTTTAAACAAAAATAAGTTTAAAAAAACCATTCAGCATATGGTAGTCCCTTCCTCTTGTGGATAAATAAACATCGTAAGATACAGAACTGTAGCTCACAGCTTATAATTTTTGGAAAGCAGAAAGTTAAGAAATGCGTGACGAGGAAAATTATTCGCCTGGTGTCACAATATTGATATCTTTAAAAATTAATCAACTTGGCACCACTATACTGCAAGATTATACGGATAGATAAAAGTCAAAGCTCAGCTTTCCCCTACCCTCCAAGATGTATCAAATATAATTGTAAGGTCTCTCGTTTATTTTTGCTAATAATACAGCACTTAAGAAATACATTAAATTTCTATTTGAAGCAAGGGTGTTGTGTTGGAACCACCTACTTTATAATAATAATAATAATAATAATAATAATAATAATAATAATAATAATAATAATAATAATAATAATAATAATAATAATAAGTAGTAGTAGTAGTAGTAGTAGTAGTAGTAGTAGTAGTAGTAGTAGTAGTAGTAGTAGTACTTCTTCTGCCCTGTAGATAGTAGATAGAGAAAGTATTGTATTCCACCGAAAATTCATTGGAAATACATGTTTTGAGACCCTCTGAATCGAAAAAAATTTACTTCCTTTAACACGTATATAGTCGGTATAGAAGATTTTACATTTCATCAAAGAATTCACTGGAAATACATGTTTTGAGGCCCCTTAAACAATATTGTGCTTCCTTTACTATGTACATAGAAGGTAGAAAAGGTATTGTATTCCACCCAAAAGCTCATGGGAAATACTTGTTTTGAGGCCCCCTGAATCGAAAAAAAATTTAATACCTCTATCACGTTCATAGTAGGTAGGGAAGGTATTGCATTTCACCCAAACATTCACTGAAAATACATGTTTTGAGGTCCCTAAATCGATTGTTTTTCATAGTTGGTAGAGAAGGTATTGCATTCCACCCATAAATTCACTGGAAATACATGTTTTGAGGCCCCGGAAATCGTTATCTATAAAAATAATACCTTTATTAGTTATATTTATAGGTTTATGATTGGGAAGAATTTTAAAACATTTTACTTCCTTTGCCACGTACATAGTAGGTAGGGAAGGTATTGTATTCCACCCAAAAATTCACAAAATCCATTTCACCCAAATAAATACATGTTTTCAGGCTCTCTGAATCGAAAACTTTTGTTTCACTTCCTCTACCACGTACAAAGTAGAGAAGGTATTGCATTCCACTCAAAACTTCGATACCCAGATTTCACATGTTTGAGACCCCCTGAAATCAAATAAAGCATTTTTGGATACATCTGTGTGTGTCTGTGTACAGCACAACTGAAAAATAAAAACTCAGATAAATACCAAATTTGGTATTTAAATTCAGTATCTTCCAAAGATGCGACACCAAGGTTTTCAAGAAAATCCTCCCACCACAAACTATCCTTTTCGTGGAAGATTTTTGAAATTTTTTAATTTCTGAAGAATGGCTCTAAGGACTTTGGTTAAATGCCATATATTAAAGATATTTACACCAAAAATAAAACGTATGTGTTGAATGTTTTGAGAATAGTCTATGAAGTCCTGTTCATTCGGAAAGAATTTTATATAATGTATAACTGGTAAACGTTAAGTGATAAACGAAAACGTGCTACACAAAAACGTAGATCTCTTTAAACACACAATTCAAATAACTTGTATGTGGCATAAGCCATTTACAAGGTATTCTTTATTAATGGTTCACATTGTTCAATATTTATTTCTTTTAAGTCCTGTCGATATTCAGTTGCTTTCGCGATTGTATGTAAACAGTGTGAAATTTTAAGGCCAGCATATAGCGTCATACAGACAAGTGACTAAGAAAGTAAAAGTGAGAGACAGTGTGTGTGTGTGTGTGTGTGTGTGTGTGTGGATAACATAACACAAAAACGAAAAATCACACAAATACCGCAGTTGGAATTTAAATCAATACTCATTTAAGAATGGCCGGCAAAGATTTTCAAGAGAATCCTTATTTCATATTAGCCTCAGAATTTATTTTCTTTTTCTTAAAATTATTTTAACAATTTGGATTGAAATGTCGTATATTTGAAATATTCGTATGAGAAATGAAACCTAAACTTGAATTTTCTGTGAATTCTTTTCGACTCTCCTTGAAGTAATATGGGAGATAAGTTCATGTGAGATAAGCAAAAACTGCAGAACCTGAATACGAAATTTGTTTGGACGATTTTTTATAAGGTTACAGTTTTCGAAATAGTCATAGTTGTTCCTTTTTAAGTTCCAATATTTTAAGGAATACTCATTGAGTAATCATGAAGTGGATGGTTTGTTATGTTATTTTTTTTACCACACTTTGGGCATCAATTTGAAGTATTTTGTATTGTACGAGTTGTATTATATTTCAACAGTTGGGGAGCCGAACTTGTAGTTGTAAACAGTTTCCGGTAGCCTTCGCCCCAAATGTACTTTTAGGTGGCCTTTGCCCCAAGTTTTAAAACTATTAGCTTTGTAATTTGACTGTTTCTCTGGATATTATATTTATGTTTGCCTCGGCTGCGTCAATATTATTTTAGAGACATGGATATCTTGACAGGGCGTGATGCAACAAGAATGTAGGCTTACACAGATTATAATTTTACTTCACTCCTTTTATTAATACTTGATACTATTAAAATAACACTTCACTGATATAGTGAGCTGTGAGATTCTTTTTATTAATTAATTACACTTTTTAACACGTAAACTTACTTTTTGTCTCACAGGAATACATACTATATTTCTTGAGGACACTTTTTGCTTAGTAGCGTTTTCTGCAGGCAACTGACTTCTAGATTTGTAAATTTTGCTATATTTCAGTTTCTGATTGGCTAATTCTACTCCAATAGAATACCTTCATTTAACTAAAGCTTTTTCTGGTTGTTGATTGGCTATTTTTAAACTATCTCAAAATTTACATTATTGTTACTGCAAGAATCACAAGTAGTACTGGTTGTTGATTGGCTATTTTTAAACTGTCTAAAAATTTACATTATTGTTACTCCAAGAAATACAAGTGGTACTGTTAAACTTTCTTACTCATTATTGACTCAAGGTTACCTCATTGTTACCTCATTGTTAGCAACTTTTAACTTATTCTCACAGCTCCTACATTATTAAATTACGTAATATATTCACATAACATTATTACACATGGATACAATAATATAAGCATATGCAATGACTGTTACATACATTTTACAAATTATTACATACAAATATTGCTTCAAGGCGGGCTGTTTACGAATTTACTTATTAAATAATTTGACTGAAATTATTTAAGTGTTATAAATACTGCCTCAATCGATAAAATATTAAAATATCCCGGGCTGGAAGGCGTGGTCCAAGGGTAAAATTACTAGCACCCGACTCTTTGGTTGCCATTTTCAAGAGTGTAACATCCAGGACAGCTTGAGTACGACTGCAGATCATGGCCTTTCTGCCCGGAGGATTTTAATATTTTATCTTTGAGTAATGGTTATTTTGTTTTCCGTGAATACATGCAAGAGTATGCAGTCTTAAGGACAGCACACCTGTAGCTGTAATTTAATTATTTTTTCTTATAACCCTATAAATTCCTGTTTAGGTATGAGAAAATGCGTATTCCGTCTGCATTTATTGTAGTTAAGGGAGTAGACAAAAAACCAGCTTTTGTATAAATACTTTGTAAAGTAACAAACACAAGATACTGGGTGGATAAATTTATAAGACGTTAGATTTCTTGTTTTCATGGATTTTGTTTTCCGAGCAAGAAAACACATAATTCAATAATCTATCAGCCCTATTTCATTGTCAAAAATATTATGTATTATATTCATATGCCTTTCTCTACCCGCTATCGTTTACTTTTCTATAGCTTCTGCAATTACGAGAGCTTACTTTTCTATCCACTTTATGTCAATCGGGATAATCTTGTGCAGAAATAATTTCAATATACATATCTAGCGGGATGGCTCAGGCGATAACGTCTGTGGTCCTCATTTAGGAAGTCGTATTTTCGACTCCCGCGGCCGATCTTCCTGACTCATGGGTTTTTTCGGGGCTCCCCTGATCGCTAGGCGAATGCTAGGACGGATCTTCACATCCCCAGAATTTCCTGTTCCTCCACTTCGCCTCCATTCTCATTTCACTTCACCTTTCATCTGCTTGGTTTCTTTCAGGGTTGCAAGTGTCGGCGGTAGGTCTCGCCGTGTGCATGGCAGGAGAAAATCTTCGTCCCCGGAATGGAGACGGTCTCCGAGTCCTGGGGCCGGCCTCCTCATCCTGGGGCCCCTAGGGGTTGTGTAAGCCCACAGGGGGCAGGGTAGCCGGCTGCACCAGCTACCATTCGGGAAGTTTAAATATGTAAACGGCAGGGACCCTGTCCTCTGCCTGTCGTACCTCTTAGCTCGGGCGCACTCTACCCCCTATCACCTCATCCCTCCCTCCGGTGCGCCCCGTCAGGCCTAGGTACAAAAGATCTGTATAGGTCAATGTGCAAGTCCCCCTCGCTCCTGGTCCTATCCTATTCTATCCTATCCTTCGTTACGCATTTCATTGTAGGCCTTCCCTTGTTCGATAGAGATTTCTGTCCTTGCTCCGGACGAACCTCAGCCTTAAGGTTATTGTGCTATTTCTTTGTAGGAACAAGGGAGATAGAGGAAATAGAATCGATAGCCAGATGTTTAAAAGCTAGTCGCGAAATCCTGGCCTTGAAATCCCATACTGTTTCTATGAGATCGCGAGAAATAATTAAATAGCGGTTGCACTTAAAAAAATGAAAAAGTATTGAAAAGTTCATAGTAATAATTGAGGATATATCCGATACTTTACTTTAAGTAGTTTGTTTTAAGTAGTGCATTTTATATATCTCTCGGTTACACCAGTTACACTTTTATAACAAAAGTATAACTGGTATACCTTTATAGCAAAAGTATAAACAACAAAATAGGTTTACTTTTTGTTTTATGATTTTATTGCATTTATTTTGTTAGTTTTTTTTCTATTTTGTAGTTTTTTGTGGTGTAGTTGTATTTATTACAGCACGACAATCAGATCGCTATTTTTATTAAAATAGGTTTAAGTTCTATCAGCAATCTACCGCAATATTGTAAAGTTTCCCTATAACTTTGTTTTAAACATAATTTATATAGGATATAGCAGGAAGGTTATCTTATACTGATATAATGCGCCATAATCAAGTGCTGGCCCATTTCAATCCACTTCAAACATGAAGTGCCCCAGAGAATGCAAATACCTAAATACTTAACTAATGTGGTAAAGCGGGAATTACCGAAACAAATTTTATAGCAAGCTTCGACATTACAAAAAATGAGATACCCTTACGATTCGCCCAGAAGCTATTAATTTCTTCTGCCATAATTCCGTTTGATGTAATGCTTTACAACTATATACGAAAACAATTATTCTCGCCCTATTCCTCATTATCAAGTTAATTTAGTGAAGACTTTAAATGCTAATTTTGCAGTCTACTTACAAATATGTTTTAAGCTGAATTTTGACAAATATTCTGGAAGTATCAGACGATGTTGGCTCAGACTGATTTCTCTTCCTCACGTCCTCTCCATGCTCGGGTAGCTCCAGCCTTCACCTCACGTGATACATACCTCATGAGGTCACAGCGCCATGCTCATGCTTCTTTACACAGCCATCTGCTGAATATTTTTCTGCAAAAAACCAGCCGATAAGGCAGCGAGCTGTTCGATGCTAATAATGATTCTTCCTAGGCAGGCACAAGGAGTCCAATGTGTATGATGTTCAGTTCGCTGGAGACGTTCTGTATACTAGACAGCATAAACATGTCTATTAAGGGGGAGCTAGTATTGCTCAATATCTGTAAAATTAATACTGTATTGTAATTTATAAAAGTAATAAATTGTATAAGAATTTGGAATGCATACCTGGTTTTAGAAACTGAATACCTGGGTATCATATTGCAGACATTTATTTATTTATTTAACCAGTTATACTATATATTTTCCTTCCGAATGAAGAGGATTATTCCTAGAGAATTCAAGATATACATTTTATTTGTCATATAAATATTTTAAGTATATAATATTTTAATTAAAAACGGTAGTCATATTTGACATAATTAAAATGCAAAAACTTTTTTTGTCAAGGTTGATTTTGGGTGGGGAGATTTGCTTGAAAAACTTCCTGTCGCATCTTTGGAAGATATGAACTTAAGTAACAAACTTGGTATCTATCGAACGTTTCATTTCTTAATTATGTAATTCTCACTCTCACTCACACTCTCTCCCTTACACACACAAACAGGGCCTTTTCTGAAAATACATTTATGCATTCAGCAGCCCAAAAACATATATTTCCGATGAAATCTCGATATCTGATTATTAGAAGGCATGCAATATCTTCTCTACCTACTAGGTACGTAGTAGAGAAAGTAAAACTTTTTTGAAAAAGATTGGGTGTTGCTCTAAGTGATTCTGATCAATTTCTTTCAAAGCCAGCTTTTACGAGGCTGTTTTTAAAGAGGTACCGATAATTTTTACTTTCTCTACCACTTTCTTTACTTTCTCTAAGTAGGGCAAGTATTGTATTCCACCCAAACAATCGATACCGAGATTTCAACGGAAATACATGCTTTGAGACCCCCTGAATCCAAAAAGAGGATTTTTGGAAACATGTATGTGTGTGTCTGTGTGTCTTTCTGTCTGTGAACAGCATAACTCAAAAACGAACAGTCAGATAAACACTAAACTAGGTACTTAGATTCAGTATCTTCCAGAGATGTGACACAAAGGTTTTCAAGAAAATTCCCCCACCCCAGATTACCCTTTACATTAAACATTTTTCGAACATTTGAAAATTCTCAAAAATAGCTCTAACGATTTTGATTAAAATATCACATGTTTAAGATATTTTCATGACAAATAAAATGTATATCTTGAATTTTCTGGGAATGTCTCCAAAAGTATTCTTCATTGTGAACGACTTTTGCATAACTCGTAAACCATAAGAGATAGACAAAAGTTTACTACACAAAAATGTAGATCACGTTAAAATACACAATTTATGTCATATACATTTTTTTGTTAAGTGAACCATTTTCGAGATATTGCCTTAATTTTTCAATACTTATTTTCTCAAATGGGAATTCGTTATTCATTGTTTTTGTCTTGGATATGCAAAGAGTATTAATCTGTGGCAAAGGGTGGTGCTGCACCTAGCAACCAGCTATTAAGAGATATTTATGTGCTTAAAGGCTACTATATTTCTATATTGTTCTTGTTTTATTCATCTTCTAGGTAAATTGGGTTTGGCTTTCTGTAAAACTATCCTATATTACAAGAGTGCTCGGCCCCGGTTTGAGAAACACTGTTATAGCCTATGTGTCAAAGCCATTCGTGAAAAGCTAGCATGCATATATCATAACAAAACATTTTAGAAATTTGTTGTTCTTTTAAATGTTCACTTTAATACCATTCAGCAAAAATCGAAAAATACTACAATTTCGGTTAATTTTATTAATATATACGGTAATAAAATCTTCTTTTACAATAAAGGAATATAATTGTTTTGAACATCATAAATACCAAACGTTTGGAAATGGCCATTATGGGCTTCGGCGTAAAGGTGAGAGCCATCTTATTTTGTTCGCAAACAGAAGAATTGCAATAAAATAAACGTCACTACGGATTGCTAAAATAAAGAAACCGTTTTGGTTTGTTTGTGATGATATAGGTCCTATTGACTCTTTTTTCACAAACTTTGAGAAATTACGATATTAATATCAGCTGGAATACCGGATCCTTTAACAAACTTAAGGGAGTATATATTGATGGAAGGCGACTCTAGCCATTGTACTCGCTTCGGCGGTACATATACTAAAATTGGAACGATACAGAGAAGATTAGCATGGCCCCTGCGCAAGGATGACACGCAAAATCGTGAAGCGTTCCACATTTTTTGATAATCTTGTGATAACAAAGTGCATGTAATGTTTACTCTGCGGTTATCTTTTACTTTCTCTACTGCTTACCTATCTACAGTAAGTAGAGAAAGTGCTGTATTCTACTCAAAGGTCACATCTCGAAAATTCACCAGAAGTATACATATTCTGATTTTCCTTGAACCTCCCGCCCGGAAAAAGTTAGTAAAAGATTCGTGTGTGTCTAAGTGAACAACATAACTCCAAAACGAAATGTCGGGTATGTATCACACTTTGTGTTTAAGTTTAACATCTTCCTAGAATGCAACTTCCTATCTCAAACTACCCCTTACACGGAAAGTTGTTCGTTATTACTTTATCTACTACGTATAGTAAGTAGGGAAAGTATTGCATTCCAACCAAAAAATCAATACGGAGATTTCACCGGAAATATATGTTTTGAGGCCCCCTGAATCCAAAAAAATCATTTTTGCAAACATGTCCGTGTGTATGTGAACAGCATAACTCAGAAACGAACAGTCGGATAAACACCAAACTTGGTATTTAGGTTTAGTATCTTCCAGAGATGCGACACGAAGGTTTCCAAGAAAATTCCCCTACCCTAGATCACCCTTTACATGGAACATTTTTCGAAAATTTTAATTTCCTCAAAAATGGCTCTAAAGATTTTGATTAAATTATCATATGTTTAAGATATTTTCATGACAAATGAAATGTATATCTCGAATTTTCTGGGAATGTCTCCTAAAGTATTCTTCATTGTGAACGACTTTTGCATATCTAACTGGTAAACGATGAGATAGACAAAATTTTACTACACAAACAATGCAGATCGCGTTAAAATACACAATTTATGTCATACATTTTTTGTTGTTGAGTGAACCGTTTTCGAGATATTGCTTGTTATTCCATTAAATTTTCCAATACTTGTACTTTTTCTCAAATTCGTTATTCATTTTTTACTTTCTCTACTACGTATAGTAAGTAGGGGAAGTATTGCATTCCACCCAAAAATTCGATACTGAGATTTCACAGGAAATACATGTTTTAGACCTCCTGAATCCAAAAAAAGCATTTTTGAAACCATGTCCGTGTGTGTGTCTGTGTGTGTGTGTCTGTGTGTGTGTGTGTGTCTGTGTGTCTGTGAACAGCATAACTCAAAAACGAACAGTCGGATAAGCACCAAACTTGGTATTTAGGTTCAGTATCTTCCAGAGATGCGACACGAAGGTTTTCAAGAAAATCCTCCCACCCCAGACTACCCTTTACATGGAACATTTTTCGAAAATTTTAATTTTCTCAAAAATGGCTCTAACGATTTTGATGAAAATATCATATGTTTAAGATAATGTTATGAGAAATGAAATGTATATCTCGAATTTTCTGGGAATGTCTCCAAAAGTATTCTTCATTGTGAACGACTTTTGCATAACTGGTAAACCATAAGAGATAGAGAAAATGTTACTACACAAAAAATGTAGATCGCGTTAAAATACACAACTTATGTCATATACATTTCTTTTGTTGAGTGAACCGTTTTCGAGATATTGCTTGTTATTTCCTTAAATTTTCCAATACTTATACTTTTTCTCAAATTCGTTATTCATTTTTACTTTCTCTACTACGTATAGTAAGTAGGGGAAGTATTGTATTCCACCCAAAATTTCGATACCGAGATTTCACCGGAAATACATGTTTTGAGACCCCCTGAATCCAAAAAAAGCATTTTTGGAAACATGTCCGTGTGTGTGTGTGTGTCTGTCTGTGTGTCTGTGTGTCTGTGTGTGTGTCTGTGAACAGCATAACTCAGAAACGAATAGTCGGATAAACACCAAACTTGGTATTTGGGTTCAGTATCTTCCAAGGATGCGACACGAAGGTTTTCAAGAAAATCCCCTCACCCCAGAGTACCCTTTACATGGAAGATTTTTCGAAAATTTTAATTTTCTCAAAAATGGCTCTAACGATTTTGATTAAAATATTATATGTTTAAGATATTTTTATGACAAATAAAATATATATCTTGAATTTCCTGGGAATGTCTCCAAAAGTATTCTTTATTGTGAACGACTTTTGCATAACTGGTAAACCATAAGCGATAGACAAAATTTTACTACACAAAAATGTAGATCGCGTTAAAATACACAATTTATATCATATACATTTTTTTAGTTGAGTGAATCATTTTCGAGATATTGCTTGTTATTTCCTTAAATTGTCCAATACTTATACTTTTTCTCAAATTCGTTATTCAATTTTTTATGCCCTGGACATGCAAAAAGAATGGAATGCGCCACATAGCAACCAGCGTTAAAATATTTGACTATCGCTTAAAAGCTACCATATTCCTCTTGCATCTACATGAATATTACCAATAAGATTGACATATCGATATCTCGATTAACATGATGCATATGGAGAATAAGCGTTTGTAAAATTAGATTGTACAAGAGTAGAGAAAGTCATGTGAGTGTAACACATCAGAATTTTTTGTCTTGGATATGCAAGGAGTATTAATCTGTGGCAAAGGGAATAGTGCTGCACCTAGCAACAAGCTTTTAAGATATATGTATGTGCTTAAAGGCTACTGTATTTCTATATTGCCCTTGTAAATATATATTCCCCTTGCATCTACAAGGAAATTAGCAATGAGATAGAGTCTGCAAATGTTTATCTCGATTAACATGAAGTAGATGGAGAATAATCGTTTGTAAAAATAGTTTGTACAAGAGTAGAGAAAGTCATGTGAGTGTAACATCAGATTTTTTAATGTCCTGGACATGCAAAGAGAATGGAATGCGCCACATAGCAACCAGCTCTTAAAAGATTTGACTATTGCTTAAGCCTACCATATTCCCCTTGCATCTACAAGAAAATTAGCAATAAGATTAACGTATTGATTAACATGAAGCATATGGCGAATAAGCGTTTGTAGAAATAGTTTGTACAAGAGTAGAGAAACTCATGTGAGTGTAACACATCAGATTTTTTAAGTTGAGTGAACCATTTTCGAGATATTGCTTTTTATTCCCTTAAATTCTCCAATACTTTTTCTCAAATGGGAATTCGTTAATCATTTTTTATGTCCTGGACATGCAAATAGAATGGAATACTCCACATAGCAACCAGCTCTTAAAATATTTGACTATCGCTTAAAGCCTAGCAATTCCCCGTGCATGTACAAGAAAATTAGGAATAAGATTAACATTTCGATTAACATGAAGTAGATCGAGAATAAGCGTTTATAAAAATAGTTTGTACAAAAGTAGGGAAAGTTGTGTGATTGTAATACATCAGATTTTTTTAAAATAACGAAATTATTTTCCTAATACTTTATCATCATTCATTTCTGTACACCTTACACTATGTCAACACATAATCATTGCCGTTATTCAGGCACTTGTCATAACGGGAAACCACTTTTTTGTATGTTTTCGTCTAAGAATAATGCCGCCTATGATGAAAGCCAGGTCTGCACTTCTTGTTTCACAACATCGTGTTAAAATTTCCCCAAGGAATTTCTTCAGATGAAGAAACAGATGAAAATATATTGGTGCCAAATCCGGACATTAGGGCGGTTGGACGAACTGTTCCCAACCAAATAGTGCGATCAGATCTTGAGTTTGTTTGCCTGTGTGAGCGAAGCATTGCAGTGATTATTATTTCTTCATAAACCTCACACATTTGGTGATGAATGTTTTCTGGCGTAACATTTCTCGCATTCAAACACGAATCACAGACCTGACTTCACAGTAGGCGGGTCGTTCGATTGTTTTGAATATTTCGAAACGTTCTAACAACAGGAAAACACAAAGTGACGTTCGCTCACAGCTGTATCTGGCTTCGTAATGCATGTAGAAAGTGAACGTGTGCTGAAAATCGCGACTTCAGCGCTGCAGCGGCAAAATATTCAAACTGTACTTACTTTAAAAGCACGCCTCGTACTTTACTTATAGTAAGTAGAGGTAATATTTTATTCCACCCAAAAAATTGGATGTCGATATTTCAACGGAAATGTATGTTTTGAGGCTCCCCGAACCCAATAAAGTGTTTTTGGAAAACAAATCGCACGTATCTGTCTGTCTGTGTGGGGGAGTTGTCTATGAATACCGTATCTCAAAAACGAAAATTAGGTTAAATATAGAACTTAGTATTTAAGTTCAGGAATTTCCTAGGACACGGCACGAAAATTTTCAAGAAAATTCCCCGCCCCAAACTAAACTTTACATGAAATATTTTTCGAAATTTTTATACAATCAAAATAGTTCTAATGATTTTATTAAAACACCACATGTTTAAGCTGTTTTAATGACAAATGAAATTTATCTCAAATGTTCTGGGAATAACCTCTGAAGCCCTCTTCATTCTGAATGACTTTTGTATAGTTCGTAAATCGTAAAATATAGACAAAATCTTTCCTTACAACCAATTTTAGATCTCGTTAAAGCACACAAACTATGTCAAATACAATTGTTCGTGGCGTTACCTATTTCCAAGGTATTCATAATTATTAGATTGAATTTTCTAAAGCTTTATACTTTTCTTAACTGCAAATTGCTATCATGTTTCGTTTTCTTTTTTCCATGTTCATAGGAAGAGAACGGATTTTCAAAGCCATCACATAACGACCGGGTTTAGCTTATTGTATACCTGTTATACCTTCAACGAAATAAGTAAATATGTAGTGAAGGTTTATCTGTATTAACAAGAAACAGATAAAAGAATATGCCTTAGTGTAACAGTATTTTATAGAAGAGTGAGTAGAGAAAGTCATGTGCGCAACACATCAGATTGTTTTCTAATTGGTATTGAAATTTAAAATAAATATTTACCACCATGTTTTATGTATATGCCTCTCTCCAGTACGTTTCTGTAAGTAGGTAAAGAAATGTTTGCATTCCAATCGAAAATTAGATATAGAGATTTCTTTGGAAATGCATGTTTGAAGGTCTCCTAAATAAAAGATCATAAAAAGTTCTGCACGCGTGTGTGTATGTGTGAACGACGACATATTTCAAAATCGAAAAGTTGGATAAATACAAACTTGGTATTTAATTTCATCACCCTACGAGGATACGAACTAAGGTTTTCAAGAAAACCCCCGTACCCAAACTCCCCTTTACATGGAACATGTTTCGTATTTTTTGATATTGTCAAAAATAGCTCTAACGAGTTTATTAAAATTTGATGTGTCAAGATATATGCATGAATACTAGTGTATACCTTGAATTTCATGGAAATAGCCTCTGAAAAAATTTTATAATTGCATAAAATATCGACAATAACACTATCTACTCAAAAGCATTTAGATCTTGAAGAGGTTTAATTGCTGTAGCGGTTGCACCATTATGGGTGTCAATTTGAAGCTGCTTTAGACCACGCACGTAATGGATGCCAATTTGTGGGAGATTGTTTCTAGGAGTGTTCGCCTCACGTACGGTACAAACTTTCGGGTGGCCTTTGCCACACGTTTACTTTTCCGGTGGCCTTCGCCCCACGTTTTCTTTGTGTGTAATGCTATTTATTTAAATATTATATATGTATGCCTCGGCTGCGCCAGTAGTAATTTGCAGAGCACGTTTCTCTTAACAGGGCTGGCACGTCTAAAGAATGAAGGCTTACACAAATTATAATTGTATTGTACTTTGTTTATTAATACTTCAGACGATTAAATAACACATCACTGATATATCCTACTATAGAACTGTGGGATTATTGTTAATTACACTTATTAACACGTAAACTTTATTTTATTCTCGGCACAATGAATTGCCATGTCTCACACTGAACCCGTACCGTACCGAACTACTCGGTTACGCTTCCTTGTAGCGTCTACCACCTGAATTTGTACATTTCCTCTATTTCTAGTTTCTGATTACTAAACCTACTCCAAAGGAATACTTTTATTTAACTTTTAGCTTTTTCTAGTTTTTTATTGGCTATTTATAAACTGTTTTAAATGTTACATTATTATTGTTCCAAGAACTACTAGTATACTTTTTAAGCTTTCTAATTTATTGTTGCCTCAAGGTTACCTTATTGTTAGCAATAAGGTAACCTTGAGGCTTTTACTTTGTAATTCTGTTTGCCACGGAAGGCAACTTGCTTCTATTCTCACAGCTCCTACATTGTTAAACTACGTAATACATTCACATAACATTATTATACATATAAATAATAACATAAACATAAAACAATGACTGTAACATACACTTTATGTATTATATTATACACATATTACTTTAAGGCGGGCTGATATTATTTTTTTATATTATACAATTAGACTGATATCATTTAAGTGTTAAAAATACTGCCTCAATTTTTCTAAAGCAGACAATTAATTTCCAGTAACTTTTTGTGGAATAGCCGTTTCCGGGACATTCGTTGTTATTGATTTGAATGTTTCAGTACATTTGTCATTTTTTGAAGTGGTCACCATTCAGTTGCTTCTCGCGATGTCGTACAAAGAGTATGGTGTTTCAAAGTCAGCATACTTTTTAAAGATTTGACTATCACTTCAACCTGTTGTAACACACTTGTGCCTAAAAGGAAATCTATAATGGGACTATTTCTGCAATCGTTTATTTTTATTAGCAAGAAGTTTAATACAACAAATTCTTTATTATCCTTAAAGGTAGGCTTAATGATCTCTAGTTCGGCATAACCGTTATCATTTAAGAAATCTGTGGAAGTGTTCTTCTACCTCAAGTTTAAGAAGAAATATTCTTAGAGATAATATTCTGTTCTTTTGCTTGTAGGTTTTACTTTCCCTGCTACCTATAGTAAATAGGGGAACTATTGAATTCCACCCAAAAATTCCATACCGATATTTCACCGGAAATACATGTTTTGAGGTGCCCTGAATCTAAATGGAAATGTCGTATGTGTGTTTGTCTGTGAACAGCATGACTCAAAAACGAAAAGTTGGATAATACCAAAATTAGAATTTAGGTTCAGTATCTTTCAAAGATGTGACACGAAGATTTTAAAGAAAATCCCTCTACCCCAGACTACCCTTTACATGGAACAGTATTCGAACATTTTGATTTTTTTAAAAATGACTGAATGATTTTCATTAAAATATCATATGTTTAAGGTATTTTCTTTCCAAACGAAATGTATATCTTGAATTTTCTGGAAATGTCCCCAAAAGTCCTCTTTATTCCGAATGACTTTCGCATAACTGTAAACCGTAAGAGATAGACAAAGTTTTACTACACAAAAAATGTAGATCTGGTTAAAACACACAATTTATGTTATATACATTTTTTTGCCCAGCGAACTATTTCTGATATATTCGTTGTTGTTTGTTTGAATTTTCTAATACTTTTTTTTCAAATGGGAATTCGTTATTCGTTTCTGTTATGCCTGGACATGCAAAGAGAATAGAATGCTCCACATAGCAACCAGCTCCTAAAAGATTTGACTATCGCTTAAAGCCCACCATATTCCCCTTGCATCTACAGAAAATTAGTAATAATATTAACATCTCGATTAACATGAAGTAGATGGAGAATAATTTCTAAAAATAGTTTGTAGAAGAGTAGAGAAAGTCACGTGAGTGCCGCACATCAGATATTTTACATCTTATTTATGAAAATTATTTTAAAAGTCTACCATCACGGAAATTTAAGTGAACTTGTTCTTTATTATTCCCAAAACTGACAATATATTTAACATATTCTAAACGAGCTTAGAATAATAGTGAATTTAAATTCAGAGTTCATTATTCCTGAAGCGCTTCATCTTCCTGCCACGAGGGGCACTATTTATATTTTGAGTCTTGGCAACCCTGAATGATGTAGGTGCCATCTGACGTTTCCAATGGAAAGTTTGACATTTTTGACCATAATCTACTTCAAACATTTTGTCAATAGAGCGTCATTTGTTTTGTTTACACTAACTTGAAAATTGTGTGTCAACAAAAACATGGAATTAACTCGTGAAAATGTTCGTGAAATGATTTATTACGACTTTCGACGTGGACTATCAAGACAAGAGTGCATCGATCAATTAACTTCCACATTTGACGACGAAGCTCCATTCTTTGCCATTGTGAAACGCTGGTATAACGAATTTAATCGTGGCCGCCGTTCGCTCAATGATGAAGTTCGTGAAAGTCGTCCAAAATCAGTTGTTGTGCCAGAAAACGTTGATGCTGTGCAAACACTAATAATGAAAGATCGTCATGCGACATTTTGCGAAATTGAGGCAACCCTAGGCATTAGTTCCACTAGCATATATAAAATATTGCATGATTATTTAGCCGTGAAAAAGGTTTGCTCTCGTTGGATCCTACATAATTTGACGCAATCTCAAAAGGATAAAGTGTCGATTGGTGTACAAAAATGCTCAAAAGACGGTGCCTCAAAAGACGTGTATAAGATTGTAACAGGTGACGAATTATGAGTCTATGCCCATGAGCCGGAACGTAAACAGCAGTCGACTGTATGGGTGTTTCAAGATGAAGCAAATCCAACAAAAGTTGTTCGCACTCGAAGCACTTCGAAGCAATGGTCGCCTGCTTTTTCAGCAAAACTGGCCATGTGGCAACAGTGCTTTCAGAGGAACGTAAAACGGTCAATGCCGAATGGTACACTACCATTTGTTTGCCGGAAATCTTCGGTGAAGTAAGGAAAACCAACAAGAACCGTAGGATCGTTTTCATCAAGACAATGCGAGCGCACACACATCTCGTCTAACAACAGAGTATTTGAAGGCTCAAAAAATCGAATTGATGGGTCATCCGCCATACAGTCCTGATTTGGCACCCAATGACTTCTTTTTGATCCCGAACAGCAAAAATAAATTGCGTGGACAACGATTTTCGTTGGCAGAAGTAACCGTTGATGCCTTCAAAAACCATGTTTTGGAGGTGTCTCAAGAAGACTGGAATAAATGCTTTAGCAAATGGTTCAAACGGATGCAAAAGTGTATTGATCAAGGAGAATATTTTGAAAAACAATAAAGCAGCTTTTAATTAGAAATTACTTTGTTTTAATTATTAGGCTCAAAGTATAAAAAGTGCCCCTCGTAGCTTGAGTGATTGTGTCCTTCTGTGCTGTACGCTTTATTTTCTTACAAAATGTTTGTTTCAATGTTAAGCAAGAAAATGGTGTAAGTGTTGATACTTGGAGAATACGTATTATTACTGCAGTTTTATACGCTGTGAGGAGGGTATAATGAACGAGGGCATAATTATGTTTAACGAAGTACAGTTTTAAACAGCACTTAAATTTAACGACTCTGCTCTTTAAATATTAAGTGATTTGTGAGATTTAACGTCTGTTTTTCACAAGTTTGTAAACAAAACAAGGCTTGCTGCTTGGTCTTTTGGATTGAATCCACGTTACATATGCAAGTTCATTTACAACCGAAGCATATGCTTGGGCATTTCACCGCTTTTAATGTAACGCATTCGTTATAAAGAAACAGATCAGTAACTTCTGTTCTTTAAAGCCTTAAATCATAACCACCTATGATTATCTACTTGTTTCTTTCATTACGACTTCATTTCTCGCCGAAGGTTGCTACATGGCATAGATATGCGAAAGTTAGACGTGTAACGATAACATAGCTCCTCTATGGACATTATTTTTGCGGTTCTATACTAAAATATAGCTTTATAGCAAAATAGATTGCTTGCATTAACATTATCGGGATTAATTTTCATATAAAAACACAGAATTCTGATAGTATAATAATAATAGTTAACACAGTAAACATATTTATGTCTATAATCCAGCAATTACTAATTTTAAATTACAGTTAACCCTCCAGCACCCCCTGAAAGAGAAACTCGTGAAGGCGTGACATTCCATAATATCCAACTCTTTCTTTACCCATGTTTACTTCTCCCCTAACCTCGTGAAAACTTACAGGATGAATAGGTGCGCAGTTAAACTGTTTCATTGCATCATGTTGGCAATGATGCAATTCGCATACTATTTCCCTCCAAGTGGACGGGACCAACCGAACCGCTTAAAGCTTTATGCCTTATGCCGAGGCCCGGTTATGATGCCGACTTAAAAGTATTCATCGTATTTCCGAGATATTGTTTAAATTTTCCAATACTTATACTTTTTCTCAAATGGGAATTCGTTATTCGTTTTTTTTTATAACCTGGACATGTAAAGAGAATGAAATGCTCCACCAGCTCTTAAAACATTTGACTATCACTTAAAGAATACCATATTCCCCTTGTACATACAAGAAAATTAGCAATAAGCTTCTACAAATGCCTATCCCAATTAATATGAAGTAGATTCAGAATAAGCGTTTGTAAAAATAGTTTGTACGAGAGTAGGGAAAGTCATGTGAGTGCAACACATCAGTTTTGCTTTTGATTTATACTACTCTCTCTAACAAACCCACGAACCTTTTTTCTAAAAATGCTTTTATTTAGGCTCATTGAACCTCAAAACATTCGAAATCGAATTCTTGTGCGAAATATAATACTTCCTTACCTACAATAAGTAGAGAAACAACAACATGGTGCTCTGGTCCACATCCTTTAAAAATATGGATCATTCTCCGCATTTATATAGATTGTTATTTAAAATCTTCCATAATACATTTGCTTAAAAATAAAGGATTGATTAAAAATTTATAAACGAAATAATATTAAAGAATTCTAGTTTTAAGGCGGCGCCGTGGTCCACGCCTCTCACCGAGGCGGCCCGGGTTCACTCCCAGGGACCCGCATGTGGGATTTGTGGTGGACAAAGCAGCGTCTGGGCGGGTTTTCTCCGGGTTCTCCGGTTTCCCCCGCCATTCATTTCACCAACTGTTCTCTCATCGCCTTTCCTTTCATCCATTTCACCATCATTTCGTTTTATCTACTTCCTTCCTCCCATACCAGGCATCGGGCTGATCACCCATCCTGGATATTCTGTCTGATCCATGAGTGTCTGCTCCTCGACGGGCCTCTGAACCCAGGCACCCGCCTGTAAGTCCGGGGGGGGGTGTAAGTCCTACATAAGAGGAGGTTAAACAGAGGAAGGAGAAGAAGAATTCTAGTTTTAAACTCATTATATCTTTATCCCCTACCCAATTTTACTTTCTCTGCTACACAAGTACCTAGTGTGTTATATATTTCAACCAACGTTCGCTAGAGATTTTACCGGAGGTACTCGTTTTGACATCCACTGAAAGTATAAGCAAGTATTTTTAGAACATGAAAGTGTGTTTCATAATTATGTAAAGCACCATTTAAGGATAAACGGTGGACGTTTTCAGCATTTCCGACTCCTAACTACCCTTTACATGTAATAATGTTTATTTTTGTTAACATTCCCGTAAAATGTGATTAAAATAACATGTGTTTGATATATTATGATAAACAAAATATATATTTTGAATTTTTGTGAAAACCTTATTAAGTACTCCTCATTCTTGTTGGACACTACGTAACTGATAAATCGTAGTAAATAAACGAAAACTTCCTACAGAAAAATATAAAGCTCATTAAAATATACAACTTTGTCAAGTCCTTTTTTCCAAGCATTAAGGTGCCCAAAGTTGTTTATTTATATTTTTCCAAGCTCGTGTGAGTTCTGTAACACTAGTCTGCATTTTCAAACTTTTTGTCAGATGATTTCTTAAAGGTAGGTGTTCTTGAATCACGTTTTTATGCTGATTCCAGAAAGAACTTCCGTTTTTATCTATCACGTCAGGTTTTTACACAAAACAAGTAATGTTTTGACAGCTTTACTAAAGAGCGTAGAAATGTATTCAAATACCATTTCACACAAGGTAAGTTTTTATTCAAGAAAAATTTTAAGAATACTCTCAAGAACTCCCCTACTTTAACAAAGCAAGAAGCCAAAGTGTTTCATTTAATGTTTTTCAAACTTTCTCTTCTTTGACTTCCTTGCAGATCCTTCAAGGTGACTGTCCCTCCTCAACATCCAACAGTAGTCGGCCATCGTAGTTTCATTCCATCTCCCCTGGTACCTCCTCTCCATTTCCTTAATATCTTGGTGAAAACGTTCACCCTGCTCTTCAATATAGTGTCCCAGATTTTCTGGAAAGTAGTCGATATGTGAATGCAGAAAGTGCACCTTTACACTCATGTTACAACCCATCATCTTGAAATTTTCCAAGATTGTTTTGACAATGGCCTTGTAATTAGGAGCTTTGTTATTGCCTAAGAAGTTTTCAGTAACTGATCGGAAGGCGGTTCATGCTTCTATTTCTCTCTCATTCATTGTCTTCTCAAAATCTTCATCCTTCATCAATTTCTTTATTTGAGGAGCAACGAAAATTCCAGCCTTTAGTTTGTCTTGTGTAATGAAGGGAAATTTCTTGGAAAGGTACCTGAAGTAGGATCCATCCTGTGCTTCATCAAGCGCCCAATTTTATGTATAGTGGCAATATCTTTATATCTCTATATTTTTGAAGTGAAATTGTGAAAAAACTGTACGTGATAGGTAAAAGAAACTAAAAGAAGTTCTGAAATCAGCACAAAAATGTGAATCAGAATCACTTATTAGTTTTTAGTCATCCGTTATCATGCAGACTAGTGTAATGGAACATGTTTGAGAGTTTGTGATTCTTCTTTTTATCGCATGAACAATAACCGACTCGTAACAAAACTAGCCGAGTTTTGTTTTGGTATTGTGCAACCAAGAAGTTCGTATTGCCTAACGTGAAACTATACCTAGGCAATATTTGTCGTGATTAATGTAAAACAGGTAGATTAGTTACTTTTGAGTACAGAAAGCCATGCGTGCGTTCACTATTCCCGTTCTCTCTCTGTGTGTGTCTGTCTTTCTCTGTGTACATACGGAACAGTTGATGAATCGCTAAATATGCAGAGCTGAAGTTATACACACAAAAATTTGAAGAACATTTGACGAAATATCGTTAAATCTCTTCAGTATCGGTACAAACTTATGGTTCTTCAAACGGAGGTATTTATTATTTTTATTCTGTTTTTTCGTACTTATTGTTTCCAGAGGTACATAATTACGTAACTACCAGTTTTGCAAAAGCCATTCCGAACGAAGAGGAGTTTTGGAGACATTCCCAGAAAATTCAAGATATACATTTTATTTTTCATTAAAATATCTTAAATATATGATATTTTAATCAAAATCGTTAGAGCCATTTTTGAGAAACTCAAAGTTTTGAAAAATGCCTCAAAACATGCATTTTCTGGTGAAATCTCGGTACCGAACTTTTGGGTAGAATGAAATACCTCCCCATCTTGCTATACGTGGTAGAGAAAGTAAAAATGGAATAAGTATTAAACATTAACTTAATATTTAATTTCAGCGTCTTTCGAGGAGGCGACAAAATTTTTTAAGATAATTTGCACTCCAAACTTCCATTGCATGGAAAATGTTTCGTTATTTTGAGCTTCTCAAAATAACTAAATGATTTTGATTCAAATACTATATGTTGAAAAAATTGGCATAACTAATTTTCTGCGATTAGCCTATGAAATTCCTTTCGTTTTAATACACCATCATCATCATCATCGTCATAAACTAAACGGTTTGGACCTGAAGATCCGTTTCGGCTGCACAAGTTACAGCTGATCTCTCCATCGTTTTTGTGTCTTCCTAGGCTTCCTCTACCAGTTGGATGGTAATTAATACTTGGAGAGGACTACGGTGTGAGTACATTCTGCAAAGGTGCGTGTACCATTAATCTCTCTTATTTTCTATTGTTTCGACTATGTTCGTAATTCCTAATTGTTTCCTTATATCTTCATCATTTTAATGATCCAGCAGAGTGTATCCAGCCAATGGACGCTGTAATTTCATCTCCCGTGCCTCAATCTTTTGTTTATATTTACTCGTTGAAGAAGTGTTATTTTAGGAGGAGTTGTATTTTATTTCAACTGTTGGGGAGCCGAACTTGAAATTCGTTGCAATCACACGTATAGTACCCGCTTACCGGTAGCCTTCGCCCTAAGTTTAAAAATATTAACTTTGTAATTTTTACTGTTTCTTCAAATATTATATATGTTTGCCTCGGCTGCGTCAGTATTATTGCTAAAGATATGGATGACTTGGCAGGATTGTGGTGCGACTTAGAATGTAGGCTTACACAGTTTATAATTTTTACTTCACTACTTTATTAATCCTTGACACGATTTAAATAACACTTCACTGATTTAGAGAGCTGTGAGATTCTTTAATTAATTACTTGCACTTTTAACACGTAAGCTATTTTCGTCTCGCACGAATATGTATTAAATTTCTTAAGGACACTTTTTGCGTCTGGATAGTAACGCTGTCTGCAACCAACTGAATTGATTTCAACGGCCTAAACTTGTAAATTTCTGTATTTCAAGTCTCTGATTAGTTATTCCTAATCCAATAGAATACTTTCATTTAACTAAAGCTTTTTCTGGTTGTTGATTGGCTATTTTTATAAACTGTCACTAAAATTACATTATTGTTTCCAAGAATCCTAAGTAGTATTGTTAAGCTTTCAAATTCATTATTGCCTCAAGGTTACCTCATTGTTAGCAACTTTTAACCTATTATTCTCACTGCTCCTACATTATTAAATTACGTAATACATTCATATAACATTATTGAACATGTATACAATAGTATACAATAATAGAAATATATATAATGACTGTAATATACACTTTTTATACATTGTTACATACACATATTGCTTTAAGGCGGGCTGTTATTGAATTAACATATTATATAATTAGACTGAAATAATTTAAGTGAGTAGTATTAGTCCCGGATGAGCCAATTGGATTAACGATAATCCTGCCGCTAGGGGCGCTAGTGTCGCTAGTGTCACTGCGTGCGACGGCGGCGGAGGCAAGTTTGAAAAGCGCCCTGAGCGGAAGGATTATCGTTATTGCAATTGGTTCATCCGGGACGAGTTAAAAGAATTGAGGATTAGGGTAAGATGGAGGAAAAAGAGGAAGTGACGTGGAGGGTTTTGATTGGTATGAATAAGACGAAATGTGATTGGTCCGTTAATTCGGGTGGAAGATGAAGGAAGGAAGATAAAAGGGTATGGAGGACACGTGATGGAGAGGAGCGGTGTGGCGAGGTGTTGTGTGTGCGGAGGTTGGGACTGAAAGAGGGAAAAGATGGCGAGCGAGGGATAAAAAGTATAACAGAAAGTGACGTGTGAAGTTGTGATTGGTGGGAATAAGAAGTGATGTTATTGGTGGAAACGAGCAAATGAAAGTTGTTGATTGGTAAGAATAAGAGAGATGATGATTGGTGGAAAGAAAAAGGTGTGGGAGTGGGGTATGTTGGAGGTGATGGGTTCATCCGGGACGAGTTAAAAGAATTGAGGATTAGGGAAAGATGAAGGAAAAACAGGAAGTGACGTGGAGTGTTTTGATTGGTAAAAATAAGATGAAATGTGATTGTTTGGTTAATTTGGGTGGAAGATGAAGGAAGGAAGATGAAAGAGTATGGAGGACACGTGATGGAGAGGAGCTGGATGGCGAGGTGTTGTGTGTGCGGAGGTCGGGACTGAAAGAGGGAAAAGATGGCGAGCGAGGGATAAAAAGTATAACAGAAAGTGACTTGTGAAGTTGTGATTGGTGGGAATAAGAAGTGATGTTATTGGTGGAAAGGAACAAATGAAAGTTGTTGATTTGTAAGAATAAGAGAGATTATGATTGGTGGAAAGCAAAAGGTGTGGGAGTGGGGTATGTTGGAGGTGATGGGAAAGGTAAGTTTTGCTAGCAACAAGATTTGCAAAAGCCTGTCGAGAACTCATCAGCAATTTTTGAACGTTGGATGGTGGTTTTCTTGAGTGGATAGAGAGATGGGGCGATATGAGATGCGGTGGCGAAAATGGGAAATAAACAAGATGGTTGAGACAAGAGGTTTAAGGACGAGGAAATTTGGAGGTTAGTGGTGAACATGGCGGTCGCAAGAGGTGGGGGCAAGGAGACGCGGTGGTGAGAATGGGAACTAAAAGAAGATGGCGGTAGCAAGAGCTTAGAAGAGCAGATTTTGAGGTTAAAATAGTGGGAACTAAAAATGGCGGAGGGTCTGCGACAAGGAGATGCGGTGAGAACTAAACAAGATGGCGGACGCAAGAGGAGGGTAAGGAGATTTGAGGTTACAGTACCAAAACACGAAAGGATATATTCCTACGCCAAGCAGGCCCGAAAAATAATTATGCTTGTGGTACTTACCTGTTACTGGTGTGGATGCGTCACCAAAAGTGCAGCAGCTTCACGCGACGCGAAAAAATAAAAGCAAACTGTTTTTGAAAATGCTTAACCAGCTTTAAGATCAACCAACATCACTACGCACTGATATACCTAGGTTTTTTTAAAGCGGTACAGACGCCCTTTGAACAGACGTAATTTAACTATACCAAACACCTGGTACTGGACCATCGTAATGGTCGCTAGCGTACGTAGGAGCAGGGTTCTCATAGCCGGTCGAAAGCGGTCAAAAAAGTGTACGACGTAGGTGTTCACAGTAGCTGTTGTCGAGTCAACCGTCGAGGTGTGAATGAACGAGATCTGTTCTTGCCGGCAATCTGGTTGGGAGATGAGAGGCGCGGTGGTAAAAATGGGAACTAAATAAGATGGCGGAGGCATGAAGTTGAGGTTAAGGAGCGGGTCGGTGTTGTCTGTGCGGAGGTTGGGACTGAAAGAGGGAAAAGATGGCGAACGAGGGATAAAAAGTATAACAGAAAGTGACGTGTGAAGTTGTGATTGGTGGGAATAAGAAGTGATGTTATTGGTGGAAAGGAACAAATGAAAGTTGTTGATTGGTAAGAATAAGAGAGATTATGATTGGTGGAAAGAAAAAAGGTGTGGGAGTGGGGTATGTTGGAGGTGATGGAAAAGGTAAGTTTTGCTACCAACAACATTTGCAAAAGCCTATCCAGAACTCATAAGCAATTTTAAATAACTAGTGTTTCGGGGTTTTCTCTGGTTGGTAGACGAATGCAAGCTGTTTCTGCTTTTTCATAGGTTTTCCCAAAATTGAAAATGCATATATATTGTAACACAAAAGTGTGCAGTGCAAAAGGAAATAAAAATTAAATAGGCACACACACACACACACCCGTTGCAGTTGCCATACTTATATTATTCGTCTTTTCCTTTTTTCTTTTTTTTCTTTTTGTTTTTTCGTTTTTTTAAAAAAACTAGTTTTGGGGGGTTTTCTGTGGTTGGTAAACGAATGCAAGCTCTTTCTGCTTTTTCATAGGTTCTCCCTGGTTGGTAGGCGTTTGCTGTAGTGGTTGACGAAGCCGTTTCTAATTTTCGAGGTTTTTTAGGTTTTTAGTGGTTGTCCCTGCCCGGTAGGCAAATGATGAAGTTTTGCCTTGTCGGCGCACGGATACTAGGCACATACTCGCGCACACACACACACATTTAATAGTAGCGTGTAGCAAACTGTTTTTGAAAAAATGCTTAACCAGCTTTAAGATCAACCAACATCACTACGCACTGATATACCTAGGTTTTTTAAAGCGGTACAGACGCCCTTTGCACAGACGTAATTTAACTATACCAAAAACCTGGTACTGGGCCATCGTAATGGTCGCTAGCGTACGTAGGAGCAGGGTTCTCATTGCCGGTCGAAAGCGGTCAAAAAAGTGTACTATCTTGTTTTCATGGGTTTTCCAGATCGGTAGGCGTTAGAATACTCTTAGAGCTTTTTTCAGGTTTTTCGTGGTTGTCCCTGTCCGGTAGGCAAATGATGAAGTTTTTCTATAATGTCGTCGTTTTGGCTTGTGGCGCAAGGATACTAGGCACATACTCGCGCGCACACACACACACTATAATAGTAGCGTATGAAAAATTTAACAAACAAAATCTACACAATGACAAAATTGAAAATGTATATATATTTTAACACAAAAGTGTGCAGTGCAAACGATTTTCTAGCCCCTAGTGAGTGTAAAATTGCGTTTACTTCACTTCTTTCAAACTGCTTAATAATCATATAAATGGTTGTTTCACGTCATAATAAGCCTATATATACCAAGAATACTGAGTTTTTAAAAAGTCAAGAAATTCGATTTTCTAGCTGCTAGTGAGTGTAAAATCGCGTTTACTTCACTTCTTTCAAACTGCTTAAAATTCATATAAATGGATGTATCACCTCATAATAAGCCTCTATATACCAAGAATATTGAATTTTTAACAAGTAAAGAAAATCGATTTTCTAGCCCCTAGTGAGTGTTAAATCGCGTTTACTTCACTTCTTTCAAACTGCTTAAAATTCATATAAATGGATGTATCACCTCATAATAAGCCTCTATACACCAAGGATATTGAGTTTTTAAAAAGTCAAGAAAATCGATTTACTAGCCCCTAGCGAGTGTAAAATCGCGTTTACTTCACTTCTTTCAAACTGCTTAAAAATCATATAAATGAATGTATCACCTCATAATAAGCCTCTATATACCAAAAATACTGAGTATTCAAAAAGTCAAGAAAATCGATTTTCTAGCCCCTAGTGAGTGTAAAATCGCGTTTACTTCACTTCTTTCAAACTTCGAAAAAAAATCATATAAATGGTTGTTTCACGTTATAATAAGCCTATATATACCAAGAATACTGAGTTTTTAAAAAGTCAAGAAATTCGATTTTCTAGCTGCTAGTGAGTGTAAAATCGCGTTTACTTCACTTCTTTCAAACTGCTTAAAATTCATATAAATGGATGTATCACCTCATAATAAGCCTCTATATACCAGGAATATTGAGTTTTTAAAAACTCAAGAAAATCGATTTTCTAGCCCCTAGCGAGTGTAAAATCGCGTTTACTTCACTTCTTTCAAACTGCTTAAAAATCATATAAATGAATGTATCACCTCATAATAAGCCTCTATATACCAAAAATACTGAGTATTCAAAGGTCAAGAAAATCGATTTTCTAGCCCCTAGGGAGTGTAAAATCGTGTTTACTTCACTTCTTTCAAAGTGCTTAAAAATCATATAAATGGTTGTTTCACGTTATAATAAGCCTATATATACCAAGAATACTGAGTTCCTAAAAAGTCAAGAAATTCGATTTTCTAGCTGCTAGTGAGTGTAAAATCGCGTTTACTTCACTTCTTTCAAACTGCTTAAAATTCATATAAATGGATGTATCACCTCATAATAAGCCTCTATATACCAAGAATATTGAGTTTTTAAAAAGTCAAGAAAATCGATTTTCTAGCCCCTAGCGAGTGTAAAATCGCGTTTACTTCACTTCTTTCAAACTGCTTAAAAATCATATAAATGAATGTATCACCTCATAATAAGCCTCTATATACCAAGAATATTGAATATTCAAAAAGTCAAGAAAATCGATTTTCTAGCCCCTAGCGAGTGTAAAATCGTGTTTACTTCACTTCTTTCAAACTGCTTAAAAATCATATAAATGGTTGTTTCACGTTATAATAAGCCTATATATACCAAGAATACTGAGTTCTTAAAAAGTCAAGAAATTCGATTTTCTAGCTGCTAGTGAGTGTAAATTCGCGTTTACTTCACTTCTTTCAAACTGCTTAAAATTAATATAAATGGATGTATCACCTCATAATAAGCCTCTATATACCAAGAATATTGAGTTTTTAAAAAGTCAAGAAAATCGATTTTCTAGCCCCTAGCGAGTGTAAAATCGCGTTTACTTCACTTCTTTCAAACTGCTTAAAAATCATATAAATGAATGTATCACCTCATAATAAGCCTCTATATACCAAAAATACTGAGTATTCAAAAAGTCAAGAAAATCGATTTTCTAGCCCCTAGTGAGTGTAAAATCGCGTTTACTTCACTTCTTTCAAACTTCGAAAAAATCATATAAATGGTTGTTTCACGTTATAATAAGCCTATATATACCAAGAATACTGAGTTTTTAAAAAGTCAAGAAATTCGATTTTCTAGCTGCTAGTGACTGTAAAATCGCGTTTACTTCACTTCTTTCAAACTTCGAGAAAATCATATAAATGGTTGTTTCACGTGATAATAAGCCTTCATATACCAATAATACTGAGTTTGTTTCGTACTCACCTATAAGAGATAGAGGGTAGAGGTCATACGAACGTAACACTTGAGAATTTTTTATTCTGCAGTTGGTGTTACTCCTTAGAAAGGAAGTATCTGCTGATTCTGTTTAATTCTTACATTTTACATAACACGTATGCACGGCACAACACAAAAACACTACACACGACACTCATAGTTTTAAATATTGCACTAGTGGGGGTGCAAGCTGAACCACTATTAACAACAGGTAGCAAGCGTTACAGTTCTGCTCACTTTAGTATCGGAGAAAACAGTAAAAAGAAGCATTCTCATGTGCAGCACTACGTGGAAAGACCGTGTGCTGATGTGTGATACATTATGCTGACGCGTGTGTTGCAAAATACGCTATAACTGAAACATGACCGTGAGAAACCGTGGTCGATGGTAGGGAAAAAAGTGCAGCGGTGAATGGTGACCGGAAATGCACAGCAAATGTCTGTGTTTACGACTTGACAAGTTGTGGCGAAATAAGGTATTTAACTCGACGCGCATGCTGAAACTGCGGTTTAAATCCTTATTTCATTTCCTTTAACTTTTGGTAATCAAACAATAATTACTCTGGGGAATGCTTTATTTCTGATACATTCTATAACGGGCCAGGCGTTTTACCTTTCTAGATTTGTTTTTTACTTTCTCTACTAGGTATAGTAAGTAGGGGAAGTATTGTATTCCACCCAAAAATTCGATACCGAGATTTCACCGGAAATACATGTTTTGAGACCCCCTGAATCCAAAAAAAATGCATTTTTGGAAACATGTCCGTGTGTTTGTGAACAGCATAACTCAGAAACGAACAGTCGGATAAGCACCAAACTTGGTATTTAGGTTCAGTATCTTCCAGAGATGCGACACGAAGGTTTCCAAGAAAATCCCCCCACCCCAGAGAACCCTTTACATGGAACATTTTTCGAAAATTTTAATTTTCTGAAAAATGGTTCCAACGATTTTGATTAAAATATGATATGTTCAAGATATTTTCAAGACAAATAAAATGTATATCTCGAATTTTCTGGGAATGTCTCCAAAAGTATTCTTTATTGTGAACCACTTTTGCATAACTGGTAAACCATAAGAGATGGACAAAATTTTACTACACAAAAAATGTAGATCGCGCTAAAATACACAATTTATATTATATACATTTTTTAGTTGAGTGAACCATTTTGGAGATATTGCTTGTTATTTCCTTAAATTTTCCAATACTTATACTTTTTCTCAAATTCGTCATTCAATTTTTTTATGTCCTGGATATGCAAACAGAATAGAATGCGCCACATAGCAACCAGCGCTTAAAAGATTTGACTATCGCTTATAACCTACCATGTTCCGCTTGCATCTACAAGAAAATCAGCAATAAGTTTTAGAGCAATACGCGCACATGTGCGGGTGTCTAGGTTTAGTATCTTCCAGCGATGCGACACGAAGGTTTTCAAGAAAATCCCCGCACCCCAGACTACCCTTTACATGGAAGATTTTTCGAAAATTTTAATTTTCTCAAAAATGGCTCTAACGATTTTGATTGCAGCTTCGATACGTGTCCACGGAGACCTTAATGCTAGGCAACTGTACCTGTGTTTCTATACGTGTACGTCAGATGGCAGCTTCGATACGTGTCCATGGAGACCTTAGTGCTAGGCAACTGTACGTCTGTTTTCTATACGTGAACGGCAGATTGCAGCTTCGATACGTGTTCACGGAGACCTTAGTGCTAGGCAACTGCACCTCTGTTTGTATACGTGAACGGCAGATTGCAGCTTCGATACGTGCCCACGGAGACCTTAGTGGTAGGCAACTGTACCTCTGTTTGTATACGTGAACGACAGATTACAGCTTCGATACGTGTCCACGGAAACCTTAGTGCTAGGCAACTATACCTCTGTTTCTATACGTGAACGGCAGATTGCAGGTTCGATACGTGTTCACGGAGACCTTAGTGCTAGGCAACTGCACCTCTGTTTCTATACGTGAACGGCAGATTGCTGCTTCGATACGTGTCCACGGAGACCATAGTGCTAGACAACTGTACCTCTGTTTCTATACGTGAACGGCAGATTGCAGCTTCGGTGCGTGTCCACGGAGACCTTAGTGCTAGGCAACTATACCTCTGTTTCTATACGTGATCGGCAGATTGCACGTTGGATACGTGTCCACGGAGATCTTAGTGCTAGGAAACTATACCTGTTTGTATACGTGAACGGCAGATTGCAGCTTCGATACGTGTCCACGGAGACCTTAGTGCTAGGCAACTGTACCTGTCTTTCTATACGTGAACGTCAGATGGCAGCTTCGATACGTGTCCACGGAAACCTTAGTGCTAGGCAACTGTACCTCTGTTTCTATACGTGAACGGCAGATTGCAGCTTCGATACGTGTTCACGGAGACCTTAGTGGTAGGCAACTGCACCTCTGTTTCTATACCTGAACGGCAGATTGCTGCTTCGATACGTGTCCACGGAGACCTTAGTGCTAGGCAACATTACCTCTGTTTCTATACGTGAACGGCAGATTACAGCTTCGATACGTGTGCATGGAGACCTTAGTGCTAGGCAAATATACCTCTGTTTCTATACGTGAACGGCAGATTGCAGGTTCGATACGTGTCCACGGAGATCTTAGTGCTAGGCAACTATACCTGTTTCTATACGTGAACGGCAGATTGCAGCTTCGATACGTGTCCACGGAGACCTTAGTGCTAGGCAACTGTACCTGTGTTTCTATACCTGAACGTCAGATGGCAGCTTCGATACGTGTCCACGGAGACCTTAGTGCTAGGCAACTGTACCTCTGTTTCTATACGTGAACGGCAGATTGCAGCTTCGATACGTGTCCACGGAGACCTTTCGCTTCAGGTGACAAAATAACACTAGGCACTTGGTAGCGTGGATCTCCTTGGGGCTCTCCTCGGAGTTACCTCAACACCACGTACATGACCTGGTTCGTCACGGGTACGCAGGTCTGCACTACCACTTCCTCGGCGTTGAGCAGGCCCAGGAGGCGATCGTACCGGTACACCAGCTAGCACGTGGACATGTTATCGCGCTTTGGTGTTGCGTGTGCGAGGTATGGAAACTCAAGGACGCAAAACATGCACGACCGAGGGTTAAAAAAACAGAACAAGTAGTGACGTGGAACGTTGTGATTGGTGAAAATAAGACGATCTCTGATAGGTGGGCAAATTGAAATAACGTGATGTGATAGGCGAAAATAAAATCAAAGCTGATTGGATGAAAAATGACGAGAAGGAATTAGCGGTGAATTTGTGAACTAAGATGGCGAAGATTTTTTTTAAAAAGAAAGACGGATAATATAAGTATGGCAACTGTAACGGTTTACGGCAAACGCATTTGATGACGCATCCACACCAGTAACAGGTAAGTACCACACGCATAATTATTTTTCGGGCCTGCTTGGCGTAGGAATATATCCTTTCGTGTTTTGGTACTGTAACCTCAAATCTCCTTACCCTCCTCTTGCGTCCGCCATCTTGTTTAGTTCTCACCGCATCTCCTTGTCGCAGACCCTCCGCCATTTTTAGTTCCCACTATTTTAACCTCAAAATCTGCTCTTCTAAGCTCTTGCTACCGCCATCTTCTTTTAGTTCCCATTCTCACCACCGCGTCTCCTTGCCCCCACCTCTTGCGACCGCCATGTTCACCACTAACCTCCAAATTTCCTCGTCCTTAAACCTCTTGTCTCAACCATCTTGTTTAGTTCCCATTTTCGCCACCGCATCTCATATCGCCCCATCTCTCTATCCACTCAAGAAAACCACCATCCAACGTTCAAAAATTGCTGATGAGTTCTCGACAGGCTTTTGCAAATCTTGTTGCTAGCAAAACTTACCTTTCCCATCACCTCCAACATACCCCACTCCCACACCTTTTGCTTTCCACCAATCATAATCTCTCTTATTCTTACCAATCAACAACTTTCATTTGTTCCTTTCCACCAATAACATCACTTCTTATTCCCACCAATCACAACTTCACACGTCACTTTCTGTTATACTTTTTATCCCTCGCTCGCCATCTTTTCCCTCTTTCAGTCCCGACCTCCGCACACACAACACCTCGCCACCCAGCTCCTCTCCATCACGTGTCCTCCATACTCTTTCATCTTCCTTCCTTCATCTTCCACCCAAATTAACCAAACAATCACATTTCATCTTATTTTTACCAATCAAAACACTCCACGTCACTTCCTGTTTTTCCTTCATCTTTCCCTAATCCTCAATTCTTTTAACTCGTCCCGGGTGAACCCATCACCTCCAACATACCCCACTCCCACACCTTTTTCTTTCCACCAATCATCATCTCTCTTATTCTTACCAATCAACAACTTTCATTTGCTCCTTTCCACCAATAACATCACTTCTTATTCCCACCAATCACAACTTCACACGTCACTTTCTGTTATACTTTTTATCCCTCGCTCGCCATCTTTTCCCTCTTTCAGTCCCAACCTCCGCACACACAACACCTCGCCACACCGCTCCTCTCCATCACGTGTCCTCCATACTCTTTTATCTTCCTTCCTTCATCTTCCACCCGAATTAACGGACAAATCACATTTCGTCTTATTCATACCAATCAAAACCCTCCACGTCACTTCCTCTTTTTCCTCCATCTTACCCTAATCCTCAATTCTTTTAACTCGTCCCGGATGAACCAATTGCAATAACGATAATCCTTCCGCTCAGGGCGCTTTTCAAACTTGCCGCCGCCGCCGTCGCACGCAGCGACACTAGCGACACTAGCGCCCCTAGCGGCAGGATTATCGTTAATCCAATTGGCTCATCCGGGACTAATACTACTTAAGTGTTAAGAATACTGCCTCATCGCGAAGGTCCATACTTCTGCTCCATTCATCACGATTGGAATTGTAGGACTTCATAACATTTTAAAATTGTTTCTTTACGCACCTTCTTACATAATGTCCTTTTGATAGTCCCTATTAACCGATTATACTTTAGGAGATTATCATTAGAATCATTTTCTACTGTGTAGGAAGCTTCACACCTAAATAATTGAATTTGGAGAGTTGTTCCATTATTTTGCCATTTAGTTCAATTTTGTGTGATCTACCTCTAAATCCATCACCTTTGGTTTTTGTGATTATATTTCTAAATTATACTTTTTTCCTACTTTACTTAATAAATACAATTTTCTCTTCAAGTTATCTTCTGTATCCGCGAACACTACCTGGTCATCAGCAATTAGGTTTGAATTTAAAATCATTCTACCTATAGTGTAGTCACGATTTAAAATATCTTGCCATTTTTATAGCTTCGCCAATATAAATTC
Source organism: Deroplatys truncata (assembly GCA_030765065.1). Lineage (NCBI taxonomy): Eukaryota > Metazoa > Arthropoda > Insecta > Mantodea > Mantidae > Deroplatys > Deroplatys truncata. The sequence continues at coordinate 183,428,971 of CM060986.1, forward strand.
CTTTTAAGTACGTTTTGTATAACTTTGTGTAATTGGTAAATCTTAAGAGTTAGAAGAAACTTGTTGAAACACACAATATGTGAAACTTTTGTGGAACTTCTGGAATATTCATTGCTAATGTAAAACCTTTCAATGTTTTATGATAATTTTTGTGCTAAGCCATCATATTTTGTTTTTCAGGATATCATGAGATGTGGACTTTCAAAAACACCACAGTGTGACCCGAGTTTTTCTCTCTATAGTTGCCATCTGCTTTATCCCCCTTGTACCTATGACGACATGTGAAATGAAAATATTTCTTTCAACGGTTGTCTCCATTAACAAGAAATAGAGGGAAACATAAGCTTTTGTAGGAAAGCTTGCAAAGAGAGTTTGTAGAATATATATATATATATGAATAAACGACAGTGGTAAGAAAAAGACTGGTGAAAACAATGCATAATATTATTTTACTTTCTCTACTACGTACAGTAAGTAGGAGAAGTAATACGTTCACCGAAAAATTCGATACACAGATTTCACCAGAAATACATTTTTTGAGGTGCCCTGAATCAAAATAAAGCATTTTTATGTGTGTGTGTGTCTGTCGTAAGTCAGTCAATCTGTCGTATGTCTGTCTGAATGTGAACAGCATAACTCAAAAACGAAAATTCGGATAGATATCAAACTTGGCATTTAGGTTCAGTGTCTTTCAAAGATGCGACAAGAAGATTTTCAAGGAAATACCTTCCACCTCAGACTACCCTTTTTTGGAACATTCACAAAATGGAACATTTAAAACATCATATGTTTAAGATATTTTCATAGTAAATGAAGTGTACATCTTGAATTTTCTGGAAATTTCTCCAAAAGTGCACTCCATTCTAAATGACATTCATATAACTGGCAAACCGTAAGAGATGGATATAATTTGACTGCAACAAAACTGTACATCTGGTTAAAACACACAATTTATATCATATACATTTTTTGTCCAGTGAACCAGTTCCAATATTTATTGTTATTTGTTTGAATTTTCCAATACTTTTACTTTTTATCAAATGAGAATTCATTATTACCTTTTTTTATGACCTGGACATGGAAAGAGAATGGAATGTTCCACATAGCAACCAGCTCTTAAAAGATTTGACCATCGCTTAAAGACTACCATGTTCCCCTTGCTTTACAAGAAAATTAGTAATAAGATAGTTTCTGCAAATGTTTATCTCGATTAACATGAAGTAGATGGAGAATAAACGTTTGTAGAAATAGTGTGTACAAGAGTAGACAAAGTTATGTAAGCGCAACACACCTGAATTTTTTTATATTGGTCACATATCGAAAAGAAGCATAAATACAACCAGCAGTGTTTCAGTTGTGTGGCACGTTTTAATTATTGCCCATATAAGCACATAAAGATACCGATTTATACTTTCAGTGCAAATGTGTCTGTAATTGTGTACATAGAGCAAGTTACTGGTATTCTACCGTCCTTATTTAGGCCTAAAACTGGTATCCACTCCTTCTCTCTCACAATTTTAAATCTAAATTTTGAATTTTCATCCTTTGATTGGTCCTATCATTAGTTCATTATTTCCTTCCCCTAATTACTTTCTCTACTACGTATAGTAAGTAGGGGAAGTATTGTATTCCACCCAAAAATGCGATACCGAGATTTCACCGGAAATACTTGTTTTGAGACACCCTGAATCCAAAAAAAAAGCATTTTTGGAAACATGTCCGTGTGTGTGTCTGTGTGTGTCTGCGAACAGCATAACTCAGAAACGAACAGTCCGATAAACACCAAACTTGGTATTTAGGTTCAGCATCTTCCAGAGATGCGACAAAAAGGTTTTCAAGAAAATCCCCCACCCCAGACTACCCCTCACATGGAACATTTTTCGAAAATTTTAATTTTCTCAAAAATGGCTCTTACGATTTTGATTAAAATATCATACGTTTAACATATTTTCATGACAAATAAAATGTATATCTTGAATTCTCTGGGAATGTCTCCAAAAGTATTCTTCATTGTGAACGACTTTTGCAAAACTGGTAAACCATAAGAAATATACATGTAGATCGCGTTAAAATACACAATTTGTGTCATATACATACTTTTTTGTTGAGTGAATCATTTTCGAGATATTGCTTGTTATTCCCTTAAATTTTCAAATACTATTTCTAATGGGAATTCGTTATTCATGTTTTATGCCCTGGACATACAAAGAGAATGGAATGCGCCACATAGCAACCAGCTCTGAAAAGATTTCTCCATCGCATAAATACTACCATATTCCCCTTGCATCTACAAGAAAATTAGCAATAAGATTAACATCTCGATATCTCGATTAACATGAAGCATATGGAGAATAAGCGTTTGTAAAAGAGTTTGTACAAGTGTAGAGAAAGTAATGTGAGTGTAACACATCAGATTTTTGTCTCTTAAACAACAACAATGGTTTCTTTTGACCCTTTCTAGTAAAACCATCTGTAACAAATTAACATCTGGTCACTAAAGAGAACGTAATATTTTCTCGGCGACACTGTATCTCTCGTGGAATGCGAACGTTTTGTGACACTTATCAAGGAATTTAAACGGTGATACGGCTTACATTCAGTTGTTCGGATAAGGCAACCTGGGGCACGCGCGATACAATAAGGGAGCCAGGTGAGATAAAGCTGGGGACGGTTAGCTTCACCAGCACCTTGCTTACAGTTCACAGTGCTGCTTAACGTAACGACAATACCATCTTTAACTTAACCTTTGCCTGTTGCTAATATCGGCTACAGTTCTTGAAGCAATACTAAACAATATACTTTTGAATATCACCTGCTGCTTATACTTCTCTACATTTACCCTATAAAAATCTAATTTATTTTAATCCATACTGTGAGGAAAGTGGAACATTAGCTTCTAGTATGTTCTTTCCCAACATAATTTCTACCAATAAAAGGTTCTCGTCACAAGTCATCTTAATGGAGGTGCAACACTTAGCATTTAGTTAAAGTTAAATCTATGGCACACAGTCCTTCCCTACCAACCTCACTGACGACCTCACGCCCACATACAATCACCCAGCCCATAAGGGGAGATGAGGTGGTCAGCACCATGCTTCCCCCAGCCGGAACTTTGGGTCTCATAACCGACAGACCGCTGAGTGAACACAGGTCCTATACACCCAGCGTTGCCAACTCGTACCATAATTATGGGAACATACGATAATTTGAAGTAAGTGCACGATAGTAAAAATTAAATTAAGTTTTATTTGTGGAACCTCTTTAACTGCCTTGACCCTTAGCGTACCATTCTATATTGGGCGTGAAAGAGCGGTAACTTTGCTCAGAGGCCCCTTTATCTGGTTTGATGTTCTCTTACGTGGCGTAAAAGGCAGGAAGCCATGCTAAGGATTTCTACGGCCAAAAAATCCATCGCCCTCTGCCGGGTTTGAGTCCGAGGCCCGGAGGACTATTTTGTGTACAACAAAGGTGGCGAAAACGCCTTCCTTCCGCGAGTCATCAAATATGCAACACACACTGCATCACTCAGCCGCACGTGAAAAGCAAATGGAATGTGGCAGAGAAGGAACGGCGCCTGCGAGTCAAAATGACTCGCGAGTCCCGTTTTCACCACCTCTGGAGTACGATAACGGATAAACATACGATAATATTCCTGTGGTGTTTGTCACAACAGCGAAATGAAATGAATCTGACAATAAATTCTTCATCATGTTGATGTTGCATTATTGAATGACGTTACCACACCTGACTCCTATCTGAACTTTCTCATGGTCTGTCTGTATCCTTCTAGAGCATTCACCACATATCCCACTAAACCTCCTTCAGGGTTTCTCTAATTCTTACGTGCCTAGAATTGTTAATCCCAGTGAATACAGTTCGGTTTAGAAATTAAGATCAGTGTAGAAAACTCGTAATAACTGACATTCCTTGCAAAATAAGCAACACGTCTGAGACTGATAGCTTCCGGCGTGCTATTAAACACGTGTACGACCTTGAGAAAAATAATTATTTGAAAGAACTAGCGGAATTTGCACTGACAGTGATTTCGTTGCATCGCTTCTTGTGAACGAGTTTTTGTTTAAGTGGGTCTAATAAAAACTAAAATTCGGAATGTGTTGGTACTAATTCAGTAAATGGGCTCATTCTGTCATCCCAGTTTGTGAAGGAATGTGATGGGCCGAACATTTCCAAGTCACCGTGAAGATAACATCTATGTCAACAGCAAATTTGTAGGCGGTGTAACGGTTCAAAATGAAGATGAGTAGATTGAAAAGCACGTGTGTTAATTCTGGCTGTGGCTATTTTAAGTACTACAAAATAAATATTATTATCGTTAACGTCATTTTAGTATTATCAAGTTTGTTTAAATGTACACAATTCTGAATGCTTAGTACGAAGTATTTACATTTACAAGTTGCAATACGGTCCAAAATTTTGCACTCGCATAGATGGGCTCTAACTCATGCGTATTCCATGGCTGGAAGCCGGAGAACCACGCTCCAACCTAAGGTGCAACATTTACCTGAAAAGTTAAATTGAGCTTTATTTATGGACGCTCTTTAACTGCTATGTTTCTTAGCGTCCCATTCTATATTGACCGTGAAACACCGAAATTTTGCTCAGAGGCCTCTTTATCAGGCATGAGGTTCTTTTACGTGCCGTAAATCTACGACCACCGGCTTTAATTCCCTTCCGAAAGAAGCCATCCTAAGGATTTTTACGGTCAAAAACATCCATAGTCCTCCGCCAAGTTTGAACCGGCGACCTCGGTAGCATGGTACCCCTAGACCACGGAGGACGGTAAGTTTACCTGGACATTATATATTCAACCCATTGTTTACTGTCAGACATCTCTTTTCTCAAAAATACGTATAAGGATTTTGAATAAAATGTTTAAGATATCATCATCAATAAAATACGGTTTAGACCATGTGACCTGTTCCGTCTTCACATAATGTTAATTGAACTGGTCACGCATTCTCTTCTTGGTCGGCATACACTTCGTCTTCCTTGTGGTTTATAGTTATACAGGATGGGTCATTTAAGTTGACACTGTAGAACTAAGCATTGTAGAGATAAATGTCTTGAATAAAAGTTGCTTGATATTATGGGGGAAAAGTAAATGCGATTACCCGTGTTTTCTTTGGAGGACGTTATGATGGACATTTTAGGGTCAATTTAATTTTTTTAAATGGGAACCTACATTTTGTTTGTTGTTTTCTCATTAGAAAATGTTTTATAAAAAGCTGTTTATTTTTTGATGAAAAAATAAGGGGAAAAATGTTGGTTTCCAATTACGAAACGTAACTTGACCCTCAAACGACCATCCATGGATGGTCCAACCATTCATTGCGCTCTTTGTACACAGCCATTCAGAATTTTTGTTGTTGTTATTTAGTTAGTGTAAGAACAATTGCAAAGTGATATATACAAATGTTGCTTATTTTTTACGAGGAGTAAGAAAACAACATAAAAAAGATAGGTTCATTTAAAAAATTACATTGACCCCAAAATGACTATCACAACGTCCTCCAAACAAAACACGATTAATGTCACTGCTTTCCCCCATTATATCAAGTTGTCCCTTTTAATTTTTGAAATTTTGGGATCTTTATTTTCATGTCACTAATATGTCTATATGAAATACTGCATCTTAAGTAATTGAAATGATTCAGTTATTCTATTGTTTTGTTATTGATTATTAATTTTGCTTTTAAGAGTGTTTTGCTTTTTACGGTGTTTTTCTATGTTTTTATCTTGGATACTGTAAGGCTAAACTCTGTGCAATTGAATTTAAACTGAATAAGGCACATCAGTTTAGAAATTCAATCAATTTCAAATATTGTACTCTCGAATGTATATGAAACTTTCCTGAGAAAATGTCAGAAATGTGTGGTTAGAGATGGACATTTCCAACATCCCTTATAATAAAATATGTGCTTTTTATTATTGTAATTGTAACTGTAACTATGAGAATTTGGGGCGGTTGCAAGAACTGTTTCGGCGCGAGTGCTGTAGCGCGAGTCGCCGTGCGGTGGCCACACTGTGAAACAAAAGCACTGTACTTTCTTGAAGTCGTAATTCGTTTGTTTCTCGTGCTAATACAAAGGTGGTGCTAATACCGCTTTTTAAGCATCTGACTGTCGCTTCCGCTTCCTCTTACACTCTTATATCCCTCTTGTACTTACAACGAAATGTGTAAGGAACTATTTCTGCATTTAGTTCACATGATTAACATTAAGTAGATAGAAAAAAGATCTGATGTGTTTCACTTACATGACTTTCTCTACTCTTGTAAAAGCTGTTTTTACAAACGCTTATTCTCCATATTTTTCATGTTAATCGAGATATCGAGATGTTAATCTTACTGCTAATTTTCCTGTAAATGCAAGGGGAATTGGTAGGTTTTAAGCGATAGTCAAATCTTTTAAGAGCTGGTTACTGTGGAACATTCCATTCACTTTGTATGTCCAGGATATAAGTGTGATGTGAGTCAAAGTCACGAGAAGGAGAAAGTCAAGAGAAAGAGAAAGTCATATGAGTGCAATACATTAGATTTTTTTTAAAATTAGCTTTAAAAACTAAACTCTAGCTTTATTTGCAACTGTAATATAGGAAAAAGAAATATTTTTTTTGCTAAACGACTTCTATTATTATTATTATTATTATTAAGCTAATTAGCTCTTAGTTATTTGGAGTTATCAAAACGGATCTCATATTTGACACGTTTATCCTATTAGTTATATGTATGTTATTTTTTTTACGTTTTAAGCACGTCTTTTCTCAGTGTTAAAACAAGTCGCAAAAAGTTGAAATTTACGCTACACGTGGAGTAATTAATGATATTCAGAATTAACCGATTACATTGAGTCAGATAGTGAACCGCCTTGAGACTTCGGCGCACGCGTCCCTATAAGAAAGAGGGTTTAGATATTGAAAGACGAAGGGCTTTCCCCATCTTGACATCTGCTCGCTTGTCCCACAATGGATGTCCCCGCTGGGTGCCTCTGTACTCTGCCACGCCTTCATTGTTTTCTTGCCATTGTCAACACGCGTAGATATTTAATTTGCCGTTGTAATGGCAGGACTTCGGACAGACATAAGGACTGGTGACAGGAAAAGGATTGTCCGAGTGCCATGGCTTCCTTACTAGAAGGTCCCGCTGGGCATCGAACACAGAGGGCGCGCCGTGTGGTTTGTTTTCGTTTGTTGAATGTAAAATTGCTTACCGTTTAATGAATGCAAGCACAACATTGGGTAGTGTCGTTTTCAATGACTTCTTTTAAAGTGAATTTCAATCTATTTCAACGGTCAGTTGCTTGACTGGAGTTCTAACCCTTTTGTGCGAGGACGCTGTAATATGTTTATAGCTCACTTGGCAATATTTCCTCTCTTTTTGTTCTTCATTTTATTTCAGATTGCGCCATTTCTTTAGTTTCTTCAGTCAAGAGAGGAAGGTGTTACCTCAGAATTCCTGAAAGCGCCAGATCTTTTCATTTCTATACAAATTAACATTTCAGGTATACAAATTCAAAAATAAATTGAAAATGTTTGTACTTCCTGTACATTATCCGTTAAATAAAACTACTTTATCGATTGGCATTTTTAGTGTTATATACAAACGTTTTAAGCCTCTACAAATAATTGTGGAGGCCTAAATTGTCGCGGTAACTTCGTGTTAGTGTTATTTGCTGAACACCTGTTATTGGTTTACTACTTTGAGATTTGGGTTCTTTGTCCTCCGGCTAGCTATTATTTCTCAGTCGAGCATATCTCTTAAACAGGGTGTGTAAACGGAAAGGAGTTTTTACTGAAAGATAACACTGATAAAAGAGTTTGTTTTTACACTTTTATTGCCGTCACACTTTATTCATTTCACATAATTACTCTTGATACACGCCCGACTGAAACTGTTATATTTTCTAATGTCACTATAATCACATATTTCCTGCACATTATTAATTCGCATATTTCACATTTATAGCTAACTTTACGACGCGAGAGATTCTGTAAAACTGCACGATGTATAACCTTTGTATGATTCTGTTGGACTGCACGACGTATTACCCGCGAGTGCTTCTGTTGGACTGACCATTACCCGCGAATGCTTCTGTTGGACTGAGCGACGTTTGCCTTGTGAATTATTATGTAGAACTGCGCGTTACCCGCCTCTGGCACGGAATTTATACTCCCTCACCCCAATATGCCTAAAGATTATAACAGAGCTGCTATTGGTTAATAAAACGCGCCAACATTAGCGTCTATTTTTATATACAATCAAAATTACGAACACATATGCTCTAGGGAAAATATTCCCTCCATTTCTACAGAAAAGCGCGCTACTCTGACGTCATTTGTTTGTCTCTCCTAATTGATAAACAACTCACCCCCTCGCTCATTGTTACCCGCTCCTATTGTCAGTTTCAGTGAGGCCGTGTAAACTTATTTCCTAACAATGCTTATAATTAACAAACATCACAAATCAATGTCATACAATAATGCTTATTTACACTATAATCATTCTGGCATTTACATTGTTGTGATATAAAATACTGCCACAAAATTTAACACCATTTTTACTTTCTCTACTACGTATAGTAAGTATGGGAAGTATTACATTCAACCCGAAAACACGATACCGAGATTTCACCGGAAATACATGTTTTGAGGTGTCCTGAATCCAAATAAAGCATTTTTGGAAACGTACATGTTTGTCTGTGAACAGTATAACTCAAAAACGAAAAGCCGTATAAATACCAAATTTGCTATTTAAGTTCAGTATCCTTCAAAGATGCGACACAAGATTTTCAAGAAAATGCCCTCACCTCAGACTACACCTTATAAGGAAAATTTTTCTCAAAAAAAGGCTCTAACGACTTTGATTAAAATATCATATATTTAAGATATTTTCATGGCAAATGAAATGTTTATCTTGAATTTTCTTGGAATGTCCCCAAAAGTCCTCTTCTTTCTGAATGGCTTTTGCATAACTGGTAAACCGTAAGAGATAGACAAAATCTTGGTACACAAGAAATTGTAGATCTCGTTGAAACACAATTTATGTCATATACTTTTTTTGTTGAATGAACCTTTTCGAGATATACCTGGTTATTTGTTTGAGTTTTCCAATACTTATACTTTTTTCTCAAATGAGAATTTGTTATTAGGTTTTTATTTTATGTCCTGGACATGCAAAGAGAATGGAATGCGCCACATAGCAACCAGCTCTTCAAAAGATTTGAACTATCGCTTAAAGTCTACCATATCCCCCTTGTACCTACAAGAAAATTAGTAATTAGAGAGTTTCTGCAAATGTTTATCTCTATTAGCATAAACTAGATGAAGAATAAGCGTTTGTGTAAATAGTTTGTATAAGAGTAGAGAAAATCATGAGAGTGCAACACATCAGATTTTTTTAAAAACAGAAACAACTGCGTTTTTACATAACTATAAGCAAATTTAAAAATACCTTTTGTACTGTAAAATATTTTGCTTTAATACTTCCTGTGATATGAGGGTTCTACTGAAATGGAAGAGTGTCAGATACTGAAAAGCAACGTTGAACATTATTACCTGAAAATCATTCCTTGTAGCTGTCTATACATTTATCCGAATTGTAAATAAGACAGTCTGTCTATTGCTGTGAACGCCTTTAGGCTGCTAACGGATTCACAACTTTAACCAGCTGCAAACGTCCCCGCCCAGTTCAAACCAATGTCCACGAGTACCTCTCTTTGTAAGAAAATCCTACAGTTAATATCTAACTAAAGAACCTACAAATTACTCGTTTAAGCGTTTATCGCGTTGAATTTGAGATCTTCATTTTAATAAGAATTGGAAGGATTTCTCAGGAAAAATTTCATCATGTATTTAATATTTCTTCTTTTCTTATATAGAAATCGGAAAATGATGTGAACAATCTGAATCTATCATCTTAGAGTTCCAGACTTACATTCGTTGACATAGTATATAATTACGAAAGATCACAATAGTTTTCTAGCGAGAGATTTTCTGTAGTATATTAATATTTGGTAGATTTACAGTATGTGCGAATCTAAAACATAATACCCTTCAATAATATTCATATATTGGAAACGTAGTATCAGGCTGAAAAGTGCAATGCCATAGCCGGGATTCGAAACACGTATCTTCGGCTTTCTGTGTCGTTGCTCTAACCAACTGAGTTGCCATGGTAACATACCGGTAAGATATTAAATTCCCAACTGACACACTTTTATTGCTTTCTCTACTACGTAGGGGAGCAATTGCATTCCAACCAAAAATTCGATACCGAGATTTCGCCGGAAATACAAGACTTTTTTGAAATAGGTCCGTGTGTGTATCTGTGAACAGCATAACTCAAAAACGAAAAGTCAGATAAGTACCAAACTTGGTATTTAAGTTTAGTTTCTTCCATGTATGCGATACGAAGATTTTCAAGTAAATCCTCCCACTGCAAACTTCCCTTAATTGGAAGATTTTTCGTAATGTTTTATTTTCCAAAAATGGCTCTTAAAATTTGGATTAAAATATCATATGTTAAAGGTATATACATGATAAATAAAATGTATATCTTGAAATTTCAGGGAATAACTTATAAAGTCTTCTTCATTCGGCAGAATTTTGTATAATCTTGCATAACTGGTAAACGTTAAGGGATAGAAGAAAACGTACTCCACAAGAAATGTAGACATCTTTAAAATACACATTTTATTTAAAATAACCTTTTTGTGGCATCAGCATTTCCCAGATATCCGTTATCAATGGTTCGAATTGCTCCAGAGTTGGTCTATTTAAATCCTATCAACATTCAGCTGTTTCTTGTGATGCCATGGAAGGAGTATGAAATTTTAAGGCCAGCATATAGCGACCAGTCCTTACACATCTATCACCGTTTCCTTTGTATCTATAACGAAATGTGTGATGTAGTTATTTCTGCAAAGTTTTATTTGGATTAAAGTAGAGTAGATAGAAAACACCTACTAGTAAGCTAAAAAGACTCACACATCAGATTTTTCCGTAAACTGCACGAAGTTTAAAATTCATTTTGAGATAACATACCACAATGGTGACTTACAATATTGTAAGCCCTCTAAGTCCCGAGCTTCTTAATCTACCATAGTAGCTCAGTTGGTTAGAGTAACGAAACGGAAAGTCGAAGATCTGTGTTTCATATCCCTGCTAAGGAATTTCATTTTTTAATTTTATTCTACCTTTCCAACTTTAACCCACACACATGTATCGAAAAACAATTAGCTACCAATATACATACAAGGTGGACAATTTAAGTTGAGACTGTACAATATCTCCAAAACTAAGCGTTGTAGAAAGAAATGTCTTTGATAAAAGCTGCTTGATATTAGGGGGGAAAGTCAATGCCATTAGCGTATTTTATTTGGAGGACGTTGTGATGGTCATTTTAGGGTCAATTTAATTTGACCCTAATTGTAGGTTCCCATTTAAAAAATCTGATGTGTTACACTCACATGACTTTCTCTACTCTCGTACAAACTATTTTTATAAACCCTTATTCACCATATGTTTCATGTTAATCGAGATAAACATTTGCAGGCTCTATCTTATTGCTAAGCTTCTTTTAGATGTAAGGGGAATATATATTTACAAGGGCAATATAGAACTACAGTAGCCTTTAAGCATATACATATCTCTTAATAGCTGGTTGCTAGGTGCAGCACCATTCCGTTTGCCACAGATTAATACTCTTTGTATATCCAAGACAAAAAAATGAATAACGAATTCCCATTTGAGAAAATAAGTATTGACAAATTTAAGGGAATAACAAGGAATATCTCGAAAATGGTTCACTCTATAAAAAAATGTGTATGACATAAATTGCGTATTTTAACGCGATCTACAATTTTGTGTAGTAAATGTTTCTCTATCTCTTATGGTTTAACAGTTATTCAAAAGTCGTTCACAATGAAGAATATTTTTGGAGACATTCCCAGAAAATTCAAGATATAAATTTTATTTGTCATGAAAATATATTAAACATGTAATATTTTAATAAAAATCGTTATTGCCATTTTTGAGAAAATTAAAATTTTCTAAAAATGTTCCATGTAAAGGGTAATATGGGGTGGGGGAATTTTCTTGAAAACCTTCGTGTCACATCTCAGGAAGATACTGAACCTAAATACCAAGTTTGGTGTTTATCCGACTGTTCGTTTCTGAGTTATGCTGCTAACAGACAGACACACAGACATGGTTCCAAAAATGATTTTTTTGGATTCAGGGGGTCTCAGAACATATATTTCCGGTGAAATCTCGGTATCGAATTTTTGGGTGGAATACAATACTTCCCCTATTTACTATACGTAGTAGAGAAAGTAAAAATCTGATGTGTTGCACTCACATGACTTTCTCTACTTTTATACAAACTATTTTTACAAGCGCTTACTCACCATATGCTTTATGTTAGTCGAAATATTGAGATGTTAATCTTATTGCTAATTTTCTTGTAGATGCAAGGGGAATTGGTAGGCTTTAAGCGATAGTCAAATATTTTAAGAGCTGGTTGTTATGTCGAGTATTCCATGCTCTTTGCATTACCAGGACAAAAAAAACAAGAATAACGAATTCCCATTTGAGAAAAAGTATAAGTTTTGGAAAATTTAAGGGAATAACAAACAAAATTTCGAAAATGGTTCACTCAAGATCAAAAATGTATATGACATAAATTGTATATTTTAACTCAATCTACATTTTTTGTGTAGTAAAATGTTGTCTATCTCTTATGGTTTACCAGTTATGCAAACGTCGTTCACAATGAAGAATACTTTTGGAGACATTCCCAGAAAATTCGAGTTATACATTTCATTTGTCATGACATTATCTTAAACATATGATATTTTAATCAGAATCGTTAGAGCCATTTTTGAGAAAATTAAAATTTTCGAAAAATGTTCCATGTAAATGGGTAATCTGGCGTGGGGGATTTTCTTGTAAACCATCGCGTCGCATCTCTGGAAGATACTGAACCTAAATACCAAGTTTGGTGTTTATTCGACTGTTCGTTTCTGAGTTATGCTGTTCACAGACGCACACACAGATACACACACGGACATGTTTCCAAAAATGCTTTTTTGGATTCAGGGGGCCTCAAAACCTGTATTTCCGGTGAAATCTCGGTATCGAATTTTTGGGTGGAATACAATACTTCCCCTACTTACTATACGTCGTAGAGAAAGTAAAAATGAAATAGACCAAATCACACTTAACTTGTTCTAATACTTTTCAGAAGCCTTTAAATAATTTGTTTCTCAAGAAATGCTACTCATTAATGTTTTATAAGTTAATTGAATATGTATTTAAACATTTGTAATCATCATTGAAGTATATGTTCGAATTCCAGTTAACTTCCATTTAATTTAACTTTAATGTTTAATTGTTTTTTGTAAAATGGAAATATTTTATTTGTGCATTATTTATAACCCTAAAATGTCATATAGGTTTCTTTTTTGGAGACTTATAAATAAATATTTTAATGATTAAATTATATATTTCTGAACATTGTGTTCAACCAAACTAATTATTATTCTTGAACACTACATGACGAGTATTTATGTATGGCTTCTGGCAAAAAAATTCTGATTCACATGAATTTCACTAACCTCTATCGTTTATCAATGGGTATACAAATTATTCTTACGAAAGTTTGTTTTCCTATCTACTTCATTTTAATCGAGATAAAACTTTGCAGAAATATCTGAATTTCACATTTCGTTATAGATACAAGGGAAATAGCGATAGTTAAATGTTTTAGAACTAGACGCTGCATCCTGGGCTTAAACCTACATACCCTTTCCTTACATCGCGAGAAACAACTGAAAATCGACTGGACATTAAAGGAATGGATAGTGTTGAACAATTCACACCATTAATAACAGTATCACTGAAATGGCTGATGCACAAGAGAAGTTATGTGAAATAAATTGTGTGTTTTAAAGAATGTGTATTATTTGTGTAATGCGTTTTTGTCCATCGCTTCACGTGTTTGAGTTATGCAAGATTATACAAAATGCCTTCTGAATGAAGTGGACTTCACAGGTTATTCCCAGAAAAATTCAAGATATACATTTCATTTTTACTTTCTCTACTACGTACAATAAGTAGGGGAATTATTGTATTCCACCCAAAAATTCGAACCGAGATTTCACCGGAAATACATGTTTTGAGACCCCCTGAATCCAAAAAAAGCATTTTTGGAAACATGTCCGTGTGTGTGTCTGTGTGTGTGTGTGTGTGTGTGTGTGTGTGTGTGTGTGTGCCTGTGAACAGCATAAGAAACGAACAGCCGGATAAACACCAAACTTGGTATTTAGGTTCAGTATCTTCCAGAGATGCGACACGAAGGTTTTCAAGAAAATCCCCCCACCCCAGATTACCCTTTACATGGAACATTTTTTGGAAATTTTAATTTTCTCAAAAATGGCTCTAACGATTTTGATTACAATATCATATGGTTAAGATATTTTCATGACAAATAAAATGTATGTCTCGAATTTTCTGGAAATGTCTCTAAAAGTATTCTTCTTGTGAACGACTTTTGCATAACTGGTAAACCATAAGAGATAGACAAAATTTTACTACACAAAAAATGTAGATCGCGTTAAAATACACAATTTATGTAATATACTTTTTGTTGTTGAGTGAACCATTTTCGAGATATTGCTTGTTATTCCCTAAATTTTCCAATACTTTTTCTCAAATGGGAATTCGTTATTAATTTTTTTTATGTACTGGACATACAAAGAGAATGGAATGCGCCACATAGCAACCAGCTCTTAGAATATTTGACTATCGCTTAAAGCCTACCAATTCCGCTTGTATCTACAAGAAAATTAGCAATAAGATTAACGTATCGATTAACATGAAGCATATGGAGAATAAGCGTTTGTAAAAATAGTTTGTAAAAGAGTAGAGAAAGTCACGTGAGTGCAACACATCAGATTTTTCATGTAGATATGTTTGCATATGGTGTTTTATTTTTAATCAAACTTGTTAGAGCCAGTTTTTAGAGAATAAAAAAATTCGTAAAATGTTTCATTTATAGGGAAGTTTGGGGTGGGAATTTTCTTGAAAATCTTCGTATCGCTTGCTTAGAGGGTGCTGAGTCTAAATCCAAGTTTGGTAATTATCCCACTTTTCATTTTTGAGTTATGTTGTCCACAGACATACACACACTGTATTTCCGGTGAAATCTCGATATCGAATTTTTGGACGGAATGTAAAACCTTCTCGACCTCTATGTACATGGTAGAGAAAGTAAAAGTGTTTATCAGATGATTTTATTACTTAGCCTATCATACATTTCAACTCCTTGTATGAAAATATTACATTGTGTAATTGCATTGTACATATTGTGATTTGAAGAATTCTTTGTTTCTCGTGTAGTCAACAAGCGTGGTTTAGAAAATAAAATACTATACTTTACTTGTTTGTAGAAAGTAAATACCTAACGGGAAAGTCAAAACAGTCCTTGTGTCGCTTGATTATAATTGAGGAAAATATTTTGGCACTGACAATAAAAATTTTGTTTGAATAAATTCGGCTGATTTAAATCAATAGATAGATTAATGTTACAATGAACATACGAAACCAGAATTAAACTTTAATTCTGTTTGGGATGGCGGATGGGTTTTGACATAGAAAAGCACAAAAAGTAAATAGGTGTGTCCTTTTTCAGATACAATAACCCCCATTAACGGCCCTCGGTGGCATCCCGCAGATGAGCAGGTGGTGCTTCCAATTACAAGAGGTTCTAGTGGTAAAAGGGAAATTAAAATGGGAATGTTTGCGTGAATGTATTTAATTTGTGAAGGGGACAAATATATATGGAACACGTTCCCACATGCGGGCGAAACGACTGCATGGCACACGGGCCCGATTATCTCGCCACCGGCTTTCAGTTCTATATACCTACATATCATGGAATCTTAAGACGACCTTTATAAAACGAAATTCATTGCTAGTCACTGCTTTGCATACCTTTTTTAGTACACCGAATAAAGATGCAATCCAGGGCAGAAAATCTGTTGTTACATTCACATGACTTTCTCCACCCTCTATCATTTATTAATGGGAATAAAAACTTTGCTTACGAAAGTTTATTTTTCTATTTACTTCGCTTTAATCGAGATAAATGTTTGCAGAAGTAGTTGCATTTTACATTTCGTTATAAATGAAAAGGGAATAGCGATAGTCACTTCCATATTCTTTCCATGCAACAGCGAGAAACAACTGAATGTCGACAGGGCTTTAAAGAATGGCAAAGAGTTGAATTAAAACCATTAATAACGGATATCTCAGAAATGGCGATGCCACAAAAATGTTATTTGAAATAAATTGTGTGTTTTAAAGAGATCTACCTTTTCTCTTTAGTGCGTTTTCTCTATCGCATAACCTTTACACGTTATAAAAAATTCCTTCCGATTGAAGAGATCCTCACAGGCTATTCCCAAAAAATTTAAGACATACATTTTATTTACCGTGTAAATATCCTTAATATATGATATTTTAATAAAAATCGTTGGTCATTTTTTGAGAAAATAAATATTTCCAAAAATGTTCCATGTAAACGGTAGTTGGAGTAGGGGGATTTTCTTGAAAATCTTCGTGTTGCACCTTTGAAAGATACTGAACTAAAATACCGGGTTTGGTATCTATCTGATTTTTCGTTTTTGAATTATGCTGTCACAGGCACACACACGAACTTTTTACAAAAACAATTATTTTTTATTCGGGGGTCTCGAAACTTGTATTTCCGGTGAAATCCACATATCAATTTTTTGGGGGGAATGCAATACCTTCTTTACCTTCTACGTGCATGAAGAGAAAGTAAAATTATGGTATGAACATTCCCGTGCCTTGAAAAATTCACCTTTATCCATTAGGCAATATAATACTCAGATAAAAAAATCTTATGTGTTATACTCGCATGACTTTCTCTACTCTTGTACAAAATATTTTTGCAACCGCTTATTCTACATATGCTTCATGTTCATCGAGATGTTAATCTTATTGCTAATTTTTACTTTCTCTACTACGTATAGTAAGTAGGGGAAGTATTGTATTCAACCCAAAAATTTGATACCGAGATTTCGCCGGAAATACATGTTTTGAGACTCCCTGAATACAAAAAAAGCATTTTTGGAAACATGTCCGTGTGTGTGTGTGTGTGTGTGTCTGTCTGTCTACTGTGAACAGCATAACTCAGAAACGAACAGTCGGATAAACACCAAACTTGGTATTTAGATTCAGTGTCTTCCAGAGATGCGACACGAAGGTTTTGAAGAAAATCCCCCCTACCCAGATTACCCTTTATATGGAACATTTTTCGAAAATTTTAATTTTCTCAAAATAGCTGTAAGGAGTTTGATTGAAATATCATATGTTTAATATTTTTGCATGACAAATGAAATGTATATCTCGAATTTTCTGGGAATGTCTCCAAAAGTATTCTTCATTGTGAACGACTTTTGCATAACTGGTAAACCATAAGAGATAGACAAAATGTTCCTACCCAAAAAATGTAGATTGTGTTAAAATATACAATTTATGTCATATACGTTTTTTTGTTGAGTGAACCATTTTCGAGATATTGCTTTTTACTCCCTTAAATTTTCCAATAATGCTTTTTCTCAAATGGGAATCCGTTATTCATTTTTTTATGTACTGGACATGCAAAGGGAATGGAATACGCATAGCAACCAGCTCTTAAAATATTTGACTATCGCTTAAAGCCTACCAATTCCCCTTGCGTCTACAAGAAAATTAGCAATAAGATTAACATCTCGATATCTCGATTAACATGGAGCATATGGAGAATAAGCGTTTGTAAAAATAGTTTGTACAAGAGTAGAGAAAGTCATGTGAGTGTAACACGTCTGATTTACTTGTAGGTGCAAGGGGAATATGGTATGCTTTAAGCAATAATCAAATCTTTTAAGAGCTAGTTGCTATGTAGAGCACTCCATTCTCTTTGCATATCCAGGACATAAAAAAACGAATAACGAATTCCCATTTGATAGAAAATATAAGTATTGGAAAGTTCAAACAAATAATAAGGAATATCTTGGAAATGGTTCAATGGACAAAAAAGATGTATATGACATAAATTGTGTGTTTTAACTAGATCTACATTTTTTGAGTAGCAAAACTTTGTTCAACTTTTACACTTTAGCAGTTATGCGAAAGTTATCCAGAATGAAGAGGACTTTTGGGGACATTCTTAGAAAATTCAAGAGAAACATTTCATTTGATATAAAAATATCTTAAACATATGATATTTTATTCAAAATCGTTATAGCCATTTTTGAGAAAATAAAACATTTCTAAAAATGTTCTTTTTGAATTCTGAGAACCTCAAAACATGTATTTCCGGGGAAATCTCGATATCGAATTTTTAAGTGGAATGCAATACTTCCCCTACTTATTATATGTAGTAGACAACGTAAAGGGCAAGTCTCTAAGTTCACCAGTTTTCCAAAATTCGCCACCGGTCATTTTATTTAATATACGATAGTCAGCCAAAAGATGGCAGCAGCTACTTAATGCATGGTGCCTCCACACATTACTGCATTCTGAACGTAATCACCAGGTTTGTTTGTTACGAGTTATTTACCATATTGTGTTGACAGTGGTTGGCGATATAACATGAATTCCGTAAGTATATACATGTTTCATCATATGAAGATAACTAACGCATTATGCAGTGTACTATATCATTTTAAATCCTATTTTATGTACTTTATAGCTGTGTTACGATTTCAGTTAGTGAGGGACACTGAACTAGTTTAAAATTAAGTTTTTTATCATTGTGATTTCCATTGCAAATTTTAAATTATCGGTGTGAATCAATTATATGCTATATCCATTCTTGAGGACGTCAAAAATAACGAAACATATTCCGTGTTAAGGACAGTTTGGAGTGTGGGGATTTTCCTGAAAATCTTATGTTGCACGCTTGGATCATGCTGAATTTAAATACCAAGCTGTTATTTATCCGACAGTTCGTTTTCACAGCCACATACACATGTGCGCGCGGACCTTTTCCTAATTTTTTCGCATTCAGTGGAGCTCAAAACGCGTATTTCCAGTGGAATCTCCATACCAAATGTTTTAGTGCAATAATATGCTTCATCTACTTACTATATCTAGGTAGGTGGTAGAGAAAGTGGAAAGGGCTAACAGTGAAATCTACGCATGTTCCACCAGAAGCATTGCAGGCTTTAACAAGGCAATTGGGGTGCATTAAGGAAATGTTTAAGAGACAGTTGAAGGAATATAAAGTGAACATGTCTTTGTGTTCTACGGATAACCTTATATGTATTTAGAATCAATAAGTATTTATAATATAATTTAGTCATTTATACTTTGAAAATCTCAGAAAATTTGTATAAAAGTTTCTCCTCTTCTTCGTTTTCTTCTTTAGGCCAATGCCTTGGGTCAGTAGCCCGTCGAGAAGCAAACAAATTCTGGATTATAGGATATCAAGGATGGGTGATCAACCCAATGCCTTGGATCAGTTTTCGAGGAGCAAACAAACTCTGGATCATACCATATCAGGATCCCAATGTCTTGTGTCAGTAGCCTGTCGAGAAGCAATCAAACTCTGTATCATAGCATATCCAGGATGAGTGATCAGCCCAATGCCTTGGATCAGTAGCCCGTCGAGGAGCAAGCAAACTCTGGGTCATAACATATCCAGGATGGGTGATCAGCCCAATGCCTTGGATCAGTAGCCCGTTGAGGAGCAAGCAAACTCTGGGTCATAACATATCCAGGATGGGTGATCAGCCCAATGTCTTGTGTCAGTAGCCTGTCGAGAAGCAAGCAAACTCTGGATCATACCGTATCCAGAATGGGAGATCAGCCCAATGCCTTAGGTCAGTAGCCTGTAGAGGAGCAAACAAACTATGGATCATTGCATACCCAGGATGAGCGATCAGCCCAATGTTTTGGGTCAGTAGCCTGTCGAGGAGCAAGCAAACTCTGGATCATAACACATCCAGAAAAGGTGATCAGCCCAATGCCTTAGGTCAGTAGCCTGTCGAGGAGCAAACAAACTATGGATCATTGCATACCCAGGATGAGCGATCAGCCCAATGTTTTGGGTCAGTAGCCTGTCGAGGAGCAAGCAAACTCTGGATCATAACACATCCAGAAAACGTGATCAGCCCAATGCCTTAGGTCAGTAGCCTGTCGAGGAGCAAACAAACTATGGATCATTGCATACCCAGGATGAGTGATCAGCCCAATGTCTTGGGTCGGTAGCCTGTCGAGGAGTAAGCAAACTCAATGGATCATAGCATTATCCAGGGCGGGTGATCAGCCTAATGCTTTGGGTCAGTAGCTGTCGAGAAGCAAACAAAGTTTGAATCATTGCATATCCGGGATCGGCGGTCAGCCCAATGCCTGCTATGACGGTGAAGAAGAAGGAACTGAATTGTAATGATGTAAGAATCACATTTTCTAACCCAGCACTGGCCTAGCCATTGAGGAAATCTGCGAAAATACCTTCGGTTAGATTTCTCGGTTCCGGAAATTTGAACTCCGGACCTCCAGAATGTGAGTCACAGACGTTATGGCTTAAGCCATCAAACTCGGTTGTATCAAAGTTAATATTGCATATTAGATCCATTATTCATAAGGACGTATTTTTCTTTTTTCTTGCTTACAGGTAAGTTAGCAGTTGCCAGTACTTACTTCACAGCCGGCCGCATCTCCCCAATCGCGGCTCCTATTTTGGGAACCACTGCTCTGAATCATAACAAGAAGCATTAGAAATGCTCTGTGAGTTAAAATATACAGATAATAAATGCAGCTGGTATTAATGATGCTTTTAACGTCTGTTCTAAATGTAAGATTTAATTTAATCCTTTAGGCTACAGAAATGCAGAATGGCTAAGACAACATTTCAGTAGATATACAACATGGAAAGTAACTCATCCGAGTGGATGATAAGCTCCAGTCAAGGTTTTGTCAAATTCAATGCTTTACAAGACTTTCCAAAAGTTGTCACAGCTTCACAATATTTTATTGTCAAATTACTTCCAATACTTTTAAATTCTTTAAAAGTCATGAAAGCAAATAAGGACATACTCTAAATGGTCAAAGGTTGACAATGATTTGATGGCATTGGTCAATGAAATGCGACTATTTACAGTGCGTCACGAAATCTGCAACATTACTGAAAGCGAAAAGTAAACAAAAATGGCTACCTGCGCAAGGGAAATAAAAAACCGATGTGTTACACCTATATGACTTTCTCTACTATTTACAAACTATGTAAAACTATTTTTACAAACGCTTATTCTCCATCTACGTCATGTTAATCAAGGTAAACATTTGCAGAAGCTATCGTTTTGCTGAATTTTTTTGTAGGTGCAAGGGAATATAGTAGGCTTTAAGCGATAGTTAAATACGAGGGCTGATCAAATAAAGACTGAGACTAATTTTTTCCCACAGATATTTATTACTCCATTTCAATGTTTACATGGTCTTTTTCAAAGTAGTTCTCTCCTACTTGAATGCACTTTTTATAGAGTCTCTGCCAGTCCTCGAACACATGGTACAGGCCATTCTATGGCAGCTCTTTGAGAATCGCCTCACTTTTCTTCAGCACTGCTTCAGTGCTCTCAAATAGAATGCCCCGGAGCTTTGCTTTTAGTGATGGGAATAAAAAGAAATCACAGGGGACAAGATTGGGGCTATAAGGCAGATGCGGCACACAGGTACTGTTGAATTTAGTCAAAAATTCCTGGACTTGATTTGCAACGTGAGGCCGCACGTTGTTGTGATAAGTTCTGGATGTTTCCTTGCAATGTGCTTCCTCGATGTAGCCAATACTGACGTGTAGTACGCTGCTGTAACAGTGGTGTGAGTGGGAACACCAATCACAGCAGCTGTGTTGATGTTGACTTCAGTCATAGCAGAAGCCGAAGCACCAGGCCCACCTTGCTTAGCACAGAGGACTCGCTCTACTTTGAAGTCTTTGAACCACCTAAACACTGTTGCACGAGGTAGTGCATCTTCACCGTATGCTTGCTTCAGCTTTTCCAAAGTTTCAGAGGCTGTATGATTTAAACGAAAACAAAATTTTATTACTCCTCTTGTGTCACCTTCATTTGTGGTATGCGAAATTCAACTAGGGTCAACAATATACAGCATTACTACCAACCTACCGATACGAGAGTGCTGCCGCCTATGGAAATTATACACGAAACACCGCTCTTTTCAAATATTCATGGTAGAGACAGGAAACTCTCAAGAAAGCTACAGGAAAAAATCAATCTCAGTCTTTATTGATCAGCCCTCGTATTTTAAGAGCTGGTTGCTATGTGGAGCAATTCATTTTCTTTGCATTTCCAGGACATAAAGAAACGAATAACGAATTCCCATTTGAGAAAAGGTATACGTACTCGAAAATTAAAAAAAATAACAAGAAATATCTTGGAAGTGGTTCACTCTACAAAAAAATGAATAGAATATAAATTGTGTGTTTTAACGAGATCTACATTTTTTGTGTAGAAAAATTATGTCTATCTCTTACGGCTGAGCAGTTATGCTAAAGCCAATCATAATGAAGAGAGTTTTGGAGATATTCTGAGAAAATTCAAGGTATACGTCATAAATATATTTTAAACATTATATTTTAATCAAAATCGTTAGAGCCCTTTTTGAGAAAATCAAAAGCTTCGAAAAATGTTCCATGTAAAGGATAGTTTAGGGTGGGGAGATTTTCTTGAAAATCTTCCTGTTGCATCTTTGAAAGATGCTGAACCTAAATTACAACTTTGGTATTTATCCGCTTTTCGTTTTTAAGTTATGCTGTTCACAGACACTCGTCCACACAGGCACACACACAGACACAGGGACCTTTTTCTAAAAATTCTTTTTTTTTGGATTCAGAGGGCTCAAAACATGTATTTCCGCTAAAACCTCGGTATCGAATGTTTGGGTGGAATGCAGTACTTTTCCTATATGTAGTAAAGAAAGTAAAAATTGAGTTCTGTTTATGGGCGCTCATTAACTACTATGGTTCTTAGCATCCCATTCTATATGGAATATGGAAGGCCGTGGAAGACCGGAAAGTTTGCTCAGAGGCCTCTTTATAAAGCTTGAGATTCTTTTACGTGTCGTAAAGCTACGGCACGGTACCACCGGCTTTACTTACCTTCCGAAGGAAGCCGTGCTAAGGATTTGTACGTCCGAAAAAGTCAATCGCCCTCCGCCGGGTTTGAACCTGCGACCTCGGGAACAAGCTAGCATAGTACCCCAAAATCACGTACATAGATAGGGCAAGGTCTGTCATATGCGAGCTGATTAGGTTATACGAAAATTGGCCATGTCTGAACATTGTGGGCTCCGTGGATTACAGGATAAAGCGAGAGCATGTGAAGAAATCGCCGAACAGATTTACGAAGTCTACGATAATGTATTAATGCAATGTTATATAGTGTGGTTAGCCTATCAAGTCGTGTTATTTCCATCGTATTCTTTAATTGTAATCTGAGTTCATCTGCTATAATACGTCAAAGTGCTATAATATTACGTAGAGAGTAATATTTTATTGCAAATATCGTGATGCCAATAATAAGTTACTGTGCACGTGATAAACGACGAGAAAGATTTTATTAGCTCCACGTATGGACGCCAATTTTAGAAGATGGTTTGTTACGTTATTTTCCCCACGTCGGGCGTCAACATGAAGAAGGTATTTTGTTGTATTATAGTTCAACTGTTGGGGAGCCGAACTTGTAGCAGTTGCAACCACACGTATAGTACCCGCTTTCCGGTAGCCTTCGCCCCAAATGTACTTTCAGGTGGCCTTTGTCCCAAGTTTAAAAAAAATTAACTTTGTAATTTGTTTGTTTCTTTAAGCATTAAATATTTATGTTTGCCTCGGTTGCGTCAGTATTATTGTTAGAGACATGGAAGTCTTGGCAGGGTTGTGATTCGACTAAGAATGTAGGCTTACACAGATTTTAAGTTTTAATTCACTCCTTTTTATTAATGCTTGACACAAATTAAATAGCACTTCACTGATATCGAGAACTGTGAGATTCTTTTATTTAATACTTGCACTTTTTAACACGTATACTATTTTCGTCTCACAAGAATACGTAATTAATTTCTCGAGGACACGTCTCGCGTCTGGTTATGATCACTGTCTAGAAGCAACACGTCTGGCTATGAGCACTGTTTGGAGGCAACTGAATTGATTTCAACCGTCTAAACTTGTAAATTTTTGTATTTCAAGTCTCTGGTTGGCTAATCCTTCTCCAATAGAATACCTTCATTTAACTAAAGCTTTTTCTGGTTGTTGATTGGTTATTTCATAAACTGTCACTAAAATTACATTATCGTTGCTCCAAGAATCACAAGTAGTACTGTTAAACTTTCTTACTCATTATTGACTTAAGGTTACCTCATTGTTAGCAAATTTTGACAATAAAAAGTCGGATAAATACCAAACTTTGTATTTAAGTTCACCATCTTCCAAAGATGCGACACGAAGATTTTAAGAAACACCCCCCAACTACCCTTTACAAGGAACATGTTTCGAAAATTATTTATTTCTCAAAAATGGCTCTAACTTGAAAATAACATAAGAGTTGGATAAAACAGGGTGGTCTACTAAAACGAGGTACCGGGCTTCTCTCGTTTTGTATGTAGCGACATCTTTCTTTGAATATAGCAACTTCTTTACCGTTTGTTTATTACTTTTGACGGTAACAATAATGTGTTGTGTGCAAGCGTATGTTCTGTGCCACAAATAAATAACTTTTTACACTGCTGTGTTGTGATTTCCAATTTTGAAGGATGTGTTTTTATCTGAAAGACACTATTTTGAAGACTGTGAAATAAGCATTACATAAATTTAGCCCTGTCTGCACTACATAACCATGTGTGTTTCAGAATGTATATCCCACTATGTTTTAAGTTGTTGCGAAATTGTTCATAACATGGCGCTATCGGATGAAACGGGGTCCCAGGGCGGTGCCCCGTTTTATACCACGGGCTTAAAATTACATTTCACATCTTTAAAATGCTTATTTACTTAGAGAACATTATTATTATCATAATTATTATCAGTACACATAAGATATATATTTTATTTCACTTCGTTAGTTTATTTAAATTACTTCTCATATAAGTTTTATAATATATAATTTTATCTCTACACATTACCCTTTACATATCATTTTCTCTTTCACTAAGTTGCTGCATTACTAAGGGCCCGCAAACATCCAACACCATTGTCGAGTTATTGGTCCTATTTAATTTTATGATTCAACAATCTACGTTTTCTTTCTATTCCTTATTTCTAATTTTTTACAGTCATTTATTTCTACATACACCTTAATGTTTTTCTATTTCAAATAAACTTTCCTTGGATTTAACTCTTAACATCCTTTTACCTATTACTTAGCGATAGGGCGATACCTATTTCTCGATACTCGATACCAATACTGATTTTTTAAGCCGATACTTGATACTGACAAAAAAATCTTAAAGGCGACAGGTTGTTCACCGAATTATGTTCATATTAGTAGTTTTCTGTGTATAAACGCATGTAACCAATTTTGTATTGTATGCTAATTCCGAAACTGTTCTTGTTTGACAGTCTCCAATTGGTAATAAGTATTTTATCCTAAGGATGTCATAGCTTATATATCCCCTATTGTTAGTCAAGGATAATAATAATAAATAATAATTTATTTGCTAATACATTAAACTCAAACAACTAAAAATTAATATTTCCATGCGCTGTGTTATCTCACGTCTTAAGTTCTGATTTGTTTACTCTGTGTTCGCAGATTTTAGTCACCGGAGTAGGTGAATGTAATGACTGCAAGGACGAAGCCAGGCTATTGCAGAAACTTGATTTACTATGTCGGCTAAATCAGCTTCATTCACAACTCAGTTAACGCTGCATGTTACATGATCACCTCTACTCCTTCCCCCATTGTTTTGCATGTTTTCATTTAGACGCAAGAGTCTATGGAAAGCTGCATTCGTTCACCCAAGTAAACGTAGTCAAGATCTATCAATAACTATAGTCCAGCAATTCTTTGGAGAAATCTGCGAGGCAATATCATAAAGTCCCCGACTCCTTTCATTCCTTATCTAGCATAAAGTTAAGCGCAATAACCTTCAATAGTGCAAAAATTAAAAATTTAAAAGTATCAAAAAGGTATCGAAGGTTTATTTGAAAGTATTAAACATACTTCGATACCACCGAGTGTCGATACTTTCAAGGTATCGAGGACCCATCCCTAATTATAGTAATTTTAATTCATGAGACCTCACAACTCTGCTATTATTATGACGCCCTATGCAAGGAAGACCGACGGAAGGGAAAAGAAAGTTACCAAAACAGAACAGGAAATATAACAATCCTAACAAATTTTCCTTACAAAGGAGAAAACGGAGGAAATTATCCTCCATGCAGATTGCAAAAAGGAAACTTCAAGTCGAGCCAAATGCTACAAAATTTACTGAAATAAAAAACAACAATAAAGAAGAAGAAAAAACGGTAGAGGAAGGAAGAAGCAAAAGAAAGCAGCATAGTATAGGATTGTAACACCACATCAGAAGAGAAAGCAGAAGAGGATAACGCAGCTTGCATTTATTGTAACCAACTATTCTCTAATTCAAGTCTGAAGAGGGATGGGTGAAATACTGTAAGTGTAGTGAATGACCTCATGGACATGTGCTGGCATTGATGATAAGGATTTAGAACCTTATATGTATTTGTGACCTCTGCACATAGCTGAATTTGAACATTTCTAAAATTATCCTGTATTTTGAAATTTAGGCTATAATCTAAGTACGCTGTCTGACAAAACGGGGTCTTTGACATAAATTGAGAAAAAAATTATTTTCTATGATTCAGCGTATTATAAAACTATTTTGTCACTGTCACCTCGAAGTAGACATATGAGGTTCAAATAATTAAGAAACTATCCTGCACAGTTTAGAGAATATTTGTGAAGTTATTTATTAAGTACCCTGTTTGGTCCGACCTTCCCCTATATTAAAGATATTTACATGAAACATATAATAAATATCTTGAATTTTCTGGTACTAGCCTATGAAGTCCACATCATTTAGAAGGAACTTTCTATAATCTTGCATAAGTGGAAAGCGTTAAGCGATAGACGAAAGCGCACTACACAAAAAAATGTAGATTTCCTTAAAACACACAATTTAATTTCAAATAACTTAGTTGTGGCATCAGCCGTTTCCGAGAAATCCGTTATTAATGGTTTGAATTGTTCCATTCTTTGTCATTATTTTCAAGTCCTGACGACTTTCAGTTGTTTCTCGCGGTTGCGTGGAAAGCGTACGGAATTTTAAGGGTAGTATATAGCGACCAGTTCTTAACATTTGATTATCGCTATTCCCTTTGAATTTATAACAAATTGTGTGATGTAGCTACTTCTGCAAATGCCTGTCTCAATTAAAATGAACTAGATAGAAAATAAGCTATTCGTGAGCATAGTTTTTATACCGATTAATAAATTACAGAGGGTAGATTAAATTAAATGGAGTTTTATTTATGGACGCTCTCTAACGGCTATGGTCCTTAGCGTCCCATTCTATATTGGCGTGAACGACCGGCTCCTTACTCAGAGACCTCTTTATCAATTTGAGGTTCTTTTACGTGCCGTAAGTCTACGACACGGGACCACCGGCTTTACTTCCCTTCCGAAGGAAGCCATGCTAAGGATTTTTACGCCCGTAAAAAATCCATCGCCCTCCGCCGGGTTTGAACCAGCAACCTCGGGAGCTAGAGGCCAGCATGGTAATCATTACACCATGGAGAACGACATAGAGGGTAGAGAAAAGCATGTGAATGTAACGGATTTCTACTTTCTCTACTACGTACAGTAAATAGGTGACGTACTGTATTCCACCTAAAATTTCGATACCGAGATTTCACCGGAAATATAGGTTTTGAGACCCATGAATCCAAAAAAGAAGCATTTTTGGAAACATGTCCGTGTGTGTGTCTGTGTGTGTGTCTGTGAATAGCATAACTCAGAAACGAACAGTCGGATAAACACCAAACTTGGTATTTAGCTTCAGTATCTTCCAGAGATGCGACACGAAGGTTTTCAAGAAAATCCCCCAACCCAGATTACCCTTCACGTGGAACATTTTTCGAAAATTTTAATTTTCTCAAAAATGGCTCTAACGATTTTGATTAAAATATCATATGTTTAAGATATTTTCATGACAAATGAAACGTATATCTCGAATTTTCTGGGAATGTCTCCAAAAGTATTCTTCATTGTGAACGACTTTTGCATAACTGGTAAACCATAAGAGATAAACAAAATTTTACTGCACACAATGTAGATCGTGTTAAAATACACAATTTATGACATATAACTACAGTTTTTTTGTTGCGTGATCTATTTTCGAGATATTGCTTGTAGTTCCCTTAAACTTTCCAATACTTATACTTTTTCTCAAATTCGTTATTCATTTTTCTTGTCCTGGTAATGCATAGAGAATGGAATACTCCACATAGCATCCAGCTCTTAAAACACTTGACTATCGTTTAAAGCCTACCAATTCCCCTTGCACCTACAAGAAAATTAGCAATAAGATTAACATCTCGATTAACATGAAGCATATGGAGAATAAGTGTTTGTAAAAATAGTTTGTACAAGAGTAGAGAGTCATATGAGTGTAACACATCAGATTTTTTTTAATAAGTTGAAATACGTTTCTACTAATCTCTCAGATATCATCTGCCAAATTAGCTTGTCCTTCTTCGTCCCTAATGATCCTGATTAACAAATTTACTAACGGAAACTGACCATCGGTGCAATACTGGTACATGCGACGTTCGAACTCAGGTTCTTCAGACTGCTAGGCAGACACGTTGCACACTTCATCACGGAGATGAGCCAGAGGTTGAGGATGATAATGCAAATATGGATTCAAATTTCCTTGTTTAGACTCTTCTACGTCATTGGCACAATTGAAGCAATGAACTTTGAATCCTGAGACAAGCCGTGACCAGCCGTGACCGACTCCGTTCATCAAGGTCGTCTTTGGTGGCAGTCAAAACATGAAGAGTTCTAGGAATTCCCATGGAGCAGTGCCGAATTTGAAATAAAGACATCAAAAGCTGTAAACAATAGACTATCGTTTGAATAACAAAGACGGCTCATGCTCCAGGCCAGAAATTCTGTGGATCTCCGATGGTCTAACGCAGATTATCCATTTCTGCCCTACCTACAGCCCTAGGGTGCGACATTGGTTGAAAAGGGACAGTTTTTTGTTTTGTTTAACGGCGAAGAGATAAACGGCAATTCTCCCTCCCCTCTTGTAGTCGCGCCAGCAACACCGGTTGGCTCCAAGGGCAGGCCAGGTAGGCAGAGCAAGGTTGCTGCCTGCCATTCCAGCAGTGCCAGGCATAGTCAGTTGACGTTATGTTGTGTTGGTGCGAGCAGTGAGACTCCTCAGGATTAATTCTCTAAACCGTCGTACAACATAACAGTAAGTACACGCTTGATCTTCACTTGTCAATGTTCAATGTGCTCTCTGGTGGTGCGAAGTGATGCTGCGACCGGCAATTGTTTCACCCGATCGCGGTATGGAATGCGAGGGTGTGTTTGTTTATCTCCGGCTTCGTGCCCGCCCACTCTACAGTACTTTGTTTTCCGACGATTAATATGCAGCTATTACGTTCAATAAACCTTTGTTTTATTTGTTACTCGGACTTTGTGTGCTAACCATTTTAATTAAGGTTTATAAATTGTCTTTTTCATTATTTCAACGTGTTTTCTTAGTACTTAATTTAGGCACTAAAGAAAGTAATTCGCTTTAACGATAAAATAGCGTGTCAGGTAAACCCAAAACAACAATCCCGCTTAGTTTCTGCTTAATTCTACATCGTATGAAACACAAGGGCTCCAAAATTCGAAAGTATTACAACTAAGTTTTTGCTTTATCTGCTCGTACCACTCATCTAAGGTATAGGGAATCTTTCATTCGGCCCAAAATTGAACATGAATATTTCGACGAAAAGGATTTTAAGTTCTCATTTAGAAATCAATCCATGTGTGTGTGAACAGCATTATTCAAAAACAAGAAGTCGTTTAAATACATTTCATTCCTAAGTCGTGCATCTTTTAGGCATACAAGGTAAAGATTCTCAGGATACAAATAATTTGAAATAATAACTTTAGTTTTTAATTTCTTGAAAGTCGCTTTAATGATTTTCATTAACATACAATGGCTTTGAAATCCAGAATACATATATTGAGCATCTTTTGAAGTTCCCTTCATTCTTGTATAATTTCGTGTTATTGGGAAAGCATAGATTTTTGACAAAAACTTGTGTAGATTATAAATATCGTTAAAATGTAACATTTGTGTAGAATAGGCATTATATCCAAGACAAAAAAATGAATAACGAATTCTCATTTAGAAAATAAGTATTGAAAAATTTAAGGGAATAACAAACAATATCTCGAAAATGGTTCACTCAACAAAAAAACTGTTTATGACATAAATTGTGTATTTTAACGTGATCTACATTTTTTGTGTAGTAAAAGTTTGTCTATCTCTTATGGTTACCAGTTATGCAAAAGTCGTTCACAATGAAGAATACTTTTGGAGACATTCCCAGAAAATTCAAGATATACATTTTATTTGTCATAAAAATATCGTAAGCATATGATATTTTAATGAAAATCGTTGTAGCCATTTTTGAGAAAATTAAAATTTTCGAAAAATGTTCCAATGAAAGGGTAATCTGGGGTGGGGGGATTTTCTTGAAAACCTTGGTGTCGCTTCCTTGGATGATACTGAACCTAAATACCAAGTTTGGTGTTTATCCGACTGTTCGTTTCTGAGTTATGCTGTTCACACACACAGACACACACACGGACATGTTTCCAAAAATGCTTTTTTTGGATTCAGGGGGTCTCAAAACATATATTTCCGGTGAAATCTTGGTATCGAATTTTTGGGTGGAATACAATACTTCCCCTACTTACTATACGTAGTAGAGAAAGTAAAAATTTAATATAAACAGTGCAGTTTTATCTCCGTAAATGAATTCCCTTTGCCTAATCTGAAATGTTTCTGGGTGGAAACCTTATTAACGTAAAATGGTTAGACGTATGAACTTCGTAACATTGGTACTATGGTGTCTGTGCTCGTAATGAGTAGCCTAGTGACGTTATATAGTTTTTAAGTTTTTTTCTCTTGTCGCCTGCATTAAAAATGTGTAATATAACAAATTAGTAGACGTTCATTTTCCGATGCACTATTCGCTACTGCATTCTATGATCAGTTAATTTGGAATTGCCTTAAGGCAATATTTTTTTCCGCTGTTTTATCAGTTCCTTTATTGTTATTGCTGCAGTTGTATGTAAACAAATCTCTTGTCCACTTTATATTTTCACCCGTAAAACTTTCAAAATGAAGTGAAAACATAAGATGAGTGATTAATTTTAAAATCCATAAAACATTAACACAATTCGATGTTTTGAGAGCGAAAAGTCGAAGAGAGAAAAGGAACTGAATAACTCTGTCTTACACTCACATGACTTCCTCCATCAATTACAACTTCACATACTCTCTTATTTATTACAATATTGATATGAAAAAACAATTGTTCTGTTACTAGCGATACATTTTTAGAAATATTCTCAAATTAAGGGGTATGTGTTTGGTTGCTTGCACAATATGGAAAATACAACAGCTGTTTTGTTATTAATGAACCCATGTGGGGGGGTAAAAGGATCAGTTAAGATTGCAACTGTCGCATGCCAGTTCAACCTGTTCAAATTAAACATGTAACAAAGAATTTTCCGCAAGTGATTAATGCTATAAGAAATTATATTTGACAAAAATCAGTATTTAAATGACTTCAATGTTTTTTTGTGTGATACGTTTTATGATTTATCAATTATAAACAGTTATATAAAATGTATTTAGAATTAAAAGAATTTCACAGGCTATTCACAGCAAACTGAAGATATACATTTTATCAGTGGTGCAAACAGTGGTACCTCAATAATCATATCGTAACCTTGGAAAATACTGAACTTGTATACAGTTTTGATATTTATACGGATTTTCCTTTCAGAGTTATACTGGATACACACACTCGCGCGCGCTAATGAGTTTCTAAAAGTGTTTATTTTTGGGGGAGGTGTTCAGGGGATATCAAAACATGTGTTTAAACGGGAAATTTCTATATCGAATTTTGAGTGGAATGCAACACTTCCTCACCAGTAGAAAGTGAGACAGAGTAAAAATTGTGTTTTTAGTTATTGTTATTTTTATCATTTGTATTAGGTTTCCAAAAGTATATGTAACGATTTTAAGTCAAAGACTTAAGCCAACACTCACGATGAGTGGCGCATTAGTCGAGTGATTTATTAAATGACTCTCCTCCCAAAGGATCCATGTTCGATAACAGTGAGCGTGGTCGTGATTTAAATGCACGAAGCAGCGATTGGTAAAATGTGATGGCACAATATGTATATTCCCTCCTGAGGTTGTGTCATTCTACAAAGTGAGACATTTAAAACGGTGCAAATAACTGACGCTTTCAGTGGATAGAGGAAAATGTTTCTGAATGAAAGGGGACAAAAAGCTATAGATATCGTCACGCAGAGAGTCATTTAAATGCCCTCACAAGTTAAAAACAAAACACGTATTTAAATGATTATTTTCGTATTTGCCTGCTACCTTTTATCGCAAACTGTTCGCATTTTACTCTTTTACTCAACCTTTTTACTAACAATTTATTCTGTCATTAGAATAGTTTATACTTTTTAATTATTTACTTTTTAAAATACCTTAAGTCTAACAATTAAACTATATGTAGGTATTTCTAAAGTAATACAGCTGCGAAATATGATGGCAATTTGTCATGTGAATAAGTATTAATATTTTAAATTTATGGCTTCAGTACTTGTCACAAAACTAATTTTTAATTATCAGATAGGAAAACAACGTTCTCTTATCTTAAACTAACAACTACCTCCCCACTTGTATCAGATTCCCGTTTCTCTTTAGAGTGAGAGAAAAATTAAAATATCAAGTTTTTAAACACATTGGTGTAAACCTGCATTCTTTAAAACATTTTTACTTATCCAAAAATGTCAAACGAGAGGAATTACAGCGTCGAGGGGGTGTATGCTATGTCCAAGGGCATTTAAATAGTCACAGAGTGCCTATTCTGACAGCGCTAGGACAAAAAAGACTTGTGTTTTTGAGGCAACGACACAAACAGTGAAAGAATATTAGTTAATGACTTTAGGCGAAGATTGTTTTCGTTGTAAATAAGAAATAATTCTAATGAGATCCTTTCTCCAGTTAAGCATTTAGTCCAAAAATGTATGTCTTAAGTTTGAATTCCATTTCGGGCCACTTCTGTGTTAACATAACCAAATATCTGCAGTTGAAGAGAGCACTTTCAATAAGAGTCAGTCCTGTACTGTTAACTCTGATTAGTGTTTTGTGTTTAATAACTATAATTTAAATGGAATTAAGATATCTTTAACTGTTTTACGTTTTTCAAACAGCATCTGTATCGAAATAGTTGTAATATTATTTGTTATAATTACACTCTAGATGCTAAAAACTACACTTTACCAATATGTAAATTTCGTTCAAAAAGACTACTATAAAGAAACCGAACTACATATTTTGCGAAATGATGAATTGATGCGAAATGGTGAATGCTTCTAGTCATGTAACTCAAATTTTCACTTCTTGTGAAAATGTTTAATGTTTGAAAATAACAAACATTAGCGAATTTGCGATTTTAATAATCACGAAGAATTTTCTACCATAGATATCACAACTCCACTTGAAAGTTGCAAAAAAATTAAATGAAAATTGTAATGAGAAATGTGGAGAAAATTTTGAGAAAAACGAATCTTTAAAAGTCAAATGTACTTTAAAACTGTACCCAAAATTACTTGCATTTTTGTATGCATCCATTAAACGTTGCCGAAACTAAAATATAAAATGTAGAATATATATAAGTGTTTAATATGGAGCATTCCATTCTCTTTGCATGTCCAGCACATAAAAAAGACAAATTCCCATTTGACAAAATGTATACGTATTGGAAGATTAAAACAAATAACAAGGAATAACACCCACAAAAAAGTATATGACAGAAACTGTGTGTTTTAAAGAGCTCACATTTTTTGTGTAGAAACATTTTGTATATCTCTTACGGATTACCACTTAAGCAAAAGCCATTCAGAAAGAAGAGGACTTTTGGGAACATTCCCAGAGAATTCAAGATATAAATTTTATTCGTCATGACAATATCTTAAATATATGATATTTTAATCAAAATCGTTTACCATTTTTGAGAAAATAAAAATTTTTCAAAAATATTCCATGTAAAGGGAAGTCTGGGGTGAGGAATTTTCTTAAAAATCTTTGTATCGCATCTATGAAAGACACTGAACCTGAATACAAGTTTGGTATTTATCCCACTTTTGGTTTTTGAGCTATGCTGTTCACAGACACACATACACTTTTTCTAATGGTGACTTTTTTGGATTCAGGGCGCCTCAAACATATATTCCTGCTGAAATATCGGTATGTAATTTTTGGGTGAAATGAAATACTTCCCCTATTTACTATAGGTAGTAGAGAAACTAAAAATCAACATTTGTTGTTTATTAATTTAAAAATTTTCTAAAATTTTTAACAATGCACAGGCTAAAAACAAAAATTCTGATATAAAACTGATTTTATTTCTCACCACCAAGACAACGTTTTTGTAAACTCTTTAACATATGTAAGTGGGCGAGCATATATTTGGGGCATAGTTTTCTGGAAAGTCTCAAGGATGCCCTTTTAACAGATCATAACAGCGGCTTTAAATCTTAAATATTAATATCCTCTCAGATGTATGCATTTTTTTATTTTAAATTCGCTTATTACACGTTTTTAGTTCTTTAAAGAATTTGATTTCTTTATATCCAATCAGAAAACTAGAAATTCAAAGGTTTTCGTGTTTGGGTTGTTAGTCTGATTTCTACATGTTGATAACCTCAACATACAGCAGATATTTTGCAACAACTTTTGCGAAGTGTATGACGTAGGTGCATACTTGATCGTTTTCTGCAACTGTTGAGATATGCTAAGCACTTGCACAACGGACACGTGGGCCATTGTATTGAAATGTGTGTGGTGTATTTAGCCCACATGTTACACCAGGTTAGCGTGCTGATGTTATCGCCTCTTTCTAACGGCTAGCCACTTAAATTTCTTCCTGAAACAAATTTATTAGACAACCCACGCAGGGTCAGGTGAGAGACCTGTCTCTCAATGCAATTGAGACTCTCTGTTGCTTCATATTTGCGGTTATCAGCTTGGATTTTAGCAAACTGTTGCCATTTGGATGTTTAATCCTTTAATATAGTTCACCGTTTGCTACGATACTTAAAATATGACTCAGTGAGAAGGTAAATTACATTTAACGTAAAATTTTAAAGATAATTGAAGTCAACCAATGGCAGAAGGTGTGCTATAGTTGCAGAATGTTTGAGAATTTCCTAGCTAAATCAGTTATTCAGTAACTCGGGTTTGAATAGAAGACAGTAATGGCACAGCACCAGTATCCTCTTCATAAAGTTGGATTTTTTAAAATGTATGTTGACCTTCCCTGTACTATACCGGTGGAAGGAAATTAGATGTTATCCTTTAAACCAGAGATAGATCTCGACAAGTAAACGTTTATGAATATGTTTTTCTATTTCATAGATGTGCTTTGAATTACGGAGACATTTGGCAACATCGCGCTTTCCGTTGCAGGTGGGTGGAAAGCTTAAACTTGAATAGGTAAGTTCAGGCTCACCTCAGAGGTGAATGTGCGCATTCCTTTCGATGCCGCCGCGAAGTTGTTCCTACATTACTGGAACGTCATTACCTATTCTAGTGATATTTAATTCGTTGTTTCGTGCATTCTAAACGAAATTCTTAATATCTAATAAGAGCAACTAAAACCTAAGCACACGTGTTACAGTTGAATGAAAGAATAAAAGAAAATAAGTGTTTAAACTTAAATGCTTACCTTTTATGCACTTAATGAAAACAGTAATGCACATTTATAACTATCACATAAAAAAGTTGAAGTGATTTTTGAAACATACAACAAAGAAAGTAAGATAGGTATTTTTATCTGACAGTTTAAAGAAACGCAATAAAATATAGTAGATGATTTTATTTAAAGATTTAATTAAGAAGTCTGACAACTAAGTCATCCTATTTTAATTTAAAGATCAATAAAAGTAAACAAAATCTAGTACAATCCTGGTAGCGATGTTTATAACGAAATGTGAACGCTTGGTAGCGAACAGCCTTGGGATAACATAACAGGGATGTGGCGATCAGAATTCAGATGTTAGGATTTTATAATAAATAAAATTTAATTGTGACGAAAACAGGTGCTGAAGAAAGAAAGTGAGGATAATAAAATGTGAATTAGCTGCTGTTCTTTCTTCTGCTTAATAAGGCTTGCCTTAATCATTCTATGTGAAAAATCTGATGTGTTGCACTCCCATGACTTTTCTACTCTTGTACAATCTACTTTTACAAAACTTCATCATTTCATGTTAATCAAAAGAAAAATTTGCAGAAAGTATCTTATTGCCAATTTTCTTGTAGGTGCAAGGGGAATATGGTAGACTTTAAGCAATAGTCAAATCTTTTAAGAGCTGGTTGCTATGTGGAGCATTTCATTCTATGTGCATGTCCAGAATATAAAAAAAACATAACGAACTCCCATTTGAGAAAAAGGTTTAAAGTATTCAAAATTCAAAGAAATAACAAAGAATACCTCGGAAATAGGTTCACTCCACAAAAAAAGTGTTTGTGACATAAATTGTGTGTTTTAACGAGATTGGCATATTTTTACAGCAAAATATTGTCTATCTCTTGCGGTTTACCAGTTTTGCAAAAGCAATTCAGAATGAAGAGGACTTTTGGGGACATTACCAGAGAATTTAAGATATACATTTCATTTGTCATGGAAATATCTTAACCATATAATAATTTAACAAAAATCGTTAGAACCATTTTTGAGAAAACCAGAATTTTCGTAGTCTGGGGTGAGAAATGTTCTTGAAAATCTTCATGTCGCATCCTTGAAAGATACTGAAATTAAACACCAAGTTTTGTATTTATTCGACTTTTCGTTTTTGAGTTATGCTGTTCATTGACACACACGCACCTTTTCTCTGCTCTTTTTCTTCTTTTTTTTGGATTCAGGGGGCCTCCAAATATGTGTTTCCGGTCAAATCTTTGTATCGAATTTTTGTGCGGAATGCAATACTTTCCCTACTTACTATACGTAGTATAGAAAGTAAAAATTACATCAGTATATTGACACACATACCCCGCCCACTCGGTATAACTATTATTACCTAACTTCAGCTCGCATCTATTCTCAGCAACAGTACTGTATACATTTCTCTGCTACAGTGTTTCTATCTTGAGAATATATGTTGAATTTAACTAATTTTATTTTCACACCTGGGGTTTTACGTTATCCATAGTTGCTCTTTCGCCTTTCTAGGCTTCATTTGCGTATTCTATTTCTATTGGCAGTTTGTCTTATGCCCCCACATGATCTTGGCATTAGTTGCTGCTGCAAATAACATTTGCACTACTTAAATTACAGCCATATTTTCTGGAACTTTGCTAATCCGAGTTCTGAAAATACTTGGTGTTGAATCTTGAGCTAGGCCTAGAAGAAGTTTACATGCCTTCCAAAGTAATGTTTAAGCTAAGCTTATTGCCTTGCAATTTTATTAATTCGTTGTGTTTTCCTTTAGGGTGTGTTTAAGGTCCTTCAACCGGATACTCATACTAGATGGTGAATGAATGAAATTATGCTCAAATGAGTCTATAGTTCATAGAACTTAGAGTTGCTAGACATTCAACCGAGATTTGAACTCCGGATCTCTCGAGCGTTAGGCAGACCCGCTACTCCCACAACACGAAGGTGGGAAATTTATTACTTTTTTCTACCTCATTCTTCTCTTTCTGAATCCACCAACGTTACTACTACAAGCAGCACGGCGTGTCAAATTCCGTTAACTAATTTTGGTAATATATTCAAACACTGGAGTAAACTTGAACCATTCAGCACGCACCCTGACGCATTTTTAGATAGGGGCAATTGTTGTGTTTGTATTCTGATGGAAACAAAGCGGCAGTGCGTGTTGCTCTCAGTAAAAAAGTGGTTCCCAAACTTTTCATCTAGCGGCGGCTTTGTCAACTTTGTAATTTCCATTTATCACAAACTATTTTTCTTTTACTAACGTATACTTTATTTTTTACTAATGTAGAACAAAGATACGACTTCAGAATTCAAAATAGTTCAGTAACTATAGATCTGAGGCTTGGTCTGAAAATAGGTTTAAATAAGCACTTAACATTAATTTAACGGGAAGTTTTAGAAAATAATTTGATTTCAATTTCATAGGAATAGCGTTTCTCGGCCTTAGTAGCCACTACAGTAATGATATTATCTTATTAAAATGCACTAAGATAGGTAAAATGAAGAAAAGAAAAATGATATTTGAAGCTGGGGATGTGCTCGCACGTGAGTACCGCATGCTATCTCACGTTGATGTTGTCTCGGATCTCCGAAGTTCCTTGAAATTCTCTGCCGAGCTACTCATCGTAGAGCTGAGGAGAAATTCCTATCCTGGCTAGTTAATTGACATTTCTCAGGATTTTATGTGGGTGACGGCAAATAATACACTGACTTTCCTTTAAACAGCTTAATATAATGCCATTGAGGTGGCTAGCAACTTTCCCTTGTCTAACACATATAATCTTTCCGATACTGTGAATTCTTTACGTGGACCTCTCTAACAAATATTTTCCCACCCACATACACCATACAATCTTTCGCCTGACTCACATGTGTTACATCGTGAGAGCAAAATCAGAGCGTGTGTAACTTGGGGAATCTTCCCCTTTTTATACCTTCTACTATGACGCTAGGATTTGCGCCTTTATATGTAACAACTATTCTCATTGGTTATCTACTTAGCGTGCTATGAAAATAAAATTTTCTAATTTAGGAGTGACGCTTCTTTTTGACTTCTTGGTAAAACCGACTATTCCGTCTCACTTTACAACTCTCGTTTCTCTTTCTGTTTTTCCAACTCCCTTGTCTTCTAGGAATTGGACCACTATCTCTGTCTCACTCTAATCTCGGATCTCTCACTTTCTATTT
Source organism: Deroplatys truncata (assembly GCA_030765065.1). Taxonomy (NCBI): domain Eukaryota; kingdom Metazoa; phylum Arthropoda; class Insecta; order Mantodea; family Mantidae; genus Deroplatys; species Deroplatys truncata. The sequence goes on from CM060986.1 coordinate 183,468,260, forward strand.
TCTGTAACTTTGCCTAAACTCTGTGTGCATTAGCGTGTAAATGCATGTGGACTTTACCCCTGTTGCTTGCTTGCCTGGTAGTTACTAATTACACTGTTTCTTACATGCTTGCTTTCACATAAATTACATTCTGTGGTACAAATTATTTTACAGTAAAGTTGTTTCTCAGTATTATTTTTCAATACTCTATTCTATTGGGTATATGTCCCCTTACAAATTCCTAATACTAAGACAATAACATTCTAGGATAATTATATTATTTAGGCACGCCTGTTCCATAAATTATTAATAGATATAAAATCCAAACGTATTTTAGGAGATAAAATATATGATTTATTGAATAATTCTTTTATATTCTACAAAAGAGTTTTCCTAATTTAATAAGAAATAACACGTGTTTCGAATGTAAAGATATTTATGCACCAAGTATGTTAGCAAACTTACTATAACTTTATTGTTATTATACTTTTAATTTTTATATTTAATATTTTCTTTGTCAGATCACACGTTTCTTTTTTCTTCGGAGTAGGTTTCGAGAGGCCCGTACAAATTTTCTTACCCCCTCCCCGCAGTTTGAAAATCACTATTGTTAAGCATGTAGACGAGTTTTGTTTTATCAAACATTGATATATTTTGGTAAATGTGAGTACACGGATTTTGAAACTTGTGAATTTTGAGTAGATATCTATAGTAAGCTTCACTGTTGAGTTTTATAGTAGCAACCAGTGTGTCATTTCATTTAATCAGATTTATTAATATTAATTACGTAGTGTGTTGCACATTATCTTCCTTCAAACAGTCGTCAGGAAACTATCATTTTCTTTCTAACTTTCAGTATACGTTTACGAGCACAGTGTGATATGTAACTGAATCGCTCTTTCCATGATTTTGTTTTGCAAATACACCAAACATAAATTAAAAATTTAGTTTGATTTAAACTCATGTAGTGTTTAAAAAATATAATAATTTCAAGAAATGAATGGCAACGCACTTATTTATTAAATCATTGTTAGAAATAAACAAATTAATGTTGCATGTGGACTTTGAGCAAATTCTCGTTACGTTTAGTGTGATATTTTTCTTACTAGCATTTATATAAGGAATTTTTAATGTTGTGAATGTTCAACATTTTATAATATGAAACCTCCCTTTTTATTCATTTCAGTGAACAAACATTTTTATGATTCATGAGAAAACAATGTTTTACAGTGTACTACTGTCTCCGAACGCATCTGAAAAAAAAGACTGTTCGTTTCTTTCTTTCTCTCCTTCCGTTTTTCACTATGGTTAAAAAATTTGACACCACTCTTGTTTTAGATTCTGTTTTTCAGCACTTGATAATGCTTTCTTAAGATATGTGGATATGCAAAGTTAGTCATTACGATACTTTCTTTCCCTAGAAGACTACCCTACAAAAATAAAGTACCTACAAGTCTGTCTCTGTTTGCCGTGCTCTCAGTTCCATTAAAGATTTCAGCCTCAAGTACTATCAAATAAACTGCTACAGTTTTATTTGCATCCGTCGTGGTTTATTATAGATGTCCGAGTGTTTTTGTTCACTATTAATCTATCCATCATATTGTAAAATAAATAAAATGCTTTCATGTGGCGTGCCCCCTATTGACACCCGTATAGAAGATTCGCCAACGCTGTAATAAAAGCGCGTTAAAACTGAAGTAAACTACACTTAAAAATAAGCAGACTACTTCTACACTCGAGTGGTCAGTCTCTCGAGAGGTCGCGAGTTTGATGCCCGGGCAGACAATTTTTCTTTAACCAGAATCATTTCCTCTCCGCAGAGTCTTATATATTTAATGATAAACATTAATAACAGCCCGCCTCGGTAGGTGGGGGTGATGTGTGTGCCTCACATTCGAATCGTCCCGATTTCGTATCTCGGTTAGGGTGAATTATCCGAGTATGGTTTCCTCCATGGAAACCTTGCTGAGAAGACAAAAAAAAAAACTTAAGAAGACCTATAGTGCAGCGACTAATAACATCAGCGGTTTCTCAAATCAAAGCCCCAGTTATGACCATGTTAAAGGAGGCATTAAATTTTGACGTGTTACATTCACATGACACACTCTACCGTTTATTTTATTTTACTTCTACAAAATATTCTTAGGAAAAATTATTTATCTAGTTCATATTAATCGAGATAAATCTTTGCAGGAATAGTTGGATTACACATCTCGTGCTGTGTTTTAAAAGAGGTCTAAATTTTTGTGTACTACGTTTTACTACAAAATTTCTTCCGAACGAAGAGGTATTCATGGGGTATTCCCAGGAAATTCAATATATGCACTTTATTTGCCATATAAATTTCTTAAACATGCGACATTTTAATCAAAATCGTTAGTCATTTTTGAGAAAATTCGAAAATTTTGTAAAATCTCCTATGTAAAGGGTAGTTTGGATGGAGAAATTTACTTTTAAGTATTTGTGTTGCATCTTAAAGAGCTTGGTATTTATAGAACATTCAGGGAATCTCAAAGCATGTATTTCCGGTGAAATCTCGACATCGACTATTTGGGTGGATTAAAAAACTTCCTCTGTTTACTATAACCACGTAGTAGAGAAAGAAACTGAGAAATTTTCTACATTATTTACTGTTATAGCACATTTAATGGCGAAGCTTAAATGCCTATTAAGATTTTGAAGTAATGGAAAAAGTTCCCATACACCACAAGCAGTTGCATTATTTTATCAATGTAGGAATTAGGGACGAGCATTTTAAAATAGCATGCTTAAAGTATTTTTGGGTATTAAAATTATGTATTTTAAGTTTAAATGTCTCATAATTAATGTTTTAATAGTATTTGTACAGTGGCTAAACTGTTTAGGAATGTTGTTTCCCGAAAATAGCTCGCACACCCAGATTTTAGGTAAAACCTAGCGAAAGCATTCGTTTTGGCGCTCACTTGCTTCAAGTGCTATAGCTGGCGGAGTGCTTGCGGACAATGCTCCCATTGTACTGTAGTGGAGTGTTCCACAAGCACATTGAACCGCCACCCGTAAACAGCGCGGCTTTTATGGCTTTGCGATGCCACTTGCTTTTAAGTACTTTGTGTGCACCTCGGGCATCTGTTTGTTGGAGTACTGCCTATGAATGGATTCCGTATAGAAGCTGGAGTGAACTCTTTCCGTTCTTCTCTGAAGATACTATTGAGTAATAATAGCTCCACGTTCGGAGAAGAGGTTCATCAGGCCTGTGTTCACATATTGGGTCAACTTCTTTGCTGTAATTGTTGATAGAAAAGCATATACTTTAGCCCTTTTGCTATAAAACAGGAGCTATTAAATATATATATAATTGGATAATATCTGATTTTAAATAATTTAAGCTATTACTCTCTCTACCACGTATAGTAAGTAGGGGAAGTATTCATTCCACCCAAAAATTCAATACCGAGATTTTACCGGAAATACATGTTTTGACAACCCCTGAATAAAAAAAAAAGCAACAGAATAAGCGTTTGTAAAAATAGTTTGTACAATAGTAGAGAAATTCATGCGAGTGCAACATATCGATTTTTTTTTCATTGCTATCTATCGTTTTTGCTAATAAATGTGTAGCTATATCCGGTGTAATTTTGCTCTGTAAAAAAATGGACTGTGATAATATTCTATAGAAGAGATGAAATATGACCTCAAACTTTATGCATCTCAGCTACAGTGAACTACTATTTTACTTCCTCTACTACTTACCAAACTTATAATACATAGAAATACTTATTGCCTTCCAGCCAAAAATTTGGTACCGATAGTTCAATACACGTTCTGAGGCACCCGGAAGCTAAAAAGAGTATTTAAAAAAAAACGCCCGTGCATGTGAGTGTGTGTTTCCTTTGTCTTTCTATGAACAGTGTAATTCACAAACTAAAAGTCGGTTAAATGTCAAACTTTGAAGCAGTAATGACAGTCGTCACTTTTGAAGCCTTCACTTTACCTGCTTCGTTGTTGATTCTGCTGGCATAATCTCGTAGCTCATTCTGTTGTTTCGTGCGCCAGCTGCTCCAGTGGCACAGCTATCACATCTTTCTCTCAGGGTATGCATGTATGTATTGCGATATTTGAGGTATTGAAGTGAGTTGCTGACCGTTTGAGATGAAGAAAAGACTGGCTTGGAATTGTAACACTTGAAATTGTAACAACTGGATTATTATACCTGCTAACTTCTGCAGTATCAATTTTACGGTTTGAAATAACTATTTCCGAATACAAGAAGCTAGTAGCGAAACTTGCCGTGAGTCGCTAAAATCTTATTGACGATACCTCTCGCAATAGCCGCGAAATAAGCGCGTCACTAGGTGCTTAAAGTATCACACGAGCAGTACGTACCGGTGACGGTACCAGAAAGAGAATGCATACAAACTGTGTACACGAACGTGTGCACGAAGGAATGTAATTACCAGTGCCGGTACCAGAGTCAGACCAGCTCTCTGAACTAAAATTGCACACCTTTATTTAGCTCCGCGTACTTCATTACTCCCACCAAAGTTACTTTTCACGCGCAATCCTACGTGTGTCTCCTAACTTGGTTACCAGGGGGCTTGGCTAAAGTCTCGGAATCTTTTCCAGAATTCTTCCTACGTGACCTTGCAAATGTACTGAGCTTATAACCTAACCCAGTTACCAGAATCTTTAAGCTAATGCGTTCGCTACTTCGGCTGTCGCTAATGACTTCGATTAACATGACTTCCTAATTTCTTGTTTCCGGACAAATCTTTCAACCCCAGCTTGTTATATTAGACATTGACTTAATGTACGGAAATTACTTATTGCGATTATTTCTTTATCTTACTATCATTTGTTTATTTAATTATTTATATAATACCATCGATAATTACGGTATCAAAAACATTTGCTTTATCATGAAGCACACACGCATACTTACACATGTGCAGTGCAGTGTGTGCGTGTCTACATAGTAATCCCAAGGACCCTATTTCGAATCTCGATTGAGTGAATTAAATGAAACGCCCCTTTCTTTTTTAAGGCTTCCTCTTAAAATACTTGAGTAACCCTGAGATCTTAGGACTTCAGGTTTATTTGATTACTTGTTAATATTAATTTCATTCATCTTAGGGTAGTTAAATTCTCAAAAATAAATAAATTCACTATAATAACTCATTGGAAAAGTAGTAGCTAACATCTTAATTATAATGTAGCCATAAAACAATAGTTTGTAAAATTTATGTGACTGATTAATAAAAATTATAAAAGTATTACATGGAATCTTTTGGGTCGGAGTTGGAAATTAATAAAAGAGTAAGGTTCTTAACATAGGTCCTAATACTAACACTGCTTATATAATCTAATCTATCAACTAGAAACAGTTAAAACAGATAAAGTATTTAAAAGCCCTAAAAATTCAAAATAAGTAATAACCGTTGTTATCTCTTCAGTTAATGATTAAGGTTCTGTCCTGGTAGTGGTGTTTGTACTGTTTGCTTACAATTATTTATATATTAGTATTTATTTAGCGCTAGTATATGGTATAGTCAATCGCTAGACCTGGTAATTCTTATATATCAAAACCTCCTTGCTTATACTTCTAATACCTTCTATTATTTTGTTTACTAATTACATATTACAGCGGTTCTCCCATGGGGTAGATGTATACCCTTTTTTGTGGGCGGAACTGCGCTACTAGGGGACATGCTATTGACCCCACCTGTCCGCACCCCCCTTTCTATTTATCTAAAATCTCGAATGACCACGCAGTGGCTAGCCCACAACTGCTGTGAGTTCACATAATTTGCCCTTAACGATCCCATAATAATCTAAGGCTTGTGATAAAATCAGTGTTGCCCACAAAAGCTTTTCAAATCTCCTTTCCACTATTCAGTTATTCATTCGGTTGTTAACCGCGATGGCATATGCTATATATTCTTTTCTTTTGAATTAAGGCGTGCTCTTCTCATATTTACTATATTTAACATTATCCCGGGTTGGGCGTCTGTTGAGAGAGAGAGAGAGAGAGAGAGAGAGTGAGAGTGAGAGTGAGAGAGGGACTCCCTCTCTTGTTCACAAAACTGTAAATTATCCAACATGTAGCACACAGAAACCTTAAGTAGTTAACTCCAACCGAAAAAATAAAATTGAGTTTTATTTATGGAGGGTCTTTAACTGTTGTGGTCCTTAGCGTCCCATTTTATATTGGGCGTGAAAGACCGCTAATTTTGCTCAGAGGCCTCTTTATCAGGCTTGAGGTTCTTTTAGGTGCCCTAAATCTACGGCACGGGACAACCGGCTTTACTTCCTTTCGAAGGAAGCCATACTAAGGATTTTTACGCCAGAAAAAATCCATCGCACTCCCCAACCTCTGAAACTAGCATGGTAACCACTACACCACGGAGGACGACAACTGCAACCGAGATTACAAATAAAACCTAATCGGATTATAGCTTTTAACTTCAAAGATAGCCCGATTACTAACTATCAATTAAGTTTAATGATAAATCAGAAATTTAATATGAACGCGTTTCTCTTTTTCAAAATAAGCGAGCAATGTTGTTTATTTCAAAGTACCGATTCAAATTAAAATGTTGCTTTAGCATAAACAAATTGAAATTTGTTATATCTTCCACCTGCATTTAATATTTTGAAATAATATTGATTACTTAATATGATCATAGTTCTACAATTTTAATCGCTGTGCTGTCTTTAACACGATATTTGTTGACAGCATTACAGGATAATGCATTTATACTTTTAATAAACGATAATTCAATATTTATAAATAGCTATAACTATTATTATAAATATTACTGGGATATGAAAATAACTTTTTATGCAATCGTATAAACAAAGAGTTAATGCTTCATTGCCTTTATGTCGTTATATAGACGCAGTAATGTAATAAACCTATTAAGGGAGCATGTACACTTGGGTGCAAAAAAGTGCCTATATAAAGGACTGCGTTTCATTTTGGAAAGGGTTTCCTCCTCATTCCTCCCTTACCAAGTTCTAGTAACTCAAGTTGTTTGATGGCTTTTGCATAGCCTTTTTTCTCGCGATGGCGGCGAATATGCACTACAAGCTAGGATCCAAGGGAGTTTTAGATTCGATGAGAAAACATACTCAAATTAGCTTTAATAATTGTTCTCCCGTAGGCCGGAAAGGCAGAAGCAGAATGAAAAGGTACGTAAGTCTCAAGAGAAGTTAAGGATATTGTGTTTCACCAGGAAAATTGGAACCACGTGGAGAATTTCAAAACGTGTTATCATATCGACTCCCAGCTCAGACTGCAGAGCAGCGGCACAGAAAGCTGAAGATCGGTAGTTTGAAACCCGACTATGACACTTACATTTGTATTCTCATTTTATCTTTTCATAATTAATTTTGAATCAGTATTATCTTAAATAAATTTTATCAGTGTTTTGAAAATATTATGTTTTGCAAACTTTGTAATGCGTTTTGCTTTACGTGATTCATATCATTAACTCAGTTTCTCACCATGCTTATAACCTTTCTCATTAGGGAAATAATTTTCGGTTTGTTGTCCATACCCTTTATTGCTTTCAAATGACACGTATAATAAGGACATTGTTTACAAGTCAATTTCATCCAATCACTTCATTTTATTAATACTTGTAATTATAATGCACCCTTATGATTTGCATGCACTTAATTTTAAGTTGTAATTTTATATGACTTACCATATGGTTCGTAATTTGTACAAGATAAAAATAAAATATATCTATCACATGTTTGTCTTACCCCTACCCCCGGCTTCCTTCTCTCCTGAGCCGGAAATCGAGCACTGTGTCGGTTAGGGTTTGAATGCCAGATTTTTGACATCAGATCAATAAGGGGCGCACAGATTTGGCGAGTTCTAGCGAGTATCTTGTAGTCATTCAGGTGAAAGGTTTCCCTTTCCCACACCTTTCACATCAAGAAAGATAACTATAAATTACAGGCATAAAATGCAAATCACTGGGTGTAAAAGTATGATTCTTTTCTGTACTAGTTCAAAAGGAAGTCATCTTGTATCCTAGCTACTTATCCTTTCTATAATATGAAATACGCAAGCGATACATGATATTGCGTATCGAGTTTTACAAGCCGCAAGCTGTATTGTGCGTTTGTGCCAACGTCGTACCGCTGCAATTCGCTAGCCCCCTATTAGTAGACAGGTCTCAAACGTCACGAGGTTTGAACCCAATATTAGCCATATTTATCTTTTCAAGTGCTCCTTTTCTTCTTTTCCTTCACAAGAGCTCGTTACTACGACATCTGAATTAATTATTCCTCCATACTTCTTGTATAAACATTAGAACGCTGTCTTTACATGTTGTATGTATGAATATGACCAGGAAATGAAGGGGACTCGTCATACCTCGACCCAACGCGGATATTTTGTGCTTACCGTCCCTAGGAAGAACGGATGAGTTGAAGGAACAGCAGAAGGCAATAGACCACAGGAAGGACGACCGAAAGTTCCCTAACGATTCCAAGCTTGAGGACTCGGTCATATTGGCGGGCTGCTCATAAGGCTTCCCTCTGGTGGAACCAGGGAAACCTCGCCATACCTGAGGCGGCTCAAAGAAGGCTGCCATCTGAATTTTCCAACAAGTAAGCATCTGCGTCATTTGTCCAATTCCAACCGATAATGCGTGGCCCCTAAAACTACCTGAAACATGAAAGGGAAAGAGAAATGATACGAAATGAGGGAAAAGAAATTCGTGGTAAAAGAGAACCACCCCAGCATTCACCTTGCTATTCAGACAAAACCATAGTCATAGTCGTGGTTTTGCCATAACACGTTCGGTATGTTATACCAAACTAAGTGTTTACTGTATAGAATTAATTGTTCTTCCATACAAGCCGTGTGTTGGATCAGGTTGAAAAGATAGAATCAGATGACTGAAAAAGTAAAGAGATAAAGAGATTTGAACCACCGTTCTCCCAGTTCCGTCCGGTAGCTCTAACCACTGAGCTAACATGGCAACATGCCGGCACGGTATTGCATTCCCCAGCTGATTCGCATTTTTTCATTGAATTATTCAGTCACCTGATTCTACCTTTCCAATCTTGTCCAACACAGGACTTGTGTGGAAGGACAATTAATTCCATTAATTTACCTAATAGTGGTCGAAGCTATGAAGCCCTGGACTTACAACATAGTAAATCGCCATTGGGGTATGTCATCTCAATACGATTTGAGATATCCTTGCGGTTTACCGGAAAAAATGCGAATCAGCTTAGGAATTTAATGTCGCACCGGCATGTTGCCATGGTAGCTCAGTGGTTAGAGCAACCGGACGGAAACCAGGGGATCCGTGATTCAAACCCCAGAGATGGGACTAGATTTTTCAATCGCCTGATTCTACTTACTGTATAATTTCAAATCATTTCTGGTTTAAAATGTATCACGAATAATGTAACCTAGGTAGAAAAATCACTTTTCATGAATACAGGGTTATTAAAAAAGAAGGAACGGATTTTAAATATTAATTTTTAATGAATGACAATAGATAGCGACACATAAAGACACATCATTGAATAGAGGAAAGTTCAAAGTTTTAAGCCCTACCTATTAGTTCCATTCAGTACCAACAGGGGCGCTGTGTTTGTTTACAAGAAAATGGCGACGCCACAGGATAAGTCGTTTTGTGCTGCATTATGCAAAGAGTGAATCCATTGTTTCATTGCAGCGTGAATTTGTTTGTAAGTTCAACAACGAGCCCGCTCATCATAAATAATTTACAATTGATACAATAAATTCGTAGAGATGGTTGCGTATTCAAACGGAAAAGCACTGGTCGTTCTCGCATAACAGATGGTGCTCATTTTGAACACATAAAATACAAATTTGAACTTTTCTCTATTTAGGGACGTATCGCATGTGTCGCCATCTATTGTCATTCATTGGAAATAAATATTTAAAGTCTGTTCCTTCTTTTTGAATAACTCTGTATATAAGGTGCATTTGCGAACTTGGTAGGTATGGAGAAAGTTATGCGAGTATACAGGTATCGAAAAATCAGACATCGGATCTGCTACATTAACCACAAATATGCGAAACATTTTGTTAATCATCAGCGAAAGTAATTCCGAGATTGCCACCGGGAGGGCAACCTTTGTCAAGGGTACAGATAAAAATGTATTCCCAATATTTGGTCCCAAGTGGGGTAGTGTGTCATAAATCGCAACCCAACAGGGGACCTGTCAGCGCAACGCCCCTTTTCCCCTCCGTCGCAGAATAAAGGCTATACACGTAGCGTAATTTAGCGATGTGGTTCCCTGATAATATGCACGTTTCCAATATAGCCCGGGGCTGTTACTGCCTCGAAACATCCAGCTGTTTACGTTATACATTAGGGTGCGCTGTAACGGCAGCCAATAAGCGAGATAGTAGAAGATATACCTTTGTTTCAGATTATCCAATACTGAATAAAATTAGTTAAGTTATAAACTCTAGATTTGACTACTGGATGCTTTGTAGCGCAAGGGATGCAGGCATATTATTATAACTATAATAAAATGACAATAAAGGATATTGTACAAAACAAATATAGAAATAAAGCTCTAGATAGTTATTGTTCTTTTGCAGGGGCATTTTACCATGGTAGCTCAGCGCTAGAACCGATCAGTGATTCCCTCATGCTTTTCTTTTATGCTAAAAATAACAGAAGTCTAAAACAAGTAGAGAGATAACTCTTAGTTTAGCATAAAAAGAGAACGTTGCAGAACGATGTTTTCATGTATTATAATTTAAAAGTAGTTTTGTGCTGAAGCTAAAACTTTATTTTTGAATTTTATTCTCACGGTAGCCTATCGTCATTTTTCGCAGATGTGTTACTTTAAACTTGAGGCATATATTGGAATGTACATAGCTAACTAAATGCTGTATAATAACGTAGCGTATTTTAATGATACCAAAAATTCTTAATAAAAAGGATGAGTGAAAACAAATACAGAAACAAAGTACTTGATAATTGTTCTTTCGCACGATTGTTTTAGTTGTACTGTGGTGGCTCTGCAGGATGGCTCAGGGGTTTCGCCTGTGTCCTGCATCCCGGAGGTCATGGCTTCGATTCCCGAGGCCGACCTTCCTGACCCATGGATTTTTTCGGGGTTTTCCCGGATCGCCAGGCGGATGCAGGAAAGGATTCTAACATCCTCAGAATTTCCTGTCCCTCTATTTCATCTTCCTTCTCATTTCACTTTATCTTTCATCGTTGGTCTCTTTCAGAGCTGGAAGTGTTGACGAGTGTTTTGGTGCAATGTGGCAGGGGAAAAGGATGGTCTTTGTGGGTCTCTCCGTCCCTCGGCTTTCGGCTGGCTGCCGGGGGTATCCGAACCCCCTTCAGGGAATGTCGGACCTCCTCTTCTGCGGGGTGGGACCCCGGCCTGCCTGTCCGACTGCCGGGAAGCCTCTATCTGGAAACTCCTGGTTCCGGCCGCCCAGTGTCTCCTCTCGCCTCATCCTTCCTCCCGGGGACGCCACCTTGTGGGGCGTAGGTACAATATCCACTCTGTGGATCACAGCCGAGTCTCCACCGTAGTCAATCCAATCCAATGGACAGCCTACTGTCAGTGGTTCGAGTCCCGACCGTGGTACTCAATTTTTAGGTCTTATTTAACTTCCCAACTTGGCCTAGTGTGAAAGACAGTATAAGCGAAGGTCTATCAGGGCAAGAGCCGAAGCCCAAGGGCCCCCCCCCCACAATCTAAGTTAAGCCTAATAGTGATTAACTACAAACAACATTGCAAGTCGCTTTTGAGGTATAGATATCTCCAGTATTTGAGATCGCTGTGAAGGTTTACGGGTTACCTGAGCGTTTAACAGGCATAGCAAAAGTAGTAAGAGCACCGGCACGTAGATCTGTAGTTGAGTTCTGGTCTGAAAATGATTCAACTTTCCAATATACTATGCATGTTTGCCAGCGATAGGAAGTTTTTGCGTTCTCTTGTTATGTGTCTATACTGCACTCGAGTTTATAGCCTTCGTCTGTTATATGGTGGTCATTTGCATATCTTCAATTAGCTATACTAAGGCTTGTTCCAAATAACTGCCTCGTATGTCTTAACGGTCACGTGCGCCAATCTCCTCACATTGGCTGCTGTCGTAGAATAGCGACACAAAATAGTTCCTTATTTAACTTGATCATTTACCTTAATATATTCGGAAATAATTGTCAAATTTACCTTTTCATAACCGTATGAATTACGCATAGAACATAACAAAGTTAATGCACCTAAAATGCATATAAATTCTTATCAATAAATACATGGGATATGCCTTCGGTTTAAACCTGCCTCCAGTATGACGAAAGCACGTGTATCTATCACTACCAGTGCTGCTAATACTTCCTCGCAAATAATGGCTGGATGGTATCTTTAAAAAGGCATTATTTAACAAAAAAAAAGGCTAGATATAATTGGAGTCTACAACTGTCCATATTTTCTTTGCAGAAGTTAAACCCCATTGAGACACATTGGGCGTGAAAGACCGGTAATTTTGCTTAGAGGCGTCTTTATCAGGCTTGAGGTTCTTTTACGTGTCGTAAATCTACGAAAGGGGACCACAGGCTTTATTTCCCTTCCGAAGGAAGAAAATTTATATATAGTAATAAAACAATACGTAAGGAATAAGTAAATCCCGAAAAAATCCATCGCCCTCCACCGGGTTGGAACCCGTGACCTCGGTAACTAGAGGCTAGCATGGTAACCACTACACCACGGAGGGCGACCCCCATTAAGAGATTCTAAATATCATAATTGATTGCATAATTCCATAATATTTAAATACTGTAAAAATTTATTTATTATAAAATTGTAATGGAATAAGGTATATTTTTGCTAAGCACCAACACCGTACGTTAAATATATCTGTTATTGAGATACGAAATTTACTGAAATTCTTTAGGTAAAATATGTAAAAACCGACCAATTCTTTGTGTCAAAATCATAGGCTTTGAGCGCATACTTTAGAAAGTCGACTTTATGATTAGTACACATTTTGATGACTCGTGATAATAGCATAATACTACTACACAGGTATTGGGGATTCACCCTAACCATTTATTCCTTTTGCATAGCTAAAGCGCAAATGAAATTATGCTATTTAGACTAGATTCTGGGTAAGGGTTTGGTTAAATTGGCTAGATTTCAGGCTATAAGCATTTTACGATTTTATACTGCTAAACGCTACTGTAAAAATGCTAGATTTAGCCATAAAATGGCTAAGTTGACAATACTAATCACTACAATGTGTTTTTATCGTTATCATGCCTTGTTTATTTACATTAGCCAACCATGATGAAGTTTTGTTGCTGCTACGTATGGAAAGCCAGTTCGAAGAAGATGTATTATATTTGCACTGTTGGGGAGCCGAACTTGAAGTAGTTGCAACCGCACGTATGGTAAAGAGTTTCCGGTAGCCTTCGCCCTAAATGTACTTTCCGGTGGCCTTTGCCCCAAGTTTAAAAATATTAACTTTGTAATTTTTGACTGTTTCTTTAAATATTATATATTTATGTTTGCCTCGGCTCCGTCAGTATTTATATTTTTTTTAGAGACATGAATGTCTTAGCAGGGAGTGGTGCGACTGAAGAATGTAGGATTACACAGGTTATAATTTTACTTCACTCCTTTTATTAATGCTTGTACGATTTAAATAACACTTCACTGATAGAGAGAGAGAGAGAGAGCTGTGAGATTTGTTTTTTTATTAACTACTTGCAGTTTTTAACACGTAAACTATTTTTGTCTCACACAAAATATGTATTAAATTTCTCGAGGACACATCTCGCGTCCGGTTAGGAACACTGTCTACAAGCAACTGACTTCTGAATTTGTAAATTTTGCTTCATTTTGGTTTTTGATTGGCTAATCCTAGTCCAATAGAATACCTTCATTTAACTAAAGCTTTTACCGGTTGTTAATTGGCTATTTTATGAACTGTCACAAAAATTACATTATTGCTTCCAAGAATTACAGGTAGCATTGTTAAACTTTCAAATTCAATATTGCCTCAAGGTTACTTCATTGTTAGCAACTTTTAACCTATTATTCTCACAACTACTACATTATTAAATTACGTAATATATTCACATAGCATTACACATGTTACACATGTATAAATAATATAAACATATATAATGACTGTAATATACCCTTTTTATATATTGTTACATACACATATTGGTTTAAGGCGGGCTGTTATTGAATTTATATTTTATATAATTAGACTGAAATCATTTAAGTGTTAAAAATACTACCTCAATCAGGGTAAGAGAAGGAAACGCAGCGCGAAAGAATGCAGCAAGGCTAAAGGAACAGAGTTTAAAGCTCCAGCTCAAGTAAGGTTTGGCATTAGAACAGGACCCCTATAGACAGCCGCAACGCGGATTATTTCTTTCCACACCTCGAGGAATTCGAAAGCTAAACATATGGAACAAGTACTGATGAATTCCATGAAGCATTTAATACACGTTCTCAAAATGAATAGCTTAGTGTCTAAATTATCTAAGTTAATACAAAGGTGTGAGTTCTAACTAACGTTATTTTTTCTTGTTCAGAAAGTCGTGTACTTAGCACATTGGTTTAGTAACAAATTCACACATTCATTGTATACTGTTATAAAAAACTGTTTTTTCCACGTTACATTATTCACGAAATATTTTTACCTACAACATATTTCAAAATAAACAATGAGGTGCATGCAATATGCGGAGATTTTTAAATTTTTAGCCGTGGTGACGAGTTCTTACAATGAAAAAGAATAAAAAGAAAATAAAAACTTTCAGGCATGTATATCCGATGACGTATTTAGGAAAATACGAACATGCTACATTGGATGGAACCTATTAACGCTACGAAAAAAGACGTAACTTTGTATTTTAACGAGCTCTATGTGTTTTGTTTTCATCCATGTCTTATAATTTCTCAGTTATGCAAAATTGTACAACATCCATTCAGAAAAATAGGTACTTCATAAACTATTCACAGAAAATTCAGTATGTATATAATTTTTCAAATTAATATCTCATAATGTATTATATTTTAATCTAAGTCGTCATAGACATTTTTAGAAAAAAAAACGGAAAAAAACTTTTGTGTAAGTTAGTTTGGGGTGGTGCTGTACTTAGAGTAAAAATTAAGAATTAAATTGAGTTTTATTTATGGACACTCTTTAACTGTAGTGGTTCTTAGCGTCCCATTGTATATTGGGCGTGAAAGACCGGTAATTTTGCTCCGAGACTTCTTTATCAGGCTTGAGGTTCTTTTACGTGCCGTACATCTACGACACAAGACCACCGGCTTTACTTCCCTTCCGAAGGAAACCATGCTAAGGATTTTTACGCTCGCCCTCGCCGGATTTAAACCCGCGGTCTCGAGAACTAGAGGCTAGCATGGTAAGCCGTACACCACGGAGGACGACACTTAGTATGTCTGACCCAAGTATGGCATATGGCATTTTTCGCTTTTGAGTTATGCTTATCGTTCATTCACTTTCACACATACACGCGCAACACATATAAACGCGTGTAAGTACTTATTGCTAAAAGTGATTTTTGAAGTTCAGTTTATCTCAAAATTGTATTTATGGTGAAGTATCAATATTGAATTCTTGGGTGGAATACTTTCTATAGAGGAAGTAGAATACTATAAAAAAAAAGGTGATCGCATGAATCATAGCACAAAAGGACATTTAGGCAATTCAAAGCAAAAAGTTCAAGAGAGATTTCGATAATACAACGTTGAAAGTTGCAACAAAAATTTAAAAAAATTGGGAAACAATCAATGTTTTGCTGTATTTATCATTCCATCAGTTATTAATGAAAGAATGAACGCACCTAAGCATATCTACATTACACCACGCGTTCTGAACTCTTCTAATTCATTGGATGCTCTTTTTTTCAAAGGATGTCAGTTCTATAGGGAACTTCACTTCTGAATATTCCTGTACTTTCATCAGTTTTTAACCAAACACGAGATGAATTAAGGCATATACTTCTATGGAGTTTCAAATCAATAATACAAACAAAATATTTCACGGTCATTTAGAGACATTAGTGATAATTGAGTATAAAATGGCTGTGAGGGCATTGATACCACTGAGTCGTGAACTTCTGAAAGCGGAAACGTAGAAATTTATTGAGCGTGACAAGGGTTCGTTCCCCCTTATCAGATCAGCTGATTCATGCCGTGTGTCGTGATAAACTTGCGGTCTGCAGAGGCGTCATGCACGGATGCTTACTTACTCTTAGTTCCGCCTTGTGGTCAACCGGCAGCTTTCTTCACTAAATGCCTTCTTCAAAGTTTACTGTGTGTTCATTAGGTGCGGAATTCCACACCACTGTTTTTGAGCAAAACCGCAAAATGCTGCCCTTGACTGATCGTCCATAGTTGTGGTCATTAGTGGTTAACAATGTCAAGACAAAAATTGGTTTAAACTATTATTGCTCACGGATTATTCGCGATCACTGATCAAGACATTAAACAATGGGAAAACAAGGACACCTATAGTATGTGCAGTTACTCCCACTTGTGGTGTGCAAAATCAATTGATGGAATTGAATATATTTAGTATCTTAAATATAGCACAATTTCTAGGGCGATCCCAAAAACAATGCACACTGCCATGCACTTCAGTCTACGTGGAAGTTCATGGTTTTTAATAATCGATATTATTAAAAATAATTCATACAAGCTTTGCACAGAATTACCTCACTTCTTAAAAACGTTGTGTTTACATTATACGAGGGGTACTGTTTATATTTTAAGCCTTGGCAACCCTGAATGTTGTAGGCGCCATCTGACGTTTCCAATGCAAAGTTTGAAATTTTTTACTATAATCAACTTCAAACATTTTGTCAATAGAGTGTCATTTGTTTTGTTTACACTAACTTGAAAATTGTGTGTCAACAAAAACATGGAATTAACTCGTGAAAATGTTCATGCAATGATTTATTACGACATTTGACGTGAATTATCAAGACAACTAACTTGGCGACGAAGCTCCATCCTTTACCATTGTGAACCGCTGGTATAACGAATGTAATGGTGGCCGCCGTTCGCTCAATGATGAAGTTCGTGAAGGTCGTCCAAAATCAGTTGTTGTGCCAGAAAAAATTGATGCTGTGCAAAAACTAATAATGAAAGATCGTCATACGACATATTGTGAGATGGAGGCAACCCTAGGTATTAGTTCCACCAGCACATATAAAATATTGCATGATTATTTAGCCGTGAAAAAGGTTTGCTCTCGTTAGATCCCACATAATTTGTCGCAATCCCAAAAAGATGCTCGTGTCGATTGGTGTACAAAAATTCTCAAGAAATACAATGGCGGTGCCTCAAAAGACGTATATAAGATTGTAACAGGTGACGAATCATGGATCTATGTATATGAGCCGGAACGTAAACAGCAGTCGACTGTATGGGTGTTTCAAAATGAAGCAAATCCAACAAAAGTTGTTCGCACTCGAAGCACTTCGAAGCAATGGTCGCCTGCTTTTTCAGCAAAACTGGCCTTTAGAGGAACGTAAAATGGTCAATGCCGAATGGTACACAACCATTTGTTTGCCGGAAGTCTTCCTTGAAGTAAGGAAAACCAACAAAAACCGTAGGATCGTTCTCAAGACAATGCGAGCGCACACACATCTCGTCTAACCACAGAGTATTTGAAGGCTCAAAAAATCGAATTGATGGGTCATCCGCCATACAGTCCTGATTTGACACCCACTGACTTCTTTTTGTTCCCGAACATCACGAATAATGCGTGGACAACGATTTTCGTTGGCAGAAGAAGCCTTTGATGCCTTCAAAAACTATGTTTTGTAGGTGTCTCAAGAAGACTGGAATAAATGCTTTGACAAATGCTTCTAACGGATGCAAAGGTGTATTGATCATAAAGGAGAATATTTTGAGAAACAATAAAGCAGTTTTCAATCAGAAATTACTTTGTTGTAATTATTAGGCTCAAAATATAAATAGTGCCCCTCGCACTGCAAATATTACTGAAATGAAGGACTGAAATAATTAATGTCCAATTGTCGTGTTTATGAAAGATCTTGAGTTAAACCTGAAATTTTATGTGAATATACACCGATAGAAGTATATGCTACACCAAGAACTGTGTCTGATGGTTCTAAAGCTTGCACATTTTCCTATGCTCTAGACTTTTTCGTGAAGGCCGCATTGCTATCTAGAAAACCAAGATTGTCTACGCTACGTACTTCAATGTCGAAATCGTTGTTACTTTTGAACATATGCGGATGACCTATAAAATGATAGTCGGTGCATGTGAAGAAATTGTGCCCAAAAACCCCCAAGAGGACAACAATGGCATTCAGATATGTTACCGTCTAATCAACGATATCTTACCCATATCTTCAATACAGATTAGACTAGTTAATCGAAAAAATGCAGTTTTTATTTAACTCTCAAGGAAATATATTAAGCATCTACTAAGAAACTATACTCGCCAAAATTTCAGCCTCTGCATTCTCGGTTGTTAGTATCTCACATCTCAGAAAATGCTTTCACTTTCTTTAGTAGTTGCATAACAATACGTGTTGTTTTAAAGAAACAAATCTGATGTGGTACATTCACATGCCTTTCTCTTCCCTCTATCTTTATTAGTGGGTAAACAAACTATTCTTACTAAAGCTTATTTTTCTGTCTACTAGATTTAATCCAAATAAACCTTTGAACAAATAGCTACATTACACATTTCGTTATAAATACAAAAAGAACAGCGATTTAAGAACTAGACGCTATATGCTGGCCTTAAAACTCCATACTGCTTCCATGTAAACGCGAGAAACAACTAAAAATCGTTGGGACGTTAAAAGAATGACTTAAGTATTGAATAATTCGAACCTTTAATAATGGATATCTTAGAAACTGCTTATATCACAAAAAATTATTAAAATAAATCGTGTGTTTTAAAGAGATCTACATTTCTTGTGAGGTAGTTTCGTCTATCGCTTAACGTTTACCAGTTACACAAGACTATACAAAATTGCTTCTGAATGAAGAGTACTTTCTAGGCTATTCCCAGAAAGTTCAAGATATCATTTTATTTGTCATGTAAATATCTTTATGGTATTTTAATCAAAATCGTTTTCAAAAAATGTTTCTTGTAAACGATTGTTGTGGAGGGGAATTTTCTTAAAAATCTTTGTGTCGTATCCTTGGAAGATACTAAACTCAAATACCAAGTTTGGTATTTATTTGAGTTATCGTTTTTTAGTTAATGCTCTTCACAAACAGTCACACATACACGACCGCGTAGGACTGTTTCCAAAAATGGATTTCGGGTGCTTCAAAACATGCATTTCTGGGGAATTTCTGTATCTGATTTTTGGGAGAATGCTATACTATACGTAGTAGCTGGCATTGCTGCCGCAGAGGTTGCATAAGAATGCTGTTCCTGCTTCTTATTCAGCGGTTCTGATTGCGAAACCAGTGGGGGCGAGATGTATATTTGGACCTGTTCCTTAGTCCAAGGAAATAATATTTAAAGAGTTGTTGGCTTAGGGATATAAGTTAATCTAACCTAGTGTTTATTCATCATTTATATGACCGGCGATTTCGAAAGACGAACTTGCCAAAGAATCTACGAAAAGAAGAAAAGGAGATTGGATGAGATACAGGTGACTTTGCAGAGCATGCCAAACATTCTGAGGATTTCTTTAGTTTTAAATTCAATGTGAATTTTTAGATGCTGTTAAATTAAAATGTATATGTTATATGACACAATGTAACATCACTGTCAAGTGGAATGCATATAAATCTCATTTGGAAATTTTTATGAGTGCAAGTTCCGGTTTCCGTCTTACTCCAGCGTTGAAGTCTCCGCCCCATCTTGAAGTTTATGATCTAGAAGGAATGTTAGAGCGTGCCAGATCATCACGGTAATAAGGAAAGTACTCCACAAGAAATGTGCTCTTGCACGCAACGATGGGCCCCCCTCACGCCGAGCTTTTAGGGATTTCTTCTAAGCACCTGGCCTCTGTCGTCTACGCTAGGACAAACTGCCATACCCACTGTTTCCGTTCAATAGGGAATATAATAAGGGCGACGTTATAAAGAAAAAGAAGGAGAAGAAGAATCAGGAATAATTTTAAAAGGAAAAGTGGGGTGAAGGAAGGTACAGAAAAAAAAGGAAGGTACCGAACTGGTCCGGAAGACCGGAACTGGAGCAACGTGTGACAAGAATGAAAGCAAGAATATAAAGGGAGAGGCAGCAAAGAAGGGTCCGCATACTGTGTGTATGCGAGAATGTCCACGCGACTCAGTGCGTTATGTCCCTCTGGGAACTCTGCCGTTTGCAGAAGTACATGATATGATCACAGGTTATCTTTTCTCACGTGTTCTTCAGCTGCGCTTCTGCCTGCAAAGCGTATAAACCTATCAGGACGTTTTGCACTCAAGCGGAAGGTGCTGTTGTGCAAAACCACAAGATTTGGTTTAGCTCTAAATATTTCGCAAAGTCTCCCAAAGCAGCTACAGTTGCCATAATTCACTTACAGAAATGCAGTATAAAAGTAAACTTCCCAGGCTGAGTGAATTATGGAATAAGGGAAGTTATAGGTCAAAATACAGAACTGCTAATAGCTGTTTCGTGTAGCGAAACATTAAGAGGGAAAGCCTATATTACCGATGATCGATTAACGCTTTGAACGCAGTGCTAAATTAAACTATTGTGTATTTCCTGTGGTATACTAATTTTATTAATCATTTGAATTGCATTTAAAGTATGATTTTTTTTATTTTTATTGTCTGCTTTGAAATTTAGATACGATTTATACAATGTATACAATGGAGTTGCTTATTATTTCTCTTCTCCTTATATTAAACATTAAGTGTATATAATGGGGAAGTATAATGTATCCACTATTTACTTTTATCCCTTGTTACTCTTTTTCCGTATTTTCTCCAATTTGCTTCACATTCCTTTTAACCATTTTGACCTTATTTTTCCTAAATATCTTCCTGCTTTCTCCATATATTCACTTGGTCTGTATTAAAAATCTTCCTAACTTTTAGCTCTATTGGTAAATTTTTCCATTTCCCTACTATTAAATTCTCTCTTCCTTTATCCGTATCCTCGCATTCCCGAATTTAATGCCAATTTATTTAGTACATCTTTCCCCCCTTCTTCTCCCTGTTCTTCTCCCCCACTTAAATTCATTACACCTGTCCTCGCCCATGGGCTTGCTTATTGCATACTTCAATGCATATTTCTTTTCCCCATTCCGATTTAAAATATTTATAATCTATTAATGGCCTTTTTCCTTTGAAACTACTTATTATTTCATGCTTTTCAATATCCTCCACTCTTGTTCTAATTTCCTTCCAGAAACCCTTACTTTTGTTGTTTCTTTCTGCGATG
The DNA here is from genome assembly GCA_030765065.1 of Deroplatys truncata. Taxonomy (NCBI): domain Eukaryota; kingdom Metazoa; phylum Arthropoda; class Insecta; order Mantodea; family Mantidae; genus Deroplatys; species Deroplatys truncata. The sequence continues at coordinate 183,489,621 of CM060986.1, forward strand.
TTTTCCCCATTCCTATTTCTTCCAATGATGTCTGTATTTTGTGTATCGAAGTTTTTTTTCCTCATTTTCTTCTGTACAATCAAACATTGCTTTAGTATATCATCTTCCTCCAGTAGCTTTATTCTGAACCAGTGTTTGATTGCCCTTTCTACCATTTTTACTTTTGCTCCCACTCTCCCTAGTTCTGCTTGTGCTACTCCATTCGGTGAACGTTTTGGTAATCTCAGGCTTATTTTACAAAAATTTCTATGCATAGATTCTAAATTTTCCCATCTATTTCCAGCCCCCATCCTCTGCTGCGTATAACACCCTCACCTCCACCACTGTGTTACATATTCTTCCTAGCCATCTTCGTTTCTTACATTCAAAGTAAGCAAGTGTGTCTCACAGTGTCATGAGAAGAATACTGAATACTAAATATGCACAGTATTATGTAGTAATAAACTCAGGCAACGAATTAAGGTCAAAACTATATTCTAGAACGTGAACATTTTATAACGTCACTGATACTCCATTAGAAAATATCTGGAAGCATAAAGTCACTTAAACAAAAATTTGGACGTGTGTTTGCTTTCGGAGAGCTCCAGATTAGAGACGATAATATAATATTTTCGCATATTTCGCGTAATGATCTTTCAATGGACAGTCATATCGGCGGCTGTAGACGAGTTAATTAAACCCAGGCTACTACAGATGTCGCAGCATCTGATTATTTCCTACTGTATTTTCGTTTTTCAAAAGAGTTTACTCACAGCTCTTAAGAATATTCATCTCGCAGCCTTTGAAAGAGTTAACCTAAGATGAGCTACATAGCAGTGTTTCGTGCACTTAAGATGGGCAAGTTGAAGTCTAATATGAAGAAAATTCCTGTCCTTCATAAAGAATTTAGAAATTAAATATAAATAAATAGGAGAAATTCTTACCTTGATCCTTTGCAAAGGATTACCGTATTGTTTAAAATTAAAGGCTTGTAATAAAATGGCAAATTTTACCATCTAATGCAATACAAAAAACTGGTTTTATCTCACCAATATGTTTTCCAGGAGCTAATATAAAGTTTCTTCAATAATAACAGCTTAAAGATGTGCTCTTTTAGTGCACTGATCACCTCAACATTACGGCCTACGAAATATACAGGTTGGCCAGTTGAGGCATTTAATTTTTACTTTCTCTACTACGTATAGTAAGTAGGGGAAGTATTGCATTCCACCCAAAAATTCGATACCGAGATTTCACCGGAAATATATGTTTTGAGACCCCCTGAATCCAAAAAAAGCATTTTTGGAAACATGTCCGTGTGTGTGTCTGTGAACAGCATAACTCAAAAACGAACAGTCGGATAAACACCAAACTTGGTATTTAGGTTCAGTATCTTCCAGAAATGCGACACGAAGGTTTTCAAGAAAATCCCCCCACCCCATACTACCCTTTACATGGAACATTTTTCGAAAATTGTAATTTTCTCAAAAATGGCTCTAACGATTTTGATGAAAATATCATATGCTTAAGGTAATGTCATGAGAAATGAAATGTATATCTCGAATTTTCTGGGAATGTCTCCAAAAGTGTTCTTCATTGTGAACGACTTTTGCATAAGTGGTAAACCATAAGAGATAGACAAAATTTTACTACACAAAAAATGTAGATCGCGTTAAAATACACAATTTATGTCATATACATTTTTGTTGTTGAGTGAACCATTTTCGACATATTGCTTGTTATTGCCTTAAATTTTCCAATACTTATACTTTTTCTCAAATTCGTTATTCATTTTTATGTCCTGGATATGCAAAGAGAATGGAATGCGCCACATAGCAACCAGTGTTGAAATATTTGACTGTCGCTTAAAACCTACCATATTCCCCTTGCATCTACAAGAAAATTAGCAATAAGATTGACATCTCGATATTTCGATTAACATGAGGCATATGGAGAATAAGCGTTTGTAAAAATAGTTTGTACAAGAGTAGAGAAAGTCATGTGAGTGTAACACATCAGATTTTTTTTAAATGGGTACCTACATTTTGTATGTTGTTTCTCATTAGAAAATTGTTTGTTAGTGTTTATTTTGTGATGACGAATAAGAAACCAGAGTAAGAAACGTTGGTTCCTAATTACAAACGTAACAACCCTCAAATGGCCTTCCATAGATGGTCCAACCATTAATTGCGCTCTTAGTACACAGCCATTCAGAATTTTGTTGTTTTTACGTTGGTGTAAGAAACATTGCAAAGTTATTTATATAAGTATTGTTTAGTTTTTTATGAGAAGTGAGAAAACAACATAAAAAGGTAGGTTCCCATTTTAAAAAAAAATTAAGTAGGCCCTATAATAACCATCACAATGTCCTCCAAACAAAACACGACTAATGGCAATTTAGTTTCCCCATAAAATCAAGCAATTTTTATTACAGACATTTCTTTCTACAACGCTTAGTTTTGGAGATATTCTAGTCTCAACTTAAATGATCCATTGTGTATGGTATATCTTATTTCTTTTAATGAACTTGCTTAAGAAGTTACTGAATAACCGACTACTTTAGAATGTCGATTTATGGATAATCGATACTACAGTTTGAAGAAAAAGTGTTTCGTTCTTACACTTATACAATCATATCATTATAAACAGGCTGTTACTGTATTCAATATCGTGCAAATTTGGCTCACAGTGGCACACGTGGCGTATTTCCTATAGGAATGACGTAATACGCGTATTGCAAGTTGCGTGGATTACAAAGAGAAGATAAAATCATTCTGTGATATATTTTATCTTATCAACGAAGATGCAAAAGCTGTACGTTATTAAATAAAGAATAATTAATATCTAAATTTATAATTACTTACCATGCTGTGGTGATAATAGGCTATATCACAGTCTGTAGCATCACTCGCTTCTCTCCCAGGAAGGGAATGCATGTAAGTGGCTGTCTTGTTAACCGCCCCAACACGCCATATAATAACAATTGAAATGCGGAGAGAGAGGCTAAGTTATGAAATACGAAGAGGCTCTCACTTATGCTAGCTAAGGATGCGTAATTATTTTATGATTTTATTATCTGCAATTTATTACGCTAAGATTGCATAAAATGTTGTATCCAACTCGTGCCTAATCTTATTATGACATTCGTAGAAATGTTGTCACCCTCAAGATTATCCATTATTGCACAACTTACTGTTGCATTTTTCTACCACTTACCTATGACATCTAATTTATACGCTAGAGGGTGTGGTTCAGGTTATCTCATTCTTGGACTCGAAAAGGAGGGCATTTTTGTCACGCCTGTTTTATTGAGTTTCAGCTCACAATACTCTTCAGGTAAATTTAGAATAAAAAAAATCCTCTAGCGTGGCTTTTTTGTGCATGACAAATTAAGCAGTCAAAGTGCTGGCATGGTGCAAGGGTGACGAAAAAGTGATTCGCGATGACATTTGGGTTCCCTTTGTGGCCCTCTCTAAGAACGGCAGTACCGTCGATTTTCATTTTTATTATACTTGCTTTTAGACGGTGTGATGGAAGACATTGGCAGCTCGGTTTGGAATCCTCGATGATCAGATTTCCTGGTTTAGGGTAAAAGATATGGTTGAGGATGTTTCTTCGTACCGAGGGTGCAATCATTTAGCACTGATTCAAATAGTACACTATGCAACAAGACTATACTAGTAGTTATTAAGACGCGAGTATGTTTATGAAATGAGCGGAATGAGTTTCATAATTTAAATACGAGCGTCTTAATGGCTACCATTATGGTCAAGTTGCATACGACTGTTTTTCAAAACTTTGAGCTTATACAAAATGATCTTCCTTGTTAATTGTGCGTAATTAAATGCTGATTGGATGACAGCACCTTGAGCGTTACGAGTATTGCAACAGATGGCAGTACTGTTGACTGCACTGTGTATTTATTGATAGTTTGCAGGTAACGTATAATATTGAAACGAAGGAAACCAACTTAATTTATTGAAATATTAAAATGACATTGATTAGAATTTACTTTATTTTAAATACACATATTTCATTGTTTATCTGGGGAATGGATCCCAGTAGACTGCTGCTTTGTAGGTGTTAAAAGATATGGGAGAGGTGCGCGCGCAGCCGAGTAAGATCATGAGTCGCTGAAGTACAATAGTGTCCAAAACTTAAGCATAATTCATTAAACAGAGAAATGAAAGGGCAAACGGTGAGCGACTTTATCACAGTGTGTGCCTCACCTTACTTGTGATCTGTGCATAGGGAAGGGGTACCTCCACCTCCGAATAAACACGTGCTTCAAACGTCAACAAAACCAGAGTATCAGACCCAGTGCGGCTCATTCGTTATTGTTCTCTCATAGTAAACAGAGGGTAGTTTCTTAGTAAAGCGTTTACAGGGAAACCACCAACATACCACAAAGACGCCAACTGGGCCCTGTTTTAAAGGGTAGAATAATCGGACGTCTGGAAGCAGGTCAGACACAGACCGAAGTCTCTCGAGCCTGAATGTGCCACAAAGTGTTTTCCAGGCTTTGGCGACGGTTTGAAGACACAAGAGGTGTATGCCTGTACAAGGTCACCCTCGGATCACAACGCCGCAACAGGACCGATATTTGCATTCCGAGCTTGCAGCCGCCTCAGGCGTTCGAGTTTCTAGGCAAATTGTATACCAGAGGCTCAGGGCAGTAGGTCGTATGCCAGACGTCCAGCAGTAAGTGTCCCGTACACATAAGGTCAACATTGGACCTTGAAAGAATGGAGGAACGCGCTGTGTACAGATGAGTCTAGATTCAGTTTGACCAATGATTCCCGTCGCACAATCTGGAGAGAACGTGGAACCCGCTTTCACCCCACAAGCATTGGAAAAGCGCCCATTTCGTGGTGGTGGTTACTCGTGTGGACAGGCATAATGTTCATGGACGTACACATCTTCGATGGTGGTACTGTGAATTGCCCAGAGGTACAGAGACGAGTTATTGGAACCACATGTGCGACTTTTCAGAGGTTGTACTTCATCATTATGGACGATAAAGCACGTCTATATAGAGCCCATCTGGTGAACGACTATCTTGAGCGGGAAGATAGGGGAGGATATACATCGCATGGATTGGCGATGGTCCCCGGATATGAACCCTATAGAGCAGGAAGACTAGTTGCAGCCCGCCATTCTCCACCAAGGACACTTCCAGACCTTCGCACTGCTCTTCGTGAGGAATGGGAACAGCTCTTGAACCGCCTCATAGAGAGCATGCCACGGCGCTGTGTAGCTATGAGGGGTAACCACACCCCAAATTAACCGCTCAGCATCATCATTGTTGTTGAAGTGATTTTGTAATTGTGTAAAAATGTATCCTTAGGCCACAATAAAACAACCTTGTCTGATATTTGTTACTCTGCTGCATATCAGATCATGTGTGATTCATACATACAGGTTTTGTGCCATTATGAGGGTTTAACAACATATTGAATTATACTTTTGGACACTAATGTATAATGGATGATAATCTAGTTCAGATACTCGCATGTAATCAACGTGTTATAGTATAGACGACCAAAAATTAAACATTTTAACACCATCTTGTTAAATTATACACTCAGTTTTGTGCTTTTATATTAAAATTCAAGAAAACGTTTCATCAGATACATAGATGTACACAACGTTAACACCAGACAAAGAATGAATCCGCATAGAACTATTGCTGGCCTAGCTTGTTATCAAAAAGGGGTTCATTATGAATGTGTTAAACTATTTAATGCTCTCCATAACAGATTAAAATTGTTGTCATTTGGTTTTAAAGTAAGTAAATAAAGTCTACTCTTATAGAATATCTGTGCAACAAAGCCTATTTCTCTGCTAAGAATTTATGGACGAGCGGTGAACACCTTAAATTTAAGATTTTCTGTAACGGTGTATCACAAATACAGCAATATTATTTAAACGTTGTTGAGAGATATGTGGAAATGACTATTTTATTTCATATTTCAATTTATTTCTATTACCAATTATTGTACTCTTTGACATACGTGTGCGGATTGATAAGTCAATGACTTTGAAAAGAGATAGCGTTCTAATCACAGGTTTGTTGTTTGCATCCAAGTCTTACGTCTATTCTGGGTAAAACCGCAGAAATTCGTCGTCATTTGTTTCTTAGAACATTGTTGACAGCGTCTAAAATAAGCAAATGTGTGTTTTCTTTGAGGAAAATGGATAAAAGTGAATTTCGTGTTCTGAAAAAGCACTACTTTTTGCGTGGTAAGATGGTGAAGGAAACGTAAGAAAACCTAAACGAGTATTATGGGGACTCTGCTCCATCACATGGCATGGTTCACAAGTGGTTCACGGAATTTCGATGTGGCCGTTCGAACACAGGAGATGCCGTGCGCACAGAACGGCCGGTTGAGGTCACAACAGAAGAAATGGTGAATAACGTTCACGACATTGTGTTGGAAGACCGCCAAGTGAAAATCCGTGAGATACCCAAGACCGTAAAATCTCGAGTGAACGGGCGTATAACATTCTGCACGAATTTTTGGGTATGAGAAAGCTGTCAGCAAGATGGGTGCCACGACTGCTCGCAGTTGAGAACAAGCGGAATCATGTGACCATTTCACAGAGATGTTTGAAAATGCTCCAGCGCAACCAGAATGAGTTTTTACGGCGTTATATCACGTTGATGAAACTTGGATCCATTACTATCAATCTGAAACCAAACAACAATCAAAGCAGTGGATTTCCTTCGGCGAACCTGCTCCAAAGAATGCGAAAACCATCCGTCGGCAGGAAAAATCATGGCAGGTGTCTTTTGGGATTCACAAGAGGTGATAGACATCTACTACGTGGAAAAGCATAAAACGATCACATGTTCATATAATGTCGCAATGCTAGATCAGTTTCAGGAGGAATTGTTAAAGAAACGACCCCATTTGGTGAAGGAAAGGGTTCTCTTTCACCAGGTGAATGCACCCGCACACAAGTCGGCCATTGCTATCGCAAAATTTGTGGAATTGGGCTTCGAACTGCTACCTCACGCACCATATTCTCCAGATTTGGCTCCGAGATACTTCTTTCTCTTCGCAAACCCGAAAAATTGACTTGCTGGGAAGAAATTCACGTCCAGTGAACATATCAGGCAGAAACAACCACATATTTTGCAGACCTCGAAAAAACATATTTTTTGAAAGGGTTAAAAAAATTAAAGAAACGTTGGACAACGTTTATTGAATTTAAAGGAGTCTATGTTGAGAAATAAAATTGATTTTTATGAAAAAAAAAAAGTTATTTTCTTTAAAAAGTCGCTGACTTAACCAATGCGCCTCGTAGTATTTCAATTACTATACTATTGAATCCTTGTTGTTTATAAATAAGTTATTTTCTTTTCGTAATATAATAATAATAATAATAATAATAATAATGTATTTCTTATGATAATTATTAAATACTGATATAGTGTTAAAATACTTCAATACTGAAAATGAATATTGATATTATGTAAACAGATATACATGCTGGTATAACAGTATGGAAGTATGTATATAGTGATGTAACAGGTTTCTGAATTGCTCCATGTTTAAGTACTTCCGTACCTGAACCTAAGGGCTGCTATCTGCCTGTCTCTTTGCCTGTGTCTGTCTAGCTTTAAGACCATTACAAGCTTTAAAGCCTGATAAAAGAAGGTAAATAGAAAAATTAAGCGTTCTTATGACAACCGATTTTTCAGAAGTGTGTAAATGGGCAAGTTCCTTCGATTATTCTTTTATTACATATCAATTTTAAATGTTTAATGATAAAAGACTCCATAAAACCGAATGTTCAAATCTACTTTACTACATCACACAACTGAGCAGAGGCTACTTTCGGAAAGAACCAAGGAGGAAGTAGTTTGCCAAACCCTCACCCTTCCTGTCTGGAAGAAATGTTTGTGGCACCTACATTTCAACGCAGAATACATACTTATGTTTTGGGGAAATAGCTGTTTCACGTATTGTGCTCTAGACTGTGGAGATGTAGCTTTCTACAAACTGAAAGTGCGGAAAAATGGAACATTGTTATCCTAGCTAACAATTAGATTTACAACAGGATAATCCTTCACGATAACATAAAAATGATCTCTTAGGAGATACTCCTTAGATCGGTGGCGGACAGTTAGCCTTTTAGGTCCCATTCCTGTGCCATACCATCTTGCTTCATCAAGTATCAACGGAGGCCTTAGTGATAGGCAACTGCGCCTGTGCTTCTGCAATGGGCAGATGCCAGCTTCGGCACATGTCCATAGATACCTTAGTGCTGGGCAACTGTATCTCTGCTTCTACATGTGCCGGGCAGATGGCATTAGGGTAAATCCAGTATATCTGCTTTAACTACTTGTGGACAGATGGCAGAGCATTCGTTATTACCATCTGTTTTTACTATTGTTTTAGACTTTCTCCCATTGTATATATGGACACTGCCATTAAGGAATGGTAGAATACCTATTTTAAATCAAACTTTTAAGATAGGACCACTGGATTTGACGACGCTTCTCTTTGCGGATGATCAAATAGTATTAGCAGCAGATGAAAATAGTCTATAACGAAGTATAAATAGCTTAAATTAAGAGCCACAAAATATAATTTAAGAATATCAGTAAACAAAACTAAGGTCATAGCTTTCTGTTACAAAGAACCAATTAGGATTAAGATAATTATAAATAATAAAACAACGGAGCAAGTAATGAATTTTAATTATTTGAGGGTATCATTTGGCCTAATACAAGAAATGAAATTGAAAAAAATTGAATTTATTTCAACAGATATGTGGGACGATTAAGAGGTCATTAACAAGAAAAGTAAGGAGAGAAACTTTGTTAAAAGTTTACAAAGTATTAGCGGTACTAATACATTGTTATATGGATCAGAATGCTGTATAATAAGCAAAGCTCTCGAAAGAAGAGTAGAGGTAGCTGAAATGAAATTGTTAATATATGTAGCAGGGCTTACTTTAGTGGATAAAAAGAGAAATCAAGAAATTCCAAATGTATTAAATATGTTTAGCATAATGAATAAGATTGAAAAATATCGAAAACACTTGGTATGAACATGCATTAAGAATGGAAAAAGAACGTTCTTGCGAGTATTTTAAAATATTAACAAAAGAGTAAAAGAATTCGTGGTCGATCAAATAAGAGATGGATCGACCAGTTATGGCTCAAATAGAGCCGGAATACACTAATAATACTTCTAACTTCTGAAGATTGATGATGATGATGATTATGATTTAGACTTGAGGTGGGAGGTGGAACTTTGGATCGTGATATTAAATTTCCAATCCGGTATTTACCTTGGCAGCTGAGGGAAACCACGAAAAAACCCCTGTCAAATTGGTTGGTACACGGTATTTGAACGCAGGACCTCCCGAATTGTGGCCACAATTATTCCGCTCGGTTTTTTATTGCATTATTGCACAAAAAGAACTTTATGGTCTAAAGTTTTGCTTAGGATATACTTTTCAAAGGCTTCTTAACTCAAATGACTGAAAACAAAAGAGCACATCATTCAATTATTTATATCAACGTGCAATTAACAATGTGACTGTCTACATATTCAAAATATGTAGATGTACATAATTAAATTTTTATTTAGTGTGGAACAAAATGATACAGCTACTAATGCATTGCAGTTTCCTGAAGCTTCTTTATCAGTTTTGTAAATAGCGACACTCACAATGGGAAATGTAAAACAGGAAATATGACCATCCTAAATGCAATGCGTACGCCCTAACTGACAGCGTAAGCTGGGAAGTAAGCAATATTTTGGTTTGTAGTGTTGAATAGCAAGTGGCGGAGCCGCCGCCGAATGGTTAGACCGCTCTCTCACCAAGGTTCCATCCCAGGGAACCTCATGTGGGATTTGTGGTGGACAAAAGGGGAGTTTCTCCGGGTTCTCCGGTTTACCTCGTCCATTCATTTCACCAATTACTCCATCATCACCTTTTCTTTCATTCATCTCACCGCCATTCCATATATCTCCTTCCTCACTGTCATACCAGTCTTCGGGCTGATCACCCATCCTGGCTGTTCTCTCTGATCCATAGACTGTGCTCCCCGACAGGTGTCTGACTCCAGGCACCTGCTTGTAAGTCCTGGGGGGTGTAAGCCGCTACTACGGCGAGGATAAACAGAGAAAGAAAGAGTTGAATAGCAAGCTTGAGGATTTTTGCTGATTCAGCATAATTAATATTGAGTTTGCTTCTGACAAAAGCATGCCATTTGGTGATGTATAATTGACTGCGTACTAAACCTAATATTTAATAGACCAGAGAGAGAAAGACATTGAGAGATATAACGAGAGAAAATAGAGAGAACTAGATGGGGGAGATAGAATAAAATAACTTGGGAGTTATCACCAACAACAGCCCCTTAAATATTAACGTTTTAATACTGATGAAACAGCAGAACTTAAAAGGAAAATATTTCGGGCTCCCACTAAAAAATTCAACATTTGGAAAGCGGCATAAGCAGTAAAACAATTACTCGCAAGATTGATCTTACGTAAAAATAAAGATTATGACTGCAAATTAGTTACTAAATTGACTTTGAGGCCTGTTATAATCATCACCGAGAAAGGGGTATACTGGCTTACATTTAACATTCCCGCAGCTTTGGGAGGCATTCTACTGGCCTTCACAGGTGGAGTATGTATAGCAAGGAGGAGGTGCAAGTATCTGTTTACCTTTATCACGTATGCAGTGGCGTCCTGTTTTAAGTGCACAGTTCTAGATTAATCACATATGAATATATATCTTTGAGCACCAGCTTTATTCTTCCTTACTTATAACGATCATATTAAAATAGTATATAACTAAATAAAACTATGTTTTGCATAATATCTCTAGAAAAATCTTTTAATGGCAACATAGTGTAAAACGGAAATATGTTATATTTTTTACTCTTAAAAGGACAAATTTACTAGACATTTTTGGAAGTGTCTGTCTAATCTAAATATAAAACTAAATGAAACACTGTTTTGCACAATTTCGCAATGAAAAGTATTTTAATGACAATATAATATAAAACTGAAATAAATTGTACACTTTACTCTTATATGTGAGACATTTACTAGACACTATTTTAATAATCTGGCCAATCTCCATTCTTGTCCAATGCCGATTTAGCCACCTAGGTACCCAATCGCTTAGGTGCTGGAAGAACTCTGACTTTAAATCCATATATTCCCACATTTCACGACAGTATTCCCAGAGGGCGACGAGTGATTCAGTGCCTAGGCGGCTAAACTAAAATTGAGAATTATTTATGGACGCTCTTTAACTACTATGGCTCTTAGCGTCCCATTCTATATTGGGCGTGAAACACTTTTTGCTCAGAAGCCTCTTTATCAGGCTTGAGGTTCATTTACGTACCGTAAATCTACGACAGCGGACACCGGCTTCCCTTCCCTTCCAAAGGAATCCATGCTAAGGATTTTTACAGCTGGAAAGAAGAAAAAAAACCATCGCTTTCAGCCGGGTTTGAACACGCGACCTTGGGAACTAGAGGCTAACATGTTACTCCTAAACCACGGAAGGCGACATAGGCGGCTATATTAGGTATCGGAAATGAATGGACTTTGGACGGATTATTAAAATAATGTGTGGTAAATGTGTTCTCTTTGAGAGTAAAAGGTATGTATTTTAGCTTTATATTACATAACCATTAATATACTTTTTCATGGAGAAATAGTAGAAAACAGGATTTTATTAAGTTACATATTTAAACATGGTTACTATAAGTGATGAGTTATTGCCCAAAGTTGCATATTCACATGTGAGTAATGTAAAATTGTGCACGTAAAACAGGATACACTGCATGCACGAAAACGTAAGCATACACGCAGCTCCTCCTTGCTATACATACTCCACCTGTGAACGCCAGTAGAGTGCCTCCCAAAGCTGCGGGGACGGCATAAATGGAAGCCAGTGTACATCCAGAACATGGAAGTCTTGCCATCGACTGGCATATACCGAATCTCTGTATCAGTAGGGATCAGCAAATTTTGTGGGACACTCGAACGATAAGTAATCATGATACAACATTCCTAATTTTAGAATATACTCGTTCTTCACAATCCAGTTTACTGGTGTGATTTGAAATCGTGATAATCTGTCATGAGTTTAATGGCCCTGTTTGGTTTTTTATTTCAAATTGAGTAATGTTTAATGCCGGTTATTACTAAGTATGGCACAACAGGTGGTGGGCACTGTTGATGCATGAAATGAATCATCGGAAAAAGAAATTTGGGAACGAAACATTCTAAGCCTAAGGGGTGCCTCCCGACCTTTGCCAATTGTGAAGGAATATATGTTGATACACGGGCTTACTTTACAGGAGCAACTATAATTATCGCTGCTCCAACTCAGGAAAACCTGAAAAAGGCCTCAGTCAAGGACAATCCTGGCGGGATAACTTGAACCTCGGACCTCCCGTTCGTGGACATATGCCTTAACGACCTTGGCGACCCAAGGCGGTCTTTGATGTCAAAATAATACTTCATTTATATATGGTTTCTTAGAGTTCTCATGAAACTGGGCACTAATTGAAGTGAATAGGTGATTAGAGTTAAAAGGAAATTACTTATTACCTGATGTGATTGTTATGGATAATAGGGCCCATATCCTTTGATGAAATAATAAATGCAGAGCGATATCAGAAGTTAATTCTGGGGGCATTTTGCAATCGCTGACAGAAGAAGAGAAATCGTATGGTTGGTTCCATCAAGATTCTGCAACAGCACATGCGGCTGCTGAGTTATTACACGCAATAAGAGAGGTGTTTGATGAAAGAATAATTAGTGTTGATTTGGGGCCCCCTCGTTCTCCAGACCTAACGAGTTGTGATTTTTATTTGTGGAGTTCTTTAAAAGACAAGGCGTATCGTTTCAATCCTCGCAGGAACTTGGAGAAAACATTGTGCAAGAAAACACAAGAATTCCTGCTGAGCTTCGGAGAGTGAGCGAGAATATTTACACGAGATATGCTGCCTGTTTGAGAGCAGAAGGTCAACATTTCCAGCATCTATTATAAGGTAAAGATTTTAGTCCGCCTCTGCTGGTGTAATTTCCCCGGCGACTGCCGGCTATCTCGCGCATTAGAGAGAGGCTGCGAGTGGGTTCGAAAATAATTTAACTATCCTACATTTGCAGTCTGGATGGGTGGTAGGTGATCTCCTCGAATTCCATTTCTTTGTGGTGAGAAGGAGTATCTCTACTTCTGGTCGTCCAACTTCTGCAGGATCTCCGGTGAAGAATCAGTGTGGCTGACGGCGGTTGCCGGTGCACCTGGGCTGCGTTAGGAGCGGGAGTCACGTTCACCTCTACACTGCTTCACGGCAGGCGAGTCTACTGCCGTCGTGCAGGGACTGCGGCCTTCTGTGGTGGCGAAGCGGGCAGCAAGATTGCCTGGTGAAGTGGGCTGTTGCCCAGCATATTGAACAGAAACGGCGGCAACGAGTGAGGTCGTGCTGCTGATAGCGCGACGTTAAGCTTGGTGTCCCACAGTAGCGGTACCATGGTGCGCAGTGCAACCTTCTGCCATGGGCCCGTAAGGGCAGCAGCGGCGGCAGGGGGCGTACAAGATGTTCACTGGGTTCTGTCTTCAGAACCTGTTCTAAGATGTTCAGGCCTGAAGAGTGAGCGCCGTCGTGATGGGCCTTGTACCGGAAGTCAAAGCACATTAAAGTCGTTGATCTCTTCCTAGACAGAATCCTGGTAGCCTTCATTACAGAAGGCCAGAGCTTCTTGGTGTAGCTAAGAAGCATCTGCGCGAAAGCTGTAGAGGTACACCTACAACCACTGCGCTGAGATGAGCACGGCTCTGGTCCCGCACATCGGCAGGAGAGGAGGAGCTGGTCGAGGATCGGCCTCCCGGAGGTACTGGGGTTCGTTAACCTCGGTAGAGTCTCCTAGCGGTGGTGATGAAGTTGCAGAAGCCGGGCTGGAAGCACCAGCTAGTGCGATGTCGTCAGCGTTTACCCGTACGGCTTCGGCGGAGGTCGCACGGTCAGTTGCCGGCGAAGGTTATCGTTGCTTTCTTCCTCCCATGATGAGTAACTCCTAAATGCTCGAAAGCTCGAGGCGAAGTGGGCAGCCGATCAGCTCTCTGCGAGTGTATAATATCTACGTGGAATGAAGGGGTGGTTCGGATACCCGCTCTATTGGCACACAAGAAATGCTAAACCAATTACAAACAATTCTACAGGAAAGGGTGAATAATTACTTGCATGTGTGGTTAAATTGAAGACACCTACGACATTTACATATATGAGAACTTTCGTCAGCGTCATGGAGACGAAGGTTCGAGTTGTTGCCGCTACTAAACGGCAATAATAAAAATGTAGTGTAGCATGAAAATATAAGTTTTAAATTGTAATGTTACCTTTCGGAAGTTCGACCACACTTTTGGGGAGATAATCCCATGATGTCAATCCAGTGGCTAAATTATGCTCGAAAAACAAGGGATTTTGGTCTAGATTTTGTCAGTACCGGCAAAAAAAAAGCTCCGTTCTATTATGAGTCACATTTTATGCACGCAAATATACACAGAATTGCTGAACATTGAAGTTCATATTGCAGAATATTTTTATTTTGGGCTTTAATTAAACTATTAAGACATTATATAACATTTATATCAGGCAATTCGGTTACACATTGCAATCCTTAGAACGATAACAAATATTACATAGGAGACTTTCTATGTGAAATCATATGGCAAAAAAACCCTGTTTTTTTATCTTTCAATTGCAATTTCTCTATTTACAAAGTTTTTTTTCTCGAAAGTATAACATCAAATTAGTATCTAATACCTAATTTTTATTGTGCTAATGAACATAAGTTTAGCACATTGATTCATTTTAAGTGCTCATAATTCCGAAACCATTTTCTTCAGAGTATTGAAGCTAATCTCATTTGTAGATAAAGGTTCTCATTTTATTATAGGATATAATAATTACTGTTCAAATATTCCCAATATATAGATATACAGTTTTTACTTATTTTAAGAGTGTTTGGAATTTTATAAAACTAAAGTATTAGTTTCAGTGTTATTTAGGGAAGCCGGCAATGTTGGTAAGTCGGTATTATTACGGTGTTCCTAGTTGCATCACAAAATATGAATAAACGTAGCGATTTACGTGTTATACGCACGATGTTACCGGGGTTTCTGCAGCAGAACTCGCGCAGAGTGGATATGTTTGATATAAACTTGACACAATACAAACTCGCCTTTAATGTTTAATCTTCCCGTGTGCTCGCAAGATTTAACAATACTAACTCTTGTGAGTTAAGCACGGCTGTTATTCATTATGCTTTATTTTAATGATACTTTCATGTTAGTCTTTCATCGAGATGAGAATTAAACATCTAAGATGCTTTAATCAAGTTAAGGTACTGTAGGCCTCTGTCGAGAAGACGTTTGTGGGCTGTTCTGTTCTCCGGAGGAGTGAGGGAGGACAGTATCACTGGCATCTCACAATGATGTCATAAACAGATCTCCTATCCACATTAAAAACATCCCGCAACGTTAGTATCCCTGCGTGTTTCACTCGGAGCAGTGTGTAAGCGTTTTCTAGTGATTTATTAAGTTATTTACAATGTCCAGTAGGAAAGGAAGTACAAAGTAATACAAAGTAGCCTCCGTTCATTCGTTCGCCATATGAATCTGCACTTTATTCAGCATTGCTAGCACAAGAACGTATGTTTTCTAAGAGGGCCTTAAGCCTTGTACATACTGAGGTTTTCACGGCCGGCGTCATAACTAATAAATGAATTACAACTATCCGGGCTTGTAGGCCGTGGTCTAGAAGGTATCGTGGATACCGACGTTTCGCCAAGTACAGCGCTTGGCATCTTCAGGGTGAAGTGGTTCAGATTCCGACCACCGCAGACATTGAATCACTTCACCCTGAAGATGCCAAGCGCTGTACTTGGCGAAACGTCGGTATCCACGATGCCTTCTAGACCACGGCCTACAAGCCCGGATAGTAGTAATTCATCTATTAGCCTTAAGCCTTGTTGATATATTGAAAGTCGCAATCTTTCTCAAATAGTGCTAGAATTATGTATGTCAACACATTCCTTACAGTCACATTCTCGTAAGAGGAACACAGTATGCCTTAAGATAACATTATGTGTCGATACATACTTCCATTCCTGTTTCCAATACAAATACTGTAACTACAACCTAGTTTTTTCAGCAAGGAACAATGAGGTAGCTAGCTGCATGAAGTAGAAAAATTGGAGAATAAATTCTGGTCTTGGTACTTTATTAATATTATATCATGCTTCTTCCTGTAGTAATGTGAATCTGTAAGGGAATAATCACTACCACAGATTGCATAAAATGCGTCTTCATACTTATCATATATCAGCTTGCTTGACTTTCAGTTCACTAACAAACACCTGGCCACATGTTTCCCGGGTGTAAAATAAAGTTACTTCTTTAATTATTTTAGACGAATCCTTAGCAGTTATTACTAAAATAAAAAATATGTTTGTACTTCAATTACGGAACCTAAAATATATAATATTAGGTTTTAGGTCCGAAAGCGTCTAAATTTTAAAACATTGAAACGGCTTCACTTAAAAGGAAATTACGGATCGCTATGGAATTAAAAGTTTTAGGAATCGAAATAAAGCTCGATTTAAATAATTCGGTGTAAAGGTTTCGAAGCTATAACCGCTTGAAGTTAGTTATTTTAGAATGATACGATTAATTTGAACAATATTAAGTACAGAACTACAGTGTTTTGAATTTCAAGACTCCAAATATTGCAATGTATCAGGCTTATCTCCAAATACAACACCTTTCGTTTCATTTAAAAAATGCAAGGCCAATTTCCCTTTATTTCGGAAGATTTGATGGAATTGTCCATAGGAAAAAAGGGTTTACTTGTGAACATGGTTATGTTAAGTATTTAAAGTTAAGAGCTCACTAACGGGAAAGTCCTCATCTAGAGAAAGCTGAAAAAAACCTAAATCTCAAGTGCCAGTTGACGCAGCCACGCTACGTCCTCCAAAAATGAAGCAATACCTTCGCTCACGGTTGCTGCTTTTCTCCTCCTAGATGTTCTTCTTTTGCCACGGCTGCTCTAGCATGAAACCTTAATTTCAGGGTCTGCGTGGGTGTGTACAGAGAAACACGAACACTTGGAACACTTTTATTTTCACCATTTAAAATAAAACTTAAGGTTTGCCGATCACTGTTAAATGCATATGATGCTACTGTGTCTTTACCAAGACCGAAGATTATTAACTACAGCTGAACGTTCTACCCTCTTGCATGTTCGCCGCCAAAGTTCACAACTCGACGAGAATGTCGTCCCGCAATCACCAATCGCTCAGGACAGACTGCTTTCACTACCGCGCTACAAGGAAAAGCAAGCTACCCACTTCCCCTACTCTCCCTTCAAACGCTCGTCACAATTCGGCGTCCTGAAGCCTGGAATGACCTTCACCAGGTTAAGTGCAGCTGTCCTCGGCTGTTACCAGGAAAAACTTGCTTCAGTGATATTTACCCTTTCTACCTGAGGCTGGTCCCTAATTAACAAAACTGTGCCTGTATGGTCTTTCTGTCGCTTTTACAGTCAACAATTTTCACAATGCTTCTCCTTTTTATACATACACTGATTTTAAATTTATTATTACTTATTTTATATCACTATCCTTCTCATATTATTATGATAATTATTGACTTCATAATTTCGGCTTCACATTTATCAATCTCCCTTTCTCAATCTGAATCTCCCAGTCACTTTTTTACGACATCCAACACCTTATTACTTACACAAGGCATAAACAATTTCTTCTCTAAGCTTTTGGGTACGGAATATTTGTTAATTTCTAGCTGGCTGTAATAAGTCAAGGGATGAGTATTTTAACTTTGTTGTTTATTCAACTTTTGTTACTTCTGGTCTTAAATGTGCAACATACTCACTGCATCTAAGGATTCACTGCTGCTCTTAGAAAGTTGACTGTTATGCTCCTTTGTGCATGCTTACATGGCAGCATCTGGTCAAAACCCACCACTTTCACAGATGTAATGTAGATAGCAGACGTGTACCAACAATTTCCTTCATTGTTAGGGCTGCGACATCGGAGTCGCTACGTGGAGGAAAGCATATAGAATAGCAAGGTAAGGGTGTAGCGATAAGAGCTGACATTAACCGCGCGGTATCTATACAAGAATTACGCATGTCTCGAAAACATTTGCTTTATTTCTGCAATATTATTTATAACTGACTTGTACAACTGAAATGTCTTTATTTAATCATTAATGCAAAACGCTACGTCACAATGTGTACATGGATAAGATTCTATGTCAGTTTATTGCAATGAATTACAATCCACAACTTTGTATCCTGTAGTTTATATAACGAAATATTGGCAGAAATAAATGCCGCGCACAGTTCTTCATTAAAAGTTTGATTTGATAGAAGTGACTCTTGCTGTAGCAGTTTGTCCTTACAACGTTTGTGTGTTTCTGTGTTGATATGTCTTCGCATTTCTCGATCTACTATGCGCAGAAATAATTGTGCTATTGCACGGTTTGTAATAAAGGTTTTCACTAATAATAGAGAAAACAGTTTCCCCATACTCCAATATATAGTTTTGCAACGTTGTGGACTTCGTACCCTTTCCTAGCATTTCGTCTACTGAAAACTGTGCGGCGATACACTTGACTCAACTGTACAGGTAACCCTCTCGTTTTAAACAGTGGACTACAGGACGCCTATAAACAAACGTAGCGATTCCGATGTCGCAGCTCTAGATATTATAAAATGTGGAGAATATAGTAATTATAAACAATAATGAAGGTAACATTGATTGAAGCTGCGTTCTATAAAGCAAATTAATTATGTGCTATGTATTGTAAGTTTCAAACTGTAAACGCGAAATCTAAACAAAAACTGTTTTCTTAACTTAAATTGTGTTTTTGAATACACATCACCAGGTATAAATGATCAAAAAAATTTCAATTTTTTAGGAAAGAAATCATATAATTGTTTCGCTTGTAGTTATGGATTCCTTTATATTGTTGGCTTTTCTTTTCAACCAGGATTTAAACTTTGGAATTATACATAAGTTTATTACACCATCAGAATTGCATTTCAATATCATGCCATGAGTATTATTCTTACTGATAAGAGAGAAAACATCACTTTAATAGATTTATAGTCTATCACCTAACTCAGTATTTTACAACTTAACTGAAACGATGATTATTCTCAAGACGCATTCTGACAGTCTCTAAATAGAGAGAGTAAATTAATAAATAAGCAATATTTAAATATCTCTACAAAATATATGAATTTGAAATAATATTTGTATAGAATTAAAAATAATGAGCTTTATTTATGGACGCTCTTTAACTACTATGGGTCTTAGCGTTCCATTGGACGTGGAAGACCGGAAATTTTGCTTAAAGGCCTCTTTATCAGGCTTTGAGGTTCTTTTACGTCCCGTATAGCTACGACACGGGACCACCAACTTTACTTCCATTCCGAAGGAAGCATTGCTAAGGATTTTTACGCCCGAAAAAAATAAAGTAGAATAAAAAATCTGATGTGATAGTCACATGACTTTCTCTGTCTTCTATCGTTTATTAGTGGGTATACAAACTATTCTTACTAAAGCTTATCCTTCTGTCTACTTCATTATAATCCAAATAAAGCTTTGCAGAGATAGCTACATTACACATTTCGTTATAGATACAAAGGCAACAGCGATAGTCAAATGTTTAAGAACTGGATGCTATACGCTGGCTTTAAAATTCCATACTGTTTCCATGTAATTGGAAGAAACAACTGAATGTCAAAAGACTTTAAAAGAATGACAAGTATTGAACAATTCGAAACGTTAATAAGAGATATCTCGGAAATGGCTGGTGCCAAAAAAGAACTATTTGTAATAAATTGCGTGTTTTAAACAGATCTAGATTTTTTATGTAGTACGTTTTCGTCTATCGCTTAACGTTTACCAGTTATACAAGATAATATAAAATTCTTTCCAAATGAAGAGGACTACACAGGCTATTCCCAGAAAATTCAAGATATGCATTTTATTTGTCATGTAAATATCTTTAATATATGGTATTTTAATCAAACTCCACACAGAGCTACTTTTATAAAATAAAAAGTTTCGAAAGATGTTCCATGTAAAGGGTAGTTTGGTATGGGAGGATTTTCTTGAAAATAGTATCGCATCTTTGGAAGATACTGAACTTGAATACCGAGTTTGGTATTTATCCGACGTTTCGTTTTTAGTTATGCTTTTCACAGACACACGCATACGGAGCTTTTTCTAAAAAGGGGGCCACAAATGATGTATTTCCGGTGAAATCTCGGTACCCAGCTTTTGGGTGGAATGCAACACCTTCTCTATCCAGTATGTACATGATAGAGAATGTAAAATAGGTTCAGAAAAATCTGCAGCAAAGCCATTTTTTGAAATATTCACGGCAGATGTTTAAAACTGTTCTATAGATTTTTCTTCATTTCTATTACTTTTTTTTTTACTGGGCAACGGCCTCTTCCTAGCATCGAACCTACCAGCCAACCCCTTAGATAGAAACAAGAATACCTTTTCTTTTACTGCAAGACTATGTTACCCTTCTCATAATAAGAGGGGGCTTAAAGTAAGTGAAAGAGCGGCATAAGAAAAACTTCTGCAAATGTGCTGTTACTTTATTCTACCTACAAAAGATAAATTCGTCAGTTCTTTGTTAAAATAAAACGTTACTTGTGTAGTAAACTACACCAATATTTTATGTCTCTAGGGTGTTTAGTACACTTATATTTTTCTTTTTAAGGTATACCTATAGGTTTGTGAGTAGAATTATCTTATGCTTAAAGCATCTATGTTTTAAAAAAAATACCATAAAGGGAGGGGAGAATGTTTCTATCAGTTGCTCTAGTGTTAGGCTAAAAATTCAGGCTTGCTCAGTAAATTTAGTAATTTATACTAAAATTATCAGCAGGACCTCCGGAAATTCGTGGGGTTCTTAAGCTGTATTATTGAACCCTTTTTCCTATTTAATAACATTGTTTATCTGTAGGAATAAAACTATTTTGGGGGTAAAGTGTTTGTTAGGAAAATACCACAAAGGATTGTTAAATTGTGTGTTACTCCTGCTATTTATAGGTAAAGGTTTTTATATTAATATTATGTTAATGCTGTAATTATACTCATATTCTTGTAATTTAAATGATAAATGAGCAAAAACCGATAACTTCAATTTAACCTGTATAAAAATGTTAGAAATAATTATGATGAAATAATAATTTATTAGGGTCCACAATAAAATGTTTCCTCTTTTAATGTTGGTCATGATAATGGAAATAAATCCTTAATTAGCATAATTATCAAAATCAGTCACTGTGGAGTACATTACATCTTTCAAGCTTTCGACAAAATCGTTGCAGACAAGAGCTGTTCCTTCATGTATTCTGAAAAAAAATATATATACACGGTGGGCCATTTAAGTTGAGGCTGTATAATATTTCCGAAATAAGCGTTCTAGAAAGTAATGCCATTAGCCGTTTTTTGTTTGGATGACATTATGATGGTCATTATAGGGTTAATTTAATTTTTTTTAAATGGAAACCTACAATTTATGTGTTGTTTTCTCATTATAAAATGGTTTACAAAAAACCTTTATTTTGTGATGAATAAGAAAACAAAATAAAAAATGCTAGTTCCCAATTACGAAACGTAACTTGGCCCTCAAATGACCATCCATGGATGTTCTAACTATTCATTGCGCTTTTCGTACATAGCCATTTAGAATTTTCGTTGTTATTTAGTGTAAGTGTAAGAACGATTGCAAAGTGCTTTATACAAATGTTGTTTAGGGTTTTATTAGGAGTGAGAAAACAACAAATTAAATTGATTCTAACATGACCATCACAACTAAAACACTACTAACGGCATTTACTTTCCCCCATAATATCAAGCAACTTTTATTAAAGACATTTCTTTCTACAGCACTTAGTTTTGATACTGTACAGTCTCAACTTAAATGGTCCACCCTGTATAATAACAGACATGAAAATATTCAGTAACATTCAGATCTTGTAAGTATGGGCTCGTGTTACACATCGATAACTGATACAAACAAATATGTTTGGGTTTTATGTGGAAAATCTTGTAAGGTTTTAATGTTAGAGCTTGCGGTTGGTTCGCTTTTGCACGTAAATGCTCACGTAGCTGAGAATGCAATAAAGCATCTCTCAGACAGGGAGTCTATCTGTTGTGCTGAAGCAGGTAAATGCCCTAGCAGGGTTGTTCGTTAACAGTCCCTCAGCATATAAAGGATAGAACCCAGCGCTAAAGCAACTTTCAAAGTTCTAGGTGCAAGATGGTTTCCACTTTGCTCTATAAGGCGGCTATATTTCCAGTAATGCATGTGCTCTTTATCTCTCTAGGTAAATAATATTGCTGAGTAAGAGTTTTATAGAATATTCCAAAAAGTAAGGATGATAACAACAGCATGGGATTACTGTTGGATTTTAAGCTAGGGGATTAGGGTTAATTCCCCTTTGGAGGGTAGAATTTTTCTTTACTTAGGATCTTTCCCTGCCCTCTTTAGACATTGTAAAGCAATAATTATTATAGCGTTTCAAAGTTAAAATCCAATGTTTTACTTATCACAAAACGAGGCAGTAACACCAACAAAAACCAAAGCCACTTAAGTGACTTAATAGTCAAAGATAATATATCAGTTATATAACACTAACCAAAACTTTTCTGATAATTTTCATTAGAAGCTAAAATGCAAAGGAGCTACCTTGAATATAATTATAGTGTTTTTAAAAATTTCTCCCTCCTTACCTCTCTCTCCTCTCCTCTCTCTCTCCCTCCCTCCCTCTTTCTCTCTCTGTTTGTTGTCACCTTTTTTCCTGAAAATATTAGAACGGACTGCAATGAAACTTGGTGAATAAATGTTTTAGGTCCTAATTAGAAAATAGGCCATATTATGGTTTCACCTTATGGTTATGCCTTCAAGAGAGGCATTATAATGTGGTTTATTTTGAATATTTTAAAAAAATAAAACAACACTTTATTACAGATTTTAATACTTATGAAATCTTGATAGGATGCATATTTAGACCCAACCCGATATTTCGTGGCTATTACTGAGTCTTAAACGAGTAAACATTTGACACAATGCCAGTTTTTACTTTCTCTAATAAATAAGTAGAGGAAGTATGGCATTCCACCTAAACATTCGATACTGAGATCTTACCGAAAATATGTTTTGAGGTGCCCTAATCAAAATAAAGCTGTTTTTCTGTCTGTCTGTGAACAGCATAACTCAAAACGAAAATTCGAATAAATACTGAGCTATTTAAGTTCAGTATATTTCAAGGATGTGACACGAAGATTTTCAAGAAAATCCCCCCACACCAGATAACCTTTACATGAAATATCCTGTGAAGTCCACTTCATTTGGAAGAAATTTTGTATAAACTTGTATAGCTGGTAAATGTTAAGCGGCAGACGAAAACGTACAGTACAAAAAATGTAGATCTCTTTAAAACACACAATTTATTTAGTATAAGCTTTTTTCTGGCATAAGCCGTTTCTGAGATATCCATTATAAAGGTTCGAATTGTTAAATATTTGTCATTCCCTTAGTCTCGTCGATTTTCGGTTGTTTTTCGCAACTGCATGGAACATATATGAAATTTAAGGCCAGCGTATAGCGTCCAATTATTAAACATTTAACTATCGCTGTTCTCTTTTATCTATAACGAAATGTGTACTGTAGCTACTTTTTCAAATGTTTATTTGGATTAAAATTAGTAGATAGAAAAATAAGTATTAGTAAGAACAGTTTTTATACCCATTAATAAAGATATAGGGTATAGAAAATCATGTGAATGTATCACGTAAGATTTTTCCTTTTGCGTACAAAGAAAATTATAAGGCAATTGGAATAAAAAAGAGGCATTTAATAGGAGTCGTTCAATAAAAACAGAAAAATCCATCTGACTCAAGGAGCGTGAGATGATTCTCGACCTTCACGGCCGGATAACTTGAATGTATGTATTTGAGTCGCGTGGCCCGATACGGAAGCGTGGGCAGCTGCAGCAAATTAGCTTAAGTCTTCAGAAGTCATGAAACACTTTTATGCTTCCGGCGGATACAGCTCAACACCCCCTTGGTTATGTCAGTCTCACTCAAGAGCCACAGTCTCTTAACATTCCTGAGACGTCTCAATCAAATATATAATAACGAAATTAGATTGTAAACCTTGTGTTTAAAATACACTTTCTTAGCTGGAACTTCTAGATCTCTGGTGTTCCATTTAAGATATTCATAGCAAAATATTTTCAAGTAAAGTATTTTCTCTTTGCATCGTGATATTTTGCCGTGTTTCATATTTTGAACACATGTACAGTAGTTTCCTCTAATTATTTCACATGTGTTTTAAATTGCATGCTTGCCGCCTGTCATTTGTTGCTATTTTGCATAGTAATTGGAGTTTTGAAGCTTATAATAGTCTTTTCACTCTAACCTTCAATTCAAAATGACGCAAAAACTGCAAAAAAAGAAAAAAAGAAAAAAGAAGAGCGATCCAAGAACGTCATACATTTTATTCTGATTATGGCATTTATGGTTGATTCAAAATCAGAGCAGATACATAAACATGCAAAGATAGAGTCAAGACTGAAAAATTAAACTGAAAATAGCCGGGATTTGAAACACGGATCTTAAGATTTACGTGTCGTTGAGCTATGGTGATAACATACCGGTATGACATTAAATTTCCCAAGTGATTCGCATTTTTCCCGGTAAACCACAAGACCTATAGCATACCGCAACGGTGACATACAATATCGTAAGTACTTTTAGTTGGTTAGAGCAACAGCGCGGAAAGCCGTAGATCCATGGTTCAAATGCCGACTATGTCATTGACAGTTGGTTGAAGTAACGGCACGAATGCCGAAGATCCGTGATTCAAATCCCGGCTTTGTCAATGAATCAGTTGGTTAGAGCAGCGGCACGGAAAACAGAAGTTCTATGGTTCAAATCCGAACACCAATTAACCATTTGTTTAGAAAAAGGGTACAGAAAGCCGAAGATCCTTCGTTGAAATCTGTACAGCAATGCACCATTTGGTTAGAACAATGGCACACAAAGCCGAAGATACATAGTTCAATTCCTGGCTATGGCATTGAATTTTTCAGTCTTATTCTACCTTTCCAACTTTACCTTCACATGGGATGTGTTGAATTATAAGTTATTAAGAAAATATTTAGTTTTCATTTATAATGTATTATAAATTAAAAATGTTTTACTTTGTCTAAAATGGCAATCTGTATTCATAGGAGGTTGGTATGACAATAAATCTCATATTATAGAAGTTATTATTTTTCAAAGCTGTTACCACAACAACAGCAGTATTTGTTGTTATTAATAAACAATTTCATAAACCAAGTTCACTTAGCACGCTTAACAACTCTTTAACTCACATTGCAAAAGACGTTCTGATATGCAGTTTTGTTATCAGCAATTTCTCTGGGTACCTCAATACCATATATTTTTAAATTTTAAAAAGATACATGGAACTTGACTTCCTTTTACTTTGAGCTTTACTACTTGTTCTGTAGATGAATTTTAAAGAAGTCGTCATAGATACATTTCAACTGTTGACTATCATGTCTCGTTTTGAATATATAACCAATTATTTTCCACCATCGACCTCCAGCATTATATAAACTTTTTGGCTTTATTGGGAATATAAATAGCTGACATTTCTGGCAATGTTTCTGAAAGCTTTTTAATTTCCCAGAAGTTCTGAAATTGTATGTTTCTGCTAGCAAATTAATAACTCTTTTACGGAAATACCTTTATCATTATTTAACTTATTTGAAGGCGAATCGTGAACTATTTTAAAGATTGTTCCCAATAAGGTTTCATAATTCATTATCATTTTAACTGGCGAATGTTTACTTCAACAGAAACCTTATAATTGAGGTAGTATTTTTAACACTTAAATAATTTCAGTCTCATTATATAATATGTAAATTCAATAACAGCCCGCCTTGAAGCAATATGTGTATGTAATAATTTGTAAAAGGTTTGCAACAGTCATTGCATAGCTTATATTATTGTATACATGTTCAATAATGTTATATGAATGTATTACGTAATTTAATAATGTAGAAGCTGTGAGAATAATAGGTTGAAAGTTGCGAACAATGAGGTAACAATGAGGTAATCTTGATGCAATAATGAATTTGAAAGTTTAAATGCTACTAGTCATTATTGAAGCAACAATAATGTAAATTTTGAGACAGTTTAAAAATAGCCAATCAACAACAAGAAAAAGCTTTAGTTATATGAAGGTATTCTATTGGAGTAGGAATAGCCAATCAGAGACTTGAAATACAGAAATTTACAAGTTTAGGCGGTTGAAATCAATTCAGTTGCCTGTAAACAGTGTTCCTAACCGGACGCGAGACACGTCCTCGAGAAGTATAATGCGTATTCGTGAGAGACAAAATAGTTTTTACGTGTTAAAAAAGTGCAAGTATTTAATAAAAAAATTCTCACAGCTCTCTCTCTATATCAGTGAAGTGTTGTTTAAATCGTGTCAAGCATTAATAAAAGAAGTGAACTAAAATTATAATCTGTGTAACCCTACATTCTTCAGTCGCACCACTCCCTGCTAAGACATCCATGTCTCTACCAATAATACTGACCAGCCGAGGCAAACATAAATATTAAATATTTAAAGAAACAGTCAAATTAAAAAGTTAATATTTTTAAACTTGGGGCAAAGGCCACCTGAAAGTACATTTGGGGCGAAGGCCACCAGAAACTGTTTACTATACGTGCGGTTGCAACTACTACAAGTTCGGCTCCCCAACAGTTGAAATATAATACAACTCCTTCAATACAAACTACTTCAAATTGACGCCCAAAGCATGTTGCAAACAAAGTAAAAGTTCTTCATAATACAACCACAATAAATGCTATAGGCAGTATGCTCTGCAAATCTGGAAGGATTTGCTGAATGGGCTTGTAGGGTACGATTTCTAACTAGTAGAACCCGCAGCATGTTACTGTGTTAAATACTACGAAGATTCTTCTCTTCCCCCTCTCTTTCTCACTGCCTCTCCCTCTCTTCGCTCACCCTCATTCCCCTCATTCCTCCTCCATCGCTCTTTTCCGTATAATTTAGATAGAACATAGTGTTTTGAAAACCGGAAATAAAACCGCTTCTTCTGAGATGTTAATAAAATTAATACATAAATAAAAGGTTTAACAGTGCTTGATCTTTACGCCTGTTATGGATAGAAATTAGACGCTTTCCCGTAGTAATCGGTTTACGTACACGAGTATTAGTAACAAACTATATAGGTATAACTTTTTAAATGTTCATCCTATCGAAATTTTGTAAATGACAAAACTTGTGTGAAACATCATGCTTAGAATCTTTTATTGTGAGACATTTTTCAATAAATTTAACAGTAAACTAGATATTTCTATATATTTTATGTTCCGCTTCTTTAGAACAACATCCTTTGGAGAAAGTAATTAAGATTCTATAAGTCCATATATTTTTTAAGCGGGACCGACGTTATGCTATATACCAAGTTTCATAATAACCTGGTGAGTCTGTATATGTCAAACTAAACATACAAATACACACACGAAGATTTTAAGATCCTATTTTATCTCCGGGGTAGCCCATTGAAACCATTATTCATGTCGGCATGAATCATTGATCAAATATATCTAAAATGTTCAATTACATGTTTATTATCTCCCACCTCGAGTATTTTGGCACTAGACCCATTCAATCAATATTGTGTTAATCAGATTACATTCCTAATGTCTGTAGAATGTAGTAGTTATAATGGCTTGTCCTGATTTGTAGCCATGATCTTATACTTTGCTTTACCCTGCACACAGAATAGTCATTACCAGGCATAAGAAGCATTACGCAGTTGCCTTCAAGTTGTCTACAATAAAACCATTATCACTATAAAGATTGCAAAACATCAGAGCCAAGGGTCACTGTCAGGTACGCAAAAATAGTGACTGCGTTAAGAGATAGTGGCGACAAGTGGTGTATCGATTGGTATCGGTCAACAAGATCACGTGGTATTATCCGCCATATTATTGCTGGTTGGGATGTGGCGGATGTGATTAGGCGCGGGGCTCAAAATTTCTATGCCAGATTGGCACATCATGAGAACACTGGGGGACTACTTACCTCATGAACGTCGCTACCGACACTATTGGGTTCCCCGCATGACTTGTGGGCAGCCCAGGTAAAGAAGGCTTTAAACCTGCCAACAGCATAATGCTGTCACTAAGTACCCCCCCTCTCCATGGGAGAGGTCAATCAAAACCAAAATTAAAAATCACAATCCAATAAGGAATAACAAATACCAGCAGAGCAGAGCACTGGCGCTGCTCCTGAAAAGGCAGCCGCTGAGGCGCCTATGAAAACATAGCGCTACCTCCCATCACAACCACAACATCAAAACCAAACCTATCATCCCTCTGGTAAAGCCCTTCCAAAGGTAGGTACACAAGAACATCACTACTTAGGCTCACCACGAGCCTACCAGACAGGAGTTGAGTTGAACCCATATGCCATTGCAGGTGTGACCAGATTTCTCTGTTTATTTCATCGTAATAGCGATATAGCAATAAAAGATAACTACGTAAGCTTATTCAGCGTTTAAACATGCCTAGCTTTGCTGTAGTGGGTTGCAGCAACTTAACCAAGAAGGGCATGTTAATGCGACGTTTCCCAAAGGACCAGTTTTTGCCATAAACAAGCGTTTAAATGGACAGTGTTTTCCAATCATTCCTTGAGAAGAGTATGAATTTGATTTGAAATATTGCAGTATACCCAGCTATCATGAACTCGAAAGAAAGATAACAGATTTATTTCAAAGACATCCAAAATTAGTTCTAAATAGTGCAGGACAAGTAATAAGTGCTATGCTAGTAAATGTCCGTATCAAATAGAAAACGTTTAAAATATATCAGCTGAACGTTAGCTTCTTCTATAGTAATTACCCAATGTTGTGTCTTCCGTCAGCAGTGATTACAATGCCAGCTTATAGTTCCACTGGTCACGGGTTCAAATCCGGCAAAGGGCTTTGGACTTTTGGGGTGTAAAAATCCTTAGCAGGACTTCCCTTTTTCTCTATTTCTACCCCACTTTCTTTGTCCCTCTCTCACATTTCCGTTGCCTCGTTCTTTCTTTCTACATATTCCTTTCTCTCTAGTTTGCTCTTACGCTCTCTTCCTACGTCGCCCTCTTCCTCTCTGTGCAAAGCGCTTAATGTGGTATTATAAAACCAGGTATTAAAACCGGCATTTTCGGGGTATTTATAAAAATTGAAACATTACTTCCGAACTATACTGCTTATCAGAATAGGTAATACTAGCGAAAAAAATTGTATAACTTCTAAAATACTCATTATATATAAATTTTGTAAACAACACAACCTGTCAGAAACAACATGATTATAAATTTTTGTTATGCAACGTTTTCAAAAAATGAATAATAAGCTATGTATTTAGATTTCTATACTTTGAGCCCCACTGGAATTCCCCTCCCCTTTGGGAAAAAGTAGTTAATTTGCCATATTGACTATTCTATAAGTGGGACCAAAGTTATGTTAATTTCCTAGTTTCATAACAATCGGTTCCGCCATTATTGCATCAAAACGTAACATACACATAAATACATTTTAAAAATTCTATTTTTGGCATCAGGATAGCTCATTATATCTGTTAACGCACATTATTCAACCAAAATTAAAAATTACGGGGAAAATTATCGGCTTCAGTTTTATTTGTATAGATATGAAAATAAATTTCTACAACTTCACAACAAGGGGGATCTATTGCCCCCCTCCCAAAAAAAAAAAAAAAAAAGCTAGCAAAAGATGATTTAGGTGTACGCCAATTTTACGAGTCACATAGGTTTTTATAAACACTGTAAAGCACAAGTATTTATGCATGCGCGTATTACATTAGGTGCATGACTTAATTTGCTTTCAACCTATAGGTAAGCCCATGTTCGGTTTTGTATTTAAAATAAAAACGTGTGGTAATCGTATGTAATTTGTACTTCACGATATCGTCATCATCGCCGTAATTCTCTTTTCTCGTGCCCATTCACATCGTTTATGATATTGATAGCTTGTACATAAAATGCTTCGTTACTGATGAACACAATTCGCAATGTAAAGCAAGTATGTTGTAATTCTAGAAGGTTTTGAGGTCATGAAGTCTGTAAATGTAGATTTTAGTTCTAGAACACTCCTAATTAAAAACTCTTATGTGTTGCACTCACATTACTATTTTTACAGACACTTATTCTCCATCCACTTCATGTTAATTGAGGTATTGTTGCTAATTTTCTTGTAGGTGCAAGAGGAATATGGTAGGCTTTAAGCGATAGTCAAATATTTTAAGAGCTGGTTGCTATGCGGAGCATTCCATTCTCTTTGCATTACCAGGACATAAAAAAAACGAATAACGAATTCCCAATTTGAGAAAAAGCACAAGTATTGGAAAATTCAAACAAATAACAAGGAATATTTGTGGTTAACTTGACAAAAAAGATGTATATCACATAAATTGTGTGTTTTAACGAGCTCTACATTTTTTGTGTACTAACATTTTATCTATCTCTTACGGTTTACCAGTTATGCGTAAGTCATTCAGAATGAAGAGGACCTTGGGAATATTTCCAAAAATTCAAAATATACACTTAATTTTCCATAAAAATATCTTAAAGATATGATATTTTAATCAAAATCATTAAAGCCATTTTTGAGAAAATCAAAATTTTCGAAAAATATTCCATGTAAAGGGTAGTCTGGTACGGGGGATTTTCTTGAAAATCTTTGTATCGAATCCATGGAAGGTACTAAACTCAAATATAAAGTTTGGTATTTATCTGACTTTTCGTTTTTGAGTTATGCTGTTTATAGGCAGACAAACACATAGACACACAAACGAACATGTTTCCAAAAATGCTTTATTTTTGTATTTCCGAAGAAATCTTGGTATTGAATGTTTGAGTGGAATGCAATACTTCCCCTACTTTCTCTACATAGTAGAGAACGTAAAAACTAGGACTCCGTTTCAAACATTTTAATGGATACATCCTTGCCTGAGTTAGCAAGAACATGGCGAATGGGCAGGACTTAGGGGTTTTCTCGCCACTGTCTCTAATATAGTCACTGTAGGTAAAAACCCGTCTGAGTGCTATCTGCAAACGCCAAAAGAAACGAGGAATGCGGGTTGGGGGGTTGTTACCTGCGACGTCCCTGCCTATAGCCCAATGACAGTTCAAACTTATTTACTTCCGTTTTGGTTTTAATGCTTAGAAATTCGATGTCTGGTCATTAGAATACTAGATAGGCATTATCAGCGTAACAGGTAACCCTACTCCGACCAGGGTTCATACAGACAATTTTTGTCTCTCCCAGAACAGACTTCCTACTTTCATGCAACACTATCATCCTAACTCCCAACATCTTTTACATAGGCCTTGATGCATCGATCGAAAGAAATATGACTCCTACAGCAGTTAATTTATGCTTTTATGAATTCCTTGAGTGACATCAACATATTAACAGCCGTTATATGGGGGACATTTACGATTATTTCCCTTGAGTGGATTGATGCACCAAATGTAATAAATAGCATTGTATGTACGATATTTATATAGCATCCAAAAATTCCGAATATGTACAGCGATTATCACAGTGTAAATTTTTCACAAAAAAATACATATATTTTGTAATTCTGAAGTCACAGCCACTGTGATATTTACTGAAAGAGTAGGCTGACGTGGAAGGTAAATCTACCATTTCTCTATTCCGAAGGTACCGTCGTTAAATTTGTAAACTTATGCTTTAAAAGGTACATTCAAAACCTGGCAGCATTTGAATGCCCAACCAAACGAAATTTGATAAACAAATCTTTCTTTGGTTTGGGAGTTTCTTCATAACATTTTCAGAAAAAAACAGCAGTCATTGCTCAACTGCAGATTGGATACAGTGATTTTAGCCAGTCATACCTATCCTCTCCGAGACAATGCTGGACATAAATGTGTAACCTGCTAAGCATAATGTACCTCGAAACATATTATATTAGCTCATTGTCCTTAATCACAGTATCTTTTATGCAGATATCCACGTATACGTACTGCTCACCGACGTTACCAACACAATACGATTTTATGATTTATAAATCCAGTACCTATAGGGCTGAAGCCATTCGTGCTGCGACAATTTTGTTTCAATTTTTGATGCTCCTTTCTCGAAGATGCATCAATTTAGATAATGTTACCTGCTCTGTTGTTGATTTCTGCGATGTCATTATCTCCGCGCTCGTTCTGCGTTGTCTGTTCCGCCAGCTGCTTCAGTGGTACGCTATGAGTGCTTTGTCTCAGGGTATTCGTGAGTCTAGTGTGAAAGGATAACACCAGTTTAGTTAGCTGATAGATTTTAATATTCACTCAAATAATCTGGTTGAAAAGAGCCGCCAACTGTTGAATTAAGATTATTTCAATAATAATTATAATAATAATAATAATAATAATAATAATACAGTGAAGCGTTAGTTGCCGTAAGTCACACAAATATTACTCGGAAAGATCCCTCGCAATTGCCGCTAAATGTTCCTAAACAAGCGCCTCATTGGACGCTACACAACTTAAAAATGAAACTAAATACCATACGATTAATCACAAGCGTCGTCACACGATTAAGTAAGTAAAAATTAAGTAAGTCTAATTTAGAATGCATGCTTTTTTTCTAACTTAAGCTCCTTCTACCTATCGCTACCCCTACCAACGTTCCTACTTAAGTGGTCCAATCCTAAAGCTTTACGTAAGCATATCTGATAGTGTTTCTATATGATACTTTGCTCAAATCTCAGAATTTTATTCCCTTTTTAATTTACAGAATTCCTGTCTACATGACTTTGCAAACTTATTGAATTGAATCCTAACTGCATTCCAGGAATTTTAGTCTAATGCGTTCAATACTCGGCTGTTACTAATGACTTTCCTGAATATAACCCGCTAATGACCTTTTCCTCCTAACAAATCTTTTAACTCAGGCTTATTACATTATACATCGATTTAATATGCATAAACTATTTATTGCAATCATTTCCCTATCTTACTATCATTTCTTTCTTTAATTATTTATATCTTCCTGTCAATAATTATGTTATCAGGGTTTTATTTCTCTAAATTTTCTTTCCCGGTCTATGTTCTGATGTATGTATATGTGAGAGTGAAATGCCCAAATATTCAAACAACTACAAAACAGAGAATACAAAAAAGATAACGTTTTCGCCAAATCAGTTGTCGCTCTCCTTTACTCTTGTTTACCCTAACTTTCAGAGAAAACTATTGTGAAGTGTGTTATGTTTATTCTGTGGCTACCTGGCCATACTTAATTTAAGATAAACACTGCGAAAAGCTACAAAGGGATTCTAGATTCTTCCAATGGGCAGGTTGTAAAGAATTTAGTCTAAACTTCCTGTAGGGCGCCCTCCCCCATCCTGCACCTGACGTCTTTAACTGCACCTGTAGCACTTCCTGGTGGGCCGACTTGCTTCCTTTTGTTTGGATTACCAACATTTGAAAACCAAGAGTGCTTAATCCCTTTTTCATTCTATTATGTACAGAAAATAAATAAATCAAGGGCTCACTAGAAAAAAGGGGCTAAATTATATTTAAAACAAGTTGTTTTAGTTTTTCTAACAAAATTCTTGTCAAGTTGTATAGCACCTTTTTTCTGATGACACCTTTTAAGTAATTAAATGAGAGCTGTACCTGAAGGTTTCACTTCAACCCTCCATTGGCTGCATTCTGAGTTCGACAAGGTTGGTGGTATGGCATCTAAAGTGGTGCCCAGTATCTTTCTCTAATTTATGTTGAATTGTTTTGCGCATGTAATGGCAATAATGGTAATTTATATATTCTTTAATGTCCCTTCAACTTTAAGAGTCATATCGTGACTACTTCAGAATACAGAACATGTTTACAATGAAAATACAATGTTTTAAACAGCAAAAGTACATGCAACATTAAATTCTCTAGATAGGTGTGCTATACATTGTTATACAATTTTGTCGATTTCATAAAGTTTAAAGTTCTTTGTTGTACTGAATTTAGAGCGTCTGGTTTGCTCTTGGGGATGCCACTCTGTGTTGTACATAGCGACGTCAGGCTGTAACGAGATGATGATCTGCAGAGGTCTCACACAGGAGGAAGGTCACGGTTGGGGAGATGTTTGTGCGTTGTAGAAGTGTGTCCAATACATAGTCGAGTTAATACAACTTGGTCTTTGCGGTTGAAATGATAGTGTTGAAGTTTGGACTCGGAAATGTAGACATCGTGTAACTTGCTTCTAGATGTGGCTTTTCCATGTTTGTTTCCATTGATTACTGCAAGTTTTCATGAAGCTGGTCCATGTGTGCGATCTTAATGTCCTGAGGAGGATGTTTGGTGACTTCATTTGCTGTCTGATCGGCTGATTCATTTCCCAGAATTCCGACATGAGACGGAGTCCAGGCCAATGATACTGATTTAAGAGATTAGTAATTGATTGTACAGTTTCTAAAGTTCTTTAACAATATTTTGGGAGGTTGAGGTTTGTTGAAGGGCTGTTAAAGCACTCAACGAGTCGGAGAATATTATGCAACTATGTAGGTTATCTTTGTACTTTCTCTACTACGTATAGTAAGTAGGGGAAGTATTGCATTCCACCCAAAAATTAGATACCGAGATTTCACCGGAAATACATGTTTTTAGACCCCCTGAATCCAAAAAAAGCATTTTTGGAACCATGTCCGTGTGTGTGTCTGTGAACAGCATAACTCAGAAACGAACAGTCGGATAAACAACAAACTTGATATTTAGGTTCAGTATCTTCCAGAGATGCGACACGAAGGTTTTCAAGAAAAAATCCCCCCACTCCAAATTACCCTTTACATGGAAAATTTTAATTTTCTCAAAAATGGCTGTAACGATTTTGATTAAAGTATCATATGTTTAAGATACTTTTATGACAAATGAAATGTATATCTCGAATTTTCTGGGAATGTCTCCAAAAGTATTCTTCATTGTGAACGAATTTTGCATAAGAGATAGACAAAATTTTACTACACAAAAATGTAGATCGTGATAAAATACACAATTTATGTCATTTACATTTTTTGTTGTTGAGTGAACCATTTTCGAGATATTGCTTGTTATTTCCTTAAATTTTCCAATACTTATACTTTTTCCCAAATTCGGTATTCATTTTTTCTTGACCTGGTAATGCAAAGAGAATGGAATACTCCACATAGCAACCAGCTCTTAAAATATTTGAATATCGCTTAAAGCCTACCAATTACTCTTGCATCTACAAGAAAATTAGCAACAAGATTAACATTTTGATATCTCGATTAACATGAAGCATATGGAGAATAAGCGTTTGTAAAAATAGTTTGTACAAGAGTAGAGAAAGTCATGTGAGTGTAACACACCAGATTCACAAAAACAACAGAAAGATAGTTGGGAAGACTATATTGTATGATGTAATCAGGAAAGCTGCGCATCCATTATGACCATCAAGACTGGATATGAGTGTGGTTGAATAAAATGTACACAATTCATTAAACATATGTTTATAAGAAACACTATTTGTTGAAGATTTTTCTTGTCTAACAAGTGATGTGTCAATAAAGGGGTATGTTAGTCTACATGGCATATAATCTGAATCTATGACACAAGGAAACTTATTAGGCAGAGTTATGTTAAATTCCTTGAGGTACCCAAGAGGCGAGTTGAAAAATCTGAGGGTTTTACTGATTCTATGGCATTTTCTATATTGTTGATTGGAAATACGTAAGAGTGAACTAGAGATGATGTCTCGTTGCAGTCCGTGTTGCATATGATAGACTTCAGATTTTTTGTTAACTGGCTAGTCAGCTAGGGAGGTACTGGTTGTAGATATCGTGTAAACCGCTAAAACGTTATGTAAAAACATTAACCCCTGCTTTTCCTGGATGTAATGGGATCGACAACGAGGAAAATCATCACTGTCCTCAGGCTATCGTTGTTACCTTAAACCCACTCACTTAGCTGTTTTTGTTAAATATGGTCATAATGTGGTAAGTGGAGATTGAATTCTCTGGAGTTTTACGTGTTACATAAAAGTGATCATTGAATCGATCCTTATAAATAGGTGCGTAGCTTCGGTCGTATGGCATCCAGGGAATATCAACCAATGTCCAAGCAGCTTTTCAAAGGTACACGCCGAAAAGAGACCAAAAACCAAAGGTGCAATGCTGCCAAAGGAGGGTTGTATGCAAGCATTATTGAGACGCAACTAAGTTTTGTTAAACGATGCCGGTGGAGCTTGCACAATTAAATACCACAAAAATCTGATGTAATACATTCACATGACTTTCTCCACATTCTATCGTTTATTAGTGGGTATGTAAACTATTCTTAATCAAGCTTACTTTTCTATCTACTGCATTTTTATCCAAATAAACCTTTTCAGGAGTAACTACATTACACATTTAGTTATAAATACAAAGAGAACAGCGATAGTCAAATGTTTAAGATCTGTTCGCTGTGTGCTGGTCCTAAAATTCCGTACTGTTTCTATGCAATTGCGAGAAAACAACTGAATGTTGAAAGGACTTTAAACAACGACTAAGAAATGAATGGTTCTAACCATTAATAAAAGATGTCTCAGAAATGCCTTATGCCACAAAAAAACTCTTGAAATAAATTGCGTGTTTTAGAAGAGACCTACATTTTTTTCTGTACTACGTTTTCGTCTATCGCTTAACGTTTACCAATTATACAAGATTATACGCAATTCCTTCCAAATGAAAAGGACTTCAAAGGCAATTCCCAGAAAATTCAAGATATACATTTTATGTGTCATGTTAATATCTTTAATATATGGTATTGTAATCAAAATCGTCATAGCCATTTTTTTAGAAAATAAAAATTGTTAAAAAAGTTCCATGTAAAGGGAAGATGGGATGGGAGTATTCTCATGAAAATCTTCATGTCGCATCCTTAGAAGATACTGAAATTAAATACCAAGTTTGGTACTTACCGACTTTTCGTTTTTGAGTTATGTTGTTCATAGACGAACACACACACGGACATGTTTCCAAAAATGCTTTGTTTGGATTCAGGAGGCCTCAAAACATATATTTCCTATGAAACCTCGGTATCGAATTTTTGGGTGGAATGCAATACTTCCCGTAACTTACTGTAGTAGGGAAAGTAAAAGGAAGTTAGAAAGTGTGGATTTATGTTTCTTTTGGCAATGTAGTCTCACTAATGGTGTTACAAGTTTCTGGTCTCTGAAGCTTTTTAATTGTTGCATTTGCATAATGCTGTTCTAATTTTACTGCTAAATATACTTACATTCTTCCCAAATTCATACTTCCAGACTCTACCTACGCATAGATTTAGAAGCCAGAATGCAGAGAGTTCAACCACAATGGCAGTCTCTTAATATTGTTGGAACGTACTGTTCATATTATCATCAGTAGGCATAGGAATTTCTAAGCATAAAGCAGGACAAAGAAAATAAAGTTGGACTACAGGCAGGGACGTACACCCCATCCGTCGTACAGTCCGTTGCAGTTTGCAGACGGAACTCACCGGACCGTGTTTATCTGCCCTCAGCGACCCTTGGCCGGTGTTGTTTACGTTCTCTGTATTGACACATGGTTTAAGTGTAGATAAATTGAAACCAACTGTCCTGAACATAAGATTACCTACACCGGTCGGGATGGCTCGGCGATAGTGCCTTGAGCTTAGTATTCTGGAGGTCCCGGATATTTGGATTATCTACTACCAGGAATTTTCTTCCTCATTTCCTCTAATTTCATTTCCCTCTTCATTTTTCAGAGTTACAGGATCGAGTAGAGGACGTTGATGTACAGTGTATGCAGTGAATTTTGCGGCACATAAAAGAACCTCAAGCCTGATAAAGAGGTCTCTGAGAAAATTTCCGATCTTTTACGCCCAATATAGAATGGGACGCTAAGGACCATAGTAATTAAATAAAACTCAATTTGGTTTAATTTTAATTTGTATGCAGTGAATGTATTCTGAGTAGAGAACTGTTTTCTTCCTTGGCATGGAACCTTTGCCCTGAACCTATGGGTACGGATAGGTGGGGAGATTGAAGGTAGCTGGAGACATTCAATCTGGAAATGCTAGGGACCCTGCTGCCCGTCCTGCGCTCTACCGCCATCAGATCTGGTCGCTCTTTATACACACACACTCTCTCTCTCCTCGTCTCTTTTTACCAGAGATTTAGTAGGCGCAGTAGACCTACGCTTGTCCGTAATTCTAATCCGTATCCTAGGTTATCTTAGTAAAGGTGCAAGCAGTCCTAAAATTCCAACTATTTTCTTCAGATTTTTCAAACTGATCAATAATATTCCAAGCATTACTGTATCAAGCTTCGATAAATTAATGAATTAGTTGAGATATAGGCTTCAGGCATTGATATTTTAAATTTTTAAATATCTGTAGGATTTTTTTGGTTGTAATTTCATTATTTGAAATGTTACGAAAGCTTTAATGCTTTGAATTATTTCGGCTGTAACAGCTATACTAATTATAACTAGTTTCTTTTAATATAAATTTCAATCTTAATTTTAGACTTTTTGAGTTTATTTAATCTCCTGTGCGCATGGTGTATGCATGTACAATGTTTTAAATTTTTTACATATACTACACATATAATAAGAAGACTGCCTTGAAAGAAACATTCACCACGTTGATAAAAATAATTGTTATAGAACTTAAATTATTTTAAAAATATGCATAAGGTGTACCCAGATTAGTCTCAGAATTCACAAGTAAAATTGTTCGCCATAACTTTTGTGTGTGCGTTTAACTTGCTTCATAAGGGGTTTCTTTCACACAATTTTACAAAGTGGACCATATTCCGATTCTGACAAAAATATAAGTAATAAGACCTTGGTAACCTTAAGCAAATATTTACCCACCTATTTACCGTCAGACTGCCATGCGGGGTCCAGCTGGACCACAGTGTTAAACTTTTTAGTTTTTATTAGTAAAATATATAAT
Organism: Deroplatys truncata; assembly: GCA_030765065.1. Classification (NCBI taxonomy): domain Eukaryota; kingdom Metazoa; phylum Arthropoda; class Insecta; order Mantodea; family Mantidae; genus Deroplatys; species Deroplatys truncata. Next base: position 183,528,750 of record CM060986.1, read on the forward strand.
TTAGAATGTTGAAATTGTTGTAATGTGTTACAAATTTAATCATCTTTATTACCATAAAATAGCTCCGCGAAATATTTATTAAATACAATTGTAAAAAAACAAAATACAATTTGGGTCCACTTGAACTCCTCATAGCAGTTCGTGTCCTATAACATTTTCTGCATCTTGAGAGTTTTATGTTGGTTGCCTTGTGTTTTCCAGTTATTCTAGATGCATTTTTTGTCTGAAATTTGTGAAAACAGTTCAATACCCTCCTAGTGTGCATTGTAAGTTGTAGTCATGTCGAAATGGAAAGGCCGATGTCATTTATGTCCAAGAAAAACTCATATAAAAAAGTTCTGATGTGTTACACTCACATGACTTTTCCTACTCTTCTACAAACTATTTTTACAAACGCTTCTTCTCCATATGCTTCATGTTAATCGAGATATCGAGATGTTAATCTTATTGCTAATTTTCTTGTAGATGCAAGGGGAATTGGTAGGCTTTAGGTATAGTCAAATATTTTAAGAGCTGGTTGCTATGTGGAGTATTTCATTCTCTTTGCATTACCAGAACCAAAAAAAATGAATAACGAATTTCCATTTGAGAAAAAGTATAGTATTGGAAAATTTAAGGGAATAACAAGCAATATCTCGAAAATGGTTCACTCAACAAAAAAAATGTATATGACATAAATTGTGTATTTTAACGCGATCTAAATTTTTTGTGTAGAAAAAGTTTGTCTATCGCTTATGGTTTACCAGTTATGCAAAAGTCGTTCACAATGAAGAATACTTTTGGAGACATTCCCAGAAAATTCGAGATATATATTTCATTTGTCATGAAAATATCTTAAACATATGATATTTTAATCAAAATCGTTACAGCCATTTTTGAGAAAATTAAAAGTTTCTAAAAATGTTCCATGTAAAGGGTAATCTGGGGTGGGGGGTTTTCTTGAAAACCTTCATGTCGCATCTCTGGAAGATATTGAACCTAAGTACCAAGTTTGGTGTTTATCCGACTATTCGTTTCTGAGTTATGCTGTTCACAGACAAACACACACACACGTACATGTTTCCAAAACTGCTTTTTTTTATTCAGGGGTCTCAAAATATGTATTTCCGGTGAAATCTCGGTATCGAATTTTTGGGTGGAATACAACACTTCCAGTACTTACTATACGTAGTAGAGAAAGTAAAAACAGTATTGTAATCTGTAATTGGGTTGCTTGTTGACAACGCTAATTTTAGGGTGGATACATTGTAGGTAGAATTGTCGACGTCAGAATTGTTGTTTTAAAATGATTTTATTTGTTCTAAGTCGAATATAAGATGAATACATTGTGTTATTTCGTGCTTTCTGCCTGGGGTCCACTTGGACCCCTCTCAGTGGTTTTAAGGAGGTACATAAGCATAGTAGTCTGAAAGGTTAAAGCAGCAAACAACAATGCAGAGCTCAACTAAAAAGGTAAGTGCTCCCACATAGGATGGAAAGAAGGGAAGGCATGTCTAACAAACTATGCATAAAAATTATCTAAGACTGCGACTTTGAATTTTAATGTGATTAGCTTCCTGATTTGCAAAACGTTTATGCATATGGAATTTGTTCAAGGAATTGGTGGACACCATGGCTGGAACATTAAAACTATGGATAATAAAAATGTAGTTTTCTGTAAATGTCAGTGGGGCCAGACGGTTCCGACAGCACATATCAAAGCTGGTGTCCACAAAGTTGAACCGAGTTTTATCGTAAATTTAAATGTACTTTCACGAACTGAATGAGTTAGTGAAATTAAAGAGGAATAAATACGTTTATCCAAAATTGTCTAGAAATATACTGCGTTTAATGACATGATCATACTTAAAAAAAGTCTGATGTGTTGCACACCCATGACTTTCTCTACCCTTGTACAAACTATTTTTACAAACTCTTATTCTCCATCTATTTCATATTAATCGAGATAAACATTTGCAGAAACGATCTTTTGACTTTCAAAGCGAATTACATTTTACACATAGCGAACAGTTCTAAAAAATTTGACTATCGCTACTTTGTTCCCCTTGTTTTGTATTTGCAAGGGCAATATAGAAATACAGTAGCCTTTAAGCATCGACATATCTCTTAATAGCTGGTTGCTATGTGCAGCACCATTCTCTTTGCCACAGATTAATACTCTTTGCATATCCAAGACAAAAAAATCAATAACGAATTCCCATTTGAGAAAATAAGTATTAAAAATTTAAGGGAAAAACAAGGAATATCTTGAAAAAGGTTCACTCAACAACAAAAATGCATATAATATAAATTGTGTATTTTAACGCGATCTACATTTTTGTAGTAAAATTTTGTCTATCTCTTACGTTTTACCAGTTATGTAAAAGTTATGTTATGTTCACAATGAAGAATACTTTTGGGGACATTCCCAGAAAATTCAAGATATATATTATATTTGCAATAGAAATATCTTAAACATATGATATTTTAATCAAAATCGTTAGAACTATTTTTGAGAAAATTAAAAATTTCGAAAAATGTTCCATGTAAAGGGTAATCTGGAGTGGGGGGATTTTCTTGAAAGCCTTCGTGTCGCATCTCTGGAGGATACTGAATCTAAATACCAAGTTTAGTGTTTTTCCGACTGGTCGTTTCTGAGTTATGCTGTTCACAGACACACACACGGACATGTTTCTAAAAATCCCTTTTTTGCATTCAGGGGGTCTCAAAGCATATATTTCTGATCAAATCTCGGTATCGAATTTTTGGGTGGAATACAATACTTTCCGTACTTACTATACATAGTAGAGAAAGTAATAAAAAGCGAGTTTTTTTGGTGGCTTGAATTTATATTTATTCCTACCAACATAGTCGAAGAGTTTGTTTTATCTATGGTTTATAGTTCCAGCCCTGATACGTCTACAGCAGAAGTATTTTTATTAGCTTCACCCGTCTCTAAATTCCTAAGGTTCGCTCCCAAATTTTCTAAATGAATATCGGCTGAGCTTCTAAACGGTCGAAAATGGTATTTGATAAAACGGAAAAATATACATTGAACTTAGTGAATTTAACGATCTGGAATGATATCCCTTTCCTTTTCTTAGCATACCTTTGATTTTTGAGGCTGAAATAAAACTATTGTTTTAGTACTATTAGAGTCACATTTCGTTTAAAGGTAGGTTACCAAGTCGGTTTTTCTCATATTTAAGATTACCCACCCTCTCTTTCGCTGAGTGTGTGTTTTATTGTCATGGCTACACGATTGTTTTGCAACTGGCAGTTTCCTCTTTCCTAAAAATAATTTGCTATAAACATGTAATTTTAATATTAAAAAAAATCTGATGTGTTACATTCGCATAGCTTTCTCCATCCTCTATCTATTTTAGTGTTTATACAAATTATTATCCTTACGAAAGCTTATTTTCTTACCTACTTCATTTTAATCAAGTTAAACCTTTATAAAAACCGCTGCATTACATATTTCGTTATAGATACAAAGGGAATAGCAATGGTCAAATGTTTTAGAATGGACGCTATATGTTGGCCTTAGAATTCCATACTCCTTTCATAACGTCGCGAGAAACAACGGAAAATTGACAGGGCTTTAAAAGAATTGCCAACAATTGAACATTTCGAACCATTAATAACGGATATATCGGAAATGGTCGATGCCACAAAAAAGTTATTTGAAATAAATTATGTTTTAAAGAGATCTACAGTTTTTGTGTAGTAGATTTTCGTCTATCCTTAATGTTTCCCAGTTATACAATTCCTTCCGAATGAAGAGGACTTCACAGACTATTCCCAGAAAATTTAAGATATACATTTTATTCATCACGTAAATATCTTTAATATTTGGTATTTTAATCAATCTTTAAAGCAATTTTTTTTAGAAAAAAAAAATTACAATGTTCTATATAAAGGGTAATCTGGGGTGGGGGGATTTTCTTTAAACCTTCGTGTCGCATCTTTGGAAGATAATGAATCTAAATACCAAGTTTGGTGTTTATTCGACTGTTCGTTTCTGAGTTATGTTGTTCACACACACACACACACACACACACACACACACACTCACTCACTCACTCACACACACACACTGACACACATACACACAAACACACACACACACTGCAACACATACACACACGGACATGTTTCCAAAAATGTATTAAGTTCAGTATCTCTATAGGATGAGACACGAAGATTTTAAACAAAATAGCCCCACCCCAAATACCCTTTACATGGAACATTTTACGAATATTTTGATTTTGTTAAAAATGATTCGAACGATTTTAATTATAATATCGTATATTAAAGATATTTGTTTTACAAATAAAATTTATATCTTTAACTTTATGGTAATAGCCTGTGAAGTCCTCTTCATTCGGAAGGAATTTTGTATAATCTTGTATAGCTGGTAAACGTTTAACGATAGACAAAACGTATTTCACAAGAAATGTAGACATCTCTAAAACACACAATTTATTTCTAATAAGTCTTTTTGTGGTATAAGTTATTTCCAAAATATCCGTTATTGATAATTCGAATACTTCTTTACTTGGTCATTCTCTTAACAGTCCTGACAACATTCAGTTGTTTCTCGCGATTGCATGGAAACAGTATGGAATTTTAAGGCCAGCATGTAGCGTCCAGTTCTTAAATATTTGACTGTTCTCTTTATATCTATAACATGTGTAATGTAGCTATTTTTGCAAAGATTTATTTGGATTAAAATGTAGTTAGAAAAATAAGCTTCTGTAAGAACGGTTTGTGCATCCACTAATAAAAATGACGAAAATAATTCCAGGTAGAGAGTATTTCGGTAGGCTTAAACAGTGTCCGATGGAACTACAAAATTTTATGCTTATCTGAGTTTCATGTCTGAGTTATGCTGTTTACACACACACACACACACACACACACACACACACACACACACAAACTTGGACCTTTATATACAGGGGCTCAAAGCATGTATTTTCTGTGATATCTCCATATCGAGCTTATACTTAGACACTGAAAGTAATAAGGTCAAAGCAGTTAAATTCAGTTTTTAGGCTTTTCCGGAAAAAATAACACAAGTTTTGGCTGTAAATTTCTGATAAATCCAACCAGAATTATTTGGTTTAATCACTAATTTGAGTAAATCACTAAATCATAAAATATCAATCGTAATTCGTAAATGAGTATAGTTAACGGAAAATATTTGTTTCTGTGATAAGCAAGAACTGTTGCTTCTGAGGTCGTATGGTCACCGTTCCGGCTTCTCACTTCAGAGGTACCGAGTTCGATTCCCGGTGGGGAATATTTCTTTAACCAGAATTATTCCGTACCCCCATAGATTGTGTTTAATAGTATAAACTGGTAAAATTAGCGTTAAAATATTCTAAAGTTCAGCACCATCAGTTATTTCGCAACTCAAAGCCCCCTATATGACCATAGAAGTTAAAGTAGGCTATACAAATGAAACGAGAAAAACGTTGGATTGCATCGCGGTTTAGGTAGGTGAGGCACAAAATTTAAGTGAGATGCAACCGTAATTCAAACAGGATAACTCGGAAGGATGCTACCCTCTACAGCTGAGCCTGTCTCAGGAGCACGAGCTGTGGTCCAGTTCGAGTACTGCAGTTTCCCACAAACCATGCGAAATCTCAGCAACTGGCAGAATTCAGCGAGCCGGTCCCCTATGTTAGAGACCACGGTCTACAATGGTATCAGTTTCAGCTAAATAATTGAATGCATAATTTATTGCGTTTAAATAACAAGCAGTGGTGTATCTTAACCGTTGAATCCATTATTCCCGCGGTAGGGGAGAGCCACCCAACCGTCCCTTTCCCCGCTGGCCTACAGCACCTGCCCATATGCTAATATCGTCTCAACTTGCTGGCTGGTTAGGTTTAAATTGCAACACCTGGAATTACCATCACCTGTATTGTTCCTTCACGCATGGCAAGTGCCGCCACTGCTGTTTCTAACAGCAAATGACTCACAAGTACAGCACCGATAACATATGGGATAGAAGAGAAATAACAGCCTTTCTCTTTAGATGGTTCGAAAGTTTACATGAGCCTTTTTACTTTCTCTACTATGTATAGTAAGTAGGGGAAGTATTTGCAATCCACCCAAAAATTATATACTGAAATGTCAATCGGAAATGCATGTTTTGAAGCCCCCTGAACAGCACTTTTAGTAATAGGTCCGCGTATGTGTGAGCAGCATAACTCAAAAACGATAAGTCAGATAAATATCAAACTTGGTATTTAGGTTCAGCATCTTTCAAAAAGTGACATAAAGGTTTTAAAGAAAATCCCCCACCCCAGACTACCCTTTACAAGCAACATTTTTCGAAAATTATATTCTCTCAAAAATGGCCCTAACGATTTTGATTAAAATACCATAAATTTAAGATAGTTTCATGACAAATAAAATGTATATCTTGAATATTCTGGAAAGTCCCCAAAAGTCCTCTTATTTCTGAATGGCTTTTGCATAACTGGTAAACCGTAAGAGATAGACGAATGTTTTCTAAACAGAAAAATGGTCTCGTTAAAACACATAATTTTCATCATATGATGAAAATTATATATATATATATATATATATATATATATATATGTGTGTGTGTGTGTGTGTGTGTGTGTGTTTGTGTGTGTGTGTGTGTGTGTGTTTTCGAGTGAACCATTTCTGAGTTATTCCTTGTTATTTTTTTAATTTTCAAATACTTATACTTTATCTCAAATGGGAATTCGTTATTACTTTCTCTACTACGTATAGCAAGTAGGGTAAGTATTGTATTCCACCCAAAAATTCGATACCGAGATTTCATCGGAAATATATGTTTTGAGACCCCTTGAATAAAAAAAAAAGCATTTTTGGAAACATGTCCGTGTGTGTGTCTCTGTGTGTGTGTGTGTGTGTGTGTGTGTGTATGTGTGTGTGTGTCTGTGAACAGCATAAGTCAAAAACGAACAGTCGGATAAACACCAAACTTGATATTTAGGTTTAGCATCTTCCAGAGATGCGACAAGAAGGTTTTCAAGAAAATCCCCCCACCCCAGACTATCCTTTACATGGAAAAGTTTTCGAAAATTTTAATTTTCTCAAAAATGTCTCTAACGATTTTGATTAAAATATCATATGATTAAGATATTTTCATGACAAACGAAATGTATGTCTCGAATTTTCTGGGAATGTCTCCAAAAGTATTCTTCATTGCGAACGACTTTTGTATAACTAGTAAACCATAAGAGATAGACAAAATTTTACTACACAAAAAATATAGATCGCATTAAAATACACAGTTTATGTCACATACATTTTTGTTGCCGAGTGAACCATTTGCGAGATATTGCTTGTTATTCCCTTAAGTTTTCCATTACTTATACTTTTTTCGAATTCGTTATTCGTTTTTTTATGTCCTGGACATGCAAAGAGAATGGAATGCGCACATAGCAACCAAAGCTTAAAAGATTTGGCTGTCGCTTAAAACCTACCATATTCCCCTTGCATCTACAAGAAAATTAGAAATAAGATTAACATCTCGATTAACATGAAGCATATGGAGAATAATCGTTTGTAAAAATAGTTTGTACAAGAGTAGAGAAAGTCATCTGAGTGTAACACATCAGATTTTTCTTTTTTCACGTCCTGGACATGCAAAGAGAATGAAATGCTTTAAATAGCAACCAGCTCTTAAAAGATTTGACTATCGCTTAAAGCCTACCGCATTCCCCTTGCACCTACAAGAAAATTAGCAATAAGATAGTTTCTGCAAATGTTTACCTTGATTAACATGAAGTAGATGGAGAATAAGGTTTGTAAAAATAGTTTATACAAGTCATATGAGCATAACACATACTTTTGTGTTAAAAACCATATACTGTTTTTACTTTCTCTGATAAGTACTTACAGTATGTAGAGAAAGTAGAGAAAAATTGATGTCGAGATTTCACTGAAATCTCTGTGTTTTTAACAACAACAAAATCTTAGAAAAAGTCCTTGTGTGTTGTGAACAACATTACCCAAAAACTAAATGCCGGACAAATACCAGCTGAGTATTTAGATTCAGTATCTTTTAAAGATACCCAGTTTCAAGAAAATCCCCCCACCCCAGCTACCCTTTACATGGATCTTAGATGTCGCTTTTGGATTGGATTGTTAAGCGGAGGGCTTCGGCACCGATCCAGGAATTAGGATATTGTACTTGCCCACCAGGGGGCGCCCGGAGGATGAGGTGAAGGGAGACACCGAGCGGCCGGAACCACGAGTGACGGCACAGCAGTGACCGAGTCTCTTCATTTTGCAGCGAACAGGCAGACCGTTGCCACCCCCGCATAATGTCCTACGCCTCACCAGGGGCGGTGCGTATTCCCCGGTAACCAGCCAAAGCCCGAGGGATGGAGAAAGTTCACAGAGGGCATCCTTTTCCCCTGCCACGCTGCACCTAAACACCATCATCGATACTTCTAACACTGAAATAGACTAAACGGGGTGAAGGATGAATGAAATTATTAGTAGAATGAAATGGAGGAAATTCGTGGGATAAAAGAAATCACTCCAGCATTCGCCTGACAATCTGGGAAAAACCCCGAAAAAACTAATGGACCGGAGTGGGTGGATCGAACCCGGGACTTCCCGAATGCGAGCCACAGACGATACTGTCAGAGCCATCCCGCTTGGTCAAATGTCGCTTAGTCATTACGACAGGAGCTTCTGCAACTTTGCTATCATAGAAGTTTGGCTTACCCCTACTTCATATATATATATATATACATACACGTAACGCACCACTTATTTCACCTAGAAGTATTGAAATCTATACTAATATTACAAAAGATAAATTTTGTGTACGACTATATATAAATACGGAAATCCCGGAAACGCTAACACTGGTAGCCGAGATTTGCTAATGCACGGAGTAGTGTACGGAGGTCTGCGATTAAAATCTCGTTAGAACCATAGTCGCTAACTGGAGTATTTTATAAGTTTTCCTCAACCCTCAAAATTTATAAATGCCCGGGAGGTACCATAAAATTAATCCTGGAATTTCCAATCCCAATTATTATTTCACTTCATGCATCACCAGTATTTGCACCACCTGTAGTAAGAACGAGCATTAAATATTACCAAATAATCTGTGAAATCACTCAGCCAATTTTGATAAGTCTTTCACATTGAAAAGTTCACCCTTGGTGGTGTAGTGATTACCATGCTAGCCTCTAGTTCCCCAGATCGCGGATTCAAACCCGGCGGAGGGATATGGATTTTTTCAGGCGTAAAAATCCTTAGCATGGCCTCCTTCGAAAGGGAAGCAATGCCGGTGGTTCCCTGTCGGAGATTTATGACACGTAAAAGAACCTCAAGCCTGATAAAGAGGCCTCTGAGAAAAATTTCCGGTCTTTCATACCCAATATAGAATGGGAAGCTAAGGGCCACAGCAGTTAAAGAGCGTGTATAAATAAAACTCAATTTAATTTAATCTTTGAACAAAATTACCGGTCTTTCACGCCCAAGTAGAATGGGTCGCTAAGGACCACAGCAGTTAAAGAGTATCTATAAATAAAACTCAATTTCATTTCATTTCACATTGAAGAGCATGCTCTTCTCGACGGACATAGGCTACAGACAGCCTTAATTTCGATTTCTAAATGACTAAAATGGTATATACAAATATGGGTACTAGAAGAACATACTTGCTTTGACTTTTTGTTGAGAATGTCAAGAGTAGAAAATAATTATTTTTGTCACTCCACAGAAGGTGTATGTAAAAATGACAAAAGCGGCGGATATTTAATAGAGTCACGATTTAGTAACAAATAAGATAGAAAACACAGAAAAATAGAGATATCGGATTATAATTGACAGAAGTATTGTTGATTGTGATGTTATCATATTATAATTATAGTGAGTCGTTACGGTTTAATTTCCATCACATCTGCGCTAGGTGTTATCTAAGTAGCGCTTTCGGCCGATGAGTTTCTCCCAGCTTCAGCTTAAGTCGACTATATCGCATTTTGGTTAAAATGGCATGATACTTACTTCTTTAATTTAAATTATATTCCATTACAGCAGATGTATACTCAATAATCACCTTCATTCTATTCCACAGATCTATCCAATAAAGTTTTTGGATGCCGAAACCATTTAATATTTCTTTTGCAAGAATGTTTTACTCTATTTTCTCTGCATGTTGTGTTCAATTTCATAAACCAGGGTACTCTAAATAATTCTATAAAGAATGACTATCCAAAGTAAAAAGAAAAATTACTCAACCCATATTTATAATTAAAAATTTGGTAGATTATTACTTTGTCTACCACGTATAGTAAATAGGAAAATATTGCATTCTCCCAAAAATTTAATACCGAGATTTCATAGGAAATATATGTTTTGAAGCCCCTGAATCCAAAAAAAATCACTTTTTTAAAAATGTATGTGTATGTGTGTGTGTCTGTATGTCTGTGAGCAGCATAATTCAAAAAGAAAAAGTCGGATAAATACCAAACTTGGTATTCGAGTTTAGTATTTTCCAAGGATATCACAGGAGGATTTTCAAGAAACCCTACTGCACTAACCTACACTTTACATGGTACGATTTGAAAATTAAGATATTCTCAAAAACGGCTCTAACAATTTTGATTAAAGTGTCATATGTTTAAGATATTTTTAGGTCAAATGAAATGCATATCTTGAATTTTCTGGGAATTTCCCCAAAATTCCTCTTCATTCTGGATGACTTTCGCATAACTGGTAAACCCTAAGAGATGGACAAACTTTTTCTACACAAAAAATGTAGATTTATGTCATATACTTCTTTTTGGTCTAGTGAATCATTCCCGAGATATTCCTTGTTATTTGTTTGAATTTTTCAATACTTATACTTTTTCTCAAATGTAAATTCGTTATTCGTTGTTTTATGTCCTACATGCAAAGAGAATGGAATGTTCCACATAACAACCAGCTCTTAAAACATTTGGCTATCGCTTAAAGCCTACCATATTCCCCTTGAACCTACGAGAAAAATAGCTATAAGATTATTTTTCTCAATAACATAAGGTAGATAGAGAAAAGCGTCTGTAAAAATAGTTTGTACAAGAGTAGAGAAAGTCATGTGAGTCCAACACATCAGATTCATTCTCGTTGTGTTATGGGCCTAAGCCATGTTTAAAAATATAAGATTTTATCTCAAACCAATATTTTAGCCAGTATTTTTTAATTTTTACCCTCAAGCCAAGCTGTGTTTCAGGATATAGAAACGTTATTAAACGCACCGTTAATATCCCCATTTGCTGCGGGTAGTCGCACGGTGGAACACATGGCTGGTGATAATGTGCCGGCCGTTAACGATGATGGCTAATAGGGGCATGTACTTCAGATTAACCAGATCATGGAACAATTAGGACAAGAGTCGAGGTTTATGATGAGGCGCCCGACATGAACAGCCACACCTCTGAAATTGGGTCATTCCTAGTGCAAAAACAATTACGGCAGACATCTGTTCACCAACGCAATAATATCGTTATGCAATAAAACGGAATGCCTCCCTGAGGTCACACATTTAGCCAGAAAAATGAATCAAACTCGACTGGCAGTCCACTTTAATTAATTGGTGTTTGCACACGTAATTAAAACTGTTTTTAATCTTGCAATGGAATCTAAACTATGTAACAATTGTTTTCCCGCTGGCCCATCAATAAGCTAGGATTATAAAGCTGATTGGAATAAGCCAGTGCCGGGGCTCGAACTACGGACCTTCACCTTTTTATCTGTATTTACTAGGCGCAAGTTGTTATTCAAACATGCTGAAATTCATAGTAGTTAATTGGAAGGTATAAAAAAAGTATAATAAAAATTTGAAAAAAAGCCTAATAATTTTATTAATATTTTTACTTTCTCTGTCAACTACTTATACTGCGGAGATATTCGATATTCTTTCACAAGAAAAATACGTTTTGAAGATACCTGAAACAAACAAAATCAGAAAGGGGTCAATGTGTGGAACATGAAGGTTTTCAATCAAAAATAAAAATAATGGATAGTGGGTAGAACAGAGAGTCATGTGCAAGTCAGATTATTTAAACTACATTTTGATGCAATACACCAATACGTATTATTTGATGACCCAAAAAAATTTACCCAACTCTGGTTTTATGGAAACGTTTCTACAAATAAGTGCTTTTGCTTTGTATTATAATTTCAGGATTTTTTTTTTCACTTGGAGAATTTTTAAGAGCGGAAAGTTACATTTCAGAAAATAAATCACTTGTGTGTCCGAAAGGTATAAACTCAGGATATTTAATTGTTCTTTGAGCATTTATGCATGAGCACAGGGAAAAGAAATTTGATGTGTTACACTCACATGACTTTCTCTACTCTTGTAAAAACTATTTTTACAAACTCTTATTCTCCGTCTACTTCATATTAATCGAGATAAACGATCTTTTGACATGCAAAGACAATTAAATTTTAGCGAACAGTTCATAAAATATTTGACTATCGCTTAAGGCGTACTATGTTCCCTTTGTTTAGTAATTGCAAGGGCAATATAGAAATACAGTAGCTTTTAAGCATCGACATATATTTTAATAGCTGGTTGCTAGGTGTAGCACCATACTCTTTGCCACAGATTAATACTCTTTGCATATCCAAGACAAAAAAATGAATAACGAATTCCCATTTGAGAAAAAAATGCATATGACATAAATTGTGTATTTTAACGCGATCTGCATTATTTGTGTAGTAAATTTTGTCTATCCCTTATGGTTTACCAGTTATGCAAAAGTCGTTCACAATGAAGAATACTTTTGGAGATATTCCCAGAAAATTCGAGATATACATTTCATTTCTCATGAAAATATCTTAAACATATGATATTTTAATCAAAATCGTTAGAGCCATTTTTGAGAAAATTAAAATTTTCGAAAAATGTTCCATGTAAAGGGTAATCTGGGGTGGGGGAATTTTCTTGAAAACCTTCGCGTCGCATCTCTGGAAGTTATTGAACCTAAATACCAAGTTTGGTGTTTATCCGACTGTTCGTTTCTGAGTTATGCTGTTCACAGACACACACGGAAATGTTTCCAAAAATGCTATTTTTGGATTCAGGGGGTCTCAAAACATGTATTTCCGGTGAAATCTCGGTATCGAACTTTTGGGTGGAACACAATACTTCCCCTACTTACTATACGTAGTAGGGAAAGTAAAAATTGGGAGGTGGGGCAGACACTCGAGGCTCCGCGATAGATTCTCATTGGCATCTCTGCACGCGAACATATGGCTTCTTTCTATTATATCAGACACGCTAACCTTTAGTTCCCGAGGTCCGCGTTCAAACCCGGAAGAGAGTGATGGATTTTTTTTCGGGCATAAAAATTCTTAGCATGGCTTGTTTCGGAAGGGAAGTAAAGCCGGTGGCCCCGTATCGTAGATTTACGGCACGTAAAAGAATCTCAAGTCTGATAAAGAGGCCTCTGAGTAAAATTTCCGGTCTTTCACATCCAATATAAAATGGGACGCTGAGAACCATAGCAGTTAAAGAGCGTCCATAAATGAAACTCCATTTCATTTTTTTGTCGGACATACTGAGCCCTAAATGTTAAATGTGCGTTGATTGCCAAGAGGTTTCCAGCAATTACTTAGCAGTGAGAAATGCCGAGGTTTGATCCCTATCCATATATTGTCTTCATATAAACGCAATGTCTATTGTACACATGTTAATGCCATTTCGACTTTAAAAATAGATTGCCTTTGTTTTATGCGAAGGCTAGCACCCCTTATATGCATATCGTCCGAGACAATGACCTCGGTATTATGCCACTTCGCAGCATCAGCGCAGGACATGTCAAGGGTACGTTTATCAGCTGTGAGCTGTCACAGTTCTTGCTTTGTCTTCGTGTTGTGAAGTGCTTCGTCAATACGTGTGTTGTGTGTGATTTCCTTAGGAATGATATTCTCTTACTAAACCACGATAATGTCTGCCAATAAATTCGCGCTTGAACAGCGTATTTTTATGTACGATACATACGTGAAAACGTAATCATGTAGACAGGTGTGTAGACAGTTTCAGCAGCAATATCCTGGTTATCCTGTTCAATGTAGAGACACTGTGAGATGTTTGGTTGTTAAGTTTAGAGCAACGGATCGCTAAACGTTCAAAAATAAAGTTAATAGGAACAATTCCCACACTATAGACGAACTTAAGGACAATATAAAAGTAGAAATTATGAACATTACGCAAGAAGAACTTATGATGTGAATGGTAATGTCATCCGACTATGTCAAAAATATCTTCGTGCAGATAGACACCACTTACAACACCTATAACAAGGTTAGTACTCATTACATATACTCGTATGTTGCTAACTCTCGTAAGCAACCTGGGATTTACGGAACGGAAAACTCCGCAGTGTAGTAGGCTGTGTGCGGAGCACGCATTTGCGCGACGGCATTGGCTTGAAACGAAGGCAGTGTACTTATTAGATTTTAATACATTTTTGATAACATATAAAGCTGTAGTGCTCGTTCTGTTTAAAATATAATTAAACTAATAAATATTCTTAAACCAAATCAAACATAAATTAATTAACATCCGACGAGAAAGCCCTCCGCTTCTGTTGCTGTCTCAGTCTTTGGAGAATTCATTTTGGAAACCAAGATGATTAATTTACGTTTTTGCTTTTAATTATGAAACTCATAACATTCAAATACCTTTATCCATAAAAAATATAACTTTTCCATATTAAACATTAATTTACTTAAAAAATAAAGTATAAATGAAAGGTATAATTAGGATTCGAACCGAAGTAAGAGGTACGGATTTGACCGTTCCGCCATCAGAAAATCTATTTATTTTTTTTTGTCTTAGAATATACTCAATGTTTACGTGTTTTCGCTGCATTTCAAACGACAGCTTTAAATCTGCCAAACTGAAACCAAAGTTACCTTTTTGTTACAACTGAGGAATCGGATTGATAAGTTTTGAATCATTAATGAGAAAAATTATAAAACAAAACTGGTATTACTTAAAGTTACAACTCTAAAGTGCCTGAAACATTTCTGTAATTACATCCTTTTAATCTCAGCTATTTATAGTTCTTTTTTTGGTAACAACTTGCTTTCTTTAATCAGGGATATGGGGTATGGGGTAAGGAGTAAACTTTGTTAATACTTTCCCATCGTTTAGAGAAGTAAGAAGAATGAAGGGGTAGAAAGTTGTAGCCCTTTTATGAGATTTGTATGTAATACTAACCTTTAAACTGCTATTTTATATTTTACCTTTTATCTCGTATTTTCATGTTTTTAAAATAATAATGGCAAATTGTGAGTCACATGGTATTAGAATTGCCAGCGTGTAAACAATAAAATTATATTTTGGGATTTAATATGTTAAACATGTTGAAATAAATAAAATCTTATGTGTCACACTCACATGATTTGCTCTACTCTTACACAAACTATTTTTATAAATGCTTATTCTCCATCTTCTTCATGTTAATCGAGATACAATTTGCAGAAACTTTGTTATTCCTAATTTTCTTGTAGGTGCAAAGGGAATATGGTAGGCTTTAAGTGATAGTCAAATGTTTTAAGAGCTGGTTGCTATGTGGAGCGTTTATGTCTAGGACATAAAAACACGAATAACGAATTCTCATTTGAGAAAAAGTATAAGTATTCGAAAACTAAAACAAATAACAAGGAATATCTCGGAAATGATTCACTCTACAAAAAGAAAATGTATATGGCATAACTGTGTGTTTTAACAATCTTTACGTTTTTGTGAAGAATTTTATTACCAGATATACAAAAGACATTCAGAAAGAAGAGGAATTCTGGGGACATTCGCAGAAAATTCAAGATATACATTTTATTTATCATGAAAATATCTTAAAATGTATGATATTTTAATCAGAATCGTTAGTCATTTTTTAAGAAAATCAAAATTTTCGAATGAAAATCTTCGTGTCGCATCTTTGAAATATACTACATAAATACCAAGTTTGGTTTTATCCTACTTTTCGTTTTTGAGTTATGCTGTTCTCAGACACACATACAAACACATACAGATACAAACACAAACACACACACGGACATTTTTCTAAAAGCGCTTTTTATGGATTTTGGGAACCTCAAAACAATTATTTACGGTGAAATCTTGGTCTCGAATTTTTGGGTGGAGTGCAATACTTCCCCTCTTTATTATGCGTAGTAGAGAAAGTAAAAATATGGAAAGGGATTTTTCAAAATAATAATTTTATGGTTCAAAATTTAAATAGTATCAGTCAGCTAACCCCATTTGAATCAAGCTTGCATTAATAATTAAAAAATGTCTGTACAGAAAAATAGAAATAGCAGGAAAGCGAACATTTTGCATAATATATAAAGAACTGTTAAAATATTTAATTAGTAAACTATTTGGGATACAAACCTTAAATCTAGAATACGTCTTGGGAACACAAATTTACTGAGTTTTAACTTTTATCCAACCTTTAGAAAAATCGAAACATTTTAGGTATGATTTTTTAAATATTCTATGAACGTAGGTTCCAAAAGGGTACTAAGTGTGAGAGGGTAAGAGATGGTTCACAGTTAACAGGACAGCTTCGAGGGAACTGAGGGTTCTGCTAGTTTAAATATAAATCGTACCTGAAGTGCTGTAGTACATCTTAAATTGAATTGAGTTTTTTATTCATGGACGCTGTTTAACTCCTATGGTCCTTAGCGTCCCATTCTATATTAAGCGTGAAATACCGCTAATTTTGCTCAGAGGCCTATCAGGCTTGAGGTTCTTTTACGTGCCGTAAATCTATGACATGGGACCACCGGCTTTACTTCCCTTCCGAAGGAAGCCATGCTAAAGATTTTTAAACCCGAAAAAAATCCATCGCCCTCCGCCGGGTTTGAACACGCGACCTAGGGAACTAGAGGCCAGCATGGTAACCACTACACCACGGAGAACGACTGTAGTACATCTGAGTAATAATAATAATAATAATAATAATAATTAATAATAATAATAAAGAAAGAAAAGCGTCTATAATTTCCATATTAAAATTATTTATTCAAACTCGAGTATTAGAAATGGGTTTCTTAAATCTATTGGCATCTTCACTTATTTCTTTCAATTATAAAATTCTGCGTGCTTGCATTTTAATTTTTCGGCACACTTCTTTACTTATCTTACTTGATTAGTTTACGGTTCGGGCAGTAGTGGGCGCTTTGTGGTTATTGTAATTCATGGTGTTCATCCTGAAGGAACCCAACGTTTGAGCAAGCAATACTGCGAGGTAGAAATGGCATAGAACCAGTATGAGGTGAGCATAGGTCGTCAGGCCGTAGTGAGCCGCAGTGAAGCCACATAGTCCTGTGATTTCGAGATATGTCCGAGGTTAAGTTAAGTTAAGTTTAGTGTATGTGCATATCAACTGGTTTCATGAGACGATTATATTGGTGACTAGACATTTGACACCTCTAAAATCGCTATATTCGCGGACTAAGCAAACACGGTTGCGTTGGCAGTATCCTCCACACATGCGTAGTATCAACAAAATGGAGTAAATTGTGACATAAAGTGCCCCATCTTTTTACCAAACAAACCAGAAAGTAAGTAGCGTGGTAGTTTTAACTATTTTTACTTTCTCTACTACGTATAGTAGGTAAGTAGGGGAAGTATTGTATTCCACCCAAAAATTCAATACCGAGATTTCACCGGAAATATATGTTTTGAGACCCCCTGAGTCCAAAAAAAGCATGTGTGTGTCTGTGTGTGTCTGTCTGTGAACAGCACAACTCAGAAACGAACAGTCGGATAAACACCAAACTTGGTATTTAGGTTCAGTATCTTCCAGAGATGCGACACAAAGGTTTTCAAGAAAATCCCCCACCCCACATTACCCTTTACATGGAACTTTTTTCGAAAATTTTAATTTTCTCAAAATGGCTCTAACGATTTTGATTAAAATATCATATGTTTAAGATATTTTCATGACAACTAAAATGTGTATCTTGAATTTTCTGGGAATGACTCCAAAAGTATTCTTCATTGTGCACGACTTTTGCATAACTGGTAAACCATAAGAGATAGACAAAATTTTACTACACAAAAATTGTAGATCGCGTTAAAATACACAATTTATGTCATAATTTTTTGTTTTGAGTGAACCATTTCCGAGATATTGCTTGTTATTCCCTTAAATCTTTCAATACTTATTTTCTCAAATGGGAATTAGTTATTCATTTTTTGTCTTGTATGTGCAAAGAGTATTAGTCTGTGACAAAGAGAATGGTGCTGCACCTAGCAACCAGCTATTAACAGATATGTATATGCTTAAAGGCTACTGTATTTCTATATTGCCCTTGTAAATATATATTCCCCTTACATCTACAAGAAACTTAGCAATAAGATAGAGTCTGCAAGTGTTTATCTCGATTAACATGAAGTAGATGGAGAATAAGTGTTTGTAAAATTAGTTTGTACAAGAGTAGAGAAAGTCATGTGAGTGTAACACATCAGATTTTTTAAGTTATTGCTCTAATCTCTTCATTTCTGGGATTGAGGTTTGATACATAAAGTGAATATTTGCTAGGTTTCACCAATGTACAAACTTGTCTTCAGGGAATGGCTTTCTGTTATTTGCCACTCGGTTCTGTAATGATTATGTCCTCTTGGTAACGATTCCTCAAATTCACCTTCAGATGTTTTAATTATGACAAAAGAAGGTTTGTTTCCTTGAATGTAAATATTGCTGTTTTTAACATTATAGCTTCAAGAATTTGACTTAGGAAAGCTGAGAAGTGCACGAACAAGGTTAGATGTAACGTATTAAGCTAGTTATTAACATACTTTTAAAATCGCTAGGCATTAAATGAGGTAGATAATCAGTGGGTTCCTCTAGTTAAGTTTATTTTATAAACTTGTGCTAGGTTTTAAAATTCCTCAAAGAGGCTAATGTTACCTACATTATATTCGAATAGTTGCGTCTTGCATCCTGCATTTCTTGCACTCTGGACAAATACGTGGAGAAGTAAATATTTGAGGATATTGGACTATAAGGAATAATATGTCTACTTCTTACAAGAGAGACTGTCCTGTATCTGCAACAAAATGTGTAATTTAACTATTCCTGGCGACCAACATGAAACAGGTAGAAAAATAAGGGATGGTAGGAACAATTGTTAATATTTGTTCTTCCACACTCGTCGTGTGTAGACGAACTTTGAAAGGCAGGATCAGACTGCAAAATTCAATGTCACAGCCGGGATTTGAATCACGGATCCTCGGCTACCGTTTAACTGACTGGTCTGCCATGGCAAGGCAAGTTGCCGGCACTACATTAAATTCATCAACTGATCATATTTTGCCTGTTAAACCATAAGGTGTTCTCAAATTAATTTTGCAATAACATACCATAATGGTGACTTACAGTTTCGCAAGAACAGTTTGTAGTAGAGTGTACCGAGAAAGTCTTGTGAACACATCAGCTATTTTATTTCATTACACATTTTATTTGTATAAGCAATTTTCTACAGTAAGGAGAGTCCGTTTTAGAATGTTTCATATCCTAAATATGAATATAATCTATTTCTTCCTTAAGGTATGGGCGAAATGCTTTGATGGGAGATAGCCTCACTCAAAGTTAGGATTTTTAAGCTCACTTCTTAACCCGGAAGAGCGAAATAAATTGAGGAGTTAGGCGCTCTGTAGGTATCTAAGATTATACTCGGTATGCTGAGATAACTTAAGAGAAGTAATACAAATTATGGATTATAATTTTTCAGAGCGGCATTGTTAAGGGAGAGAGCGCAGCAAGTAGAGGGTAGAACTCATCGCAGCATGACGTTTTGCGTGATTGTTCCACTCTGCTGACGTCACGATGAAAAAGTCATATGAGGGAATTTGACCCGGTTAACTGTGGGGTTTACAACACGCTGCGACCAAACAAAACAGCTGTGGCGCTCACCCACTGTGACATTACCTAATTGTGAAGGAAGGGTTGAAGGGTCTGAATGGATATGCACAAGGCATTTTATTGATATTTAACTTTTTCGTTTTGTTTTCCTCGCCGAGTGTGGGAATTGTTCCATTCTGGATGCTGATTAACAAGTTCCTTCACTTTAAAGTGTGACCAAAGGCATCGAGTTGCAACAAGGGAGAAGTGTTCACAGTCTACTACTTTAACGCCATTCACTAGATAAAGTAAACGTACTGGCGATGTTTTATGTTCTACCAACCGAAGTTTCAAACAAAGCTTGGATGATACACGGTAAATCCTTTCATATTTAAGGCAGTGCATCTGTGATAAATTAAAAATCCTTAATTTTTGTCGCCTACCTTACCATTTTAAAAAAATATATGCAATATATAAAACATATAGAACCTATAAACCCTTAATAAACTAGAAGATATTGTATTCCTCCCAAAAATTCGACACCGAGGACCCATGAATGAACAAAAAGTTTAGAAAAACGTCCGTGTGAACATCTAATCAGCAGAACCAAGAACCGGGTACAAACCCTGCGGAGCGTGATGGATAAATTCTTAGCATGGCTTACTTCGGAATGGTAGTCCAGTGTCGTAGATTTACGGCACATAAAAGAACCTCAAGCCTGCTAAGAGGCCTCTGAGCAAAACTACCGGTCTTTCACACCCAATATAAAACGGGACGGTAATATTCATAGTAGTTAAAAGGCGTACATAAATAAAACTCAATTTAATTTAGTTTACAACCCAGAAGATTCCGATAGATACAAAACTTGATATTTTGGTTCAGCACCTTCCAAAGATGCGGCAGGAAGATTTCAAAGAAAATACCCCCGCCCCAAACTACCCTTTCCATGGGACATTTTTCGAATTTTTTATTTGCTCTAAAATGGCTCTAACGATTTAATGAGACATACCATATATTTAATATATTTACATGAAAAAATAAAATGGATACTTGAAATTTCTGGGAACATCCTGTGAAGTTCTCTTCGTTTGAAATAAATTTTATAACTAGTAAACGTTAAGAGATAGACAAAAATCTACTATAGAAATAATGAAGATCTCCTTAAAACACACAATTTATTTCAAATAACTTTTTTGTAGCATTGGCTATATCTAAGATATCCTTATTATTAGTTTGAATTTTTCATCACCTATAGTGTTGACAAGTTTTAAGTAGTGTCGTTTAAAGTTCTATCGCTATTCAGCTGTTTCTGGCGATGTCATAAGAAGAATATGAAGTTTCAAGTAAACACATAGCGACTATCGTTTAAACATCTGACTATCGATTTGGTTTCCTCTAACCCTCTAGTACCTACAAGTGTAGTAAAATGTTTCTGCAAAGATTTCGTTCGATTTAACATGAAGTACACAAAAAATACGCTCTCGGTAAGAATAGTTTATAGATACTGTATAAAAAAATTCTGATGTGTTACATTCACATGACTTTCTCTACTCTTGTACAAACTATTTTTACAAACGCTTATTCTCCATCTACTTCATGTTAATCGAGATAAACATTTGCAGACTCTATCTTATTACTAATTTTCTTGTAGATATAAGGGGATTATATATTTACAAGGGCAATATAGAAATACGATAACCTTTAAGCACATACATATCTCTTAATAGCTGGTTGCTAGGTGCAGCACCATTCTCTTTGCCACACATTAATACTCTTTGCATATCCAAGACAAAAAATGAATAACGAATTCCCATTTGAGAAAATAAGTATTGAAAAATTTAAGGGAATAACAAGCAATATATCGAAAATGGTTGACTCAACAAAAAAAATGTATATGACACAAATTGTGTGTGTTAACGTGATCTACATTTTTTGTGTAGTAAAATTTTGTCTACCTCTTATGGTTTACCAGTTATGCAAAAGTCGTTCACAATGAAGAATACTTTTGGAGACATTCCCTGAAAATTCGAGATATACATTTTATTTGTCATGAAAATATCTTAAACATATGATATTTTAATCAAAATCGTTAGCCATTTTTGAGAAAATTAAAATGTTTCGAAAAATGTTCCATCTAAAGGGTAATCTGGGGTGGGAGGATTTTCTTGATAACCTTCGTGTCGCATCTCTGGAAGATACTGAACCTAAATACCAAGTTTGGTGTTTATTCGACTTCGTTTCTGAATTATGCTGTTCACAGACACACACACGGACATGTTTCCAAAAAATTTTTTTTTGGATTTTTTAGATTTTGTATTTTTCGGTATCGAATTTTTGGGTGCAATACAATACTTCCCCTACTTACTATACGTAGTAGAGAAAGTAAAAATATTTGACAAGTTTTGACAATGTTATAAATATGTATTTACATGTTGTTTTTTTGGTGTTCTTAACATCTTCTGAACACATTCATAATTTATCACGTGCAAAGTAAATCACTATTAGCGTCACGATATAACAGTTTTCAATAGAATATTGCTTTCTATGCGTAATATTACATTGCAATTTCATGAATTATAGCCTATGAAATCAAATTACGATTAAAGAATACAATGGAAATAATGCAACCTGATACTACACTATGTTAATGCATTATTGTGTCTTCGGAAATCTGCCCGACAGTTTCTTCATGTGCTCTCGCTTTCACCTTGTAGTAATTCACGGAGCCCACGACGCACAGGAGGGGCCAGTTTTCGTATAACCTAATCAACTCCCAGGTAGCCATTTTTGTTTACTTTTCGTTTTCAGTCATGTTGTAAATTTGGTGACGCCCTGTAAATACTCGCATTTCATTGGCGAAAGCCATCAAATTATTGTCAAACCTTTGACCGTTTATAGTTTGTCCTTATTTACTTTCAAGACTTCCAAAGACTTTAAAAGTATTGGAAGTAAGGTGACAGGAAAGGTTGCGAAGTTGTGACAACTCTTGAAAAGTCTTGTAAAGCGTTGAATCTGGCAAAAATTTGATAGTGTACAAGGAGCTTAAGAAGAAAAAGAAGTTATTCTTAAGAACTGGCTTTTCAGTTATCATATTTACTTTTGACTATGTATACGCAGAATCTTCTTCCATTAAACTTATATGCTCAGCTAATTTTTGTGCTTTAGAAAATGATTACTAAATCCTCAGAGTCATTATAGAAAACAAAACTAAACATATTTGTTTGAATAATTGGCTTTATACGAGGCTACTGCTAATAAACTTTACTAAACTCTCTGGTGTTGACCGACGTTTAGCACAGGACCTCTGCATAGGATGTCTCCCTTCATGTAGGACATCATGGGCAGGTGTAATACTTTGGGAGCATATGGCCAACATGACAAGTATCTCTCCCTGTTCGTTTAAACGCTGTTTCCTTGATCAGAAGTCATTACTTATCTATCAAGTAGCTCCCCAAATAGTCTCCCAGGAAACTCGTAAAACTAAGTCTTATTTCATTTCACTCCCCATGCCACTACCGGGATACAATATTCACCGAGAGCAATAAGACTAAGTGTCTGCTCCAATGTTTGTAAATGCCCAGGGGCTATATTATATATTTCTAAATTAAATTACTTACCTATACATAGCTTATATTATTCGTACTAGTTTTATCTTGGTCATAACTACCCTCCAGGATTAAATGTGGTAATTCAAATTGCAGCCTCACGCATTTTGATGTATTCATCACGCCTCAAAGATGGTAAAATAGTTGTTTTATCTGCCGGTTAGTATTTGAAATTAATTATGAATAACATGCATGCTACTTAGTCCAGGCAGTTACCCTCAAAAGAATCCAATTAGTTTAAGTTAGCTGATTAATTTACTGAAGTTATACTGATTTTAAATGTTATCATCGATAGATTTCATATGGGAGATCTTGGAGCATTATCCCTCCCTTCGGATATGCAAATGATCCTATGCAAATATTCCGTTCTTGCATTTAGGTGACAAATGTCGAAGTGTTAGGGGTTTACCAGAGTAGGCCATTTCTGACACCTCGACACACAAACACATATTGTTATGTAAATTGTAAATAGGTATTGTCTGCGCAGATACCGTCCATGTTGAAGTGGACAGTGGGGCACAGGAAGAGGTCGCCTTCTGCAGGAGGTGGCACAGTCGGAGGCGGAAATGCAGGAGCTTCCGGTCCAGGACCTTGCTACAGCATCCGCCGTGCTGCAGCCAAGCTGCGCCGCAGGAGTCGTGGTTCCTCCTCTGGCTCAGGGTTCGAATCCCATCAAGGGGACAAAGAAAACAGGTGAGGTTTAAGTCCTAACCTAACGGCTTTCTTAGTTTTCCTTTAAGTTCATAGCAGAATATCAATTACAAGCTGCCAGTAATTACTTTAGCAATTGTAATGATTTTTTTCAGTAAATCTATTTACTGAGACTGGCAGGTGCAAAATGAGATTGGAAAATATGTGGTGTAGATTGCCGTAAGATTATATTATCAATTGTTTTCATCCCACGGTGTGGCACTTAACATTGAGATTAGCTTTTAAAACCGAAATATTTTTCATGGTTATAAGCTCTAATCGTGGGATATATACTAACAAGGAATAAGCTAATTTAAAATTGAACACCGCTTGAATAACATCAAGTAGGTACACAAAAAAAAAAGAACTTGTAAAGAACTGGAACTCTCTGCCTAGTACTAGGACTTCTTTCCTTACTTTCTCTACTATAGTAACGGAAGTATTGCATTTCACCAAAAATTCGATATCGAGATGTCACCGGAAACGCATGTTTTGAGGTGCCCTGATTTAAAATAAAGTATTTTTGGAAACATGTCCGTGTGTGTGTCTGTGTCTCAGTCCGTGACCAGCAGAAGCATGAAGTCTGATAAATACCAAATATGGTACTTAGTTATCTTCCAGGGATGCGACACAAAGATTTTCAAGAAACTCCCTCCACCCTAGAATACCCTTTACATGGAACATTTTCTCAAAAATGGCTCTAACAATTTTGATTAAAATATGATATG
This sequence comes from Deroplatys truncata, assembly GCA_030765065.1. Lineage (NCBI taxonomy): Eukaryota > Metazoa > Arthropoda > Insecta > Mantodea > Mantidae > Deroplatys > Deroplatys truncata. The sequence continues at coordinate 183,553,638 of CM060986.1, forward strand.
TTTAACATATTATTACGGCAAATGAAATATATATTTTGAACTATCTGGGAATTTCCAAAAGTCCTCATTCTGAATGACTTTCGCATAACTGGTAAACCATAAGAGATAGATAAAATTTTACAACTCAAAAAATGTAGATCTCGTTAAAACAAACAATTTATTTCCGGCATATTTTTTATGAAGTGAACTATTTCCGAGATATTCCTTGTTGTTTGTTTGAATTTTCCAATACTTATACTTTTTCTCAAATGGGAATTAGTTATTCCCATTTTTATGTCCTGGTCAAGAAAAGAGAATGAAATGCTCCAAATAGCAACCGGCTCTTAAAGCCTTTGATTATCGCTTACAGCCTACAATATTCCCCTTGCATCTACAAGAAAATTAGCAATAAGATTAACATCTCATATCTCGATTAACATGAAGCATATGGAGAACAAACGTTTGTAAAAATAGTTTGTACAAGAGTAGAGAAAGTAATGTGAGTGGCACAAATCAGTTTTTTTTCTTTTTTTATGGACGCACTTTAGCTGCTATGGTTCTTAGCGTCCCATTCTATAATGGGCGTGAAAAACCAGTTTGCTCAGAGGATTAGGCTTGAGGTTCTTTTATGTGCCGTAAACCTACCACACGGGACCAACGGCTTTACTTCCCTTCCGAAGGAAGCATTGCTAAGGATTTTTACGCCCGAAAAAAGCCAGCCGGGTTGGATCCGCGATCTCAGGAACTAAAGGCTAGTTTGGTGCCCCTATACCATGGAGGACGATATTAGAACATCACGAAACCATACTGAAACAATTTCAGAAATTGAAGAAAAGTATGAACAACTGCTTTGAGATAGGGAAGGCCTACATCTGTTCCCTGTTAATATTTTGAAGTTACAGTATTACCTTTCTAAACGACCTGTGCACCACTGTCCAATGAAAATGTCGTTCGAAATCATTACACAAATCAAGAACGAACCAACCACCGTATTTCTCTGGCGCAAGGGGAATGGGCTTGATAAGAGTTTCGTTAACCAATTGGAATCGTTTTCTTAAGTATGCTTGTTGGGGATTTGTATTTTATTATATTTTGTATTAATAATAATTACAAAATTACGTTGATACAGATTAAATATACACTACGTGATCAAAAGTATCCGGACACCTGGCTGAAAATAACGTACAAGTTCGTGGCGCCCTCCATCGGTAATGCTGGAAGTCAATATGGTGTTGGCCAACCCTTAGCCTTGATGACAGCATTCATTCTCGCAGGCATACTTTCAATCAGGTGCTCGAAGGTTTCTTGGGGAATGGCAGCCTATTCTTCACGGAGTGCGGAACTGAGGAGAGGTATCGACGTAGGTCGGTGAGGCGTGGCACGAAGTCGGTATTCCAAAACATCCCTAAGGTGTTCTATAGGATTCAAGTCAGGACTCTGTGCAGGCCAGTCCATTACAGGGATGTTATTGTCGTGTAACCAATCCGCCACAGCCCGTGCAGTATGAAAAGGTGCTTGATCGTATTGAAAGATGCAATCGCCATCCCCGAATTGCTCCTCAACAGTGGGAAGCAAGAAGGTGCTTAAAATATCAATGTAGGTGTGCGCTGTGATCGTGTCACGCAAAATAACAAGGGGTGCAAGCCCCCTCCAGCAAAAACACGACCACAGCATAACACCACCCCCACGAATTTCACTGTTGGCACTACACACACTGGTAGATGACGTTCAACAGGCATTCGCCATACCCACACCCTGCCATCGGATCGCCACATTGTGTACCGTGATTCGCACTCCACACAACGTTTTTCCACTGTTCAATCGTGTAATTTTGACGCTCCTTACACCAAGCGAGGCATCGTTTGGCATTTTCCTGCGTGATGTGTGGCTTATGAGCAGCCGCTCGACCATGGAATCGAAGGTTTCTCACCTCACACCTAACTGCCATAGTACTTGGAGTGGATCCTGATGCAGTTTGGAATTCCTGTGATGGTTGGATAGGTGTCTGCCTATTACTCTTCACGACCCTCTTCAAATGTCGGCGGTCTCTGTCAGTCAACAGACGAGGTCGGCCTTTACGCCTTTGTGCTCTACATGTCCCTTCACGTTTTCCACTTCACTATCACATCAGAAACAGTGGGCCTAGGGATGTTTAGGAGCGTGGAAATCTCGCGTACAGACTTCTGACACAAGTGACACCCAATCACCTGACCACGTTCGAAGTCGGTGAGTTCCACGGAGCGTCCCATTCTGCTGTTTCACGATGTCTAATGACTACTGAGGTCGCGGAGAATGAGTACTAGGCAGTAGGTGGCAGCACAATGCACCTAAGATGAAAAACGTACATTTGTGGGGTGTCCGGATATTTTTGATCACATAGTGTACTAACCAAGCTATACAATATAAAAATCTCTATAGAGCAAACAAAAGTAATAAATAAGGCTAGAATCGACGCAATAATGAAATTGTAGAAAACAATTGCTATTCCTGCTATTACCGAAGGTGAAGAAACTTGGGCAACAATCAGCAGAAAATGGATCAACATCAGGACACACCAGATATGATAGAAAACAAAATAATGAAATAAGACAACTCAGTGTTGGACTAAACAAAACACAGGACATACTGAAAACGACGCATAGATATAATGACTAATGACAAAATACCAACAGAAAGTTTACACTACAGACCTCAGAAAAGGCAAACAAGGAAGACCAAGAAGGAGATGGACAGAACAAGAATTTGGAGTCGAAACGGGTTGACAACCTTAACTCTGACGGAGGAATAATAATAATAAGTTTATGTAGGGCTCAAATCTGTAATCTTTGGAACTACGATATCCTGTAGTATGCATTAAGCCACTTGCTCAAGTAGAGAGCTACATCTAGACGAAGCTACATAAGGCATTAAGGTAGTTGATGCTTCAGTTACGCGCGTGATTGTTTATACAGGATGGACCATTTAAGTTGAGACTGCATAATATCTCCAAAACTAAGTGTTGCAGAAAGAAATGTCCTGAATAAAAGTTGCTTGATATTATGGGGGAAAGTAAATGCCATTAGTCGTGTTTTGTTTGGAGGACGTCATGATGGTCATTTTAGGATCAGTTTAATTTTTTTAAATGCGAACCTAGAATTAGGGTCAAGTTCTTTCCCCCATAATATCCAGCAACTTTTGTTAAAGACATTTCTTTCTACAACGCTTAGTTTTGGAGATATTGTACAGTCTCATCTTAAAATGGTTCACCCTGTAGATTTGATAGATCTTTGTAACGCTAGATATTGAAAACGCTGATGGCGAGTTATTGAAACTCGTTATTTCTTTTTCGCAAAGAAATACATTCTAAATCAAAGGCTCACCCTACTTCACTTTAACATTCACGTTGTTATTCATGCACCTTACATATTTTACCTAAGAATGGTTATATAAGACCCCTCTATAACCTTTGAAATTATATCAATGTTGTTCATCAATGACCTATATAAACCAAGTATGCTAATAAACGCAACATAAAAGCTTACATTTAGCACTATAGAAAGTTAAAAGGATGAACTTTGTTGTCAACATACTGGAAAGAAAAAACAAATGAAAATAAGTAACAAATGTTAGAAATAGTATAAGGATAGTCCCAGAAATAAGACTCTACATGCCTGGTGGTTGTCTACTCCATGTTCGTCTACGTCTTTTCAAACATGTCTTGCAGGTTCACTCCAACTCCTTAAACACTTCTTTGTCTGCAGCTTCGAAGTGGAAGACAAACAGTTCCTGGTTTGAAAACTGATATAAGCCTACAAAATTTAAGGATTTTTTCGAAAGTGTGAAATGAGTATACAGCACACTATAAAAATATTCCCGATGGTGTATTCTTTGTCAAGATAATACTGCTAAAAAAGGGAATCAGTCTCCCGAAAACCCAAATTTTCTACGGTTGTTGAATATTTTGGAAGAAGACAGATGCCTGATTTGTGAAGAGAGAATCTGTGAATGTATACACCCAAATCATAGCCACATCCCATTGAGGCAGATTATTTTCAAGGCAGAAAGCTCCCCACAATAATGCAAGTATGCAATTTGGCGAACCGTGGAGGATATTTGTACCGATTATAGCTAGGAAACATTCCCACACCATGCTTTAGACATTAGTCCGCTTGATTGAGATTTTGAAAGGAAGAGCAACTTTAACTAAGAAGTGATCCTATATTGGAACTGACAGATATGTTGGTGTAGATTTACAAGCTGACTGAATCTTAAAAATTATTTTATAATTACTGCATATTTTACTGTTTATACACTGAAGTTACAGCAAACGTTTGTCCAGTTGGAAAAATACCAGGCAGGTCGCATGACAGCAAACACTGTCGCCACAACGAAACAATTGCACACATCCTTGGCTCCTGTTCACATGGAAACATGCTCAGAAATATTAGGCACCATTAGGTGTGCTCATTGATTGCCGAAACCTTCAAACTTCAGAAACGGGTTGATTAGGAATTCCGGAGAACGGATCATCTAGAAGAGTCGACATCATAGCAATTCAACCAGGCACATGTACGGGAACCATAATAGCTCCTACTGCAGATGGGAAACAGGTGAAAACCAGCCGACTGAAGTTCACAGAGAAATACTGTTCACAATACTGTACTTCCAAATATAAGAGGTCCGGGTTCGATTCCCGGCTGGAATTGGTTTGGAATTTTTTTTTAACCAGTATTATTCCCCATCTTCCCTAAAGTCTGAAAGTATGAGTGAGGGTGTAAATGGGTATGTGAAATTAATGTTTAAACAGAAAACCCTAATATTAACAACATAGTAAAACGAGTGAACATTATTGCCGATAAGCAACTGTTCCAAAGGCAAAGCCGCCGATATGACCTTAGATGTTAAAGACAGCATATAAATGGGAAAAATATACTGTACTTTTGCAATAAATATTGGCGTTGTAGGCTTAATAACAGAACCTATCTCATATTATTTTGTTACATTTTGCAGAATATATAAATTAAAAAATTCACGCATTAAAACAGCGACCTCTGTATTATTAAAGATCACTAGTTGCATTGAACAATCGTTTGTATGGTAAATAAACTAATGTCTTCATATTCACAAATTTGTTTATTTAGATTAGGATCATTTTCACATATATTTGCAGATTATAATTATTTTCAGATATCGTTTTATGTAGTTGCTTGTTTCCTAACATTATTTGTATTGCTTACAATTTCAATTAGGTATTTATATCTCTTTGTGTTTGGTATGCTTTGTGAATTTGTTAATACATTCTGTATATATTGTATGAGATTACTAAGACTGTAAATGAAACAAAACCAAAGCTAAAGTTAAAAGAATAGCCAAATTCCCAATCAGTATAGTTTCTATATACGCAAATATTACAGTGAAGGGATTCTTTTTCTGCTGCTGAGTATGGAAAGATAATATCTCAGATGCTGCGAAGGAAGCAAGTACTTGAATGCCAATACTCAACATCGCTGTTTGTAAAACCCTGTGATCACAAGGAACAAAAACGAAACAGAGAAGCCGACGGAAAGTGTTCCTTAATTGCTGCCTCTGAGACGAGCGCCAACTATCGGATTTCCTGTACAAACTCGACGTGGCCTGAGGGCGCCGCCAGTCTCGCAAATTGTCCGTCGCACTTATAATAAACTGTACTTTTATGTACTCCAGAGTTAAACTCGGTAGGGTGCTATTTTCCCCCCTCTGTAACTATGAACGGGGGGAAAAACGCTATAATACAAACCGGTTAGTTTGTTTAGCGAGTTTAATCGTGTTGTGTATTTGCCTGCAAGGATTTGGTGGCGTAATAAAAGTATACGTCGCTGTACGCAAATATGCATTCGGGATGAAGATAAGGGTTCTCGTCTATGAAAACACATTCAGTTCTTGCGTGATATGAGTGATGTAAACATATGTGGGGAGGAATAAGTCCCTTGAAGCCAAGAAAACAAATTAGAGGAAGGGAGGAAGGGGGAGAGAACAGCATAACTCAAAATGAACACTCAGATGAATACTAAATGCAGATTTAATTGCATGTTTAAGTCTGATGTCTTTCAAGAATACAAGGCGAAGACTTACACGAAATTCCTCCCTCCTCAAATATTCCTTCATGTTCTATAAAATACCTCTTAAAATTTCTGACTACAGAATCGTATGTCTGAAATAATGGCATCAATAGACAAATGAATATATTGAATTTCCTGTAAATAGCCCGTGAAGTACACATCATTTTCATTGAGTTTATATAGACAGGAAACCACAAGATATAGACAAAAAATTTACTATAGCAAAGCTATACCTGATAAAAATATACAATTTGTGTCGAATAATTATATTAGTAACTTTGGGGTACCACTAGTTCCCGAGGTCACGGGTTCAAACCCAGTGGAGGGCGATGGATTTCTTTTTCGGGCGTAAAAATACTTAACATGGCTTCATTCGGAAGGGAAGTGAAGCCGATGGTTCCGTGTCGTAGATTTATGGCACGTAAAAGAAGCTCAAGCCTATAAAGAGGACTTTGCGCAAAATTGCCGCCCAATATATCATGGGACGCTAAGAATCACAGCAGTTAAAAAGCGTCCATAAATAAAACTCAATTTAATTTAATTTCGCAGCATTGGCTGTCAAAATGCAGTTATGGTAGATTAAAGTTTGGGGAATTATAACATGTTTCAAGACATATTATTTTTAATTTTGTAGGTCATTACAGTATAGAGCGACTTGTTATATAAGCAGCTAACATTATTTTCATGTTACAAGCAGCTAAGCTCCTTGAAACAATTTCTAGGTAAACTAGGTATTGTGGTTAACGGAACACTATAGAAGAATCACTTCTTATAGCAACATTATAATATACGAGGTATCAATATGAATTTTTAATGGGAACAGATAGACGGGTATGTGCTACTGATTTTACTTTATTTCTTTCTCTACTACGTGTAGTAAGTAGGGGAAGTATTGCAATCCATCCAAAAATTCGATACCGAGATTTCATCGGAAATACATGTTTTGAGACACCCTGAATCTAAAAGAAACGTTTTTATAAAAAGGTCCTTCTGGGTGTCTGTGAACAATATAACTCAAAAACGAAAAGTTAGCTAAATATCAAGCTTGGTAATTAGGTTCAGTATCTTTTAAGGATGCGACACGGGGATTTTCAAAGAATCCCCCAGCCCAGACTACACTTTACATGGGACATTTTTTGAAAATTTTGATTTTCTCAAAAATAGCTAACGATTTTGATTAAAACATCGTATGTTTAAGATAATTTTCATGACAAATGATATGCATATCTTGAATTTTCTGGGAATGTCCCGAAAAATCTTCATTGTGAATTACTTTTGCACAACTGGTAAACCGTAAGAGATAGATAAAGTTTATGTACACACAAAAAATATTTAGATCTCATTAAAACATACAATTTATGTAGTATACATTTTTTTTCTTGAGTGCACCATTTCCGAGATATTCCTTGTTGTTTGTTTGAACTTTCCAGTACTTATACTTTTTTTGTGTCCTGAACATGCAAAGAAAATGAAATGCTCCACATAGTAACCAGCTCTTAAAAGATTTGACTATCGCTGAAATCCTACCATAAACCTCTTGCACATACAAAAAATTGGCAATAAGATAATTTCTGGAAATGTTTATCTCGATTAACATGAAGTAGATGGAGAATAAGCGTTTGTAAGAATAGTTTGTACAAGAGTAGAAAATGTCATTGAGTGCAACAGTTCAGATTTTTTCATGAATTTTTAAGAACATGTATTGATAGTCTTAAGATCGCACAAGATGCTAAGTAGTTAGGGGGATAAACTTTCAGGAATACTTGCTAGGACAAGGGGGGGGAGAGAATATGAGCGCTTGTACGGAAACGTACCATAAACTTTCAGAACTAACACTTTTATCACAACAGTTACTCCAAGTAAACGCATTAACTTGCGATGCAAGTATTGCAGTGTCGAAATATTCATTACCGAAGCTTCCCAAATGTTTCGATCACTTCGAAGAATAGGATAAGCATAATGCAGACATTGCTCCTAACATACATAGGGAAACCTCACCCAGCGTCCGTTCTACTCTTTATATGTTCTGTCAACCAAGCGTTCAGAGAAGTAAAGTCAGGCAGATGTGCAAGACATTCTAGTGTCCGCCAGAAGTAATCTATCCCCTACAATTTAGGTTGCAAGAGGGCCTAGTCGCGGTGTACACGTTTTGAAGTAGGCTGGAAATGAACTACCAAGTCTAGTAACACATAATACCTACAAGACCGTTTTTGCATTCCTTACTACATTATGAATCAGCCCTCAAGTTCGTCCTCACAATTTATTACCACAATGTATATCCCTTCCATCCGTATGCTCTATTTCATTAACATTCCATTAATTTTTCAAAACTTCTAATTAAGAGTTCTAGCACCTTTGCCATCTACATACACATACTGAAAGAAATTTCATTTTTTTCTCTCTCAGGCATAATGATCCTGAAGCATACATATCACCTCCAAGGACACGTGATAGTGTATACATGCGACTGGACTCGATCCCGGCTGCGCTGAGAGACCTGAGCAACCAGCAACCACCCGCCACAGCTTCCCCGTCTGTAACGTCGCCAGTTAGAGCCGGTGAACAAGATGGTGTCAAACGCAGCAGGAGTCGTCCTCGAAAGATTCCTCGTACACCACGGTAAATACAGCACACTATAAGCTTCCTAGCGGATACTAAACATAACGCGACTGTCTTTTGTGCACTTGTTCCTTGTGCATTTGGAAATGCATTTACATTTTGCTCACAAAGGTTACTCTAAAGGTAATGGACAATAGCCGCAGGTTGAGGTACTCAAATCCTTTTCAGGGACGCTGTAAACATTTCAAAGGTAAAGGTTTCAATTTTTGTTTCGCAAAATTTTTGAAATGTCACAAAATGGAAGGTAAATTTATATATAAATTTCTTTAGCCTATGTTTTTTATAATGCTTTGGGATTCTATAAGTATTTTATAGCACCAAATACAGTGACCATAAAAATACTGTCATACTTTGAACTGGTATTGCGTCGTTTGGGATAGTCCTATTTTGATAAAGTTGGTGGCATTTGAAAGAAAAACTCAAATATGTTTACAAAACTCATAGACATAGAATGTGGCCCCCACGAGTGACGCTGCAGACATCAAAGCGATATTCCCATTCACGCCACACACGCTCCAACATATCTGATGAAATGGACTGTATGGCAGCAATGATACGAAGTTGCACTTCTTGCAGGTTTTGAGCCAATGGTGGCACATAGACACAATCCTTTATGTAACCCTATAAAAAGAAGTCACAGACCGTCAAGTCAGGCAAGCTCGGCGGCTACTTGTAGAAAACATTACCATCATTTCCGGCACGTCCATTCCATCTTCCTGGAAGCCGCTCATTCAGATGTTCCTGAACATGTAAATGCCAGTGAGGAGGTGCTCCATCTTGTTGGAAAATAAATTCGTTGCCTTCTTCTTCCAATTATGGAAATAACCATTCAGTGAACATGTCAAGATAGGTTGGACCCTTGACAGTAGCCTCTCGAAAGAAAATGTGCTATATACTTGACGTTTCGATACGGCACAAAAGACACTCACTTTAGGGTAGTTAGTCTCTTTCAACTTCCAAAATGGCATTTGGATTCTGATTCCCCCAAATCCTAACATAATGCCTGTTCAGTTTTCTACTAACGTGGAATGTTGCCTCGTCACTGAAAATTTATTTTTTCTGATAGATTTTCCTTGTCCTCCATTAGTACCAAGAAATGTTCAGAGAAATCTAATCGTTTTGCAGGGTCATTAGGTTTCAACTTATGAAGTAATTGCAGTTTGTAGGGGTGAAACTTCAGTTGCGTACCCAGGATCTTAGATATGGTGGATTTAGGGATGTTTAACTGCTGACTAGCTCTACGGACAGACTTTGGGCTACGTGCAAATGCCTTCCGCATTGACAGATGCTCTCCCTGAATGGCCTTTTCTTTGATGGCACATGCAGCCACGGTCCACAAAATTACGGTACGACTTCAAAATTGACGTGTGTATACCAGCTTGATGTTGAAACCTTCACCTAAAAGCACGCTGACCCTACACCGGACTGCGTACTATGATAAACCAAAACACACCAACTACGTTCTTGTGTGTTCGCCATAACTCCTTAAAACTTCCTTAATAACAACACAATTTTAAAAGCAAACACTCACATGTAACCTGCCCGCTAAATATATAATCAACTCATATCGACTATTATAAACGTGAGTGAATTTAATTTCTGTGTTTGATTCCCGCGATCCCCTCCATTGTAGACATGCACAGAAATATTTAAGTTTTTCTTTAGAATGTCACCAATTTCATTTAAATATGATTATCTAAGGCGATGTGGCGACAGTTGTAGTATGACGTATTTTTATGGGCACACTGTGTTTTTCCACGATATCGCACCATATTGGAAATTGGACTGAAGTAGTCTTGAGATTTTTCTTTTCTTGACTGAATTTATTTGAATTATATGCAAAGCTCCTGTTGTCATTGATGAGGCTGATATTCTTCTTTACTTGGTTGCGGCAGTAACGTATTGATAAGCTTTCTGGCGTCTGTATTCTGTAATTGATTTGAGAGCGTATAATTTTTGGTTTCTCTACTACGTATAGTAAGTAGGGGAAGTATTGCATTCCACCCAAACATTCGATACCAGATTTCACCGGAAATGCATGTTTTGAGACACCCTGAATCCAAAAAAGCATTTTTGGAAACATGTCTGTGTGTCTGTGAACAGCATAACTCAGAAACGAACAGTCGGATAAACACCAAACTTGGTATTTAGGTTCAGTATCTTCCAGAGATGCGACACGAAGGTTTTCAAGAAAATCCCCCCACCCCAGATTACCCATTACATGGAATATTTTTCGAAAATTTTAATTTTCTCAAAAATGGCTCTAACGACTTTGATTAAAATATCATATCTTTAAGATATTTTCATTACAAATGAAATGTATACCTCGAATATTCTGGTAATGTCTCCAAAAGTATTCTTCATTGTGAACGACTTTTGCATAACTGGTAAACCATAAGAGATAGACAAAATTTTACTACACAACAAATGTAGATCGCGTTAAAATACACAATTTATGTCTTATACATTTTTTTGTTGAGTGAACCATTTTCGAGATATTGCTTGTTATTCCCTTAAATTTTCCAATACTTATACTTTTTCTCAAATGGGAATTCGTTATTAATTTTTTTGGTCCTGGTAATACAAAGAGAATGGAATACTCCACATAGCAACTAGCTCTTAAAATATTTGACTATCGCTTAAAGCGTAGCAATTCCCCTTGCACCTACAAGAAAATTAGCAATAAGATTAACATCTCGATATATCGATTAACATGAAGCATATGGAGAATAAGCGTTTGTAAAAATAGTTTATAGTTTGTACAAGAGTCGAGAAAGTCATGTGAGTGTAACACATCAGATATTTTCATCTACCGCGGCTCTTGTTTTTACCTTAATACACTTTAGATATACGCAATAGAGGACTAGTGTTTGTTTCAGCGTATTCCATGCATAGTTGTAATCTTAAATTCTATACTACTAGTGGCTAATGGCAGCTTTAGCTGCCAATTAAAGACTAATTGTTGAAAGCGGGAATGTGCTCATCAACAGTGTTCATATACTTAATTGCACATAGCTTAAAACAATATTGTTAGTAAATTTTCACTCTGCAATAGTTTTTATTTTGAATAGTGTTGCGGTCTAAGGGATTTGCATTTGCTTCACAAATATGGTGTATCATAGGTATTCTAGATCTTGCTGTTAAAGAATCCTTTAGCACTATACCAATGGACGTCCGTTTAAATGACGACTCATTATTAAAAACATACACAAAATAAACACGTAGTCCAGTATAATACATTAAACAGAACAAGATAATACTATATTTACGCGATCCTAATGCACACCCCAAATTTGAAACACTAAATAACAAAAGAATTGTTGGTGAATGTAATGCGCATTAATCGTAGGATAAGTTCAAATTTATTTTGTACAGCAGTGGATTTGTGGATAACATGCCTAATATTCATAAGTAACCCATTGTTATGTGACACAGTGTTAAAGAAAACTACCACTACTTATTAAAAAGAACATGAAATACCTATGGTACATAAACATTGTTAAGAATATTGGACAGAATGTGAACTGTTTGTGGATTTAGAGAAGAATTATTTGTTTCATGCTCATATCTAATACTGTTATAATATAATCTATCCATACATATAATTAACCATATATATATATATGTTTATGAATCTGTCCCTGAATCTTGAAAGAGTAAGGGCTACTCCAGAAATGCGCCGACAGTTGATGCAGTAATTTGTATCACAAATTACTTAAATGTAAATAATGATTGTAATATGAATATGCATTTTTATGTGACATTGATTTGAGATATTTGTTTATTGATTGTAATTATTGTTGAGAAGTAAAGTTTTAATGCCTTACTGAAGCTGTCAATAATAGCGCGCAATAATGCAGCGAGGGGGGGTGAGCTGTTTATCATTATAGGAAACGAGGAAGTTACGTAATGTTGGCGCGTTTTTCCGTTGAGAACCTTCTGGAATATTTCCCTAGAGTATATGTATTCATAATTTTCATTGGATATTAAAATAGACGCTAATGTTGGCGCGTTTTATTAGCCAATAGTAACTCAGTTATAATCTTTAGGCATATTGGGGAGTGGGTGTATAAAAAGCCAAGTCAGAGGTAGATCGCGGTCAGTTCATCAAAAATCTGTGTACACTACACGTCGTCTTCAGTCAGTCAGTTCGTCGAAAGTATTTGTACGGCAAACGTCGGGTATCGATTCACAATTTACGCGCAGCAGAATTATGAATAATCTAAAGTGTTGTAAGGTTAATTATACAAAAAGTTGAAGTACGTAAATTAAGAGTGATCAGTAAGAAGTTATTATAACAGTTTCAGTTTGGCGAGTGTAAAGATCAATGTATAAATGTTATAGTTAACGTGTTCGACAATAAATGTGTAAAACAAATTTCTTCATCAGTGTTATATTTGGATAAAAGATTCCTTTCCGTTTACACACTCTGATCAAGAGACATGTTCGACTGAGAAATAATAGCTAGCCGGAGGACAGTAAACAAAACTTAAAATTCTTTCAAACAAAACTAATACTGCCGCAAATTGCTAACACCAGATGGAGCTACGAACCTAACAAAGAATGACGTCACAAGATGGCTTCACATGAAGTAAACACATAAATACACAAACATTTGTAAGTAATACACTCGCAAATTGGCACCCAGAACGTGGGGCAGAGTGACCAGGAAAGGAACACGATGACCAGGAAAGGATCAGAATAACCAGGAAGGGGCAGAATTAACCAGGAAGAAGTGAGATGACCAGGAAGGGGCGAATGGAGCAGTGAACTGAACTACAAGACGCAGATTCCAGAAACAACTATAGGAACGACAGACTAGCGGATGATTGGACATCGTAATTCCGAGATTAAAAGGCAACAGGGGAAGTCAAATACGGAACACCAAAACGCCGTAGATTCATCGTAATACAACGCAGAAGCGACATATAATCTAGGAGAGAGGGGCAGAAAGCTGGACATCAAAGCAACATCAGCAGATACCATCAGAAAGGTTAGAAACGTGTGATTTTTATTCTAAAAAAAAGAGGTAAAATTTTTTTTAATGTACCTTAGGAGCGGTAGGATAAAGAAAACAATGTCCACTAATAATACAGAAGAAATAATTATGGAGGGGGATAGTGTAACAGTTAGCTGTAATTCAATACAGGTTACAGAAAATAGCTCAAACGATGTAGTATTGGAGGGAGGAAATGTTAGTGCAGGAAGTGAGAATAAAACAGCAGGAAATATTAATTCTGATACTAGTATGATTATGGAAATGTTGAGAAATTTTGGTAAAAAATTAGATCAGAGTATAAAAAAGAATAATGAGAAATTGAGAGAAGATATGCAAAAGAATAATGAGAAATTAGAAAAATTAACTCATAGTAATGAGAAATTAAGGGAAGATATGCAAAAGAATAATAGGGAATTAAGAGAAGATATTGATAGGAGTTTAGAACAAAAACTAGATCAGAATAAGAGAGAATTAAGGGAAGATATTGGTAAGAGCTTAGAACAAAACAGGGAAGAAATTGAAAAGAAATTCATGGAGCTAGATAGTAGTATGATGAGAATGAGAAATGAAAATCAGGAAATGATAGCAAATGAAATAGGTGAAGTTTCAAAGAAAATGTTAGACATGAGCAGGGAAATATCTAACCAAAAAAGTGAGGTTAATAATAAAATAGAACATGTTGATGTAAAATGTACAGAATTAGGTGGCCGACTGAGTAGCATTTCAAGTGAGTTAAGAGAGATGATGGAGGCTACAAATGCAGATTTAATTCAGGTGCAACTTAATTTCAGAGGGGAAATATCTGAAATTCAGAAGGAATCAGAAACACAGAGAAATAAATTGTCTGAAGAAGTTAAAGATTTGAATCAAAAGCTAACTTCTGAAATTAACAAACACCAAGCTGTTCAAAATGAGAATAATAAAAAATTAGAACAGACAATAGAAAATCTGCAAGCTACTGTAAATAGGTTAGAATTGAATTCAAGGGCAAATATATGTGATGTGAATGTATCAGATGTACAAAATAATGATAGAGGTAGTTCCTCAGGTATGACAAATAATGTGAGTGATGCGGCAGCTTCATCTATAGCTAATGCTGAAACTCAGAGTGCACAAGTAACACTAGAGAATTTAAATATGGGAGTAGGGAATTTGCAAAATTACAATCATATCTTAAGTGATTTTCCACTTCCAAAATTTAACGAAAACTCCAGTCCAGTACAGTTTATTGCAGAATTATCAGAGTATTTTCAAATTAAAAAGATACCTGAAGCATTTAAAATGATAGTTGTCAAAAGATGTTTGGACCAGAAAACTTTAGATTGGTTACAAATGGTATCAGGGGGTGAAATTTCATATGAATCCTTTAAGAGGTTATTCATGAACAGATTTTGGAATGTTAGGGTACAGCACAGAATTCGAGCAATGCTTAGTCATGGTCAATTTAATCCACGAGAGGGAATATCAATGACTGATTACTTACTGAAACATGCAAGTCAGGTTACGAACTTGTCACCTCCAATCAATGAGGAAGATTTTGTGAGTTTGCTCGCAAGGTATTATCCTTTAAGGATACAAAATTACTTATTAATTGCAAAACCACGTAGCATCTATGAGATGACAGAATTAATGACAGCTTTGGAACAACAGGAAGAAGATATATCTCGAGAGTGGGAGCATAGATTTTTAGATGTGTGAGATAGACGAAATTACCAAGGTAGTTATCAGCAAAGTAGAGGACAAGACAGGCGTCATGAAAATAATACCAGACAACGGTATCAATCATACGTTCCACAATTTGAAAGATCGAGGATAGATGGGAGACCAGTTCGACAGGAACAAATAAATTATGTCAGGACAGAAAGATTGCCTGAAAGAGGGCAAAATTATGGAAGGCGGTACATTAGACAAAGGGGAAATTTCACTCACTGGAGGGAAAACAATAACCGGGAAAGATCTGAGGAACGGCAAACAAATTATGTGCCAAGGGGACATAATTTCAGAAATCGAGGATTTCGAACTCGAGGAAGGGGAACTCAAAACAATGGTAGCGACAATGAGATAGATTTAGCGCCTGTTAGGAATGGCAGTCCCGTACGTGAACATGGAAATAACCAGGAAAACTGTTAATAGACTCCTGTGCAGTAGGTTCTCAGGACGTCTTTAATAATTCAGTATCCATTACCAATACAAATAATATGCCTACACACACACCCTGTAATAAGATTACAGCAACAAAAGATAAGGGAGAAAATTTTGAGTCACCTCATGTTAGGATGGAAATTGCAAAGAAAGAGATCATTGCAACTATAGATTCTGGTTCGTCAGCTTCAATTTGTTCACAGAAATTTTACTTAAATTTGATTAATGAAGGTAACAAAATTATGGCTCTTCCCACTAGTAATTTAGTTTGTCGTGTTGCAATCGGAAGAACGACACAGGTCATAAATACACAAGCTCTACTTAGCATACTTATCGGCGGAGAGAATTTTGAGGTTATGTTTCTAATTGTAAACCATCTGATTTGTGACATAATTATAGGATGTGACTTCCTACATGAATATGAAGCAAGCATAGATTTTAAACATGAAGAGTTAAGAATGACAAAAGACGATAGAGAAATAAGGGTACCATTTATAAAAGAGAAAGTTTCTGTAATCGAGATGACAAAGGATGAGAAAAATCTTTGTGATCAAGAGTTTTTTGTGCAAATAACAGAAACTGATAGAAATAGTCAGATAAAGCAGGTAGTCACAGAATATGAAGGGAATACCACGCCATATTTTCAACAGCTAATAGAAATGCCAGAGAAAGTAGAGAAATTTAAAATCCAAACAAAAGACGACCATGTGAGCGAGACAGACAACAGCTGGGAAGAGAAGAGAAATGAGGAAATAATACACAAGTGTGAAGAAGCTTATAATATTACGATAATGCAAAAACAAATCCTTCATGATGTTTTGATGAACAATAGTTCAGTATTTAGTAATATCCCAGGCAGATGTAATGTATATCAGCATACATTTCAAGTAGAAGACGTACCACCATATAGGCACAAGTATGACAATTTACGTATAAGTCTTCGGGACAAAGCTAGACAACTAATAAATAGCATGTTAGAAAATGGGATTATTGAGCAAAGCAATTCTCAGTACATAAATTCAATCTGCTGGAGTATTAAACGAGATGGTAGTTTGAGATTAACTTTAGACGGTAGATATGTCAACAAGTATATGAAGCCAGATCATTTTCAAAGTGAGGGAATTGAACAACTAATTACGAAACTTTCAAGAGGGAGATTTCTGACATCCATTGACCTCACTGCTTCATATTGGCAAGTGGAATTAGATTCACAAGTGCGTGATTACACTTCATTTCAATACTCGGGGATCCAGTATCGTTTTTGTGTAAATCCTTTTGGTTTAAAGAACTCAGGAAGTGGATTTTTGAGAGCCATTCACAGTATCTTTGGAAATTCTGCAGATGACTTCTTAATAAAGTATATTGACGACTTCCTAATCATTAGTCAAACATTTGAAGAACACATGAATAATGTCCATTATGTGTTAAACAAACTGCAACAACATGGTATGACTGTAAACATACAAAAATCAAAATTTTGTGTCAAGGAAATAAATTTTCTGGGTTATGTAGTGGATGAACGAGGTATAAGACCTGATCAGAAGAGAATAGAAGCAATAATGAAAATTCCACCACCAAGGAACGTAAAACAAATTAGACGTCTCTTAGGGGTATTGAACTTTCAGAGTAAGTTCGTACCAAGATATTCGGCTGAAATAGAACCACTGCGGCAGCTACTCCGAAAGAATAATAAGTGGAGATGGACAGAGGATCATCAAAAATGTTTTGAGAGAGTAAAAGAACTCTTTGCTAAGTCCATATTGCTCGAGAGGCCCAGAGAAGATTTGGAATATGAGATTTATGTCGACGCATCAATGCAAGGATACGCCGGAATTTTAGGACAGCGAGACATCAACAATGACTTTCACGTCATTAGTACAGCTTCTAGAGGACTTACAAATATTGAGCGGAATTCTTCAGTGACTCAGCTAGAAATTGGAGCACTATATTTCTCATTAATTCGTTTTAAAACCTATATTTATCAGCAAAAGGTGAAAGTATATTCAGACCACATCAGCTTAACTTTCATACAACGGTGTAGATTATGTAGTGGAAAACTTGCTAGATATATTCATGCAATATCTGCATTCGATATTGAGATTATACACATTCCTGGCAAAAATAATACCTTCAGTGATTTGCTATCAAGATTGAACTCCAACCCACAAATTCCCGAAAATATTGAAAGGCCTAGAAATGAAGTCAAAATATTGACAATTGAAATTCCTTTAAGCAAAGAAATGATTAGAAAATTGAAAAATATAGGGGAAATTAAAAATGAGGGCGCAAAATTATTAGAACTTAAAGAAAAGGCACCACTAATTGAAGAGGCAAAGAAAGAATTTGTAGCAATTCGGGATGGGACATTATACAAGAAGCATGGAAAAGAAATGCCTAGTTGGAAGGTAATGGTTCCGAAAAGCATGGAAAAGGAACTAATTAAGAATTTTCACGAAGGGTTAGCACACTCAGAGACGGACCGGACAACTTCTATGATTTTAGAGAATTTATACATATCCAAATTGCGTCAGAGAGTTCGAAAATTTATATCGTGCTGCAACCTGTGTCAGAAGGCAAAGCAAATAAATGCAGCATATGCATTTGAGACTAATTCGGTTATAAGGGATAAGCCGAGATGTGTAATTAGTATTGATATTCATGGTCCGATGCCTCCAAGTAAATTTGGAAACAAATATATATTTGTCTGTTATGATATATTCAGCAAATATGTAAGAATTTACCCGTTGAGAAAACCTACAGGTTTAGCATGTTTGAATAGACTACTCAAGTCATATGTGATAGAAGAAGGACCTATCCAATCTGTATTGAGCGATAATGCTACGTACTTCACAGGAAAAAAATTTATGGACGGACTGAAAGAAAATGGCATTAAACAATATTTTTCGTCAAGATACAGACCGAACTCTAACCCAGTGGAGAGGGAAATTAAGGAAATTTCAAATTATTTAAGGGTGCTGTGTCATCGAAAACAAACGCAATGGAATGGATACGTGAATTTCGTTCAGAATCTATTAAATGAGACAGTAAACAATGTTACTGGATACAAACCATGTGAACTTAAGTTAGGAAAGAAGATCAATACAATGTGTAAGAAAATTCCAGAAGCCATTCCAGATGCGCACTCGATACCACAAACAGAAGAAGAGATGTTCCGAAAAGCATTCGAGAGGATGAAGAAAAAGGCCATAAAAAGAAAAATTAAACATGAAGAAAAGAAGAGAAAGGAATGGAGGATCAAAATTGGAGATTTAGTTTTGGTTAAAACCAAGAAATTGTCGGATAAAGCAAATAAACTTTATTGGCGAATGTTTCTCAAATACCATGGACCATATGAAGTTGTTGAAGTATATGGAACAAATACATATGAGTTATGTAATCCAACAACTCGAAAAAGCATTGGAAAGTTCCATATTGAGATGCTGAAACCATACAACCATGACGATAAAGGTGAAACAGAAGACAAAGATGATAAATAGTAAATGCTGGATAGTTAAAGATGACTTGCAGAGAAATGTATTGGAACGTAAGAGGGTTAATTATTTATATATGTCATGTGAAAAGAGAAATAAATTGTGGACGAAAATTAAATTTAAAAAAAAAAGGAAAATTAACACTTTTTTAGTAACTGTAACAGTATTTGAAATTAAGAATGTAAAGATTGAAACTTAATATGATATTAAAATAAAAGTACGTAAATATAATTCCAAGAGTATTGTGAATATAAAGTACAAAACAACAAAAATGGGGTAAAAATAACTAAAACAAATACTTATGTAGCAAACCGAAAATGTGAAACAGTGCCTAGATTTAAGGTATGTAAATATATTTGTGTAGAGGGTGAATATTTTTGGTAAATATGTTTAATAATTACAAAAAATTCTTGAATTGATAAATTTTTGTTAACAATATAAGAAAGTAAACCATTTTTGTAACAGTAATTAAATATTTCAGGGTACAGTATTTGCTATAAAAATTGTGATGTAAGATTAATGTCTAAAAACATTAAACCAGAGCCAGTAAGTAGTGGCAAGATAAAGACAAAACATATGTCGTGTGTTAAATACGAGTGAAGTGTTAAGTGAAAGTGATAGCGTGTGTTCCAAAATTTAGGAGACTAAAAACCCAATTATAAAATTTTCAAACAAGTTGTAAATATTTATAATTATGTTTCTAGTGGGGCATATGATGCAGTAATTTGTATCACAAATTACTTAAATGTAAATAATGATTGTAATATGAATATGCATTTTTATGTGACATTGATTTGAGATATTTGTTTATTGATTGTAATTATTGTTGAGAAGTAAGTTTTTAATGCCTTACTGAAACTGTCAATAATAGCGCGCAATAATGCAGCGAGGGGGGGTGAGCTGTTTATCATTATTGGAAACGCGGAAGTTACGTAATGTTGGCGCGTTTTTCCGTTGAGAACCTTCTGGAATATTTCCCTAGAGTATATGTATTCATAATTTTCATTGAATATTAAAATAGACGCTAATGTTGGCGCGTTTTATTAGCCAATAGTAACTCAGTTATAATCTTTAGGCATATTGGGGAGTGGGTGTATAAAAAGCCAAGTCAGAGGTAGATCGCGGTCAGTTCATCAAAAATCTGTGTACACTACACGTCGTCTTCAGTCAGTCAGTTCGTCGAAAGTATTTGTACGGCAAACGTCGGGTATCGATTCACAATTTACGCGCAGTAGAATTATGAATAATCTAAAGTGTTGTAAGGTTAATTATACAAAAAGTTGAAGTACGTAAATTAAGAGTGATCAGTAAGAAGTTATTATAACAGTTTCAGTTTGGCGAGTGTAAAGATCAATGTATAAATGTTATAGTTAACGTGTTCGACAATAAATGTGTAAAACAAATTTCTTCATCAGTGTTATATTTGGATAAAAGATTCCTTTCCGTTTACACACTCTGATCAAGAGACATGTTCGACTGAGAAATAATAGCTAGCCGGAGGACAGTAAACAAAACTTAAAATTCTTTCAAACAAAACTAATACTGCCGCAAATTGCTAACACCAGATGGAGCTACGAACCTAACAAAGAATGACGTCACAAGATGGCTTCACATGAAGTAAACACATAAATACACAAACATTTGTAAGTAATACACTCGCACAGTTAGCAGCAAAGGAAGCAAATGCCATTGCACTATTATACTCTCATATGTTTTATGAAGTTAGCATCTTTT
This sequence comes from Deroplatys truncata, assembly GCA_030765065.1. Taxonomy (NCBI): domain Eukaryota; kingdom Metazoa; phylum Arthropoda; class Insecta; order Mantodea; family Mantidae; genus Deroplatys; species Deroplatys truncata. Next base: position 183,574,679 of record CM060986.1, read on the forward strand.
AACATTAAATCCTTAATATTATTGTTTATCTGTGGCTGCGGAAAATGACGCAAACCATTATGACAACATTAATTTAAATGTCCATTCACAATTGCCTTGCTTCACAAAAGTTCCTTCGGAAGCCTGATAAAGAGGCCTCTGAGCAAAATTCTGATCTTTCACGCCCAATATAGAATGGAACGGTAAGGACCACAACAGTTAAAGAGCGTCCATGAATAAAACTCAAGTTAATTTTAATTTTACAATAGTTTCATATTTTATTTAGTTGACCTACACTCAATTCTGCAATATATTTTACATTTTCAATTCTATTGCAACCTAATGGACTTCTCTTTCACATATTTTGTATCCTCATTCGATTTCTGGCTCTTGCTGCTGCTGAATACCTTAACACGCCGCTTTGGACACCCTAAAAGATGTCTCGTTATTAAACAAACCAATACACAACGAACAGAGTAAAATAACACAGCCCTTTTTATGCACCGTCTTGTTTCTAGCAGATAAGCATTTGGTGACACGGTTACCAACGCTGTGATTAACATATCAGTCAGAATGTAATAGTTTGCAACGCTATAGAGACTAAGCAGCTTCGCTTCTACAATACTCTTAGTCCGGTCTTTCAAGATCAAAAAATAAAGCATACAAACAAACATAACAAAACGATCAGAGGAAAATAATTTATAGTGCATATTTATAGTTCAGAAAGTTAGAAAAAACCATTGGGATATGTAATTCATTTGGTCATGTTTCTCCGTCTCTGTCATGGTCGGGCATGCCTTTCAGTCGCTGCTTAAGCACCAAACGCCATAATTCCGTCTAGCCCGCTTCTATTTTATTTTATTCTCACAGAATCATTTATCACATCACTATTATAACTCCTCAACTGTAGAAAACACAAGAGCATTGCAACGAAAATGATGTGTTTGTAGATTGCTGTGACAGGCCACGCAAAGAGCAAGTTGCAGCGGGTGTAAAAAACAAATGTTTGCATATAACTAGCGATAGCATTTTAGATATATGCGGTATTATCATGGGATATCTTGCAAACGTTAATTCATACTTTTAGGGTATTTCATAGCCTTCACTTCCCCATCTATCTCTTCAAAGAAAAACGTTCCTTGCCGATTGATTTTCATAATACAAATTATTTCAATTGAAGTTAAAAGAACTAGCGCTTTAATTTTTTACACGGAGACAAATCACACATAATCTCGAAACTACACTATTTAACATACCTCTTACAGAGCTGGAATATAGATTTTAGTTTTTGAGTTATCACGATGTAAACAAGATGCTATTAAATTTTTCTACACTATAAACACTATTGCTGTGTTCACAAGAGTGACGTGACACTTGTTTCGTGCGTATCCTCCGACTTCCTCTTTAAGACACCTCATTGGATATCTCAGTAGCTAAAAGCAAAAGACAAGTAGAGTGGGGATGATTTATCCCTTCTGAATACTCCCGCAGTTGTTATACAAGTACTATAGTTTTAAGCTTGGGCACCGTTCTTGCTTTTAGCGGGTAAATATTTAGTGACACTGTTACCAACGCTGTGACCAAAGTATTCTTCTGCTTGATCGCAAAAAATGAAGGTGTCAATGAACTTACAACAGCGAATTATTGTGAAATCGACGCATATTTTGCAAATGTTTTGGCAATTAATGTAGTAAATTTAAAATTTAATGTTTTAGCGACAATGTATAGACCGAGAGTTTTCAATTGTTATGCTATACTTAGTGCGTATTTTTAGGATTAATCCGTTTATTCGTGTCCAGCTCCAAATATATATCAGGTAATGGTGGATCAAAAAGCATGAAGACTATTCTGGCCTGCAGATATCCACTATATAAAATAGATGATAGCAACAAGAGTACCACGAGTTCAAATTAATATGCACTTACAAAATCAGATATGCCCACATCCGAGGCTCTTACATTCAAGAGGTCCAAATTTCGAATCTCAGTTAGGGCGAATTACAGGGATAAAGTTTTTCCGTGTTTTCTCTTATCCTGAGAGTATTATTTTTCGGGCTACTGTAAGTCTACGGAACCCGGTCCATTTGAACATCTTTTCACCCATTTCAGTCATTCATCTTCCGATATGACCTACCCGGGTAAAGAACGTCAAACTATAAAAATAGGATGGTAAGGCTCTCTACACATTGAGCCTGTAGGTGACATAGGATTCAGTTAACCACACAAGATTTTTTAAAATCTTATTCAACTTTCCAGCTTTAACCTACACACCGTGTAAAATAACTGTTACAAGGTGGTTTAACCTTAAAATGAGTAATGAACTTATGAGATATAGACAAATGCATTAAAGCTTCTCTTATATTGTTGCGAGGGGGATAAACGGTTACGACAAGGAGCTTTAAACAATTTTCCATTAGCATTGTTAAACATGTGAGCAAAAATGCATGCTATTTTGTTTTACTGCGGGAAATAACACTAAGTTTTGAAAGGTGATGGACATATTGCAAACAACTAATTAATTTCCTTGCTTCAAATTTGAAATAAAGGGTCTTTCAACAAGAGTGTCCTATCTTTAACATGTGATAGCTGCCGTTGTTATTGAGTTACAGCAGTCATTTTTTCATGTGGTTACAGTTGTTATTAACAAATAGCCATGGACGTTACACCATTCAGCAACGCGTAGAAATTGTGAAAATTTATTATCAAAATAGGTCACTTGTTCGCCAAACCTTCCATGTTGCGTGAAGTTTACGGTGTACATAATCGTCCCTGCGAGAGAACGATTCGGCGTTTGATCGATAAATTTGAAAGAAGTGGTTCTGTCAGCGATCAAAGAACGCATGTACGTAATCGACGTAAGCGCTCCAACGAAAACAGGTGCCGTTCGTGAGAACGGAAACAAATCAATTGCTCGTCGAGCGCAAGAATTGCGGATTTCGCTGACCACAACTTAGCGAATTCTGCATATGGACTTGAAGTTTCACGCTTACAAAATGGTGTTTACTCAAGAACTAAAACCCACCGACCATAGCTTGCGCCGTGCATTCGCTGACTGGGCTATGGAGCAATTGGAAGCTGACGAAGCCCACTTTTGGATGGATTGTTGTGTTAACAAACAAAATTGCCGCTATTGGAGTAATCACAATCCAATGCAGATTCAAGAACGACCACTTCATCCCCAAAAGCTTACTGTGTGGTGTGGATTTTGGTATGGTGGAATCACTGGTCCATACTTTTTCCAAGATGAAGATGGAGAAGCTCTAACTATCAATAGTAAAAGATACCGGACTCTTATAAGGCACTATTTTTGGTCTCAATTGGATGGTATGGATCTCAGAAACATCTGGTTCTAGCAAAATTGTACCACATGTCATACTGTTCTCGAAACAATCTATCTTTTGACGGAGAACTTCAGAGGTTTCATCATTTTCCGTGGTGGTGATGATGATGTTAACTGGCCCCCGAGGTCATGTGATTTAACGCCGTTGGATTACTTCTTGTGGGCTTATGTTAAATCTCGAGTTTATGTCAACAAGCCAGAAAGAGTAAATGAACTTATGAATAACATCACGCGTGTTATTCGTGAAGTTGGACCTAATTTACGTTCTTCTGTCTTTGAAAATTGGGTCAACCATATACGCGCAACCCAACGAAGTCGCGGTGGTCACTTAACTGATGTTCTCTTCCACACGCAATGACATTAATTATGTTCCAAAATAAAAAAATAAATAAACCTCTATTATCTATAGAACGTGTTTTATTTGAGTTCAAAAATAGGACACTCTTGTTGAAAGACCCTATATAACACACTTTCACCAATGTGTAATATTTGAAATGAAGGTTTTTATATATTTGAGAGCTTAACTTTAACATTCTTCTGCATCTGCTTTCAGATTCCCACAGGACAATCCGGCTTTCCGACCTTCGACTTCCCCTCTGCAAATCGAGTATTCACCTTGTGCCGTTCAGACTGCCAGCAGCCTTCTAGCGCTGCGGCGACGGATTCCCTCAACGCTGGACAATCCGTTGTACTTCAGTCAGGATGACGTACCACCTATAAAGGTCCGACGGAAAGACGAAATGCCGCTGTCTCCTCTGTCACGGAACCTCGCTTCTCTGCGGCTAAGCTCAGGATCAACGGGTTCGCCTTCTGTTCAGATGCCAATTCATCACGACGTGACCGATCCGCGATTTCTCTCCACTATGTCGGAGTCTCATGTCCGAGCACCTTCCTCACCAAAAGCAGTGACAGGGTCGTCCTTGCCAGCCACAAAACCAAAGCCTGCTTTATCTAGTCCAGTTGCCAATGAAGATTCTACAATTGTAAGGAAATCTTCAAGTGGCGAAAGACCTCATAGTGAAGAAAGGACTAATGTCAATAGAAAACCTTCATTAAGGCGCACAAGGACGTTAAGTGAGGATGGTCCACCTAAAAAAGTAACCATTAGGTGTGAAGACGTAAACCCCAAGAGTGTTCGAAGGCGTTCCAGACTGTTAGGTTTAGGCGATGGTGTGTTTGCATGCCCACAAAGCTGTGATAGCGTTTTTCAGGTGGAGAGAAGGACAGCCGTGTCATCACCTCCAAGTGTGGACTTCATTTTGGATGACACCATGGACGATGACACTCCGTTTACCCTGAAGCGACAGGGAGGAATACGAAGGCGGCACAAGCGGACTCCGCGAAGTGAATCTTGTCTCACTCTACCTTATGGTGTACCTAGTCCATTCACTGTAGGTCTGCCTATCGTACCACCTCCAGCTACTCTGCCATCACCAGTGACTTTCAGCTGTTCAGACATTCCTCGACGATTAGGCCTCACCCTCCCACGCGGTATACCTAGTCCGTGCAGCCAGGACGATAACCACGAAGAAGACGATGATGAGTACAGCTCGTCTGTGGGAATTGCAGGGGTACAGCCACTTTCAACGTCACCTGCACGACCTCTCATGCCTCCGCCGCTGCCAGAGGTTGAGACTAGCACAGCCGTAGTGACCTGGAAGCCGGCCCAGCAGGAGCAAGAGGGCTCCGCATCGTCTTCTGACGAAACTTGGAACTCTCACAACGCCCATTTTCTGAAGTCGCCTCACCTTACTGCCGGTCATATATTAGCAAGGAGAGACTTGGACGAAGAAGAGAAGAAAGCATCATCATCATCAGGTGTTTTAATGTCCATGCTGCTTTCTGTTTTCATTTGGCTATATGAACAGGTGTTATCTAATTATTTTTTTTCTATTTTCATTTCTCTACTACGTATAGTAAGTAGGGGAAGTATTGTATTCCACCCAAAAATGCGATAACGAGATTTCACCGGAAATATATGCTTTGAGACCCCCTGAATCCAAAAAAAGCATTTTTGGAAACATGCCTGTCTGTGTGTCTGTGAACAGCATAACTCAGAAACGAACAGTCGGATAAACACCAAACTTGGTATTTAGGTTCAGTATCTTCCAGAGATGCGACACAAAGGTTTTCAAGAAAATCCCCCCACCCCAGATTATCCTTTCCATGGAACATTTTTCGAAAACTTTAATTTTCTCAAAAATGGCTCTAACGATTTTGATTAAAATATTCATATGCTTAGGATATTTTCATGACAAATGAAATGTATATCTCGAATTTTCTGGGAATGTCCCCAAAAGTATTCTTCATTGTGAACGCTTTTGAATAACTGGTAAACCATAAGAGATAGACAAACCTTTACTACAGAAAAAAATGTAGATCGCGTTAAAATACACAATTTATGTCATATACATTTTTTGTTGAGTGAACCATTTTCCAGATACTGCTTGTTATTCCCTTAAATTTTCCAATACTTAATTTTTTTTGTCCTGGACATGTAAAGAGGATGGAATACTCCACATAGCAACCAGCTCTTAAAATATTTGACTATCGCTTAAAGCCTACCAATTCCCCTTGCATCTACAAGAAAATTAGCAGTAAGATTAACATCTCGATATCTCAATTAACATGAAGCGTATGGAGAATAAGCGTTTGTAAAAGTAGTTTGTACAAGAGTAGAGAAAGTCATGTGAGTGTGACACATCAGATTTTTATGAATAGTTTTTTTCTATCCGAGATTATGTATTTCTAAAACATTATTATGAACCTTTTGCAAATGTAAAGTTCTGTTATTTCCGCTCACGGAAACTGCATAGATATATTTGCTGAGCAGTCAGTGCTTTTTATGAAAGAAAGTACACTGTGAATACATATGGAACAAAGTAAACGTTCTTGACATTGCACTACGTCGTCAATAGAACTATAGATCATTCAATGTGTACGCATATGATCGATGTGTCTGAAAATTTAACTTATAATAGGTAATCGTAGTTTCCTACCCAAGGGCTTCTTTTGCATAACCAACAGTTGCTTTCCGCAGACTATCATCATCTTAACGATCCTAAGGAGCTCCAGCACACAGATGAGTATTATGGGACTTCACTGAATTTCACCCTAGGGTTGATATATGTATTGTTTCCATTATGGCTTTTTAGCTCATCCAGGACCGCAAAATTTACCATATTATAAAATGTGCAATCCTTTTTATTCCAGTGTAAACATACATAAGCAGTGGAAGTCATCCAAAGTTAGTTCTAACAACCCTTCTAGACATCAAGTTGCTAAAAACGCCTATGGGAAGGACGACATCATTTTTCCAGGAAGTTTTCCCATAAGTTTGCATTTTGCTTCAGGTGTAGAATCGTAAGAGTAGGTTTCTAACATGACGATTAATTGTGGTTTTCATAATATGCTGCTTTAAACAAGGAATTCTTTAACAGTGACGGTTTGGTATCTATTTTATTGACTCAAATTTTGCCTTCAGCTATCCGAATCTTGACTGTTATATTCTTAACAAAAGTGAAGATGTGGAGTATCTAGACTAAGTTGAAAAGCAACTAAAGAGAACTATTGCCTTGAAAGGAGATTAAACAGAACCAAACCAGGAGATAATTTAAGCTATTTCCTCTGTTTTCGCAGAGGGTTAAAGGTTTCAAAAGAATCTGCGAAAATCTCCTTAGAAATTACAGGCAGATTTTATGTTTATTAATTTATTTACTTTGTTGGAGTTGAGACCTTCTTTTACACTCTACAGGCAATACAATATAATAAAACAAACACATAAAAGTGTAACAAAGATATTAAAATTGAAAAAAGAAAAAAAATCCTTAACAAAATGCTTTTAAGCGAAATATTCATTCAAGTAAAAGAATTACTCTAAATTGTTTAATATTTAAATTTGAAAGGAAAACTGCATAGCGTATTAGTGATAATTACACCTTTATCAAAATGAAAATATTAGATTGTCCCCACTTTTGATCAACACTGGTATTAACTAGCTATTTCTTATATAGCAGGGTCTTCGGTGGCAGCGGTGGGCCCCAGCCCGTTGGCTCTAGTGGAAAGGAGGTCGCGTTCTCGTCGATGTTTGTTGTTCGCGTCGCCAGGAGGTCCTGTGGTAGCCTCAAGAAGACATAGCAGCATGAGGAGATCTCCTAGAGAACAGTATAGAGGTAACCAATTACTGACTAATGGGTTTGAAATTCAAAATCACTGAGTTTAAGTTATCTTTATCCAATAGACAAAGGTTTGGAAAACTTGTGCACAAAAACGTATCAATTTCTATTTTTTTCTATACTTCTTAATGCCAATATTCAACTTCATCTTCCTCGGGATTCTGGCGAACAAATGAAATATATATTATTTTTTATACCTGCATACCGTTTCACAAAATACAGTATTTATTTGTCATATAACCATTCAATTATGTGAACATTTCTTTCTGCGAATTGGAGCCCATTAAAGAAGAAGCAGTGACAGATTATTTTCGATGTAGCTTCGAGAAAGTTCGGACTTTATTTTGAACAGTCACCTGGTAAACTTGCTTTATTCGGACGAGTTCATAATTTGTAACCTCACTTCTCTCTTATTTTAATTAGTTATTTTAGATTATTTTTGGAAACATTGTTTTCACGATTTTTATTGCCGAAAATCGTGGAATTGACAATTATTTTCTCATTTGTTAGTAAAAATGCAGATAGTTATATAGTACTGTTAGCGCTAAATGAGCCCGAAATTAATACAAAATAGCCTTCATGGTTTGTATAAGCAAGGTAGAAGACAAAAAGTGTGACATACGGAAAAAGAGCCATGTGTATTGTAGAACACACACAGATTAATAAATATAAAAGCCAAGTGTGGAAGCGATTCAAAGAGAGTCAGACACACCCAGAGTATCGAAGTGAGCTCTTTGTTTTCCTGTGTTTAGTATGAATCCCGTTAGTAGTGTGTCAGAATCTATCCACTAAAACTTCCTAAATGGAACATATTCGCGATTACTCTTCAAGAGTTGACATTTTGTTTTCTTTGTCGGCAACGGAATTTCGCATGTTCTGAACTGAAACAAGCATCGCTTGATAAAAACAATAAACCTAGCAGGAAATTGTAAATTTTTACTGCTGTGAGAAAGAATAGCATCGATTGTGCCTAGCTAAAGTAGTTAAATACATTAAACATATTACAGTTCATATTCAAGTGGAAAACAGGGTCCTCTCTCCCTTCCTCTCTGTCCCTCTCTCTCGCCCTCTTTTCCCTCCCCTTTAGTTTCCTCCCTCCTTCCCTCTTCCTCTCTCTCTGCCTCCTTCCCTTTTCCTCTCCCTCCCTTCCTCTTTCCCTCTCTCCTTCGTCCCTCTGGATGCACCACGCAACTATAGATCTACATGTAATTTCTATTTATGGATTTTTCTGCTAAGAAAATAAAATTAGTTATTTATGGTTTAATTTAGCCTAATTTTCTTTCTTTTGCAGGCGAGCTAGAGCTTGAGATATACGGCAATAGCGGCCTTCTAACAATCCACGGTAAGACACTTTTTATACTTTTATAAAAAAATAGCATTTACGCAATGGATATATCCGAAAATTATAGTTCAGCAACTTAGAAAAAACCCTTTGGAGGGATAACTCACCTGGTCATGTAATCCCCCTCTCTAACTGCCTTAGGCTGGCACGCCTCTCCTACTCCACCTCTGAGTCGCTGCTTAAGCACCACAACCTATAATTTTGCCTATCCCGAGTTTTATTTTATTTTATTTTATTTTATTCTATTCTCACAAAATCGTTTATCACACCATTGTTGTAACTATCCAACTGTAGAGGCAGAACTCAAGACACAAAAGCATTACAACAAAAATGCAGTGTTTGTAGATTGCTGCGACAGGCCACGCAAAGAGCAAGGTGCAGTGGGTGTGAAAACAAATGTTTGCATATAACTAGTGATAGCATTTTACATACATGCGGTATTATCTGGGATACCTTCCAAAAGTTAATTCACACGTTTTAGGGTATTTCATAGCCTTCACTACCCTATCTTTCTCTTCGAGAGGAGGAAAGTTCCTTGGTCATAGATGTTCATAATATAAATTATTTAATTGAAGTTTTACAAAGACAAATAGCGGCTTCAATTTTTTTTACAGGGAGGCCAATCATAAATCATCATCTTCTCGAAGCTGTACTCTTTAACATACCCCTTACAGAACTGAAATAGAGATTTTAGCTCTTGAGTTATCACGATGTAAACAAGATGCTATTAAATTTTGCTACACTACAAAATTGTTGTGTTGACAACAGTGACGTGACACTTTTTTCCCGCGTATCAGCCCACCTTCTCTTTAAGACACCTCATTGGATAACACAGTAGCTAAAGACAAGCAGAATGGGGGCGATTTATCCCTCCTGAATACTCGCGCAGTCCATAGACCGAGAGATTGTACTAAGTTGTACTACCTATAGCTTCTTAAATTAATCAACATATAAGTAAGAAACTTGATTGTGTGTGAAGTAAACATATTGTGTTGAAGGCGCAAGAATACCTGGTATTCTGCGTCCTAACATGACAACCCCATTGATATATTGTTGCTTTTGTGCTGGATATGGAACTGTGGGTCATGGTACTAAATATCCAATCCAATATTTGCCTGAGGGAAAACACCTAAACACACAGAATGGCCGTACAGGGGATTTGAACCTGTGATTCTAGAATAGAAACTGCAGGTGCATTGTCTGAAAACGCTGTGGACTAAGGTAACCGGACGTCCCGTATTAGCGTTTTTTTGAGTCTCTGTCCCGTCTTTTTTTTAAAGTAGAAACCGGACGCCAAAATGTCAATTGTTATAGCAATGACTCATTGGCACAAAAAGCTTTAACTATAGCTATGAAAAATTCAAAACGTCCCGTTTTGCATCAGTTTGATGAAAATTTTAAAGATACTAACAACTGACAAAGCAATGCGCTGTTTATATTATGGGTCTAGAATAGATAGATTAGATACAGATAGATATTTATTACTTTCTCTACTACGTATAGTAAGTAGGGGAAGTATTGTATTCCACCCAAAAATTCGATACCGAGATTTCACCGGAAACATGTTTTGAGACCCCCTGAATCCAAAAAAAAGCATTTTTGGAAACATATCCGTGTGTGTGTCTGTATGCGTGTGTCTGTGAACAGCATAACTCAGAAACGAAGAGTCGGATAAACATCAAACTTGGTATTTAGGTTCAGTATCTTCCAGAGATGCGACACAAAGGTTTTCAACAAAATCCACTACCCCAAAGTACCCTTTACATGGAATACTTTTCGAAATTTTTTTTCAAAAATGGCTCTAATGATTTTGACCAAAATATCATATGTTTAAGATATTTTCATGACAAATGAAATGTATATCTGGAATTTTCCGGGAATGTCTCCAAAAGTATTCTTCATTGTGAACGACTTTTGCATAACTGGTAAACCATAAGACATAGACAAAATTTTACTACACAAAAAATGTAGATCGCGTTAAGGTACACAATTTATGTCGTATACATTTTTTGTTGTTGAGTGAGCCATTTTCGAGATACTGCTTGTTACTCCCTTAAATTTTCCAATACTTTTTCTCAAATGGGAATTCGTTATTGATTTTGTTTACGTACTGGACATGCAAAGAGAATGGAATGCTCCACATAGCAACCAGGGCTTAAAATATTTGACTATTGCTTAAAGTCTACCATATTTCCCTTGCACCTACAAAAAAAATTAGCAATAAGATTAACATTTGGATTAACATGAAGCATATGGAGAATAAGCGTTTGTAAAATAGTTTATACAAGAGTAGAGAAAGTCATGCGAGTGTATCACATCAGCCTTTTTACACTATAGAGCTTGTAAGCCATAAGATAAGTCATAAAATTACAACTTAAAATTAAGTTCATGCAAATCATGAGGGATCTTAAGATTACTTTTAAAATGCTTAAAATTAGTTGTAGATTTAATATTGAGATGCAAGAAATTAAACAATTTCAAACCATAGACCATAGGAAATATATTAAATTTCGTCAAGTGATGCATTGGAATGTTAAAATGTGTATTATACATGTATTATTGTGTATGAAAATCAACATTTCTAAGAAAGTAATATGTGTTAATACATATCAACTCCATTAATTTAAAAATATACAGTCAGTATATAAAAACTAATAAAATACACATATACCTAAAACCGTGTGGAGATTTGCTTGGAAAAGTACAATTGCTGACGACAATTGAATTGCTGTGCTATCAACAAACAAATCGTAATTACACGTGTTTGATGTGAATGCCGCCAACAATAACGAAAACTGTAAACGCATATGCTTGAGTCAGAAGAAATGCAATATAGTTGTGACTTTGGTAGAAGACAGTACTGTGATCTGCATTTGTGAAATACGAAAATACAGCGAACTTTTGTAAACTGCGAGTGCTAAAACACTTGAAATTAATAACATTCCACCTCCAAAAGGAAGTGTGTTTTTAAAAGTGGCCTACAAAAGGAATATCCATACATTAAAAAAATAATTTCTGACTCACATGTTCCATGCAATAAGTGTGCATAAGCCATGGGGAGGGGTCGGATATATCACAACATACAAACAGTGAAAAACACAAAAAATGGTGTAGAGATGTGCTTCTACTACAACCGTGTTGACTAATTTTTTTAAAAGTTAAAGTTTTGGTGATAAAGGTGTGAAATTAGCAGCTGTTGAAGGAGAGTTCGCTTACCATACTGTCCACCAGAACCAATCTTTCAGACCAATGGACTGTACTTCTAAACTTTCCAATGTAATGACTCCTGCACTAATAATTCCACAGGTTTGTTTGGCTGGAGTGAATTCAAGCTACTATATATGTATGTAAGTTGCACATTTATTTATTATTAGTTTATAAACCTTTGTATTTATGATCAATTGTATTTTTGTTCCTTGTTTCATTGAGAAAAATTTAAAATGTCCCGTTTTCTTGTTTAAAAAGTTTGGTCACCTTACTCTGGACTCTCCTCACATAAACATCTTCTCATTATTTCTGGTTCAGCTTGCTACCTTTGAATAACAGTACTAACACAACAAGCCAGGAAAACAGTAAACCCGTTAACATCAGTCACGTGATGAATAATTTCCATGACTATGTATCTCATGGACCACGTAGATTCAATATTGACCAATCCAATACAAGACCACGTCAGTTTGAACCAATCATGGAATATTAAAAGCTTTAAGAAAAGAGATTGTCGCACCTGATTAGCAATAAATATATAAAATACCCGTACCTAAGTTACGTTCAGCTTATTAATACTTTTTATTAACATTTCATTCAGTAAATATTCTTAGAAAATTCAATTCGTGTTTTCATCCTGTTTGGACAATTTCCCTTGCTCTGAAATGTTCAAGATAAGACACTCGTGCGTTATTGCTTATAATAACAATGGACACTATGGGCAGCGTGCACCATGTTGAAGTAAATTGCTTCGGAAGTAACGTTTACCAAAGAAGTCCGTACTATGGAAGTAGGTTACTACGGGAGCAATTTACTCCGGAAGTAACGTTGGAGAGCTCAATTACAATTTACTCTTATAGGACTACGGAAGTAAGAGCTCACTACTCCCGGAGGTATTGTTTTGTTTGCGCGATTTGCTTGGCGCGATCATTGATAAGATTATGTGCGATAGGAAAAGGGAGTAAACGTCAGCGAAAGAGAAATGTTTGTTGGTTGAGATAAACAAAACCCATTTATACATTATCTATGAGTGTTATAAAGATGCTGGAAAGTCGTGACGGACGAGTTTAATGCTTCGAGCGACGGGAAACGTATTGAAGAGCAGTTTAAAATTCTGTAAACGTGTGGAAATCTATAAAAGTGAGGAAGAATTGTCTTTTATTTTCTGAACACTCGTGTATATTTATATTTGTAGATATCTACCTTGCTCTTAACCTCAAAAGCGCTCTAACAACGCGATGAAATACACGACCAGGAGACGCATGGCGAAACTTTGTTTATAAGATTGTCCCTGTAATGTCGGGATTACGATGAACCTTACTTAATGTGACATGAAGTTGAGAAATGCTGGTAAACTAAAATCTAATTGGCATAATGGGAATGACTCTTGATAGTTCTTTTATTACTTTGAACTAGTGCTTCACGCCGATTGGTTCTAATTTCCATGTGCCATCAAACTTGAGATAACGGGAAGGAAAGTTTGACTTTGGCAAACTCTTAAAGTTTCGTCGCGTTAAGTCAATTCTAAATATCTCCATTTAATACAGCGTTAGACTGTCACGTTACGTTTATCGTAATGCCGGCTTAGTATCTGAAACGTTCCGGTACGAAACACTCGTAGGGCGCATAACAATAATTGCAGTTTGGGTTATAGATCTGAATTCCTGTCCGAGTTTTGTTGTAAATGCACTCCAAGCAGGTTCAAAAGGCATGTTAAAGATTCTCTCCTAGTACAGAAACGTTCGTTGAACTCTCTCTCTCTCTCCCTCTCTCTCTCTCTCTCTCTCTCTCTTGTTTTCTTCGTCGAGATCATCAATGCAATGTAAGTAATCCATGAACACATCAAAATATATTTCTCCAAATACGATACGGTATTTTAGTTCAATCAGCAGGCTAGTTACTCCATCCAAGACGCGAGAATAAATTCTAACCTACATTTGTGCTCTATTTAATTCCGTAGTAGCATACTACATGACGGAGCTCTCCGACATTTACTTCTGTGGTAATTTAATCTGGGAGGAGTAAAATGCTTCGAACGTAGCTTGCTCTCGTAGTTTACTACGAGAGTAGAGCTTAGTCTAGATTGGTGCACACAGCTCTATGAATTAATACTCGCTACGAATAAGACTACTAAGTAGCATAAAAAAGAAAGCAATGGACAGTAAAAAATATATATAAGTAAGGAATAGTTATGATTTAATTCTTTGGAATCCTAAACATTTAAACTACAAAATTCTGCCAGCGTTCCCCGAGAAAAAGATCCTGACCTGTAAGAACGATTTTTGATTACGACATTATGAAATGTATTTGTTGTGACCAAGGCTACCATAGTAAGCTAATGCTGCATTGGTTGGAAGTATGACTGCTTTTACGCTCTACATGCATTAATTTTAACTAGTAAATAACACTTCCATAATTAACGTAAAGTTTATTATGATACTTGAGCGGGTCAATATATCACGGCTGAATATCTCCCGTGTTTAATTTCATATCTGCCAATCAGAAATGTTACAGTAATAAATGTACTCAACCTCATTTGTTCTTTCGTCGAGAGTAAAATACAATTTATGGTAGTTTCACGTACGTACGTGTGTGTGTGTGTGTGTGTGTGTGTGTGTGTGAGAGAGAGAGAGAGAGATCATAGCTCCGGTTTTATTACAACTGTCGAAGAGGAAATGAATGGTTTGGCAGGATTCCGGTGTTTCTCGTGGAAGGGGATAACTGTGAATTTAATATCATTTTTTCTCTTCATTTTCAGTGATCTGTGGGAGGAATCTACACAGAACGGGTGGAAAAGGTTGTAACGCTTATGTGAAGGTGAGTATTCAGTCTATACTACGTGATTTAAGATTTTTATGTAAATTAATGGGTCAGTAGAATCAGGCTTATGCATAGATACAAATGAATACAGGCAAATTTGAATTAAGAGTTGAGAAATGCGGTATCACTGCAAGTATAAAGAAAAGTGACTAGACATAAGTGAGTTAAAGAAACCAGCTTTGAAACCACAATTTGTTAATCAGCTTTATTTAATGTATATGATGTACAGGGTGAATCATTTAAGTTGAGATTGTACAATACTTCCAAAACTAAGCATTGTAGAAAGAAATGTCTTGAATAAAGTTGCTTGATATTATGGAGGAAAGTAAATGTCATTAGTCGTGTTTTATTTGGAGAACGTTATGGTAAATTTAAACTCAATATTTGACCCTAATTGTATGTTCCCATTTTAAAAAAAAATGATCGTAAGTGACTATCATAACACCCTTCAAACAACACACGACTAATGGCATTTACTTTCCCCCACAATATCATGTAACTTTTATCAAAGGCATTTGTTTCTACAACGCTTAGTTTTGGAGATATTGTACAATCTCAACTTAAATGATCCACTCTGTATAAAGTGTGAATTTACTAAACAATGTAGGGTTTAAACTATTTGTAAACATATCCTATAGCATTAAGGATACAGAGTGTATGAACACATTCTGACCCCTCTACAATACTTGCTGCCTTTTCGCGGATGTGTCTTTTAGAGAGCAGTGTACTGGAAGATCTATAGCAAAATCGCCTTTTAAGCCCCCCTTTGGAGTACTTGATTGCTGTGAAGGTTCAGGGGATAATGGGTAAAATTGCAATTTTTCACGTATTTTAGACAAGAGACTTGACTTTTACGAGAAACTTCTTGTTATTGGTGTGAAGACACTCACGCAGTTTTTGTATTGGTTTAATAGCTTTTTAATTATTGAAGTTATTTTGAAAAAGGGATCTTTTCAAAGTATACACTATAAACCTGGAAAAAATGTATAGCATCTTTGGCACATCCTCTTTTCGAAACAATATCAATGTTTTACGCATACTTTTCGTTACCAAGTGATGCCCCTTTGTGCCTATATAAACCTGAAACCTGTTGTTCACATTACCGAACATTCGACGAATTTCTGCGGCTGAAATATCAGGAAATGCACACCAGAGGGTTCCTTCAAATTCGCGGAACGTGTGGGAATATGCTGCATAAACTTTTCTCTACGCGTTTTTCACAGATAATAAGCACACCAATTTATATCTGGAGGTCGAGAGGGCAGTCTGTTATTCTCCCATCAAAAACACTTTGTAATGTGAGACAGCAAGTTTGTTGGACTACTTTATACGCAATATCTCTTCTAATTTTTCCTAAGTTAGAATTTTTGGCTGTGTATTTCCTTTTGTCTTACACGGACCCAGGCTATTTAAATTGTGGATTTGTTAGGGACGATGATGACAATTCAAGCTGACAGTCCACATGTGACTAGGCTTGAGGTAAACTTAACACAATAAACACACCTCTGTGGTATACATCATGATAATCACATGCAGTAAAAGCACACCACCTCATACAACGTTATTCTTGCCATACATTACACCAGACCATATTAGTCTGAGCAGATAATGACGCTACCCTCCGCAGGGCTATGAGCATGAGCTAGGCTATCGCAGAGCGAGGTCATTCAACCCGATACCAATTATGAGTCAGATGGGGCTGCTACCAGTCGCGTCATTCAATATAAAGTTAGTATACCTAAATACTCTAACAGTGTAGCTCTTAAATGGAACTCTGAATGTATTAAAAGCCTTATAAAAATAAAACTGAATAATCCAGTGGATTTGAACGTAATAATTTGCAGTATCTAAAAGGAAAATGTTACGTTTTTTTATCCAAAATATTTACTCTATACAAAATAGGCCTCCACAGAACTATTTTGTTGTTAATAGCAGTTCGAATCCTTCCAATTTCTGAATTTTTGTCATGGGTGTTCGTGCAGTATGGGGTGCTGCATTATCCTACTGCAAGAGAACTCTATTGCGGTTAACTAATGCAAGGCATCTCCATCTCAAAATTTCATGAACTCGTTCCAGTTGTCGAGAATAAAGATCCGCATTGACTGCACGCCCGTTGGGAACAAACTCCCAGTGAATCACTCCTTCAAAATTCCACCAGATAGACAACATTACTTTGGGGCCGAACTGATTTTTTTTAACGATGACTTTGGCAGGTTGACGTTGACTGAGCCACTGTTTCGAGGCGTCAGGGTTGTGGTAATAGACCCATTTTTCGTCACATGTGACAATTCTCCTGATAAATATATCATCCATGGGATTAACGATAAGCTGACGACAGATATCCACTCTACGTTGAGCCTGTTGAGATGTCAATTCATGAGGTACTGCGTGTATTCTCAATAACCCGTAATTTAGGTCTTCCAGAACGTGGTAAATCTTTAGTGTATTCTTCTCCAGTGTTGAAACGTTGGAACCATCGTTGTGCTAAATGCTCACTGACGACATCTTCCACTTCACACATTTTTCGAGCCGCGGCAGCTGCTTTATAATCTTGTTTCCAGTAGAGCTTTAGAAGGACTCTAATCTCAAACTCTGTAACTTCCATTTTGTGATCCTGTATTAACAACTGAAGACTGACACATTCTCGCAATATACGCAATACTAGGCATGACATCCTGTAAATACCGTTGGCGAGCTAAACAAAACCAATTCTGTCTTATAAAACATCAAACTTAGCAACAGACATTGCTTATGAGACAACTTAATAGTTAGTTGTCGGAAGTAACGTTAATACCTTTATAGTTAATTCTTCGATCGTTTGTCTTACTTTTTAGGTAATGCTTTTGTTGAACTGTTTCATGTAATATTTCGTTGTCGTGTAATATGTGTGTTGAGAAACATGGTACCTGTTTAATATATTTAATTTAGGCACACATACACACGCGTGTATATATATGGAAACTAAATATATAACAATAGGTATGTAATACACTGAGAGACCTCTGAACGTTAGAACACTGTACATATATACGAGTGTCTTGTGATAAGAGATTTTAGAAATGTTGCCCTTCTCTACCCACATATTTCTGGTATCTTCTCAGGAAGTTTTCATTCACACTGAAACATACATTGGACGAACTAAAAGAAAACTTCAGGTGAGAAATTTACTCAATTTCGGATATTGAACTCTCGAGTGTGATTGAAAATTTTCTGAGATGTCAGGAATGTGTGCATAGAGGACAAGATTTCCAACATCGCTTATAATAAGGTATATGCTTATTAGCACTGTAAATGTAACTATGAGAATGTTCGGGGATATGGTAGCTGTTTCGGCGCGGGTCCGAACTGCTGCGGCCGGCGTTCGAGCAATCGTACTGTGGCCACAGTGTGAAAGAAAACCACTTATTATATTCCACCCAAAAATTCGATTTCTATATTTCACTAGAAATACAAGTTTTGAGGTCCAAGGAACCCAAAAAAGCATCTTTATTTTCTCTGCCAGCTATCTATAGCAGGTAAATGGAAGTACTGTATTCCACCAAAAATTCGATACCCAGATTTAACCAGAAATACATTGAATCCAAAAAGGCACTTTTAGAAAAAGCTCTGTGTATGTGTGTCTGCGAATAGCATATCTCACAAACGAAAAGTAGGTTAATCACCAAAGTTGGTATTTAAGTTCATCATCTTTCAAGAATGCGACACGTATATTTTCAAAAAAATACCAAACCACTAAACCACCATTTACATGGAAAATTTTTCTAAAATTTTGGATTTTCCAAAAATGGCTCTTACGATTTTGATTAAAATAACAAATGTGTGTGATACTTTAAATGAATTTGTACCTTGGATTTTCTGGGAATAGCGTCTGAAGTCCCCTTCATTCTGAATGACTTTAGCATAACTGGTAGACCGTAAGGTAGACAAAATCTGACTATACAAAAACTGTAGTTCGCGTTAAAGCACATAATTTATATGAGGTAATTTGTTATTTTATTTATTCATTTTTGTGAAGTTAATCATTTCCGAGATATTCCTTATTATTAGTTTGAATTTTCAAATACTTACACTTTTCCCAAATGGAAAATTAAGCTTTTATTCTTTCTTCTCCTGGTCATGTAAATAAAACGGAATTTCAAAGCCATCATATAGCGACTATCGCTTGAGCCTACTGTATTCCCCAATTTCCATTGCACCTACAAGGAAGTACCTAAAAGTTCCTGGCTCGAAAACCCGTCCTACTACCGGAAGTAGGCGCAAGAATGTGCGCCTCCTATCCGGCACCGCCTCACGATACGAAGAAGCACGCCAGAAACACGAGAAAGAATTGAAATGAAAGGGAATGAAGGAAAGGAAATCGTGGTAGATGAGAAACTACTTCAGAATTTGTCTACCGACTAGGTAATACCACAAAGAAATCCAGGGTCAGAGAGGGCGGTCAAAATTGAATCTGGAACCTCCTGAATGCGAGCCTCACACTTAACCGGGGAGCCAACTCTCTCGGTGATCACATACTAACAAATAACCATAAATAACCCATAAATAACAATAAAAAACAGTAATACATGTAATTTGCACATCCTATATGTAGCTAAGCCCGTATTGCCTAATTTGAAGCTCTTTGTAGTCAAACCTTTATTGCAGTTAACATAAAGTGAAAAACTCTCTTTCTATATAATTAGTGTAATTTTACAAGAGAAATGTGTAATTGTAATTAAATTCATTACCTTCGCGTGACTATTACACATTAAACATTCTTTATGCTGACCCTACGTAAATATTTATGAACTACAGAGTTTACAGGCATAGACACAGCTTTGGTTTTGTGCACATAGAAACTAATAGATGCATGTTTGCCACTTGATATACCTGCGTTCGTTTCTTGGCGCAGACTGCAGAACATAACTCCTCGAGAGCAGAACCGCCCATAGCATGTTTATGTGAGGGTGATGTCCCACCAGATTGTTGGAATCGGGTTTGCTGATTCCACAAGAAGTCCAAGTGATAATTAGAAGAGCGCGACCAATGACGTCAGCAACATGGCCGATCGATTGCGGACGACTGGCAGTTGTTATTTATCTTAGAACTCTAGGTCATTGGGTCACGTAAAATGAAAAATTAATACCAGCAAGAAAAAAAGAACTACATACAACAGACTCGAAGTTAAGACATTTCGGTGATTTCTCTCACAACTGTGAGTGTTTGTTTCTAGGCTAGATCTGGAAGGTTCATTATTCATTTAAATACAGTTTTGCACGGCATTTCCACAGTTCAGTGCCATTGAACATATTTGTTGATAAACTCTTTTCTTCCTCAGAACCAAAACCATTAAAAATAAATTAAAATGAAAACCTCTGCTAAGCAAATGTAAACATCTGATGTCTTACATTCGCATGGCTTTCTTTAGCCGCTATCGTTTAATTTTACATGGTTTCTACAAAATATACTTGAAAAATCTTATTTTTCTGTCTAGTTCAAGGTAATTCAGAAAAACATATGCAGAAATAGTTTTAATTGCACATTTCCTTGTAGTTACAAAGGGATTGCAGGGGGCTGAAGCCATAGTCAAATCTTTAAAAAAAATCCCTGTATACTGGCTTTAAAATATCTTACTGTTTTCATGACATCGTGGAAAACAACTGCATGTAAAACCACTTCAAAAATGTCAGAAGTATTGAAAAATCAAACCAATAACAACGAATATCTCGGAAAGTGGCGGTTGTTGCATAAGAGCACTTGAACAACGTGAACACTTTACTTTTTGGCACCTTGCGGATTTATTGTTTTTTCTTTCTTTCTTTCTTTCTTTCTTTCTTTCTAATGTGTATGTAATTTAAAATATACGGCGTTTAAATATACGCGCTAGTCCTCTAAACTTATTTAGACTTGGCAAAAGTGTACTAGCACATCTTGAGTTTACACGTTTTAAGGAGCTTCTGCGCATGCGGAACTGGTATGAACGTAATTATCTTACGGCGGTTATTTTTGTATATTGGGCTCTGTTGTTGGGTTCTTTAAATTTTGAGCTATGAAACCCTATTTATCATCAGAGCGTTGTTATAAGCGAGATTACATTGCGTAAATAATTTAATTCCCCGGGTTGAATTCTTATTTATTATATTTCATTAACATTTGCAATAAACTTGTAATTTATTATATATATAAAAATTTACCCTAGAATGACCATCATAACGTCCTCCAAATAAAACACAACTAATACCATTTACTTTCCACCATAAGAAGAACTTTTATTAAAGCATTTATTTCTACAACACTTAGTTTTGGAGATGTTGTACAGCCTCAACTTAAATGGTCCACTATATACACTCGTACAGAATTGTTAAGTGGAATGAGTAGTTCTGTCAGGTATGAGTGCTGGTGGAATAATGACTTATTTTTATAAAAAGGGAAGGTTATTTATTTCTCCCAGATAATGCTACTGTTATATCTTCTGTTTACTTTGTAGAGAGAATAACAAGTTTATATTTATGTTTATTTTTCCATGGCTATTTAGAATAATTATATACATTTTATTTATATATAAATTTAGTTTTGGTTGACCATGGCGCGTTATAAATTACTGATATTTTAATAAATAAGTTTAAATTCTGTATATATATATGTATTACAAAGACACAGATTGATAATCAAATAAATAAATAAATAAATAAATACAATATTCACACTAATAATATTAAAGATGTGCGGATAACATAGTAAATGCATAAATGCATACAACATTCCATTGAACAATTTCTGTAACAAGTAGCATGTAAATATACAGGTACGTCAAAATAGGTGTCAATACACACACACAAACACACACGAGGTGCATTCCAAAACTAAGATCCGTTTGATCACAATAACAACATCGCTCATAAGAAAGGTTTTTATTGACAGTAATATGTGCCTACATATATATTTTACTTTTCCACATAATCAACGTTCACATCTATATACTTGCTGTAACGCTGCACGGACTTCTTTAACCTCTCGGCATAGAAGTCTGTCCCTGGGACTTGAACCAGTTGGTAACGCTCGTCTTGAGTTCATCGTCGGTTTGAAATCGTTTCGTCGTTTCGAATGCAAGAAGAGGAAATAGTCGCTGGTGCCAGGTCGGGGCTGTACGGAGGGAGATCAAAGAGTTCCCAACGAAACTCTTGAATCTTCTTGTGGTTTTTGCAGCGGTGTGCGGGCTTGTGTTGTCGTGCAGGAGGATGGTGCCAGACGACAGTTTCCCTCGGCGTCGATTTTGGATCGCACGTCTCAGTTTGGTAAACGCTGCACAGCACATGTCAGCTGTAATTGTTGACCCACGGTCCATGAAATCAATCAAAAGGACGCCCTTTTCGTCCCAAAACACGGTAGCCATCATTTTGGGATTCCTGTACGACGATTGCTTACACTTTTTTGGTTTGGGTGAACCGAAATGTCGCCACTGCATTGACTGTTGTTTGGATTCTGCTTTGGCGTATCCTATCCGTGTCCCCTCCCCTGTAACAATGTGGAAAGCAAACCATCTCCATCTAGTCTATAGCGCTCCAAAAACTGTCATGTACTACGCATTCGTTGCTCTTTGTGCTGACCGGTGAGCAGTTTTGAAACCCACCACACACAAAGTTGGCGATATCCAAGCTGTTCAGTGACAATCCTGTAAAGTGATGCTCAAGCAACATTTGGGAATTCATCAGCCAGACCACTAATCGTCATACGCCGATCAGTTCGAAGTTTTCGGTTCACTTGCTCAACGATGTCGTCGCTCCGAATACTGGGCCTACCACTCCGCTGTTCATCGTGCACATATGTGCAGCATTCCGAAATTCTCGATACCAGTGTCGGACCTGTTTGTCACTCATTATGTGCTGCTCATACGCGAGGCATAACTCACAATGGACGTCCGCAGCTGACGATCCTTTTGCTAGCCAAAATCTAATCACACCGCGCACTTCACAACTGGCGGGATCTACGATTGTCGTGTCCATTGCGATCTGCTCTCACCGACTGGCAAGCACCTACTGCGTCACACCAACACTACGGCACGTTCCTCAGGAGTCGGTAGTAAACGTTGCAGGCGTGAAACGTCATTCAGGCCTTCCATCCGTTAAATATTGTTCATCGGACCTTAATTTTGGAATACGCCTCATGTGTGCTTGTGTGCGTATGCGTATTTTCCTGTCACAAACTTATAGGGCCAAATACATACGGGTCGTGCACACTTGAAGAACTGCACTAGTACGTAAAACTTTTCCCGCACTCTGTTTCCATACTGCCGATAAGTTTTTAGCTGTTCCAAAAAATCACAACTAAATTTCAAAACTCTTTAACATTTTCTCAATGTAGTCCCTGCGACACTTATACACTTATTCATTCGCGTAAACCACTTTGCAAACATTTCTTGCCACAGTTTTTCTTCGACACTGTTCACAGCCTCCAAATATGCACTAATGGTTTCACCATCTGACGTAAATCGGCGCCCTTGCGTCCGTTCCTTCATTTTGGGGAGCACAAAAAAGTCACAGGGGGGCAAGTCTGGTGAG
The DNA here is from genome assembly GCA_030765065.1 of Deroplatys truncata. NCBI lineage: Eukaryota > Metazoa > Arthropoda > Insecta > Mantodea > Mantidae > Deroplatys > Deroplatys truncata. The sequence goes on from CM060986.1 coordinate 183,598,078, forward strand.
TAAGGTGGATAGGGTAGTACTCTGATGCCCTCTTCATTCAGGAAATCCATCGTTCTGACAGCAGTGTGAGAGGAGGCATTGTCATGGGGCAGCACCAGTGACCTTGGGTGCTGTTCCTTCCACCTTTTAATGACTCGGTGTACCATAGCGCAGTGACACTGCGTGGGTTCTCAAGTAGAATGGTTGCTATGGGACCCTTTCTTGAGAAAAAAGAGGCAACCATTTTTTTTCTAACACTTCGGCCCTTCTTGACTTTGTTGGAGGTGGTTCATCTTCGAAGTACCAGACAGCTATCACTCGTATCACTGCAATTTTACGTCACGTCACGTGGTAACAAGCTACGGCAGAAGTTAGTCAGTGTAGCAGAAGTAGGTAACGTGCACAAGCGCAGATACTTTTCCTGGTTCCTCCCTCCATACCATCCATAATCTCAGCTCGTACAACTTAATTTACACATTAGGTACTTCGTTCTTGCTCTAAGAAGGTGTATTTTCTTAAAATATGAGCACAATAACAAACGTAAAATCCCCTTTCTTCCGTCAGACAAGTTATGCATTGTTGTTGCTGTTAAGCGCAGCTACAGTTGTATCCATTTTTTCATAAGCAAAACTATTATGCAGCAGCTGCTATTTCACATTTTCAAACCTGTTTGACTAAAACCTTGTGAACACCCAAAATGCATATATAAAAGCGCTACTGCTTGGAAATCATCTACACCGTAAAACTATTAGAAATAAATTCCGTGTTTTAAACAGATCCACCTTTTTATGTAGAAAGCTTTTGTGTATCTTTTATAATATACCAGTTGCACAAAATTCATTCTTAATGAATATGAGTTCAAAGACTATTAGCAGAAAAAGTCAAGTTAAACATTGTATTAGTCCAGCAAATTGGAGATGACAAGGACATGCATCTTACCCGTTCGTTTCGTATGGTACGCCCGTTTCTCCCAGCTCAACTTGTTCGAAAAGCAGTAACGAATATACCGAACAATGGCCGATCCTCTGGTTCACATGCCAGCTCGTGGGAAGTGGGTCCCATTGCGTTATACCCAATATACACATTCGGGTATTCGCTCTTTCGAGAGTTCATATCATAGCGGTGTTGACAAGCGTATTGCTTCAGTGCGTTAAGGCAAAGGAATGACAATAGCCTATGCCATGTTACAGCGTTTTCTACTTCGTTTCTACTTACTTTTGTGGTCAAGAATTGTTTTACTACATTATGATATGCAAATTGCATTTTCATTTGTTTTATCATACCCCAAGGAAAATATATATAAATATGTTCCAAAATAAATATCATAAAAGTTTCGTATACAATTTGTTTCTAAATTTCCGTGTCAGTCGTCTATATACATAAACATTACGAATTATACTATAAGCAACAAATGAAATTATTTTTCTTTAAAGTCCAGAAATTGCACAACTGCCATTAAAGTATGTTACCTTTACGAAAATTCAGGTTAATTATTCAAAAGATGTTCCTTTACATTAATGTTATATACAGCTAGGTCTACCACTGAAAAATACATTTATTGTATTTAAAATTTCGTTTTATTTTAATGAGAGAGAAATTAACAAAGCTGAGAGAAACTCTATAATGACAAATGAGGATCTTGGGAGCAGCTTAATGTTGTTCAATGTGAAATCTGATAAAAATAAAACCAAAGACAGTTTTCTTAAAACAAAATTTAAAACAACACTTCACAGAATATATATTCAGACTGAATGTGCATGACCTGGCTCTGGGATAATTTCATCCTACATTATGAAGTTCATTTTCAAAATCTAAATGAGAAACTCAGGTGAAAATACAATACATTATTTTGCTCTCTCTCGTATGCTTGGAGCTAAGGAATCAATAACTTAAAATAATAACTTATATTTCCTTGAGCAATTTACACTTCCAGAAAGTGAATGTTACTGTAAATGAACACAGTGATCAACTTTTTCAGCTGAAGGAGAATATAACATAATAATAACTTGTAATAAAAACAATAACTTATTTTTGCATTAGCATTTTACGCCTCCAACATATGAGTGTTGTCATGAATGAATTCTATTATGTAAAACATCATAATATCTAATAATCTGCCATGCCAGTTAGAGTAAACATGGTTTCATAGAAGGTGTAGATTTAATGTTTCAGTGAAAAATGATAAAGATTTAAATTGAGTTTTATTTATGGATGCTTTTTAACTGCTGTGGTCTTTAGCGTCTCATTCTATATTGGGCGTGAAAGAACGATAATTTTGCTCAGAGACCTCTTTATTATGCTTGGGGTTCTTTTACGTGGCGTAAATATATGACACGGGACTACCGGCTTCACTGCCCCTCTAAAGGAAGCCATGCTAAGAATTTTTACGCCCAAAAAATCCACTGCCCTCCGCCGGGATTGAACCCGCAACCTCGGGAACTAGAAGCTAGCATGGTAACCGCTACACCACAGAGGACGACCAAAAAGTGGTGGTGATTATCATAAGGAGATGAGTAATGTAGTGTTTAGGGAATGTTTTACTGATCTCCTTCAGAGTTTGGAAGAAGGGTGTGTGATAGTAATGAACAATGCTTAAAGAAGCAATCCGCAATACAAATTCTAGGAAAGCTGAAATTTTGTCATGACTTCAAAGCCAGAATATACCTCATAATATACATACAACAACCGAATAATAAACTAATTGTTAAACAGCGGCTAAGCTTATCATTGTTAGTAATTCATTCATATATCGGCTGTGACCGTTGACCATGTTTGTATCATAACTCTATTATCACGCGCACTTAAACTGCGTATAAGGAAGATAATAGCGCTAGTGAGGTAAACGGACTGAGCCATCCCCTTGAGTCTGAACACTCTGGGTGTTCGAGCAGGAAATGAGGCACATACTCGTTCGGTATACCAAACAGAATGTCTGAAAGGGGGACACTGCTCGGAATCCAGTACACCCAACCCGCCCATATTTAGGAGCTCATGTATGTTCAAAGGCATGAATAGTACAAAATAGTGCCAAAAACTCGTTCGATGGACAGCTCCAATGCAAGTATCTTAAACACATGATGTTTGAACCGTTTTTGATAAAATCAAAAGTAACAAAAAACGTTCAAGTAAATGCTAGTTTGGGATGGGGTAGGATTTTTGTAAATCTTTGTCACATCCTTAGAAGAAGCTTAACTGAAATACGAAGTGTAATATTCATCCGACTTCAACTTTTCTGTTTTGTTTAATACTGTTTATAGCCCCAACTCATATACGGATATTTTGTTCAACATTTTTTTAATTCAGGGGACCCCAAGGCATGTATTTCCGGTGAAATTTTGATGTCGAATTTTTGGGTGGAATGCAATATCTTCTCTACCTACTGTAAATAGGTGCTAGAGAAAGTAAAATCAGCTCTGTTCTTCCCCTCAAATATAGAAATGGTTGTTGTAAAATATTTCTCTTAATATCTCGCTCTTCCAGAGTGAACAGCTGAGTTTCTTCAGCAGACATAATATAGATTCTACAAATCAGTTTAACATGTGATTAAACGAAAGAAGTACATTTTTACACCATGTTTTTGTCTAGTTCTTGAAATGTTCGAAAGTATCGAATAGTTATTTACAATATTACTCAGTAAAATGGTGATTACTTTTAATTGGTTTAAAAATATATCTTATGAATGTGATCCATACATGTTTCTCACCCCCATAAGACACCCTGCAATTTAAAGCAATTGATTTTAAATTGGTAAGTTTAATACTTGGCAAGCGCCGTGGCCGAGTGGTTAGACCGCTCGCCTCTCAATTCCAGGGACCCGCATGTGGGATTTTTGGTGGACAAAGGGGGTCTGGGCGGGTTTTCTCCAGTTTCCCCCGCCATTCATTCCACCAACTGCTCCATCATCACCTTTCCTTTCATCCATTTCACCATTATTTCGTTTCATCTACTTCCTTCCTCCCATACCAGGCATCGGGCTGATCACCCATCCTGGATATTCTGTCTGATCCATGGGTGTCTGCTCCTCGACGGGCCTCTGACCCCAGGCACCCGCCTGTAAGCCCCGGGGGGTAAGTCCTACATAAGAGGAGGTTAAACAGAGAAAGAAGAAGAAGTTTAATACTTGATCACATGATCGAAAAGTTGTGAATTTCGTTTCCAGGTGATAGAAGACAACAATCATATTAATCATCACCGTTTTTTAAAAACATTGAGGGAACATTACACATCGAGTAACTATGAATATATATTTGTAGAAAATTGGACAGCAGTTTATTCAAAAGGACACCAAGTAATACTGTTTAATTCCGTACTATTGCTTGCTTCAAGCAATACTACTTAAAACGTTCACTTCACGCGCTATCAACGGTGCGGGCAGCTGCAGCTTCACACATTGTAGTAGAAATGTTATCCAAGTGCTATCTAAGAAGCAAAACACTTGGAAATTTTGAAATATGTTTTATAAAAATTAAAGATATATGATCAAAATGTAAAGCACCGAGCGGGGTAACTCAGGCGGCAATATCTGTGGTCCGCATTCGACATGTCCTGGGTCGTCCGGCGAATGTTTCTTTCAGCCCCCGAATTTCCTGTCCATCCATTTCGTTCCATTCATTCATCCTTCATCCCGTTGGCCTCTTTCAGGGTCTGAAGTGTCGGCGATGGTGTTTCGGTGCAGCGTGGCAGGGGAAAACGATCTCTGTGTGAACTCTCTCCATCCCTCGGCTTTCGACTGGCTGCCGGGGTATCCGAACCTCCTTGAGGGGCGTGGGACCCCTCTGTGTGTGGCGGGGTCCCCGGTCAGTCTGCCGGGGTGCCTACATCTGGAAACTTAGGGACCCTCTCATTGCTGTACTGTCGCTCCTGGATCCAGCCGCCCGGTGTCTCGCCTCGCCTCATCCTTCCTCCCGGGGACGTCCCCTCGTGGGGCGTAGGTACAATATCCACTTTGGATCGGTGCTGAGACCGCTCCGTAAGAGAAGATGAGATAAAATGTAAAGCGACTGCTAAGAAAGTGAATATGAAATGGACAGCAAAGTATAATGCTTAGTCTGTTAACGTCTACATACGGAAGTGCGGGAGAACATTTATTTAATTTGTGTCCTTGTGTCCTATCCTTCATTTAGGCCTAAAATACGAATGGAAACGTAAATATGGTAAGATTAAACATTTAAAAAACAGAAGTAATTAAAATAAATCTGCATCCCTGATGTCTGCTGACTGTGCATCTTCAGTCAAACGACTGAATATTCGGATGGCACACCGAGATGCAATATTAAAACTATTAGGGGCTTCATAAATGTTAATAAGCGGATATGTCAGCTAGAAGCTTCATTATATACCAAAATGCATTTGTAGAATAAAAATAAAGCTTATGCAGAGTTTTTGGTGCTAAGAGTAAACTTCATTAGAAATATCTTCAGTATTGGAATAACATGTAAATAAAATAAATATGCACATTGCACTCGTATCAGTGTAAACAGAATGTCGTACCTCGGTCGTCAACTTTTCTGCGGTCTTGTGTCTCATCCTGACAAATCTATAAGATAAGATACAGGTGTCTTAGAGTAAGGCATGGGTTAACTAGCTAAAATCATTAAAATTGAGACAGTATTTTTAACACTTAAATGATTTCAGTCTAATTATATAATATGTAAATTCAATAACAGCCGCCTTAAAGCAATATGTGTAGGTAACTATATATAAAAAGTGTATATTACAGTCATTGTATATGTTTATATTATTGTAACCATGTTCAATAATGTTATGTGAATGCATTACGTAATTTAATAATGTAGGAGCTGTGAGAATAATAGGTTAAAAGTTGCTAATAATGAGGTAACCTTGAGGCAATAATAAATAAGATAGTTTAATAATGCTATTAGTCATTATTGGAGCAACAATAATGTAATTTTTGTGACAGTTTAATAAAATAGCCAATCAACAACCAGAAAAAGCTTTAGTTAAATGAGGATATTCTATTGGAGTAGGATAGGCTAACCAGAAACTGAAATATAGCAAAATTTTCAAATAGAGAGTTCAGTTGCTTCTAGACAGCGCTTATAACTGGACGTGTTTGTTGCAGACAGCGTTACTAGCCAGACGCAAAAAGTGTCCTCAAGAAATTTAATACGTATTCGTGTGAGACGAAAAATAAATTTACGTGTTAAAAAGTGTCATTAATTAATACACAGTTCTCTATATCAGTGAAGTGTTATTTAAATCGTGTCAAGCATTAATAAAAGGAGTGAAGTAAAATTATAATCTGTGTAAGCCTACATTCTTAGTTGCACCACAACCCTGCTAATAGAAACGTGTCTCTAACAATAATACTGACGCAGCCGAGGCAAACATAAATATTTAATACTCAAAGAAACAGTCAAATTACAAAGTTAATATTTTTTTTTAAACTTGGGGCAAAGGCCACTTGAAAGTACATTTGGGGGCGAAGGCTACCGGAAACTGTTTACTATACGTGCGGTTGCAACTACTACAAGTTCGGCTCCCCAACAGTTGAACTATAATACAACTCCTTCAATAGAAACTACTTCAAATTGACGCCCAAAGCGTGGTAAAAATAACGTAATAAACCATGTTCTCAAATTGGCGCCCAAAACGTGGGGCGTAATAAAATACGTTCTTCAAAATACAAATTCAAAATCTTAATATAATTAAATCTGCAAATTCCTTGAGGAACAAGATACGTTCTAGGAGCCGATATGGTACCTGAGAGAAATCATAGAACCTTGAGGAAAATGCCCAGGTGCTGGCGTGAGACTGAGACGAGTTCTCCAAGTTTGGTAGTTAGAGGTGATTTTGACACCTCAGAGTGCCCAGCGCTGTGGTCGATAAAGTCGATTAATCTGGATGGTTCCTACCACAACGTCCTCGTGTAAATTTGACAATGAATAATAATTAGCTAGACATGGCTTTGTTTAACATGAAGCTCTGTAAACTATAGCGGTGAGGGGACAGCGTTATTATTCATGGCATTCCCACGCAGCAGTTAGGGGAAGATTCCCTAGGGAACTGTGCTGTTGGTAGGGGTTGATCTAGTCTCTGCTAATTAACAAAACAAGCCTTTGTAAAACTAAAATTTTTATTCTCTGCCTTACTGAAAGTATATAAATTCATATTCTGAATATTAAAAAACCTTCTTTCTGAGAGTATCCAAAATGACGGGAAAACTCTGAATCATAATGTTTAAAGAAAGAAACATTTTTACTTTCTCTACTACGTAGATACCGAGACTGGAAATAAATGCTTTGAGGCCCTATGAGTCCAAAAAGAGGTATTTTTAGAAAAAGGTCCCTGTGCTTGTGTGTGTGTGAAGGGCATAAATAAAAAACGAAAAGTCGGATAAATACCAAACTCGGTATTTAGATTCAGTACCTTCCAAAGATGCGACACGAAGGTTTAAAAAAAAAATCTACCTATCGCCTTGCGTCTCACTCCCCTCTGGTCCCTAGACCTTGATGACGTTAGGCATGTCAACAAAAACAGTGACGCCCTTCTCCAAGCGCACGCATATCGTGGCCGACTAGTAAGCACAAAGGTAAGCCTTAGTCAAATGTTTAAAAAGTGATCGCATATGCTTGAAATTCCAGATCTACTCTTTCCATGGCATTCGCGAGAAACAAATGAACTTTTGTATTACTTAAACAAATGAAATAAAGTATAGAAAAATTCAAACCAATGATTATGGATATCTCGGAAATGGGTGATGTCACAGAAAGGTTATTTGAAATACAGTGTGTTTTAGAAAGTTAGACGTTTTGCTGGAAAATATTTAACTATATACCAAGTTTGGTGTTTATCAGTCAATTCATTTTAAGTTATGCTGTTAACACACACACCCACAGACATTTGCCCAAAATGCTTTTTTGGAGTCAGGGGCCTCAAAACGTGTATTTTAAGCGAAATGTTGACATGCATTTTTTCAGTGAAGTACAACACTTCCTCTAACTGACAGGTACGTGGAGAGAAAGTAAAAACCTTAAACTTTGCAATACGCCTTTAAAGTATACTATCTAGGTGTAATTAAGATGGCCTTGGTAGTTCACTGCGATATAAGTATTATTTGAAAAATGTTCGTCATGGTAGCTTGCGAAAAGCCAAAGATTCATGGCTCGACAGTGGCGGCTTCTGGAGTAAAGCGGCTGTGCTGCGGTACTAGTTGTGTCAAAAGGGAAGAAAAAAGTGTATAGGAATTCGCATAAAGCATTGTTTTCGAGTATGGAACAAGAATGCCCGATTCTGTTCCCCTCCACTACAGCGACAGCTCTGAGCCATTGGCAGGTGGAGCGAAAAGTGGAGGATGGCCATCAGCCCGGGGAAGAGCTCTGCGCTTCTCCTGGCGAATGAGCGGCCTCTGAGGTTCGGCGGAGGAGAATCCCCTGGGTTACCTCCGCCAAATACCTCGAAGTCACCCTCGACTTCGGCCTCACTTTCGCACCACATGTCAGGGCAAAAGTCGGCCTCGGCCACTCCGCGCTCAGGCAGCTGTACCCTGTATTCCGCTCCACAATTTCCACACGCCTCAAACTACGCCTATATCAGGCGATTATTCCGCCCGTGATTCTGTATGGCTGCGAGGTCTGGGGATCGGCGGCAGCGTCCACCATCCGCAGGTCACAAACCGTCCAGAACAGGGCGCTTCGGATGATCTATTATACCGGGCGTAGATTCCCGTCACACATCCTACACACCCATTGCGGTCTCCCATACATCGTGGACGTGGTGCGGGAGAGAACCCGTACCATGTACACGGAACTCACTTACCACACCAACCAGCTGGTGAACTCTTTGGGCCGCTAAGACCACAAGGCGCCAAGGCGGAGAAAGAGCTACCGGTTGCCGAAGGACGGGTTGGGCCCCCGAGGCTGAGGTCTGCCAATTCCTCATTCCACAAACTTCCCCAAGTTAAGCAGCATTGGGCTCGGTCGCTGGCTGGGTGAGTGACCATCTAGCAGCGACCCGCCCTGCTGCCAACTTGAATACCCCCATCCCATTACCTAGTATTCCCATCTTGCTTTGCTGCCACGCCGGCGTGCTTGACTTGACGACCACACAAGCGGTCGCCCAAGTTAAGCAGCATTGGACTTGGTCACCACGTGGTCGCTAGTCCGCCCTTGTGGGAACACCGAGACCCAGCCAATGGTAGCGCAGAAAGCTAAACTCCGCCCTAGACAATTTGACAAAAATCAAAAGCTTGTGTAAATTCTTTGAAACCTTCTCTACCGCACAGGTAAAGCCGCATATGCCGCTAGGTACTGTGGCGATCACATTCCGCCCTGGTGAACCTGGGCAACCTGTTCTCGATTGCTGGATTGCTATTCTCTCATTTGATCGGACGCGTTAAGTGGCGCGCGCTCTGCTGGAAGTTTTCTGAAGCTTGGAGCCAATTTCAGATTGGCACCGTCTACGCTCATAAGCAGGGTGTACGTTTCTACGCGGTTCTTATAGGAGGTGGAGCCAAGATTGCTCTGACGCAGAGCTTATATTCCACCCGCTAGGGCGCAGTAAAGCACAGAACCTAGCGATAACGGTCAACCTTCCTTTAATACAATGTGCCATCTTGTTACAAGTTAATGCTAATGCATTTGGAAAAGCAAATTAATGTTTAATTAAATCGAATGCCGAAATAATACAACAAAATATTCTTGTGAATAAAAATGTGTGGCTTTGAATAAAATTATGTCGTTAGGTTTTATAACTAAGAGGCATTACTTCAATATTTGCATGTTTCATAGCAGCAGGGTTGTTAGTTATGATTGAATATTTGGTATCTTATGCTACACAGAACAAAAAAAAAACTAGCGTATTCACCATGTGTTGAGCACGTTTTCAAAACAACAGTTGTTAAGTATTTCTTGTTCGTGTAGTAACAGTTCAGTCCAAAGGCGTAGTTCACCGTGAAATCAGGTAACTAAAACAGTATAGAGTGTTTTAAGTGAATATTCAGTTGTATGTGAAAGTTTACAAACATTAACAAAGCAAGTAAAATATTAAAAGCTCCATTTAGCAACAGGATTCTCATTGAAAAAATTCAGATGAAAACATTGGGTAGGCCACTCTGAAATCTGAATCTGCAGCAGCAAACAAAAATCGTGTCTTAAATTAAATACGGAAATTTATCAAAGAACATGTGGATTTGTGGCTATGTGGAAAAAAGTGTTATTATTTTTGTTTTTCCTTGTGTTTCTGAGGGAGATGTCCATTGCTTAAGACCGGAACAACTGATATTGGGCATATGTGGTCTAAAATTAAAGTAAATTCAATTCTTGTTAATATACTAATACGTTTGATGCTACTGCACGAAGTTGATAAACATTAGGTATTATTTGAGGAATTTGTTTCACCTTTTGTGGGGGGGAGCGGGAATCGCCAGTAGAATACCTTGGTGGCCACCACTGTGGCTCGAGTTTAAACTTGGGCTTACATTTTTCAAATCTAATTCTACTTTCCTCTGGAAGAACGTATTTCATATCTGAAGATCGACCATGCCAAAATGTAGTATTTATACGACTGGTAGCAGTACTTTAATGGGCCTCATTAAACTACACCTGTTCATTAAAGTATTGCTATTCGACCAATCAGAAGTGGCCACGTAACATTGTGAAAGCGTAAGTATCGATTATTCTGCGTAGTACGTCTCACAACGCTAGCAACTTTGTTTGACACAGGTGGTACAAGGTTATTGTATTGTAACCATAGATAAAAGAATAACGATATCGCTCAAACCAGAAACGAATACTTATGAAACCTTTAATTTAGATACATGGTCGAGCATAAACAGTCGTATGAAACTTGACTATAATGGTGATTAAAACGCTCGTATAATAATTATTAACCTCGCTTCTCTTCGCTCGCTTGGTTAATAATAATAATAATAATAATAATAATAATAATAATAATAATACTCGCGTTTTAATTACTACCATTATAGTCTCGTTGCATAATATACTATTATCCAAGTTTGTTAGTCTGTAATTTTAGATTATTGCATACCTATGTATTAAAAATCTCATCTGCTTTGGTAGGATTTTCAAGAGACTCAAAGTAACTCATATATTTTAAAATCTGGTTTAGGTAGCGCTTGTACCAGTTGGTGGTGAGCGAACCTTCCACCGTACATCAGTACATCGGGAGTCAAGTAATCCTTGGTTCGATCAGAAGTTTTCCTTCGAATTGCTTCAGTCCGACTTGGAGAAGAGAGTCTTTGTGTCCGCTTGGCATAGAGACAAGGTCAATAGGTGAGTAACATTTTGTTATTATATTAGCATTTGTGTTTTATTTATGGGAGAAATACAGAAGATTTTTTCTTTGTAAAAAATAACCATTATCAATCTTGTTTGTTTTTAAGCTCCATGTGGTTTTAGTTTCTGCGTCTCTTTCGTATGATAATTACAACAACAGTTTAGCATTCATTTTTCATATATTGCTGCTAAATTAAGATTGAAACTGCATTACAAATCTGTTTATACCGCCATGTTCGAGTTACACTGCCTCGGCTGCTGTGCTACCCGTCAATATGTTTCCATATTTAATCTTGCCGCATAATCACTAGATGAGACCTCCAGTTCCAATATTATGATGCTGAATACCGGTCCCTCGTCTACGAGGTATATTTTTCAAGTAAGTTCTAAATTTCTTATAAAATAAGCTCGTAGTTTTACTTTCTCTATTACGTACAGTAAGTAGGGGAAGTATTGTATTCCACCCAAAAATTCAATACCGAGATTTCACCGGAAATACAAGTTTTGAGACACCCTGAATCCAAAAAAAGCATTTTTGGAAACATGTTTGTGTGAGTGTGTGTGTGTGTGTGTGTGTGGTTGTCTGTCTGTCTGTCTGTGAACAGCATAACTCAGAAACAAACAGTCAGATAAACGCCAAACTTGGTATTTAGGTTCAGTATCTTCCAGAGATGCGACACGAAGGTTTTCAAGAAAATCCCCCCACCCCAGGTTACCCTTTACATGGAAGATTTTTCGAAAAGTTTAATTTTCTCAAACTTGGCTCTGACGATTTTAATTAAAATATCATATGTTTAAGATATTTTTATGACAAATAAAATGTATATCTCGAATTTTCTGGGAATGTCTCCAAAAGTATTCTCCATTGTGAACGACTTTTGCATAACTGGTAAACCATAAGAGATAGACAAAATTTTACTACACAAAAAATGTAGATCACGTTAAAATACACAATTTATGTCATATACAATTTTTTTGTTGAGTGAAGCATTTTCGAGATATTGCTTATTATTCCCTTAAATGTTTCAATACTCATTTTCTAAAATGGGAATTCGTTATTCATTTTTTTGTCGTGGATATGCAAAGAGTTATAATCTGTGGCAAAGGGAATGGCGCTGCACCTAGCAACCAGCTATTAAGTTATATATATGTGTGTGTGTGCGTGTGTGTGTGTGTGTGTGTGTGTGTGTGTGCTTAAAGGCTACTGTTTTTCTGTATTGCGCTTGTAAATATATTATCCCCTTACATCTACAAGAAAATTAGCAATAAGATGGAGTCTGCAAATGTTTATCTCGATTAACATGAAGTAGATGGAGAATAAGCGTTTGTAAAAATAGTTTGTACAAGAGTAGAGAAAGTTATGTGAGTGTAACACATCAAATTTTTTCAAAACATCGTACCCTAGCTGAATTCTAAACGAATTAAACTATTTCTCGATGTATTTTTAAACATGTGATGCTCTTGTAATAAGATGACATCGATTTTTGTATCCCCTCATCATGGAATTGACACCTTGTGCTACTTTTAGTTCTTCTCCTTCTTCAAAATGCGTCAAATTAGTTTTATATATTTCTTCATTTGAAGGGATTACTTTGTGGCAAGCATTTTGATGAGAAGGAAGTTTTATATAAACAAGAATTCCCATTTTCTTTTTCAAATATCCCTTTCTAGCGGGTATTTCCTATCCAATATACAATCTTTGAAAAGCTGTTGAAGAACCAGGGTGATAATTATTGTGACAGTGTTGAGGAAATATGTAACTGAAGTACGTACTGCATGGGATAAAATGCTGGTGGTCTGTTGTTACGGCAGTTCAAAACAGCAGAGAATAAAGTGAAGGTTTATGCAGTCTATAGAATTTTTTAGAGACATAGAACGCAATTTTGGCAAATCATGGACAGTAAAGCCTAAATGTTTACGCTAGATATTCACCCATATGTGTAGATCTATTATTTTCTATGTTGGCTTCATTTACTGGTCTAGAGCTAAATTAATGACTTGCATTACCATCAAATGATCTCCATTGGTATAACTGGGTCCTTTTTGTTTGGTTGCTAACTATGTATATAGTGAAGTAGATATTGACCTTACGTTGGAGTTGTTTATTTATTTATTTAGCTCCACGTATGGATGCCAATTTGAAGTAGATTGTTTCTTTAAGTATTAAATATTTAATATTTGCTTCGGCTGCGTCAGTATTATTGTTAGAAACACGGAAGTCTTGGCAGGGCGTGATGCGACTAGAATGTAGGCTTACACAGATTTTAAGTTTCAATTCACTCCTTTTTAATAATCCTTGACACAGATTAAATAGCACTTCACTGATATCGAGAGTTGTGAGATTCTTTTATTTAATACTTGCACTTTTTAATACGTATACTATTTTCGTCTCTCACGAATACGTAATTAATTTCTCGAGGACACAACTCGCGTCTGGTTAGTAACACTGTCTGCAGGCAACTGAACTGATTTCAAGCGCCTAAACTTGTTAATTTCTGTATTTCAAGTCTCTGATTGGCTATTTTTACTCCAATAGAATACCTGCATTTAACTAAACTTTTTCTGGTTGTTGATTGGCTATTTTTTATAAACTGTCACTAAAATCACATTAATGCTTCCAAGAATCACAAATAACATTTAAACTCTCAAACTCATTATTACCTATTGTTAGCAACTTTTAACTTATTATTCTCACAGCTCCTACATTATTAAGTTACGTGGTGCATTCACATAACATTATTGAACATGTTTACAATAATATAAGCACATGCAATGACTATTACATACATTTTACAAATTATTACTTACACATATTGCTTCAATGCGGGCTGTTATTCAAATTTACTTATTATATAATTTGACTAAAATCATCTAAGTGTTAAAAATACTGCCTCAATAGCTATCCTAAAATTGTGTCAAAGGATTTCATCTGCGTGTGGTTGATTGATGTTTTGTGGCAAACATTTTAATGGCGGAAATAATCATTTCAAATAGTGGTTGAGACATGGCGCCAATTACAGATGGCATTGTTCTAAAGAAAGTATAAAAAATTGGTCCCTTTTGACAAGTGTTTTCCTAAAGATAAAAATCTGTGATAGAGGAGTAGGAGTAGAAGTACACAGATGGAAACGCCTCCAGAAACTGGAGTAAACATCACAAGTAGCCCACAGTGGTCCGTTTTGCTTCTAACGGACCACTGGGAGGCAGGGATGAGGGAAAGCCCCGAAGGGCATCCAGATCCGGGTGACGATTTGCTAGCAAGGACGGGACCACATTCTTTCCAAAGCGCGCAATCCACCGTCCTGCCGCAACACACCGAACGCCGTCGTCTGCTCCTTCAACCCTGAAAGATAATGGCGAGGACAGGAAATTATGGACAATAAATTCGTGGTGTAAGCGGAAGCAACCCAGCATTCACCTATCGACCCGGAAAAACTACGAAAAAACCGATGGTCAGAGTGGACGACCCAACAGGAATCGGATCTGGGACCTCCAGAATGCGAGCTTCACAGCCATCCATATAACTTTGCCGCCTATCTCTTAAAGATCACGTGCGCTGGTCACCTCAGATTGGCTGCTGTCTTGGAATAGGTTGTTATGCGATACAAAATAGTTCCTTATTTAGCATGCTCATTTACCTTAATATATTAGAAGTTAATTGTAAAATTTACATTTTCATAACCGTATGAATTAAATATACAGTGACTTGGTTTTACGACCGCCTTATGTGTGTATCGGCCGAGACGGCAGTCACCTCGGCATTATGCCACTGCGTAGAAGCGGCGCAGGATGTGTCAAAGGCTACGTTTATCAGCTGTAAGCTGTCTCAGTCGTTGCTTTGTCTTCGTGTTATGAAGTGTTTCGACAAATCGTGTGTTGTGTGTGGTTTCCTTAGGAATGTTATTCTCTTATTATTCCACGGAAATGCCTGCCAATAAATTCACGCTTGAACAGAGTATTTTTATGTGTGATACCTACGTGAAAACTGAATCACGTAGACAGGTGTGAGCAATTTTCTGGTTATCCAGTTGCGGATAGAGACACTGTAAGATGTCAATAAATTTAGAACAACTGGATCGCTAAACGCTAAAAAATGAAGTTTATAGGAACAATCCCCACACCATAGACGAACTTACGGACAATATAAACGCAAACGTTATGAACATCACGCAGGAATAACTTATGCGTTGTGTTAGATTATCTTTACGTTATTAGCACCACGTTTAACTGCCAATTTGAAGGTTGTATTGTAGTTCCACCGTTGGGGAGCCAAACTTGATGAAGTAACTACCCCACGTTTGGGTGGTCTTTGCCCCAACGTTTAGAAATCAACTTTGTATTTTAATGTTTCTTTAAATATATATATATATATATATATATATATATTTATTTGCTCGGCTGTGTCAGTGTTAATTTGTAGAAACATGTGTCTCTTAACAGGGAGTGATGCGGCTAAAGAATATAGGCTTACACAAATTATAATTTTCACTCCTTTTATTAATCATTCCACGATTTAAATAACACTTCACTGATATAGAGAGCTGTGAGATTATTTATTAATTACTTGTACTTTTAAACACGTAAACTTTATATTCTCGCCGTAATGAATTTTATATGTCTCACACTGAATACGTACCGAGCGAATGAACTACTCACGTACGTTGCCTTCTAGCGACTGGCGTTTACCGCTTACATTTGTACATTTTTCTATTTCAAGTCTCTGATTGGCTAATTTTACTCCAATAGAATACCTTTATTTAACTTTCAGCTTTTCTAGTTTTTGATTGGCTATTTATAAACTGTTTTAAAATATTGCATTATTTTTCCAAGAATTACTAGTAGCATTATTAAACTTTCTAATTCATTATTGAGAGGTTACCTCATTGTTAGCAACTTTTGGCCTCTATGCTCACAACTCCAACATTATTAAATTACGTAATACATTCACATAACATTATTATACATGTTACACAGTAATATAAACATGTACAATGACTGTGATATACACTTTTTATATATTGTAGTATACACATATTGCTTTAAGGCGGGCTGTTATTATATTTTATTTTATATAATTAGACTGAAATCATTTAGGTGTTAAGAATACTGCCTCAGCGTGTGATGGTAATTTCATCTGACGATGTCAAGAATGTCTTCGCGCAGATGGACAGACTTTCAACAACACTTATAACAAGGCTAATATTCATTACATATATGTTACAAACACTCGTGTGTAAGTAACGCGGAAGTTACGGAACGGAAAACCTCGCAGTGTAGTAGACTGTGTGCTGAGTACTCATTCACGCGATCCACGGCCTTGGCTTAATACGAAGGCAGAGTATTACGGAACAGAGTTAATGCGTCTAGAATGTGTGTACATTCTTATCCACAAATAGATGATAGGATCCTTCGGTATACACCTGTCTCTCAGGAAAGCACGTGCATCTATCATGACAATATGTTTGTCACTTTTATGCCTATCCTTGCAATGTACAAGGCTCTTTGCCACCATTCGAAAGTACACTTTAGCCAACCAGAGGAAAGGGGAAGGAGACGCAGCGCGGCAGAATACATGTCAAGGTTATAAAAATCTGATGTGTTACACTCATATTACTTTCTCTACTCTTGTACAAACTATTTTTACAAACGCTTATTCTCCATCTACTTCATGTTAATCGAGATAAACATTTGCAGACTCTATATTATTGCTAATTTTCTTGTAGATGTAAGGGGAATATATATTTACAAAGACAATATAGAAATACAGTAGCCTTTAAGCATATACATATCTCTTAATAGCTGGTTGCTAGGTGCAGCACCATTCCCTTTGCCACAGATTAATACTCTTTGCATATCAAAGACAAAAAATGAATAACGAATTCCCATTTAAGAAAATAACTATTGAAAAATTTAAGAGAATAACAAGCAATATCTCGAAAATGGTTCACTCAACAAAAAAAATGTATATGACATGAATTGTGTATTTTAAGGCGATCTACATTTTTTGTGTAGTAAAATTTTCCCTATCTCTTATGGTTTACCGGTTATGCAAAAGTCGTTCACAATGAAGAACACTTTTGGAGACATTCCCAGAAAATTCAAGATATACGTTTTATTTGTCATGAAAATATCCTAAACATATGATATTTTAATCAAAATCGTTAGAGCCGTTTTTGAGAAAATTAAAATTTTCGAAAAATCTTCCATGTAAAGGATAATCTGGGGTGGGGGGATTTTCTCGAAAACCTTCGTGTCTCATCACTGGAAGATATTGAACCTAAATACCAAGTTTGGTGTTTATCCGACTGTTCGTTTCTGAGTTATGCTGTTCACAGACACACACACACACACACACACACACACACACACACACACACATAGACAGACACACAGACACACACACGGACATGTTTCCAAAAATGCTTTTTTTGGATTCAGGGGTCTCAAAACATATATTTCCGGTGAAATCTCGGTATCGAATTTTTGGTTGGAATACAATACATCCCCTACTTACTATACCTAGTAGAGAAAGTAAAAAACACGGTTTAACCAGATTTGAAACAAAGTATGCATTAAGCAGCAGCATTTGCCAGGTACAAAGTGATTCATTATGGCGATGCATTGGATCTACAGATGCTTTTGCACTAATTTTGATTGGCATTGTTAAGGTACATGCAGGCTTCTTCTGAACTAAACAAATATCGATATCGGCAAGGTGCGCTTGCTATGCTAGCTCAAGCTTGAAGCGATTAATCGAGAGGTAAGCCATGCCGATAATGGCATTCGATTGGATTGTCCGCAGGCGGACTCGAACGGCGATACCTCAGATTGGAAACGATTACGCTAGAAGATTAATGTTCGGACATGCAGCCGACTTTGATCGATGTTCTACAATTACGGTTGTGTAACAAACGAGCGAATTCCGACCGCGCGCCGGCCGGCTCCGAACGAGAAGTCGATATACAGGCGACAAAGGCTCTCGCAGCATCTCCGCTATCTTTAACAACATACTAGTATGTCATTTCTTCGTTCAGTTTTATTGGGCCATGGGAACGGCTTTATTTGTATACATCAGTGCTTACTGAAAGAGGATACTTTTATAGTTGTTTATTGGATGAGAGATTTCTACTGCCAGATTATAGTTGGATGTCTACGATGTAGTCGAAAGGCACAATTTCCGAGCTTTGCCATTTCGTTTTCTGTTACAGCATCCTTTATGGCCCTTCTACAAGAAGTTCATCTTGGTAACAGCAAATATCCTTTTTCTTTCGTTCTTTTTTCAAACGCAGATTACAAACTTGTCAAAAGATCTGGAATTGCTCGCGAACATCTACTTTCTTCTACTGATTGTTGACCGTCTTTGCAGTTTAGGGTAGACCAACGTCTTCTGTTACTATTGCCTGTAAATTCTAGTTCCAGCCTATCACTGCCTCTGGTTCCTGATCAGTTTGATTACCAACTGAGTTGTGGTCTCTCTCTCTCTCTCTCACCGACATGGATGGTAATCCCACCAGCAACGAACTCCCTGGAAGGTTTTCTTCCTAAATTTCCTTTCCCAATTACCATTTCATTTCATTATCTCCAGTGGCGCGTTATACAGTAAGAACGGGCATTAAATAGTACCACCACAACCAACGCCGCTGCTGTCCCCACCACCACCACCACCACCACCACCACCACCACCACCACCACCACCACCACCACCACCACCACCACCACCACCACCACCACCACCACCACCACCACCACCACCACCACCACCACCAGTCTCTCTTGTCCTCCGTGGTGTAGTGGTTACCATGCTAGCCTTTAGTTCCCGATGTCACGGGTTCAAATCCGGCGCAGGGCGATGGATTTTTTTCGGGCCTAAAAATCCTTAGCATGGTTCCTTCGGAAGGGAAGTAAAGTCGGTGATCTCGTGTCGTAGATTTATGGCACGTAAAAGAAACTCAAGCCTGATAAAGAGGCCTCTGAGGAAAATTTCTGGTCTTTCACGCCCAATATAGAATGGAACGCTAACGACCACAGCAGTTAAAGACCGCCCATAAATAAACCTTAATTTAATTTCTCTCTCTCTCACCTCCAACCATGCCTGCAATCCCATTGCGTTTCTAGGAACTTGTATGGTTCCGTCCTTAGAATTTGTCCATCAGGTAATATAACTCTTCATGATGACATTAGAATACTTATTAATCGTATGGCCTCCCCTAATCTTTCATTTTCCTATTGTAGGCACTGTTCAATACCTCAGAGCAACCGCACGGAGAGCGGGAGAACCGTGTTCAAATCCCGGTTGTGGCATTGAAGTTTTCAGTTGACTCTATATTAAAAACTTGCCAAGACCGGACTAAGATCCCTAAAAAGCATAATTAATTTCAATTATATATACATTATAATAAAGAAAACCTTAAGAAACCCATAAACCCCAGTATTAAAGTACTTACAATGGCAAGTCGCCATTGAGATTATCATCTCCACATTCTGAATTTCTTTCGCATAACTGGTAAATCGTAAGAGATAGACAAAATTTTACCTCACAAAAAAATGTCGATCTCGTTAAAATGCACAATTTATGTCATATACGTTTTTTGTGGAGTGAACCATTTCCGAGATATTCCTTGTTATATGTTCGGATTTTCCAATACTTGTACTTTTTCTCAAATGGGAATTCGTTATTCGTTTTTTATGTCCTGGACATGCAAAGAGAATGGAATGCTCCACATAGCAACCAGCTCTTAAAAGATTTGACTATCGCTTAAAGCCTACCTTATTCCCCTTGTACCTACAAGAAAATTAGCAATAAGTGCAACACACCAGATTCTTCCTCCATATATTGCTGCTGTTTGTTATCATGTTAGTAGTTCAGTTGATGCACTAATAAACTTAAATTTAAAGTAGCATTTGAAGCTATACACATATTTAAGAAACAATAGATAATGCAAAGGAGACAGTAGTGTTGTACAGATATGGCATTTCTGTGTTATGTTTTGTATGGTTCGTGTCGCTCTCTAGCTGCCGATGAAGATGAATTAATATTGATGGAGTGTGATATTGCCTTATGATTGACGAGAATTGGTCGCTTGTACAGCCAGCAGGATAATGGATTGCTACAGGCAGCAGGCTCCCTGACTCCACCCAATATCGACGGCAGTTCCAGGAAATATCCCTAACTGCAGCTCCATTCTCCAAATTCCTAGAACTTGGAAGCTCTCAGACTAAATTCTAAGGAGCTGCTGCACCATTAACGTCGAAATGCGGTGCTTTAAAAGGAAAATCCCTTGCATTAGGAAGAAATTGTGATTTTCTTTTGTGCTTAGTTACAGTTGCTGCGCTTTGGAAAGTATTTCCCGTTCCTTTGAGGTAATTTTGTAAATAACACGCGTAACTGGCTCAGAGTTTGTGGCTTCCGTGTTAGCTTAGCCTAAATTACAGGGATTTCTTTTGAAACACAGAGGAATGTTGACACATATACAGTTAAAGAATGCGTGCAAAAAGAATCTGATGTGTTACACTCACATGACTTTCTCTACTCTTGTACAAACTATTTTTACAAACGATTATTCTCCATATGCTTCATGTTAATCGAGTTGTTCATCTTATTGCTGATTTTCTTGTAGGTGCAAGGGGAATCTGGTAGGCTTTAAGAGATAGTCAAATATTTTTAGAGCTGGTTGCTATGTGGAGCATTCCATTCTCTTTGTATGTCCAGGACATAAAAACAGCATAACGAATTACCATTTGAGAAAAGGTATGAGTATTGGAAAATTCAGACAAATAACAAGGAATATCTCGCAAAAGGTTCACTCGACAAAAAAAATGTATGTGACATAAATTGTGTGTTTTAACGAGATCTACATTTCTTTGTGTAGTAAAACTTTGTCTATCTCTTACGGTTTACCAACTAAGCAAACGTCATTCAGAATAAACAGGACTTTTGGAGACATTTCCAGAAAATTCAGGATATACATTCCATTTGCCATGAAAATATCTTAAACATGTGATATTTTAATCAAAGTCGTTAGAGCCATTTTTGAGAAATTCAAAATTTTCGAAAAATGTTCATGTAAAGGGTAGTCCGGGGTGGGGGGATTTTCTTGAAAATCTTCGTGTTGCATCCTTGGAAGATACTAAATTGAAATACAAAGTTTACTGTTAATCCAACTTTTAGTTATGCTGTTCACAGACCGACAGAGAGACAAACACACAGACAGACACACCCGGATATATTTCCAAAAATGCTTTATTTGGATTAAGGTCACCTCATAACATGTACTTCCGGTGAAATCTCGGTATCGAATTTTTGGGTGGAATGCAATACTTCCCCTACTTACTATACGTAGTAGAGAAAGTAAAAATGTTCTTTGTTTGGATTCATGGGGCCTTAAAACACGTATTTCCCATGAAACCATGGTATCGAAGTTTTGGTTGAAATGCAATACCTTCTTTACTATGTAGTGGTAAAGAAAGAGAGAGAAAAATACTCCGATTGTAAACGAGGTTGGATTTTATATGGCATCGATTTTATATTAGTTGCCGTTTTCAAATTCCTTATTATTCGATAAAGAAGGTTTTGCAGCAGTTCCAGAATGTTTTTAGTGCTCACGTCAGATTTTGTCTTTCGGCTCCTGGATATGCCGCATCCGGCCGCGCCTTTACTGATTTTGTTTCTTAAAACTATGTATGAAATTCTAACCTGCAGTAAATTTTGGAAATGGCGTCTCCATAATTTCTCCAGGTATTGCATAGTTAACCCTGAAGGATCCCCACATGCCTACCTCTCACTACGGAGAGGTCCCTCAGTGACTGTAACACATCGAACGCCAGGGCAGATATTTCTACAAAGCAAATTCCACCGCCATACGCCTCGCCCCCCGTCCGCTCGCCTGATCCTTCGCTTTTGAAAGATCATACCGAAATGAAATTGGCAGGAAAAAAAGAAAATGGTTCCTGGGTGACTCATGTTTCTGTTTACATCCATTAAAATGCAGGTTTCCATGCTAGGGTTGTGTTAGGCTTGTAACCTGACTTTGGAAAAATTTAAACTACTCGTAGGCATAATGACGATACTAAGGCTACCTGAAACACCTAATAGAAGTCAATGAACAGACACAAGGAACACAGCACTCTATATTTTTTAACAATGACAATGCCGCTGAGCCGATATATATTAATAAAGGAGTAAAACAAGAATTTTGCCTGCCATCTCTACTTTTTACTTTCTCTACTATGTATAGTAAGTACGGGATGTATTGTATTACACCCAAAAATTCGATACCGAGATTTCACCGGAAATATATGTTTTGAGACCTCCTGAATCAAAAAAAGAGCATTTTTGGAAACATGTTAGTTTGTGTGTGTGGCTGTGAACAGCATTACTCAGAAACGTTCAGTCGGATAAACACCAAATTTGGTATTTAGGTTTAGTATCTTCCAGAGATGCGACAGGAAGGTTTTCAAGAAAATCCTCCTACCCCAGATTACCCTTTACATGGAACATTTTTCGAAAATTTTAATTTTCTCAAAAATGGCTCTGACGATTTTGATTAAAATATCATATATTTAAGACACTTTCATGACAAATAAAATCTATATCTTGAATTTTCTGGGAATGTCTCCAAAAGTATTCTGCATTGTGAAATACTTTTACATAATTGGTAAACCATAAGAGATAGCCGAAATGTTACTGCACCAAAAATGTAGATCGTGTTAAAATACACAATTTATATTCTATACATTATTTTGTTGAGTAAACCATTTTCGAGATATTGATTGTTATTCCCTTAAATTTTCCAATACTTATACATTTTCTCAAATGGGAATTCGTTATTCACTCTTTGTTTTTGTCCTGGAATACTCTACATAGCAACCACCTCTTAAAATATTTGACTATCGCTTAAAGCCTAGCAATTCCCCTTGCATCTACAAGAAAATTAGCAATAAGATTGATATCTCGATATCTCGATTAACATGAATCATATGGAGAATAAACGTTTATAAAATTAGTTTGTACAAGATTAGAGAATATCATGTGAGTGTAACACATCAGATTTTTAATATTTATATGGATGACTTAATCAAGATGTGGAAGTTAAACGTCCTCCTAGGAATTAATTTATAACAAAATTTAGCTATAAACACTTAACGTTTTTGCCGACGATCAAGCCATCATTGCCACAACAGAGGATAACATTCAGAAATCATCTGTATTCTGGAAACAATGGATAAAGAGTTTAACTTAGAAATATCTACAGAGAAAACTAAAATTATTGCTTTTAAATAAACGGCTCTTTAAAATATGGCTCTACGATAAAAAATATGTATAAATATAAAATTCTATAACAAGTTCCTTTAAATATTTATGCTGTGATATATCTTATGCCTATGATCACGATATGGATAATAAAATTAATGTATACAACGAATTGGCCGATCAGGCAGCAAAAGAAGTCACTAAACTTCCACTAAGTGGCCCAACTATAACTACACCAGCCCATTATGTTATCTCAAGATTAAAAGGAAGCTCTACCAACAATGGATGACAGGATGGCTTGACTCCACGAGAAACAAACTCCGTGATACAATATCGAGTTTTTCGACACATCTTCCCAGCAATTCTCTTTCCAGACAAGATCAGGTTTTAATAACCCGACTGAGAATGGGTCATACCAAGATCACACACAGTTATCTTCTTTCAAAGGACCAACCACCCGTCTGTTACCAGTGTAATATACTGTTAACTACGAAACACATAATCGTGGAATGTCTACAATACGATCAATGGACATAACATTACCAGACACCCAATGATTTACAAACGCAGCACTCATTTTTTTGATGTACCCTTAGATAGTTGAATTTTTTAAAAGCATAAATTTATATAAAAGTTAATAATGTTCATTCAATTTGATTAGTTATAGTGTCATAATTTTATACTAGTTCATTGTAATGATTCAAAGCTGCCAGAACGTTAAATAACCTCAATGTTTTGTTGTTAAATGACCTCATTGTTTTATTGTTAAATATTTATTTTATAAAAAGTTGTAAAGTCGCGAAATGACTAATATGTTAACTGGACTATAAATTTTCAACAAAACAGAATGATGGGTATGATCCGTAGAACATTACATTATTGTAGAAAAGAAACCCAATTAAAATTTTATAAAGTTATGGTGGTACCTGAGATGAAATTTATGAGGCAAGTGAAAGGATGCACTAAAATGGAACATATACGAAATGATGTCATACGAGAGGAACTCAATATATTTGCGATACAAGACAAGATTAATGAATATAGTTACCATTGGTACTAAAATGTTAACAGAATGGATGACCCTCCAGGGGCTTACTTCGATAAGTACGGGTTTGGCGTTCCTACGGGGTCCTGAGCCACCGGTCCTCCAGGTTTTGGGAGTTGGGTTGGGGTCAACAACCCTTCCCGTAAAACTGCATCGTTCTTCATCCTTTGTGTGTGGACAGACATTTTCGGATAAGTTTGACAGTTGCTGATTTGAAGGGTAAATTAGAACTTCTGAATGCAGATACCCCGGCAACAATGAAGCTAGCGGTGTACAGCAAAGCGAACAACCTTGGTGTCAAGCTAGATGTTGACAGTGCACTGCCTGGATTCTATTTGGTGGAGAACGATATGCAACTGCATGTAATTGGCAAGTTTTCCGTAATAAAATAGAAGAGCTTTCGAAAGTAGAGAAGTTTGAACTGTCATTGGAAGAATATGTCAAACGAGAAGATACACTTAGAGCCTATCTTGCTCGTAATCACCTTGGGAGCTTCAACGTGGAGGAAATGTAAACCTGAGAAAGTGAGGAGTGAGAAAGGCAGAGAAGCCGCTGAGGCAGCGAAATTTTGTTGTTTAGTGAGGGCTCCGGCCATCCAGCAAGGAGAGCTACAGTAAGTGATATCGGTTGTATAGAATTCAATCTGGGCTAATGCACTGTCAAGTATGGTGAGCCCCCAGGAAACAATGGTGGGTATGTTGATGGCAACAAATCCTTGGACTGCCTGCCGAAGTTTGGTGGAGTTAAATAAAATAAAGGAAATGCCCACACACATAAAACAAATGAAATTTGGACCTTTATTCACTACGTAGATGGAGTGCCAAATAGAATTTCAAAATTGCTGCATCGTCACAAAATAACAAGAAGATACAGTATGTGATCAAAAGTACCCGGACACCCCCACAAACATACGTTTTTTATCTTAGGTGCATTGTGCTGCCACCTACTGCCTGCTACTCATTCGCGACCTCAGTAGTCATTAGACATCGTGAAACAGCAGAATGGGACGCTCCGTGGAACACGGACTTCGAACGTGGTCAGGTGATTGGATGTCACTTGTGTCAGAAGTCTGTACGCGAGATTTTCACACTCCTAAACATCCCTAGGTGCACTGTTTCTGATGTGATAGTGAAGTAGAAACGTGAAGGGACATGTACAGCACAAAAGGGAACAGGCCGATCTCGACTGTTGACTGACAGAGACCGCCGACATTTGAAGAGGGTCGTAAAGAGTAATAGGCAGACATCTATCCAGACCATCACACAGCAATTCCAAACTGCATCAGGATCCACTACAAGTATTATGATAGGCGTGTGGTGAGAAACCTTGGATTCCATGGTCGAGCGGCTGCTCATAAGCCACACATCACGCAGGAAAATGCCAAACGACGCCTCGCTTGGTGTAAGGAGCGTCAACATTACACGATTGAACAGTGGCAAAACGTTGTGTGGAGTGACGAATCACGGTGCACAAGTGGCGATCCGATGGCAGGGTGTGGGTATGGCGAATGCACGGTGAACGTCATCTGCCAGCGGTGTAGTGCCAACAGTGAAATTCGGAGGTGGTGGTGTTATGATGTGGTCGTGTTTTTCCTGTAGGGGGTTTGCACCCCTTGTTGTTTTGCGTGGCACAATTACGGCGCAGACCTACATTGATATTTTAAGCACGTTCTTGCTTCCCACTGTTGAAGAGCAATTCGGGGATGACGATTGCATCTTTCAACACGATCGAGCGCCTGTTCATACTGTACGGGCTGTGGCAGAGTGGTTACCCGACAATAACATCCCTGTAATGGACTGGCCTGCACAGAGTTCTGACTTGAATCCTATAGAACACCTTTGGGATATTTTGGAACGCCAACTTCGTGCCAGGCCTCACCGACCTACATCGATACCTCTACTCAGTTCCGCACTCCGTGAAGAACGGGGTGCCATTCTCCAAGAAACCTTCCTGATTGAATGTATGCCTGCGAGAGTGAACGCTTTCATCAAGGCTAAGGGTGGGCCAACACCATATTGACTTCCAACACTACCGATGGAGGGCGCCATGAACTTGTACGCCATTTTCAGTCAGGTGTCCGGATACTTTTGATCACGTAGTGTATGTCAGTTAAAAAACTAAGATGCATTACACGCCCAGTTAAAGATAAAGTTTTGCCACTCCTCAATTCAGGTGCATACAAAATAACAAGACATATGTCAGTTAAAGAACTAAGATCCTTTATACACCCAATTAAAGATAAAGTTTCGCTACTCTTCAACGCAGGTGTATACAAAATAACAAAATATATGTCAGTTAAAGAACTAAGATTCTTTATACGCCCAGTTAAAGCTAAAGTTTCACTACTCTTCAACGCAGGTGTATATAAAATCACACGTGATTGCAGCGAGTCATACGTAGGCCAGACAGGAAGGTCAATATTAACTCGACCCAACGAGCATATAGATTCCTAAAACACGGACAGCCCGAAAAATCAGCTTTGGCTGATCATGTTTATAAAGCAGGCCACTTTGTTGATTTTGATAATAATATTGAGATCTTAGCTGTATGTGAGCGCTTCTCGCACAGAATAGTACGAGAAAGCGTAGAAATTTTTAAACATAAGAGTTTATTGAATAGAGATGGTGGAACATCCCTTAATGCAGCATGGAAAACACTGCTCACAAACACAAAATTAGTGGCAAGCTACCGGCCAATTAGGAGCAGAATAGGAGGGACTGCATTTTGCACTATAAATATGAGCGCAAGCAAGTGCCCAGAAGAAGCTCCCAACACCAAGGGGCGAAACGTCGGCTATTTTATCAAACGTGACGCGACCTTCACTGGAAGACAGTCAAGTTATTTTGGTGGACTTGTCAGACCTGTGCGTGTTGAAATTGGAGATTTTCCGGAAGCCGCCTCTGAGGTGGATGACATTTAATAACCCGGTGTTTTCGCTCGCTACTGTCTGCTTGTTCTGAATTTTCTTAAATATTTTGCTACCACTGTGTACTGAATTAGAATGTATAGTTTTATATATTTCATGTTTGTTCCTCTTCTGAACTTATGGTTATGGTGCTTTATATTGGTTTTGTACCAGGAAGTAAATAAATATGTAGCCAGAGTGTAGCACTGATAACCCCAGCAGTTTTTCACCACGCAAAAGCTATTATTACTACTACTAGAATGGATGGTGGTAGAATACCAAAGTTGGCAATCAATTATAATCCTCGAGGGAAAAGAAGTTTAGGACTCCCGAGATCGAGATGGTCAGTTAGGCTATTGAGCCTAATCCGTGAAGTATAAGAAGAAGGTTGTGAAACCATTTTTAAGCAATGTTAAAACTGGGTAGAAAAATAGGCTCTTAAGAACGAACTGGAGATATCTATGAAGTGGCAATAGGGAGAATTAGTTGTGTGATAAGATTACTGTATAACATATTGTACGAGGGCTGATCAATAATGTCTGAGGCTGATTTTTTTTCACAGATATTTATTGCTACATTTCAATGTTGACATGATCTTTCTCAAAGTAGCCCCCTCCTACTTGAATGCATTTTTACTTTCTCTACTACGTATAGTAAGTAGGGGAAGTATTGTATTCCACCCAAAATTCGATAGCGAGATTTCACCGGAAATACATGTTTTGAGACCCCCTGAATCCAAAAAAAGCATTTTTGGAAACATGTCCGTGTGTGTGTGTGCCTGTGAACAGCATAACTCAGAAACGAACAGTCGGATAAGCACCAAACTTGATATTTAGGTTCAGTATCTTCCAGAGATGCGACACGAAGGTTTTCAAGAAAATCCCCCACCCAGATTACCCTTTACATGGAACATTTTTCGAAAATTTTAATTTTCTCAAAAATGGCTGTAACGATTTTGATTAAAATATCATATGTTTAAGATATTTTCATGACAAATGAAATCTATATCTCGAATTTTCTGGGAATGTCTCCAAAAGTATTCTTCATTGTGAACGACTTTTGCATAACTGGTAAACTATAAGAGATAGATAAAATTTTACTACACAAGAAATGTAGATCGCGTTAAAATACACAATTTATGTCTATACATTTTTTTTATTTAGTGAACCATTTTCGAGACATTGCTTGTTATTCCTTTAAATTTTCCAATACTTATAATTTTTCTCAAATGGGAATTCGTTATTCATTTTTTTTCCTGGTAATGCAAAGGGAATGAAATACTCCACATAGCAACCAGCTCTTAAAATATTTGACTATCGCTTAAAACCTACCAATTCCCCTTGCAAGAAAATTATCAATAAGGTTAACATCTCGATAGAGAAAGAGAATACTACAAATTAGTCATCTTAAAGACCATGCCAGTATTTGCATATTAAGTGTAATTAGAATCTAAAAGGGAAAGCCTACATTTTCTGTAATGGAACATGTTAAATAAATAAATTCTAAGAACTCTCACTTCGTTTGTGTTTAAATGATTCTCTTGCCCCAAAATATTTACCTCAAACCTTCACGCCAAATCACTCAGAAAGTGATGTTATTGATGTTTTCGTGACGCACACGCAGAACTTCGTGATATGGTTTTTAGCACTTAGAGTACTCAGGCTGCGAATAATCATTACATTGTTATTTTGTTCCATTCTCACTGCCAATAAGTGTTCTAGCTCAATTTTCCTTCACTTCACTTTTCTTCGCGACATAGCGGCATAATGAAATAGCAGTAGAACATGAAGTAGATGGAGAATAAGCGTTTGTAAAAAGAGTTTGTACAAGAGTAGAGAAAGTCGTGTGAGTGTAACACATCAGATTTTTTATCACGTCTCTGCCAGTCCTCAAACACACGGTGCAGGCCATTGTTTGTCAGGTCTTTGAGAATCGCCTCACTTTTCCTCAGGCGGAGCTACAAGATGGATGCGGCACACAGGTAATGTTGAATTTAACCAAAAATTCCTGAATTTGATTTGCGACGTGAGGCAACGCGTTGTCATGATAAAGTCGCCACCCATTCCGATGAAGTTCTGGACGTTTCCTTGCAATGCGCTTCCTCAGTGTAGTCAATAGTGACGTGTAGTATGCTGCTGTAACAGTAGTGTGAGTGGGAACTGCATGCTGGTAAATCATTCCATTCAGTCGACAAATATGAAACACCAGGCCCACCTTGCTTAGCACAGAGGACTCGCCCTTTTTTGAAGTCCTTGAACCACCTAAACACTGTTGCACGAGGTAGTAGTACATCTACACCGTATGCTTCCTTCAGCTTTTCGAAAGTTTCAGAGGCTGTATTATTTTAATGAAAACAACATTTTATTGCGCTGTATTGCTCCTCTCGTGTCACCTCCATTTTGTGGTATGCGACATTCAAGTAGGGTCAACAATATACAGCATTACTACCAACCTACCGACACAAGAGTACTGCCGCCTATGGACATTATACATGAAACCCCGCTCTTTTATAATATTCATGGTAGAGACAGGAAACTATCAAGGAAGCTACAGGAAAAAAACCAGCCCTCGTAGTTTTGAATGTTTTGGCGTTATGCAAGATACTTTGTTAGTTTATTGTTTATCTGCAAGAGTATCACGTACAATTCTGTTACACAATACAGCCGTATCAATAGAAAGCCAAACGGAGAAGTAACATATGCCTACTGCCCCTCGTGAGTAACCCTGTACTCGAGGGTGTTGCTGCTAGCAGAAAGCCATTACTTCTCATTAAAGAGTGATGACTGGTTAGGGATGAAGCTCTCCTTTGCACTCTTGCTTATGGAAGTGCACATTTGTATGCTTGCTGCGATATACAAAGAGGCGATGTAAATTTTAGCCCCGAAGCTTAACCGGACATACCAAACACGAAGCAGCGGCATTCTCTGAATCATTGAACGAGCGACTCTCCGTGTTTATGGCTCCGGGGAGCCAAGTTTCCTACGAATGGAATAATTGATGTCGCGCGCAACAGTTCTTCTTCTGGATACTGCGCACCTGGAAGATGTGCACTTCAAAGAAAAGCTCCCCACTTCGATTACCTGCTCTTTTTTGCGAGCTAACCCCATCTTCTACAAAAACACCCGGATCGATTTAAGACGTGGCCTGAGCGCGTAGTTCAGAAACGAGCGTTCAAACTTCACATCCGAGATGAAGTTTTTGTAGTGAATTTCCTCTTCTAGAGGGCAGTTGTCATTTCTGGCAGCGTTCCAGTTTCTTAAGGTGTTCTTCATTAATCCAAAC
Source organism: Deroplatys truncata (assembly GCA_030765065.1). Classification (NCBI taxonomy): domain Eukaryota; kingdom Metazoa; phylum Arthropoda; class Insecta; order Mantodea; family Mantidae; genus Deroplatys; species Deroplatys truncata. The sequence goes on from CM060986.1 coordinate 183,628,794, forward strand.
CCACTAGGATTCCTTTTCCTTCCTTAGCTTCGTTTGCAGTGGCTGAGTGTTCTGTTGATATATGCAAGGCTATATCGACCTCTATGTAATGACGCCTTAAAACATATCCCAAATGATAGTCTCATTTTTACTGCCTATACCACGTACATAGGTACCGAGGTTTTACCAGAAATACGTGTTTTGAGGCTCCCTGGTGTGTGTGTCTGTGAACAGCATAACTCAAAAACGAAAAGTCGGATAAATACCAAACTTGGTATTTAGATTCAGCTTCCAAATTGCAACACGAAGAATTTCAAGAAAAAGCCCTCACCCTCAACTACACTTTACATGAAATATTTTTCAAAATCTTTTGTTTTTGTTAAACTGGCTTTATTAAATATATTTACATGGAAAATAAAATGTACACCTTTAATTTTCTGGGAATATCCTGTGAAGTCTTCATTCAAAAGGAATTTTGTATTATCGTCTATAACTGGTAAACATTAAGCGATAGACGAAAACGTACCATACCAAAACTGTAGATCCCTTTAAAACACACAATTTATTTAAAACAAGTTTTCGTGTGGCATAAGCCCCTTCTGAGATATCCGTTATTAAAGGTTCGAATTGTTCCATACTTGTCATTCTTTTAGTCCCGTCGATTTTCAGTTGTTTCTTGCGATTGTATGGAAACTGTAATGGAATTTTAAGGCCGGCTTATGGCGTCTAGCTCTTAAACATTTTACTATCGCAGTTCTCTTCGTATCTATAACGAAATGTGTAACGTAGCTATTTTTTCAAAGATTTATTTGGATTAAAATGTAGTAGATAGCAAAATCAGCTTCAGTAAGAATAGTTGGTATACCCACTAATAAACATAGAGGGTAGAGAACGTCACGTCAATGTATCACATCAGATTTTTTTATAATTGAATTATTTTCTCCAAAAGGTAACATTCAGCTAACCGTTGTGCGGTTTATAGCTAGACGTTCAACATTTCTAGAATAATAAACTCTTGGCTACCTTACAAGCGTCTCTATAATATAGTACGCGAAGTTTCAGCAGTTTTCATTGGACATTCGTAAATGCATTAGCTTAATATTTTAATCTAAATTTGGAACCTCCATATAATACATACGTAAAAATAATATATATATATATATGTATATATATATAATATACCTGAACAAAGTTATTGGAGTAAGTAACAGTACATAAAAAAATCTGATGTGTTACACTCACATGACTTTCTCTACTCTTGTACAAACTATTTTTACAACGTATATTCTCTATATGCTTCATGTTAATCGAGATGTTAATCTTATTGCTAATTTTCTTGTAGGTGCAAGGGGAATTGGTAGGCTTTAAGCGACAGTCAAATCTTTTAAGAGCTGGTTGCTATGTGGCGTATTCCATTCTCTTTGCATATCCAGGGCAAAAAAATGAATAACGAATTCCCATTGAGAAAAAGTATAAGTATTGGAAAATTTAAGGGAATAACAAGCAATATCTCTAAAATGGTTCACTCAACAAAAAAAATGTGTATGATATAAATTGTGTATTTTAACGCGATCAACATTTTTGGTGCAGTAAAATTTTGTCTATCTCTTATGGTTTACCAGTTATGCAAAAGTCGTTCACAATGAAGAATGCTTTTGGAGACATTCCAGAAAATTTAAGATATACATTTTATTTGTCATGAAAGTATCTTAAATATATTATATTTTAATCAAAATCGTTAGAGCCATTTTTGGAAAATTCAAATTTTCAAAAAATCTTCCACGTAAAGGGTAGTCTGGGGTGGGGGGATTTTCTGGAAAACCTTCGTGTTACATCTCTGGAACATACTGAACCTAAATACCAAGTTTGGTGTTTATCCGACTGTTCTTTTCTGAGTTATTCTGTTCACAGACACACACACACACACACGGACATGTTTCCAAAAATTATTATTTTGGATTCAGGGGGTCCCAAAACATGTATTTCCGGTGAAATCTCGGTATTGAATTTTTGGGTGGAATACAATACTTCCCCTGCTTACTATACGTAGTAGAGAAAGTAAAAAACTAAATGGCAGGGGAAGCCAACTACAAATGAGGCAATATATCAGTAAGTACGAACACATAAGGTACAGAATGGCGACTACGCATCCAATACCATTTGGATTTGAAATAAGGCTAATTAAAATGGAAATAAGGATGAATTAAGCGATATTTGAGTAGGGTTTACTCCAGTATAGTAGTTTATTTTGATTACGCCATTAATTATCCTCTCTATTCTGCGGATGGAAATGTGGAAATACTGTATTCTGCCAACTCCACTGGTAACGCGTTGTCGTATCGGAAAAGAAAGCATACGCGATAAGACCTAAAACAATCATTGTAAGCTGTGTATTTACTGTAATGGAACACTAGTATAAACTGGAAAGTTGCTCCTAATACTTAAAAACCATTTGAGATGAGAAACTGAAATTGTCCCATCTATTCAAATTTTCGTGTCATTTTCTCAACGTTGCCTTTTGCTTTCTCTACCGTCTACTCATGGTAGGTAAGCGAATTATGATATGTACTGATATCCCACCGAAAATGCATGTTTTGAGATCTCCTGAGAGCCAACAAAATAGAATAGAAGTGCGTGTGTGAGAGAGCGAGAGACAGACAAAACAGCATAACTAATGAACGAAAGGTCAAATACCAAATTGCGTATTTAAGTTCAGCATCTGTCAAGGATGTGACATGAAGCTTTTCTCAAAATTTCCACAATGCAAACAACCCTTTAAATGCAATTTTATAAAAAACGTCTGCAAAGATTTTATTAAAATAACGCAAAATTGAGGTATCGATATGAAAAATATCTTTATCTTTAATTTTCTGCAACTACATATATTGTGAAGACCTGTTCATTTTGATTGAATTTTGTATAATTTTATAAAACAGTGAAATCGTAAGAGATAGAAAAAAACATAATGCAGTAAACGTGTAGAGGTAATTAGGGTACACAGATAACTTGTGTTATATATTTTCTTAATGTGAAGTGTTCCAAGTTGTATGTATACATGTTTCCAAGTGTAGGTACATCATATGACGGAATATGTTTGAAGGCTTGCGTTTTTTCTTACTTTGCGAGAGGTCGTTACAACCACTTGTGAATTTATTTACCCATGCTTCTGATTAAGTATTTAAACTTTTTTTTTTGTTTGAGATATTTAATTAAACACTTTGTAGGCATGATTTATAGTAAATAAGGTTACCTAGAGAGAAGAATAACTTTTTATGTATTAATATAAAGTGCTTTTTTTCACACTGTGGCCACTGCACGGTCGCTACAGCTCGGACTCCCACCAAAACAGTTACAATATCTCCGCAACAGCCTCACGTTCTCATATTTATAGTTACAATTACAATGATAATAAGCACGTGCCTTATCATAAGCTATGTTTGAAATGCTGTTTTCTCTGTCCGCATATTTCTAGTATCTTCTTGCGAAATTTCCATTCACTCGGAGAGTTCAAAATTCGAAATTGAGTGAATATCTCGCCTGGTTTTTACTTTCTCTACTACGTATAGTAAGTAGGGGAAGTATTGTATTCCACCCAAAAATTCGGTACAGAGATTTCACCGGAAATATATGTTTTGAGACCCACTGAATCCAAAAAAGGCATTTTTGGAAACATGTCCGTATGAGTGTCTGTGTGTGTGTCTGTGAACAGCATAACTCAGAAACGAACAGTCGGATAAACACCAAACTTGGTATTTAGGTTCAATATGTTCCAGAGATGTAATACGAAGGTTTTCCAGAAAATCCCCCCAACCCAGACTACCCTTTACGTGGAACATTTTTCGAAAATTTTAATTTTCTCAAAAATGGCTCTAACGATTTTGATTAAAATATCATATGTTTAAGATATTTTCATGACAAATGAAATGTATATCTCGAATTTTCTGAGAATTTCTCCAAAAGTATTCCTCATTGTGAACGATTTTTGCTAACTGGTAAACCATAAAAGATAGACAAAATTTTACTTCACAAAAATGTAGATCGCGTTAAAATACACAATTTATGTCATACACATTTTTGTTGTTGAGTGAAGCATTTTCCAGATATTGCTTGTTATTTCCTTAAATTTTCCAATACTTATACTTTTTCTCAAATGGAAATTCGATATTCTTTTTTTTTATTCTGGTAATGCAAAGACAATGGAATACTCCACATAGCAACCAGCTCTTAAAATATTTTACTCGCTTAAAGCCTACCAATTCCCCTTGCATCTACAAGAAAATTAACAATAAGATTAACATCTCGATATCTCGATTAACATGAAGTATATGGAGAATAAGCGTTTGTAAAAATACTTTGTACAAGAGTAGAGAAAGTCATGTGAGCGTAACACATCAGAAATTTTTTATTAGTTTTTCATGTGTGGGTTGTTGCACAACCCTCATTTTTAAAGTTCCCCCAAAGATAAAAATCGCATATAGTTAAATCATGGAATCGTGAGGCCACAATTCTTTATGAAATACACTATCTTTAAAATTTTTCCTGAATTAAATGTAATAACTCATCAACTGCACGCACGATCTCAGATGTTTCTGCATTAAGAATTCTTAGGTTATGTTTCCGGTGTCTTAAGGTGTAACAATTTCTGAATTCAACAACGAAGGTATCGCCTGAAGAACCTTCTGAGGGATAATTTAATTCATAAAATCTAGCTGCGTATCAATCCTGCAAGATATTTTCTAAGTAGTACCGATATATGAAATGCTTCTAAATACAGACTTTTGCGTTGCACTATAGCCTAGTTTCACCTCGTGAAACCTCCAAAGAAAAGCCGCGTGACGCAGGTCAGGTTTGAGCCGCATATAACAAAATTCTAAGGAAACTTCAGCGTCGAATAGTGCAAAACTTGTTGGTTCCACAAAAAAGTGTGTAGAGAAAAAATAATATAAATGTCTTTAAAACTGATTTTATTCAAAAGAAAGGTAATTGTGTAAGTGTAACACGTAAAACCGTCAGCTAAGCTATTGATAGCTATACTCTTTGCAGTATGTATATAAGAGCTAGAAGAAAAGTTTGTATTATTATACGACAGATTTACAATTTTTTTTACTTATGTTGATGTAGCATCGGAAGTACAACGGATCTTTCTGGTGATAGGTTTTTAAGTTAACCGGGCGAAAAGACTCAATCAGTAGCTTCTGTGGCTCGTATTAAGGAAATAGAAGATATAAATTCCATTTACTTGGTTTCTATTAGTGCCAAGATAAATACTGAACTTGATATTTATTACCACAAAATTCTAAACACACATGATAACTACAGAAATAGAAATGACATGTTCAGGCAGCTGACTACGCTACTAAAGCCATTACATATGACCTAGATGTTGGAATGAAATTAAATAATTCAAAACAGATATTATTAAGACGCTAGCAGCTATCGAGACCATTTTAGTGCCTCGGAGTTTTGTTGCATAAGGGTCCTTTATGACATTATTTTAGCAGGTTTGGGTGCCACTGTTCCGGACCGGATTCGGGCCTGTAACCTTGAGAACACAAAACCGGCTCAGCCAACTGTGCGACGTCTCGTTGCTGCTTTTAGCTCGATCATTGTTGTATTCAACGTGCAAACCACCGTTGCTAGTAAATATAAGCGGAAATCAGGCAGACTGCTGACTAAAGAGGGAAGGGGAGAAGGCAATGCAAGAAGAATTTGGAAAGTGCGACACATGCACGAGGAGTCAAAATTGATGCACTAGCAATTCGGCTTTTTGCCGCTCCTACTCTAATATATATATATATATATATATATATATATATATATATATATATATATATATAACTTAAAAATAATTTTTAGTTCATTACTGAACCTAGCTGTGTGCTACTTTCCTACAATTTCGTAATACTCAGTAGTTTCAGCCAAATCGTTTCTATGCGATTTAGTTGGGAGAAATTAAAGACTAATTTTATGCAACTGCTTAAGAATATGACAGCGTTTCTGGAAGCTTAATATGTTTTGTGCCAAATACCCTCGTAATGCCATACGTTTTCAACGGCGATATGCCCTGTGGAAGGAGAGTGTCAAGTGAACTCGTAGAAGCCCCTACCTTGTGCGGCAACTTCTCCTACACCTTAGCATTGCGGGTTGCGAGGATCATAGGTCTTCCTTACAGACACGTTTCTTGCATACAAGAGCACAGATGAACAAAAATTTTATTCCTTACATTCATATGACTTTCTGTAGTTATTATTCTACTAACTATTCTTGAAAAAGCTTATTCTTCTATTTACTTTTTGATAATCGAGATAAACTTTCATTACATATTTACACATTTCGTTTTACGTATAAAAAGCATGTAGTACTCCAAACCAGTAGTCATATTTCTAAAAAGCCGGTTGTTATTTAATGGCTTTGAAGTTCCATGCTCTTTGAATGACCACCGGAAAAGACCAATAGCGACTTACCGCCTGAAAGATTATAAGTATTTGAAAATGCTAACCCAAACAAAGAATATCTCAGAAATGGTTAAGAATACAAATAATTTTATTTCACATAAGTTGTTTGTTTTAACGACATCTTTGTTTATATATGGTAATATTTTGTCTTATCTCTTGTGGTTTATCAGTTCTACGAAAGTCATTCAGAATGGAGAGGTCTTCGCAGATACGTGTTTTGTCACTTTAATTAAATGGTTAGAGCCATTTTTGAGTAAATCAAATATTGTGAAAAAAAGTCCATGTAAAGCATGGTGTGACTTTGTCCAGATCTTAAATTATCACTTCTCTCACTGTCTGCTTTATTTTTCAACATCTTTTTCTTTTTATGTAGTTCACTTTCACTTGGAGTTCACTTCAATAATGTCACTTCACTACGGTGAACTGTTCAATTCTCATTTCACTTCCTTCAGACGGAGCTTCTTCAGGCCGGACAGTTCACTTCACTCGGGCGTCGAACACAAGTCCTCCACAACCGTCGCTCCGCGGTAGCGCTCGCTGCACGTGACAGAAGCCGTTACCAACTCGCTTGGAGAATCGCTCTTGACGCACCAGAAGCGTCGCTAACTCACTCGCTCGCTGACAGACTTAACTCTACTCTGTCGCACTCGACCCGTAACTCCACACGCACTGCATGCGAGAGCGCTCGCTTATATAGTCAGTCGAATCTTCCACAGAAGCATCTCGAACGTTCTAGAACTATTTCGACACACTTTCTGGAGGAGGCGGGAGATAAAGCTTCCAGAAAGTTTTGGTTATCTCCCGAGCGTGCGCGTCCAGTGTTTATAATGTTGGGACCGCTCGGCGCCAACCTTCCAATAACCTTGGGTCATAGGCGCTGCGTCACAATACTTTTAGATTGGTGAATTTATTGAAAATATTTGTGTTGTATCCTTGGAAGACACTGAACTCCTATACAAATTTGACCAAATTTTCGTTTTCTAGTTACGCTGTTCACAGACATATGGACATGCACACTTCTAGCGAACGTATTTCTAAAGTTATTTTTTGGATTCAGAAACCTCCAAACGTATATTTCAAGTGAAATTTCATATGAAATTTTTGGTGGAGTACAAAACTTCCTGTACTTATTATAGGTATACGGTAGAGAACATAATAATCATACGTTGGCTTTATTGGATATCCATAACTTCTTTAAGGATGCGCCTAACAAATTTCTCAGAAATAACTCATAAAGTTTGCCCTCCGGAAGGCATAAGACGGAATTTGCTAGAATAATTGTCTTCCCCTTCATTGCGTGGTACTGGCCGTAGTCGCTCTATGTTGAATGCCTTTCCCGGAATATGAGACAGCACATTTGTATTACTGATCTAGTTTAAATTTACTGATTAGTCATTTTTCTCCTGAACTTTGCAGTGCAAAACAAACAGCACAAACATAAGCGAGACACGTAATACCTGTAAAAATGCATAAAATTGAATTTTCGTATCCAAAATGAAAGCCAAAAACTTGTTACAATACTTGTTTTGTATAGGAAAGATAATAATTCCAATGCGAAATCGCTGATGACGACCACGAATAAATCAGAACTCGCGACGAGTATTTTCTGTAGCATATATGTTTGGTTTAATTATCTAATACTTTATCCAGTATGAGCAGTTTTCATAACTGATGAAATTGCAACGAAATTAGATCTTGAAATTAAATATTCCAGGCTCAGAAGGGATTAAGAATGGAAACAAATGTTATAGAACTGGGAATTCAGATGAAGACATTCTTTTCTTCGAAATTTCAACTTCACGCTCACTTATTTATTGATATTTTATTTACATAGTCTTCGTTTTCACTAAATTGCAGAATGTCATGTATCTTTTACGAGGGCTGATCAACAAAGACAGACTATTTTTTTTTCTTAACTTCCTTGGTAGTTTCCTGTCTGTACCATTGCCATTTGAGAAGAGCGGGCTTTTATGTATAATTTCTATAGGCAGCAGCACTCTTATATCGGTAGGTTGGTATTAAAGCTCTGTTTTGTAGGCTCTGCTTGCATTTCGCATACCACACTGATTGTAATGGAATGATTTACTAGCATGTAATTTCCTGTCACACTACTGTTATAGCAGATACTACACGTCAGTATTGGCTAAACTGAGAAAGCATATTGCAAGCAAACTACCGGAACTTCATCGGACTGAGTAGCGACTGTATAATTGACAATACGCAGCTCATGTCGCAAATCAAGTAATGCAGGTTTTGTCTAAATAGAACATTACATCTATACCGCATCCGCCTTATAGCCCTTTTATTTCCCATCAATAAAGGCAAATATCAATTGTATTTGGGAACTCTGAAGCAGTGCTCAAGAAAAGTGAAACTATTTTCAAGGACCTCACAAAGATGGTCTGCACCATGCGTTCGAGAACTGACAAGACTACAAAAAGGGTACTGAAGTAGGAGGCGATTACTTTGAAAAAGATCATGTATACACTGAAATGGAGTAATAAAGATCTGTGAAAATTATCAGCCTCAGTCTTTGTTGATCAGCCCTGTATGTGAAATATTTTTCGGGAATCCTGCCGTTAGTCGCGAAATAGATTACAATCAAGTTACATTCAGTTAAGATTATTTACTTTACATTTTATTAGGGGTATATTTAAAAATGCGCGAACGTAATATCTTGTCAAAAACATTGATATTATTTCTTATAATATTATTGCATATTTCTTTATGAATACTTGTTTAAATGTTCCTTTAATTACGTAGAACTATAATTAGAGCATTTTTCCTCATAAAATGCAGATTTTCTTATGTTATATCCAGTAAAATAGCTTCAACTTGAAGTAGTTGAACTGTTTCGTTATTTGCACCACGCTTTGGGCGTCAATTTGAGGTAGTTTGTATTGAAGGAGTTGTATTATATTTCAACTGTTGGGGAGCCGAACTTGTAGTAGTTGCAACCGCACGTATGGTAAACAGTTTCCGGTAGCCTTCGCCCCAAATGTATTTTTACTGTTTCTTTAAATATTATATTTATGTTTGCCTCGGCTGCGTCAGTATTTGTTAGAGACACGTTTCTCTTAGCAGGGTTGTGGTGCGACTGAATAATGTAGGCTTATAATTTTACTTCACTCCTTTTATTAATACTTGATACGATTTAAATAACACTTCACTGATATAGAGAGCTGTGAGATTCTTTAATTAATTGCATATTTAACACGTAAACTTATTTTTCGTCTCACACAAATACATATTAAATCTCTTGGGGACGCACAAGCATCAGATCCAGCTATGAGCACTGTCTGCAGGCAACACGTCTGATTATGAGCACTGTTTTGGAGGCAACTGAACTGTTTTCCACCTCTTAAATTTGTAAATTTCTGTATTTCAAGTCTCTAATCCTAGTCCAATAGAATACCCTCATTTAACTAAAGCTTTTTCTGGTTCTTAATTGGCTATTTTTTTAAACTTGTCTCAAAGTTTGCATTATTGCTGCTCTAATAACGACTAGTAGCATTTAAACTTCCTTACTTATTATTGCCTCAAGGTTACCTCATTGTTAGCAACTTTAAACCTATTTCTCACAGCTCCTACATTATTAAATTACGTAATACATTCACATAACATTATTACACATGGATACAATAATATAACCGTATACAATGACTGTTACATACATTTTACAAATTATTACATACACATATTGCTTCAAGGCGGGCTGTTATTGAATTTACATATTAAATAATTTGACTGCAATCATTTAAGTGTTAATAATAATGTCTCAAACTGCAAGAATACATGTTTGCTTTAACATTCGAATTTCAGAATTAAAGCGCGACCGTTGTTTCAGAGTTAATGTGCTGATAGCTAACAACTCTATTTGTAATTCCTAAAGGCTCCGCTATGAAAATCCATGTATTTTTGCAAGCTCTACAAAATACATCATTGGAATGTTACCCCTAATGTATATGAATTTTTGAGTGAGATGGACATTCACGGTTTCCCGCAGACTATAATACTTAAAGGTGAAAGTTTATTGACTGTTATATCTTGGTATATAAGGTCGAACAAATTAATTGTTTATTTAGGATTGCGTCGGTTGAGGCCACTCCATGTGTGCACCATAGTTGAAGTTTTGCCGCGGATGAAATACTCCTCTTTGCAGCCGTCAGAGACTCATTTTTACTTTTCCTACTATGAAGAGTAAGTAGGTTGAAGTATTACATTCCACCCAAAAATTCGATACCGATACTTAACCGGAAATACATATTTTGAGCCCCCCGAATAAAAAAGGACTTTTAGAAAAGAGTCCATGTGTTGTGTCTGTGTGTCTGTGAACATCATAACTCAAAAACGAAAAGTCGGATAAATACCAAACTTGATATTTAGATTCAGTATCTTTCAAAGATGCGACACGAGTGTTTTCAAGAAAATCTCCCACACACCAGACTATCCTTTGCATGGAACTTTTTAGAAACTTTTGATTAAAATATAATATAATAAGATATTTTCATAGCAAATAAAATGTATATCTTGAATTTTCTGGTAATGTCCCCAAAAGTCCTCTTGTTTCTAAATGGGTTTTGAATGACTGGTAAGCCGTAAGTGTTAGACAAAATGTTTCTACAGAAAGGTGTAGATCTCGTTAAAACACATAATTTATGTCCTATACTTTTTTGTGTGGAGTGAGCCATTTCCAAGATATTCCTTCTTATTTGTTTGAATTTTCCAATACTTATACTTTTTCTCAAATGGGAAATCGTTATTCCTTTTTTATGTCTTGGACATACAAAGAGAATGGATTGCTCCACATAGCAACCAGCTCTTAAAAGATTTGACTATCGCTTAGAGCCTACCATGTTCCCCTTGCACCTACAAGAAAATTAGCAACAAGATAGAGAATTAGCGTTTGTAAAAATAGTTTGCACAAGAGTAAAAACAGTCATGTGATCGTAACACATTAGATTTTTTTCAGCAACTGTGATGAGAGAAATGTCTGTCTTATAAGTCCCACCACCAAAAATATCTCCTTAGGTTATTTGTTTAGGCAGACATAAACATGTTAATACAAATGTAACATCTAAATCTGCTGAAATGCGGAGACTGTGGAAGAGATTATGAATCGCAAGGAATAAAATTTCATATAAACAGATTACTGCATGAACAAATAATGCCACTCAACACTAATTATTATTCTTGCTTAATTAAACAGAATAGCTTTGCATTAAAGTGCAGCAATTAAGTTGTCAGCATGAGCAAAGAAACAAACAAAGGTTCATTAAAATATTAGCTGAAATTGGAAGAGATAAAGGGATAGAAAATGTAGTGCAATTATTCTATCTATGCATGCAGTAAGTGTGATTTGCTAATGACGGCGGGTATCATATTTTGGACTTGCAACCATATAATATAATTTCACACCAAGTATTCTCTTGGTGGAAAGAGAGAGTTTTTAACGCCTCGGCTTTACTGAGCAACCCTTTATGAAATTGTTATGGCTCTGGGCGTGGTTCATGGCTTATATACAGAAAAAATGGACTTGCTTCTGTGCTGCTTAATTAAACAGAGACCCATTCACTCTCTTGGAGTTACGAGATGCTATGACTCGCATCGAGCCGTAAAACAACAGATGCCCATGAAGAAAAAAACTGCCTTTAGCGTACAAGAGCGGCGTACGAGCGCAATCTCTTTATGGATTAATAAATTCAAGGGGATGTGTTTCATTTCGTTATAAGCGATGTGAAGATAGTTTAGCACACTTCGCCTAAGTATATGTTAAATTCAGTGTCTGCATCGAGTTCATTTAAGTTACTTGGAAAGATCTCTAAAACGTTTAGTGATAAATTCTCGAGGTTATGTATCCAACTCTAAGCGGAGCCCACTGTCCCCTTGGGTTAACGTCGATGTCGAAGAATGCGACCCCTTCTTCAGTCCTTAGATCAGCGTTTTAAGAACAACAGGCGCAATTCGGGGACTTTAATTATATATATATACTGACGGGTCTAAGACTGATGTTGGAGTAGGGTGTGCCTTTGTTTTTGGTGAACATAGTTTTACCTTTCGTTTACCTGGGCAATGTTCGATTTTTACCGCCGAACGTTTTAGTATTTATCAATCTGTTTTATACATTCAGTGGCACGACTTACGGCACTGTGTTGTTGGTACGGACTCTCTGAGTGTCCTTCAGTGTATTAACGCGCTGTATAATTACCACCCCTCGTACAGCGCATACATGACCTGCTGCAGTCGCTTGGTGCCTCTGGCACCAGCGTCTCCTTCCTGTGGATTCCAGGTCATGTGGGCATCTTGGGGAACGAGCCTGCCGACGCCGCAGCCAAATTGGCAATTTTATCGCCCAGAAGTTTTACCTCTCCACTGATTTCTATGTTATTTTACGGCAGCGCATCCTCTCGCTTTGGCGCATGAATGGACGGCCCTCCGGGGGAACAAGTTGCGAGAGGTTAAACCTATCCCGGTTGTCTGGGCCACCTCTTCTCGTGCTTCTCGTCGTGAAGAGGTCATTTTAACACGACTTCGTATCGGACATTGCCTTTTTAAACATAGTCACTTGCTTAGTGGTGACCCCGAAACACTCTGTGAGCGGTCACCCTTATCGGTGCGTCACATTTTAACAGAGTCTCAGGTTTTAGCTCAATTGCGCGTTCGTGTGTTTCTGCCTGTTGGTTTAGCCAACGTTTTGGCAGACGACGCGCACACTGTAGAATGTATTTTACGTTTTATCAGTGAAATTGGTTTTAGCTGACGCATTTGATGCGCTGAATGTCTTTTAGTTTTGTAACTTTATACTGTATGATTTAATTGGGACTCTTCTCCCCGGCTGAGATAATGCACTCTTGTCTCTTGCGTTCTACAGTTCTACAGTACGTCGTGTTGTTTTATTTATCATGTTTTTTGTGGTGGTTTTAAAATTTGATGGCTTGTTTTATAGTGTTTTTGACTATGCTGTTTTTTACCTGTATTTTATTTTTGGATTTTAAATTTTATACTTTGTAAGGCCTCTGATGACCTTAACTGTTTAGCGCCCTTAAACCGCATCTCTAAGCGGAAATGTCTGCGGAAGCACATTGGTACTTTAATACCCTGAGGATGAAATCACATGGTGTCCCGAATGAATCGTCTTCTGGAACTGTAAGCAGTAGCAACTTTTGTGACAATTGGAAACCCTAGTGTCAAAAATACGTCTTTACGCACCGGACAAAAAAAGTCCACAAATGATGTACAGCTTGGATTGTGAAAAATAATTAAGTTTGAACAGAATCGACGCGTTATACACAAACGTTTCTCTCTATCTGGGAGAGAGAAGAAAGAAAAACAAAACATTAGATTTTTTGCATTCATGTGACATTCTCTACTCACTATAGTTTATACAGGCTTATTCAAAAAGAAGGAACAGATTTTAAATATTCATGGTTAATGAACGACATTAGATACCAACACATACGAAACATCATTGAATAGAGGAACATCCAAAGTTTTAAGCCCCACCTATTAGTTCAATTCAGTGCCTACAGGGGCGCTGGGTTTGATTACGAGAAAATGGCAATGCCATAGGAAAAGTCGTTTTATGTGCTGCAGTATGCAAAAAGTGAGTCCATCGTTACATTGCAGCCTGCATTTTGTTATAAGTTCATAAAAGAGCCACCTCGTCATAAAAAATTTACAATTGATACAATACATTCGTAGAAGATGGCTGCGTATACAAACGGAAAAGCACGGGTCGTCCTCGCATAACAGATGGTACTCATTTTGAACACACAAACTAAAAGTTTCAACTTTTCTTTATTCAGTGATGTATCGCATGCGTCGTCATCTAATATCATTGATTAGAAATAAATATTTAAATTATGTTTCTTCTTTTTGAATAACCCTGTATTTATATAGCGTCTACAAATTAATCTTACCAAAGCTTGTTTTTCTATCAAATTAATATTAATCGAGATAAACCTTTGCAGAAATAGTTTCATTACGCATTTAATTGTAGAATTTGGGAATACAGAAAAACTGGAAAAAAGTCAGATGTTTAAAAGCAAAGTCTACGTATTGGCCATAAAATTCTATAGTCTTTCCATGTCATTGCGAAAAACAAAACACATTATTGAAAAATGTAAACCAATAATACGGGATATTTTGGAAATAATATGCTAGCCTCTAGTTTCCGAGGTCGCAGGTTCTAACCCGGCTGAGGGCGATGGAATTTTTCGGCTTAAAATCCCTACCATGGCTTCCTTCGGAAGGGAGGAAATCTGGTGGTCCCGTGTCGTAGGTTTATGGCACGTAAAAGAATCTCAAGCCCGATAAAGAGACCTTTGATCAAAATGTCCGGTCTTTCACACCCAATATAGAATGGGACGCTAAGAATCATAGTAGTTAAGCGTGCATAAATAAAACTCAATTTAGTTTTGGAAATCTGATGCTACAGAAATCATTTTTACTTTCTCTACTACGTATAGTAAGTAGGGGAAGTATTGCATTCCACCAAAAATTCGATACCGAGATTTCGCCGGAAATACATGTTTTGAGACCTTCTGAATAAAAAAAGCATTTTTGGAAACATGTCCGTGTGTCTGTCTGTGTGTGTGTGTGTGTGTGTGTGTGTGTGTGTGTGTGTGTGTGTCTGTGTCTGTGTGTGTCTGTGTGTCTGTGAACAGCATAACTCAAAAACGACCAGTCGGATAAGCACCAAACTTGGTATTTAGGTTCAGTATCTTCCAGAGATGCGACACAAAGGTTTTCAAGAAAATCCCCCCACCCCAGACTACCCTTTACATGGAACATTTTTCGAAAATTTTAATTTTCTCAAAAATGGCTCCAACGATTTTGATGAAAATATCATATGTTTAACATAATGTCATGAGAAATGAAATGTATATCTCGAATTTTCTGGGAATGTCCCCAAAAGTATTCTTCACTGTGAACGACTTTTGCATAACTGGTAAACCATAAGAGATAGACAAAATTTTACTACACAAAAAATGTAGATCGCGTTAAAATACACAACTTATGTCATATACATTTCTTTTGTTGAGTGAACCGTTTTCGAGATATTGCTTGTTATTTCCTTAAATTTTCCAATACTTATACTTTTTCTCAAATGCGTTATTCATGTTTTTTATGTCCTGGACATGCAAAGAGAATGGAATGCGCCACATAGCAACCAGCGTTAAAATATTTGACTATCGCTTAAAAGCTACCATATTTCCCTTGCATCTACAAGAAAATTACCAATAAGATTGACATTTCAATATCTCGATTAACATGAAGCATATGGAGAATAGGCGTTTGTAAAATTAGATTGTACAAGAGTAGAGAAAGTCATGTGAGTGTAACACATCAGATTTTTTAAATAAATTGAGTATTTTAAAGAGAGATACCTTATGAACTTTAAGTTTTTGTCCATCTCTTATGATTTACCCGTTATTCAAAATTATACAAAATTCCTTCCGAATGAAGAGGATTTAACGGACTATTCCCAGAAAATTCAAGATACACCTTTTCTTTGCCATGTTTTAATTAAGACCGTTAGAACTCTTTTTCACAAAATAAAAAAATTGACAATTTTTTCATACAAAGCGTAGTTTAGGGTGAGGTGATTTTCTTTGGATCGTACTAAACTTAAATACAAAGCTTGGTATTTACCGACATTTTCCTTTTAAAATTATGCTATCTCTCTCGCGGATCTTTTTCTAAAACTTTTTTTATGCATTGTCGAAAGTATATCGACATCGAATTTTTATGGTGGAATTCAATACTTCCTCTACTTAGTGTAGATAGATGGCAGAAAAACTAATATGTGATCACAGGACTCCCCCCAGCACTTGAAACATGATGATATGGAAAACAATTTTTTGTACACTTGAGCATAACTGAAATTGAAAATTTATAAACTTTGTTGATTTGCAAAACGTTTTTCTCTTGAACTGCAATACTGTAAACGGGTTTCTTTGATTTTATTTCGTTAGCAATTTTTTGGGCATGGAAGATTTGAAGCTACATTACCATTCCAGAATGGACATTTCGGTTATTAACTTCTGAAGACATGATGATCCTGTATTTCTGCACGTATAATGCACTCCATAAAACAATCTTACGAAATTCTTACTTCCTAGGTATAGACTACTCACGTGCTTGCCTACCTGTGGGTACCTCTCATCAGGTGTGGTAAGAGTAGCCATGATGAGTAAAAGGGTGAACTATTACTCAATTCAGAGAATTCGACGCCTAGTCTGTGCGGCAACTTCTCCTTCAGTACCGCAAGCGGGTTGTCTGACTTTTAGGAGAGCAGGTATGGGCGAGCGCGTGTTACATCCAGGAAGGAGGGGTATTGTGACGTAACTTAGCTACCGCTCTATCGGAGTAGTGACATAATGCAAGTCTTAATTTTGAAATGCCAGAAATACTTATATATTAAAACGCAAGGTATACATCGAATGAGAAAACGAAATCAATTGCTTTATTCATTATTATCCATACAATAAATATCTCATACTTATCAAATTAAACAACTAAATATAACATCGCTTATAAAGTTGCAGAAAAAATGAGCAAACAGTACTTACAGTTTTTACAGTAAATAAATTTCTTACTTCAATTAAAGTTGTTGACCTACTAATTAGAACCAGGGGTATTGTCCCGTGCTTTTTACTTTCCCACCACGTGTTAGAGAAGGTGTTGCAGTCCACCCAAAAATTTGTTACCAGACTTCACCGGAAATACAAGCTTTGAAGCCCCCGAATAAATAAACAAAAGCATTATAGAAAACCGTCCTTGTTTAAGTCTGTGAACAGCATAACCAAAAAGTCTGATGTGTTACACTCCCATGACTTTCTCTACTCTTGTACAAACTATTTTTACAAACTCTTATTCTCCATCTATTTCTATTAATCGAGATAAACATTTGCAGAAACGATCTTTTGACATGCAAAGAGAATTACATTTTACACATAGCGACCAGTTCTAAAAATATTTGACTATCGCTTAAGGCGTACTATGTCCCCCTTTGTTTTGTAAGTGCAAGGGCAATATAGAAATACAGTAGCCTTTAAGCATAGGCATATCTCTTAATAGCTGGTTGCTATGTGCAGCACCATTCTCTTTGCCACAGATTAATAGTTTTTGCATATCCAAGACAAAAAAATGAATAACGAATTGCCATTTGAGAAAATAGGTATTGAAAAATTTAAGGGAATAACAAGCAATTTCTCGAAAATGGTTCACTAAACAAAAGAAAATGTATATGACATAAATTGTGTATTTTAACGCGATCTACATTTTTTGTATAGTAAAATTTTGTCCATCTCTTATGGTTTACCAGTTATGCAAAAGTCGTTCACAATGAAGAATACTTTTGGAGACATTCCCAGAAAATTCAAGATATACATTTTATTTGTCATTAAATATCTTAAACATATGATATTTTAATGAAAATCGTTAGAGCCATTTTTGAAGAAATTAAAATTTTCGAAAAATGTTCCATGTAAAGGGTAATCTGGGGTGGGGGGATTTTCTTGAAAACCTCCGTGTCACATCTCTGGAAGATACTGAACCTAAATACCAAGTTTAGTGTTTATCCGACTGTTCGTTTCTGAGTTATGCTGTTCACATTTTTTGTTGAGTGAACCATTTTCGAGATATTGCTTGTTATTCCCTTAAATTTTCCAAAACTTATACTTTTCTCAAATTCGTTATTCATTTTGTTTTTGTCCTGGTAATACAAAGAGAATGTAATACTCCATATAGTAACCACCTCTTAAAACATTTGTCTATAGCTTAAAGCCCACCAATTACCCTTGCATCTACTAGAAAATTAGCAATAAGATTAACATCTCGATATCTCGATTAACATGAAGCATATGGAGAATAAGCGTTTTTGGAAATAGTTTGTACAAGAGTAGAGAAAGTCATGTGAGTGTAACATCAGATTTTTCTTCAGTATTACAAGATCTGCGACGGAGCCACTGCGAAGCACCTCCAAACCATCAAGGAACCTCCTCCATGTCTAACAGTTGGCTTGATGCACTGGGAAATCATACGCTCCGCTGCACAGCGACGAACAATGTCCGAAACTTTGGACTAATCAGCTGGAACTAACTTTCAACTATAAACAGGACCTTTTTACACTCTTCAGATGTCCAATTCCTGTGTTGTTTTGCACGGGCTAGGAATTTCTTTTTGTTAATAGGACGTGATGTGGTTTATTAGATGTTACATGTACATTTAGGCCCTCACTGCACAGTCGTCGCTTAATGATTGAAACTAATATTTGTTTGTCGCTTGTTTTATTAACTTAGGCCGGTATTCAGACGCTGTTTTGAATCTGCCTTGTATACTTATGAGTGTGATGTACTTATCTGTTAGAACTGAGGTCTTTCTGATCTGCCCAGGCCTTGAATGATCCTTCAAGAGACCAATATCTGCATATGGAAACTTGCATGCAACATCAAGAGATACCTACTGTCTGCAGTTGAGCTACTTAAGTCGTGTTGTGCCCTGCATGTGGTGGTGCCATAACTACAGAACATTTTTACTTTCTCTACTACGTATAGTAAGTAGGGGAAGTATTGTCTTCCACCCAAAAATGCGATACCGAGATTTCACCGGAAATACATGTTCTGAGACCCCCTGAATCCAAAAAAAGCATTTTTGGAAACATGTCCGTGCGTGTGTAATGTGTGTCTTTCTGTGTGTGTGTGTGTGTGTGTGTGTGTGTGTGTGTGTGTGTGTGTGTGTGGGTCTCTGTGTGTCTGTCTGTGAACAGCATTACTCAGAAACGAACAGTCGGATAAACACCAAACTTGGTATTTAGGTTCAGTATCTTCCAAGGAAGCGACACGAAGATTTTCAAGAAAATCCCCACACCCCGCATTACCCTTTACATGGAACATTGTCCGAAAATTTTAATTTCCTCTAAACTGGCTCTCACGATTTTGATTAAAATGTCATATGTTCAAGATATTTTCATGACAAATGAAATGTATATCTCGAATTTTCTGGGAATGTCTCCAAAAGTATTTCTCATTGTGAGTGACTTTTGCATAATTGGTAAACCATAAGATATAGACAAAATTTTACTACACAAAAAATGTAGATCGCGTTAAAATACACAACTTATGTCATATACATTTTTTTTGTTGAGTGAGCCATTTTCGAGATATTGCTTGTTATTCCTTTAAATTCTTCAATACTTATTTTCTCAAATGGGAATTCGTTATTCATTTTTACTTTCTCTACTACGTACAGTAAGTAGGGGAAGTATTGCATTCCACCCAAAAATTCGATACCGAGATTTCACCGGAAATACATGTTTTGAGACCTCCTGAATCCAAAAAAAGCATTTTTGGAAACATGTCCGTGTGTGTGTCTGTGTGTGTGTGTGTCTGTGTGTGTGTGTGTCTGTGTGTCTGTGTGTGTGTGAACAGCATAACTCAAAAACGAACAGTCGGATAAACACCAAACTTGGTATTTAGGTTCAGTATCTTCCAGAGATGCGACACGAAGGTTTTCAAGAAAATCCCCCCACCCCAGACTACCCTTTACATGGAACATTTTTCGAAAATTTTAATTTTCTCAAAAATGGCTCTAACGATTTTGATGAAAATATCATATGTTTAAGATAATATCATGAGAAATGAAATGTATATCTCGAATTTTCTGGGAATGTCTCCAAAAGTATTCTTCATTCTGAACGACTTTTGCATAACTGGTAAACTATAAGAGATAGACAAAATTTTACTACACAAAAAATATAGATCGCGTTAAAATACACAACTTATGTCATATACATTTCTTTTGTTGAGTGAACCGTTTTCGAGATATTGCTTGTTATTTCCTTAAATTTTGCAATACTTATACTTTTTCTCAAATTCGTTATTCATTTTTTTATGTCCTGGACATGCAAAGAGAATGGAATGCGCCACATAGCAACCAGCGTTAAAATATTTGACTATCGCTTAAAAGCTACCATATTCCCCTTGCATCTACAAGAAAATTACCAATAAGATTGACATTTCGATATCTCGATTAACATGAAGCATATGGAGAATAGGCGTTTGTAAAATTAGATTGTACAAGAGTAGAGAAAGTCATGTGAGTGTAACACATCAGATTTTTTGTCTTGTATATGCAAAGCGTATTAATCTGTGGCAAAGGGAATGGTGCTGCACCTAGCAACCAGCTATTGAGAGATATGTCTATGCTTAAAGGCTACTGTATTTCTATATTGCCCTTGTAAATATATATTCCCCTTACATCTATAAGAAACTTAGCATTAATATAGACTCTGCAAATGTTTATCTCGATTAACATGAAGTAGATGGAGAATAAGCGTTTGTAAAAATAGTTTGTACAAGAGTAGAGAAAGTCATGTGAGTGTAACACATTAGATTTTTGTACTGATATTCCTTTTTATGAAGTCATTCTATGTTTGGTGCTGTTCACACCGAGCTTCAGGCAACCTCTGTGTGCTATTACTGCCTGTTGTGACCCTGAATAGCCCTCAAATAATTGTATTTGGACCGTGTGCACATGCCCTTAACATCAGCTCACACCTAATGTCATCTAGACGGTCATACATCTATAAATCAGTGCGATGACTGAAAGCAAACTTCTTGCTTGTTTTGCTCTTGGGTTTCTAATTTCGAAAATATGCGGGTTTTTTGTTTTGACTTGTTTTTATTTTGTAATAATAAACATGTTTACGTAAAATAAAACAACTTGTTTCATTCACCTTCCCTTTAATTGCTATTATTATGCATTTGTTGAAATTAATGAACGGTACTGTATATATTATAAATTCAACAATTAGCAGCCTTTTTGTCAAATAGTATTATTAACGACATATGGAAATAGACATTAGATGTGTAACTGTATAATGAAAAATATTTGTACATACCCATAGCGTTATAATGTTGAGTTTTTTGTATAATAATAATAATAATAATAATAATAATAATAATAATAATATGATTATTATTTATTTAAGCATATGTTAAGCTTACAAAGGAAATGCCAGCTGAAGAGTGGATACATGTTAATCTCATCAGCAGAGGGAAAGTGTACACAAGCAAATACTGAACCTCTTATACTCAAGAATGTTTAAGAAGGAAAATAAAAGTGAAACTTTTATTCCAAAATCACATTATGGTTGAAGCAATCTAAACTTCAGTTCGGCAGTCCAACCTTCCTACCACATAATGATTTAATTGTATACATATCGTATCCCCAATTCGAGTTATGATAGCTCGCTTATACGGAGAGTTGTTCACGATCTATAGCAACAATATCAGACAAGCCAATAGCTCCGCGCTGAAACATGTGGAACCGAATGAAAGTTCAGCAGTATGAGTGTATCACTGTGTTTGCTCAGTTGTGTGGTCTTGTTCTTGCTGCATCAAATGGCGTCAAAAATACAACCATTCTGATAAGGGTACCTTATTGCTTTTCCCGATGCAAAATACCTTGTATTCTAAGATTATTAAGCAGTGCAAAAGGCGTGATTTTACCATATCCAAGAAAGTAATCTCATTTGCACTCAACAGAAAAGGTAAGGCCACATCAGGACTTATTCCAAAGGGCAAGAAACAGGGAAATCCACGACCGGCCACCAGTCGCACGACAGAGATGATTTGGAAGGTGAAGGTCCATGCCTCTGGACCAAATCCTGCAAGTCAGAGGGACATTGCACTGTAATTAGGGATCTCTGTTCTACTGTGAACACCATAATCAACCAGTATTTGGGTCTAGAAAAGTTCCATAAGGGCCGGGGATATAAGCTGTTGCCTAAACACATTGCAGAGCGTGCCACTAACAGCAGAAAGCTGTATGATCGATACCTAGCTGTTGAGAAGTGGATGTTTGTTGTCTTTTTAGATGAGGCATATGTTTATCTAAGTGACTGCAACAAACCCTGGGCTGTATATTACCGACCAACAGGAGAAAAAGATTGAAACTTGTTACAAGGAAACCAGCGAAAATTTCCCCAATACTTTCATGGTAATAGCAAGGTACAGTTACAATGGCAAATTAACCATTCGTCGTGCATATAGAAATGTGAGAATCAACTCGGCATATTATCAGACTAACGTCCTGATACCAATTGTCCATACAAAATCCCCTACTCTCTATGGTGCAGATGTAAATAAAGTCTGGTTGCATCAGGATAAGACATCAAGCCAATCCACACGTCTGCTTCAACCTACAAATTTTTGGAGAACATAGAGAGAGAAATGGGAATACATTCCATACCTTTCAGCGGCATCCGTGTTAAGTCATCTATACATCTTTGATGGAGTTTTGTGCATTTGGGTTACTGAAAAGAGCCCTTGGAAGCAGACCCCACGAACTTTGGATGGTCTCTGGAAAGATGGCAGGAGGAACTGGACATCGTTGTATGTATTTATTTGTACATGTATTTTAACAGTTTGTTGTGCTGCGGACTGATAGTTCAAGCCAAAGGCTGCCAGATAAAACATGACTGCTGGTGGAAGCGTGGTTTTTCATAAGGTAAGGGGTCTTAAGTTTGTTAGCATAGATTGCGAATAACCCTCTATAATACAAATGGCACTCGGTAACATAATTGCGTTTTCTGGCTTTATCACCATTCACTATTTTGATGACGTGTGTTGTTACAGATGTTCTAAATATATAATCCCCTACTTAATCCATCGCATTTATTTTGATGTTTGTATGTAAAAATAAAATCCCCATCCTCAATTTACATTGAGAAAGAGTATGGAAAATCACATCTAAGTCCTAAAATAGAAGACTCTCGAATGCGCTCTCAGACAGCTGCATCAAGAAGTAATGTTGAATATAAAATTCTCATTCGTGCCTTCAGTTCTGCTTTTCTACGAAGCATGCTCGTCTCCGCACTGATATTTATTCTTTTTCCAACCTTTTATTTTTTATTTGTTTTTCTCTTGGGTCAGATGCATTTCATCAAGGAGATTTGCAATAAGACAAGAGATTCCTCTCCCACCAGGGCGGAAACCTTTGCACTTGTTTCAGAACGTGTGATGTTCCAATTTCCTTTCGTACATCTTTCATCCTCTTCCAATGCCTTTTGGAGCTGAACGAGACACAAAGACACAAACTTCAATATAGATGCAGGAACAAAATAAAGTTTTTTTTCTTTCCTTTTAATCAGTTTCTGCTAAATTGAATTCCTTTTAAGCTTGACTCAGAATTCAAGGATTTTTTCGGCTTTAGTTCTAGCCTTTAGTCCCCTCCTTTCTTTGTCCGTTGTGTTCGTTAGGGGAGGGGGCACGGAGAGCTTTTGAAGTGATTACGTTAAAGCGGAAATTACAACCTGGTATGAGAATCTTAAAGAACTCTTAAGTTTTCAAATCATACCAAAGCTTTCAGTAAACCTGTGTAATGCCGAAGAAAACTCTTTAGTCAATTTTGATGCAGTCACTTAGACCATATATTCATAATTTTTTTTAAAAATATCTTACGTGCTGTATTATCTTACTCCCACATTTTCTGCACAATCATTACGATACTTTTATAATACCAGAGTACTTTCATACTTGAAATATTCTTTGCCATCAATGCCAACAAATTCTTAAGATGCACGCTTTAGAGGAATCGTGATTCATTCTAAAACAAGGAGTGTAATATCAAACGTAATTTATCTATCATCCCTAAATGTAGAACAGATTTAACACAAAGCAGAATTAAATTTTTTATTATACTTAATGCATTTTTGTATCTTGCCTTAAAATCATACCACACAAGTTCTTATAATTTTATAATATTACCTATAGAAATACTCTGATTTAAAAACGTTGTCCTTACTATCAACTTCAGAATTTAAACACAATAAAATATTGTAAATAATTTGCCTATGAAGATGTTATTTTTATTCATTCGTAATACCTAAGTACACAGGGCTTATTTAGTAATTTCCTTCATGTCTACTTCGTCTTAATCATGTTGGCAGAAATGGTTTCAATACATAATTGATTGTACTATATACACGAGACCAAAGTACGTGGCTTAAAAAGCTGGAATATTGAAATGAACAACAGCAAAAATTTAAAAAATGTCTAAGCCCAAGAAATAGCTTCTCGATAGCTACTGTGTCGTCCTCCGTGGACTAGTGGTACCGTGATAGCCTCTAATTCCCAAGATCACAGTTCAAACCCGGCGGAGGGCGATGGATTTTTTCGGGCGTAAAACTCCTTGGCATGACTTCCTTCGGAACGGAAGTAAAGTCGGTGGTCCCGTGTCGTAGATTTACGACACGTAAAAGAACCTCAAGCCTGATAAAGAGGCCTCTGTGCAAAATTATCGGTATTTCACGCCCAATATAGAATGGATGCTAAGGACCATAGTAGTTAAAGATCGTCCATGAATAAAAAAAACAAGATAGAGACTGTGTAATTTAACGAGCTCTGCATTTTTTCAAATGTAAGCTTTTGACCATGCTTATAATTTCTCAGGCGTATAAAATTATGTAAAATTCAACAAAAATTAAGATTCTACGGCCTATTTACAGAAAATTCAAGATACACATTAGTTTATCATGTTGATACCCAATATATGTGTTTTTAATCAAAATCATTAGAGCTAATTTTGAGAAAAATAATAAAAATAAATTTTTCCCTTTTAAACTGTGCTGGAATACAGAAGACTTTCTGGAAAATCTTCATCTCATCAAGTAAAACTTTTGGTATTTCTCCTACTTCACATTTTTAGTTATTCTGTTCCTAGACAGGAAGAAAGGAACGCACCAAACTCACACAGGGACTATCTAATTTTTTTCAGAGGGCATTAAAAGCTGTATTGTTTATTAAATCGAATTGAATTTTTGAGCGACATGCAATACTTGCTCTATTTTGAGGCTAATAGTACTTGTAGGTTTATATTTTCTTAGAAAGACTCAAGATTTTGATTAAAACTTATATTCACATGACCATACAGGTGTTGAATAGATCCGAGTAGCTAGTGAAGTTAAGAAATACACATAAACCTAATATAGGAACAATGTAGAGCTCATTAAAATATGCAGACTTGTCGTAGCATTGGTAGTTTCCAGCATGTGTGTTTGAAAATGTGCCGTTACTTCCTTCGTTTTAGTTTTTCTTCCCTCCCCATCTATTCGTCTATCGATAGGAAGGAGAAGTGTTTCACCAGAAATGGTATACTGACGGATATCTCGTGAATACAAAGATAGGGAGAGGGATAGAGAGAGAAAGAGAGAGCAACATAACTCAAAACAAAAAGTTGCATGGATATAAATTTCGTACTTAGATCTGGCACCTCTTAGGGGCGTAAGACGAAGATTTTCAGCAAATTCCGAAATCCCAAACAATCCTAAAGTAGAACAATTTTCATAAATTTTTGACTGTATTTTAAATGACTAACAATTTTGGTTAAAATTCATTTTTACTTTCTCTACTACATATAGTAAGTAGGGGAAGTGCTGCATTTCACCTAAAAATTCAGTACCTAGATTCCACCGGAAATACATGTTTTGAGGCCCCTGAATCCAAGAAATCACTTTTAAAAAAAGGTCCGCCTGTTTGTTGGTGAACAGCATAACTCAAAAACGAAAGGTTGGATAAATACCAAACTTGGTATTTAGATGCACTATCTTTCAGAGATGCGACAAGAAGACTTTAATAAAATCCCCCACCCCAGACTACCCCTTACTTGGAACATTTTTAAAAAAATCTTGATTTTCTCATAAATGGCTTTAACGATTTTGATTAAAATATCATATGTTTAAGATATTTTTATGAAAAATAAAGTGTATATCTTGAATTTACTGGGAATGTTCCCAAAAGTCCTCTTCTTTTTGAATGGATTTTGCATCACTGGTAAATCGTTAGAGATAGACAAAATGTTACTACAAAAAAGGTAGAGCTCGTTTAAACACACAATTTATATCTATACACTTTTTATGTGGAGTGTACCATTTCCGAGATATTCCTTATTATTGTTTGAACTTTTTCCAATACTTATATTTTTCACAAATGGGAATTCGTTATTCGTTTTTATGTCCTGGACGTACAAAGCAAATGGAATGCTCCACATAACAACCACCTCTTAAAATATTTGACTATCGCTTAAAACATACCATATTCCCCTGCACCTACAAGAAAATTAGCAATAAGATAGTTTCTGCAAAAGTTTATATCGATTAAAATGAAGTAGAATGAGAATACCTTTTGTAAAAATAGTTGGTACAAGAGTAGAGAAAGTCATGCGAGTGTAACACATCGGATTTTTAGAATATATGCCTGACGATTAAAATGCAAATCTTGAATTGCATGCTAATATCCAGTGAAGTGCTCTTAATTGATAATGCATTTTGTATATCTGGGTAAACTCAATCAATAGTAAAAATATACTACAAGAAAATGAAGATCTTATTAAAACGCATTTATGTCAAATGACGTGTCATAGAATCAACTATTTCCGGAATATTTTCAATTGCATGCTTAGGTTTTCCGAGGTTGAAGTTGACTTTGGCGCGGCATCTATGGCTTGAAAATGTGATATCATTGGTTCTTTTTCCCTCTCGACAACATTACTGACAAAAATGAGCTTTAGATATTACCAATTACCACCATCCGCATCTTTAACGTAACCAAATTATCTAATTTGAAACGATTTATTGGCAAATACTTATCGTGATTAACGTAGGTTGGATGGAATAATCATATTTCATAAATGTACTGTATACAAGGGATAAATGTGTACTGGAAATGGAGAGAAAGAGTTGCATTTCTGTCACAAATTACGTTTGTTAAATTACAAAGAAGGTTATAATCGACCCTAGCAACTTTTCGATAGAAATATATGTGTTAAAGCCTTTCTCTCGCCTCAGAGAGTCCATTGACCCGTTTCTCTAGTACCAGTTTAAAGTATTGCCCAGCCGCTGGCACATAAAGGAGAGAAGGAAGCTCTTGTAACTGGATAAATCCATAAAGTGCAATTTGCTTGGATCCACAGAAGTTTTCAAATGCTCGAACCTCAATTAAAAGATTCCAGCGATATCCGTTAGCTCTTGATCAGAAACTAGCGCCTGTAGAGAAGAGAAAGTTGATGCCGGAGGACTACGTCGTTCATTAAACCTTAGTCATTTCTCCTGAATACGGAATAGTTATCACACTGTGCATCACCTTGGGAACGTTTATTTTCAGAGTCGATGCTAATAGGTATGGGAGTCAATGTATTTTATACAATTATTAAAAAAGTGTAAAAGTGTCCTAATTTAGGAGTATTTTCCTATAAGTATGTAGACAGAATCAATTTCAAAGTGAATGACAAGTAATAAAACTTTTTTAGACAATATGATAACACAGTTTTTGGACAAATCTCACCATCTGCAAGTTACCTGGATAGATATAAGTAATTTATCTGTAATGTGTAGTTTCTAGATCATAAATGACTTGAAATATACATGACAGCAAGGCTTCGCGATGGAGGGAGAGCTAAAGATCCGTGGTTCCAGCCTCGTCTTGCCATACACTGCTTTAAGTTGGATTCAAATGTCCAACATAATGACTACGCACAACTAGTGTGAAAGAAAAATTGTCAAAAATAAATAAATAAAATAAAATTAGCAGGCACAGTTAGCTTGTCCTGTCGACAAATGCCATTATCTTAAGGATACTCATAAGAGCGCTTTTCTATTTCTACGGGTTTAAAGCATTTTAGCTGAAAATTTTATGTCATTTCATTTCTGTAGCTCCTTTTAGCTTCTATGGTCATATCCAAGGCTTTGACTTGAGAAACAATTGATGGTGTTTTTACTTGCTGAATTGTAGGTTTTCTAAATGTTGGTTTTAGTAATTTTTACTGTTGAACATACATTCTCTCCTACATTCATACTACAAGTGTGTGCGGAGGACAGGGAATGCTTCTGGTTAATAAAAAGTTCCCTCTGTAGTCCTGAAGCAAATTCGGGACCTCTGGTTGGACAAGACACATTGATCACTAGACCTCAGAGGCAGTTTATCACAAATTTCTTCAACACAATTAATTAAAGCATAAAAATAATTCTATGGCCCCTTTTACCTATATTTATAAGAAAATTATTTAAAATAAAATTAATCGAGTCCTGTGTAAAATGCCCCACTTGAAAAAAATGCAAAGTTCAAACTTTTGAATTTTGCATTCTTTACAATAAAAGGTTAAATTGTATGTAGCAAAGAAACTTTCCAACACTAATCCAATACTTGATATGAGGAAAGCTTCTTTAGATCTCTTCACAAGCCTTCAAAGAATATATACTGAAAATTTAAAACAAATTGAACAAAAATTACACGATGGGGAGCATTAAAAAGTGAAAAAACTTAAGAAAACAAGGTAACGAGACAATCAAGTTTTAAAATTTCACGCGTTATTTCCACATACCTACACATGTCCATTTAAACGTCGTAGCTGATCATTTAAATGGTCAAAGAGGCAAAATCGCAATGTGATCTTGATATTAAAATGTTTGAACACACCCTGAAGGTGTCCGTAGTGAACGCCTCGACAAATGAATCATCATTTAAGTATCACATGGACTAAACGCCGATAGCACCAAGTGCTCAGCTGAGAAAAATTCAATAACGAGAAGATTTCCGGTATCCATACACTCTGCTACAATGCTTGTATTGAAAGATGAGTATCCATTCTGATATAGTCCAGAAGTTGATCATTCTGATGTATCTACATGCTTACAGACAAAGCACTGTTTATTCTCCGTGTGCGTACGAGAAACCCATATTGGAGTGCAGACGCGTGGAAATCCATAGCCTCGTATGATGATTCACGATTTCAACTCAACCGTGTGATGGATATATTGAACATGACGAAAACAACAATTGTAAGGTAGAGTTGATATTCAGCAGACTGGAAGTGACAGTGTTATGGTCTGGATCCGTCGTCTAGGAAATGTAGGCATTTGCTCTGAAAACCAGATCCTTGAACATCTATTATAACCTATCAAATTTAGTAGTTGTCGCAGTTCTCATGGCTCGTGTTATCTTATTTACTGGGCGCCTCTTGTTTTATTATTTTAAATTTGGGTTCATTGTCCTCCGGCTAGCTATTATAACTCAGTCGAGCAAGTATCTCTAAGCAGGGCGTTTAAACGGAAAGGAGTTTTTGCTAAAAGATAACACTTATAAAAAAATCTGTTTCTACACTTTTACTGCCTTCATGCTTAATTAATAATTCACATATTTAATCTTTATACACGCCTGACTGAAACTGTGATATTTACGAATATAACTACAATCGTTTTAGTTGCCGCGCACAAATTACTTCGCGTACTTTACATTTTTATAACTAACTCTGCGACGTGCACCTCATGAGAGATTTCTCAAAACCGCGCGACACTTGCTTATGGCTCGAGAATATATACTCCTTCACCTCGAATTGCCTAAACATTATAATAGAGCTGCTATTGGTTACCAAATCGCGCCCACTTTAGCGTCTGTTTTGGTCAGCCAATCACTACTACTAACATATACACTCTAGGGAAGATATTCCCTCCATTTCTAAAAAAATGACGTCATTTGTTTATCTCTTCTTAGTGATAAACAACTCACCCCCTCGGTTTATTGTTACCCACTTCTATTGTCAGTTTCAGTGAGGCCGTGTAAACTTATTTCCTAACAATACTTATGGCTAACAAACATCTAAAATCCTGTACCTACAATAATATTAATTTACACTACAAGCACTTTGGCATTCACAGCATGTTATGATATAAAATATTGCCTCATAGTTCATATGTGCCTTATCTGGATAGCTGGCTACGAAACTAGCAATCAGTGTGCAACATTGAGTCATTCTGCTTTTACAGGGTGGCCAAGATAAAAGAGTCCCCGTGTTATACTGAACGTCATATTTAAATCTATATGAGTGATGTTATTTCTTGAGATAGTGGGGCGCTCGAGCAGGGTCACGTAATGTTATGTGATGTCGAACAGCCATTGTTAGTTGTGGCTTGTTGTGAATACAGTTGTGCAGAATGCCGTTTTCAATCGAACAAAGAGTGTTTATTGTCGAAACTTATTTTGACTAAGTCGTTTATAACGTTAAATGAGAGGTTCACGAGAAAGTAACCTCAGACAGCTGCTCCTGCAAAACGTGTTGTACAGAAAATGATCAGTAAATTTAGAGCAACAGGCTCAGTCGCTAACGCCAAACGTAACCGTGTGTTAAGACAACTTGTTCGCCGGAAAATGTTCAACGTGTTCCAGCGACTATGGTAAGAAGTCCACGGAAATAACTACACGTCTATCCTTCCAACTGAACATCAAACCAAGGCATGCCAGAACATGTTGAAGCAGTTACAGATGCGACCATACAAAGTAAGGGTGATGCATACATTAAAACCTACGGATTACGCAAAACGACAACACTATTGCGAATGGTTACTGATGCATGTCGCCGATGGTATCTGAATCCAACATTTTACTTCATCACACACGAAGCATGGTTTCACCTTAGTGGGTACGTGAACTCTCAAAACACACGTTATTGGTCAACAGACATTCTCAGGGACGCTTTGAGGTGACTCTGCATGATGTGAAAATAGGTGTTTGGTGTGCATTTTCATGCCGACGGATAGTAGGCCTGATTTTCTTCAACAACAAAGTGAACTCTCAAGTGTATATAATGAAATTGTTGCAAACATTCATAGCGCAGCTTACGGAGGAAGAACGAGAGTATGCGTTTTTCCAGCACGATGGCGCTACGGCGCACACTTCAAGGTTTTCAATGTCATACGTTCATGAAGCTTTCGGAGAAGAAGTGTTCCCGAAGGCTTATGGCTTCCCAGATCGCCCGATCTGTCTATCCGAGATTTTTATTTGTGGGGTAATTTAAAGGGTAAAGTCTACAGTAACAAACAGCATACAATTGAAGTGTTGAAAGCAAACATTCGCAATGCGATTGCGGAAATCATACTACATGAATTGGCAAAAGTTTCCACAAACATGTTGAGACGTGCTCATTTGTGTTTGAAGTTCATGGTGAACAGTTTCAGCACCTCCTGTGAACTATTGACCTATTGACCTATTGAATGTTCAGTACATTGTTCATTGTTCTTCATAATAATATTATTTATGATTCTGTATTCTTCATTGGTAATAATAATAATAATAATAATAATAATTAATAATAATAATTTACTATTCTGTAGTGAATTGTCGGCCTCTTTTATCTTGGTTAACCTATATATCTAAATATACATGCTTGAGGTATTTGACTTAAGACTTGCTAGTATTAACTTGATATTAGAATAGGAAGCTGTGAGCAGGGATAGTCAGAAGCATTGTTATACATTAAAAGTTGAGTAAATTAGTCTGCGAGATACCATCTGTTTTTCTCCTTCTGCCTCCGATGTGTAAAGAAAGTAATGCTAATACGTAATAAACTAATGTACGAAATAGTGTGCTAGAATTTTTTTTTCTACTAATTAAAGCTTATTGAGTGTACTTTTAAAACCAAAACGTGATGATTGGTGTTTGTTTACCCATGAGGTATCTTGGTGTTTGGTTTTGGTCGTTATTGGGTATCTTTTCTTTCTACACACAGCTGTAACGCGCTAACACTGCAATGTGCTACTGCCCATCTTTTTCCATAAAATATCTGATCCTGTACATCACTCACAGATCCCAAATTAGCAATGACGTATGCAAGAAGCTCAGTTCTTAACTCCTATTACACCCAAGGATGAGCAACCTTCGAACGCATTTTTCACGTTTTTGGATGTTTAACTGACTGCTTCTTTGAAAACACGCTATGTTATAATTTATTTTATAATTCACCGCGTCCATAAATACAGTATCCTTCATAAGATGCTTACCTGAGGTCTGTCGAAGGTCCTTGGAGTAGTCAGCTCCAGAGGATGCTTGCAACAGGAGGGCGATAGTCCCAGATGGAGGAGCGTGTCGGTATCAGGATTAGAAAGGGTACATGTCGAGGGTGAGCTGGAGGCAGAGGCGTCAAACGATAACCCGGGGGTTGTATAAAACAACTGGCAACTACATTTTCAATTCATTTACATAATTACGGGGTTGTAGGGTGATACGAGCAAGAACGTACACACAACACATCTTACCTGAAACCGTCTGGTGCGTCTTGAGGCTCACTAATTAAAAATGCAAACTGAATTATGTTGGAAGCGTCGAGACCCAGACGGACGAAGTCTTTCGAGAGTGAGTGAGAGCGTGACCTAATTTCTAGGCCATTGAATACTTTTTAACAAGCTGGTAGCACAACCCCGTGCTCTACAATATCGAGCTTCCTATATTTCACCATCTTATAACACTTTTCTATTATAACGCAATCCTCGGACCTCGGATCGAACTTCACCAATAGCTCGCTACATTATGTTAAGATATCGGTGAAAATCTCAGATTTAAATGCTTGAAAGAAAATAATTATTCTCCAGTGCTTTTAGGAAACTTTCATTATTTCTAATTTTGTAACTTTCCCAGGATCAAGAAGATTGGCACAGAGGGCAGTTTTTTCTCCTAGGTAGCCTCCATTTATCTTTAAGCGATCGTAAATTAATAAACACCCAGGCTAGAAATTTTAAACACATAGCAGTGTTTAGGAAAGCATTTTTAAAAAAAACGTATTCCTTGTGTGTGGGAACAGCTTAACTCAGAAACGAAAATTCGGATAAACACCAAACTTGGCATTTAAGTTCAGTACCTCCCAGAGATAAGATACGACGGCTTTCAAGAAAACCTCCCACCCTAACTACCCTTTACAAGGAAAATGTTTCTAAATTTTCGATTTTCTCAAAAATGGCTATAAACATTTTGATTAAAATACCATATATTAAAGGTATTTACATGACAAATAAAATGGCATTTTTAAATTTCTGGGAATACCCTGTGAAGTCCTTCATTCGAAAGGAATTTTGTATGATGTCTAACTGGTAAACGTTAAGCAATAGACGAAAACGCACTACACAGAAAAATGCAGATCTCTTTAAAAGACGCAATTTGTTTCAAATAACTTTAAATGTGGCATCTTTCCGAGATATCCGTCATTAATGTTTTGAGTTGTTCAATTCTTTGTTCTTCTTTTAACTTCTGTCAACATCCAGTTGTTCTCGCGACTGTATGGAAGAAGTATAAGTATAAAGTGTAATTATGAAAGGTACAATTATGTTTTCCAAAATTATGCCAGATCCACTAGAAAGACAAGCACTAATGTTGAGCAATGGTCCACGAGGCAATGGAGGCAAACTTACGGAAGAAAGAAACATTGTATGTTTGACGTATCTTTTACAAGTAAGAGCATTTATATCATTGCAGTTGTTTCTATATGGGCAGTTTAGGGTAAGAACGCAAAATCTTATTCTCCTTCTTCCTAAATTTTGTAAAATGTTTTGAAGAAATGCAGATACATCCGTAAAATACAGATACATGTTATGCATTTGTTTATGTGTGTATTATATACAGAGTGGACCATTTAAGTTGAGACTGTACAATATCTCAAAACTAAGCGTTGTAGAAAGAAATATCTTGAATAAAAATTGGTTGATATTATGGGGGAAAGTAAATGCCATTAGTCGTGTTTTATTTGGAGGATGCTGTGATGGTAATGTTATGGTCAATTTAATTTTTTAAATGGGAACCTACCTTTTTTATGTTGTTTTCTCGCTCCTCTTAAAAATTAAACAACATTTGTATAAACCATTTTGCAATTGTTCTTATACAACGTAAATAATAACGAAAATTCTATATAAGAAGAGCCCAATGAACGGTTGGACCGTCCATGGATGGTCATTTGAGGGTCAAGGTAGTCTCATAATTGGGAACCAATATTTTTTCTTTCTCTACTACGTATAGTAAGTAGGGGAAGTATTGTATTCTCCCAAAAATTCGATACCGAGATTTCACCGGAAATACATGTTTTGAGACCCCTTGAATCCAAAAACAGCATTTTTGGAAACATGTCCTTGTGTGTGTGTCTGTCTGTATGTGTGTGTATGTGTCTGTGTCTGTCTGTGTATGTGTGTGTTCTGTGAACGGCATAACTCAGAAACGAACAGTCGGATAAACACCAAACTTGGTATTTAGGTTCAGTATCTTTCAGAGATGCGACACGAAGGTTTTCAAGAAAATCCCCCCACCCCAGACTACCATTTACATGGAGCATTTTTAGAAAATTTTAATTTTCTCCAAAATGGCTCTAACGATTTTGATTAAAATATCATATGTTTAACATACTTTCATAACAAATAAAATGTATACCTTGAATTTTCTGGGAATGTCTCCAAAAGTATTCTTCATTGTGAACGACTTTTGCATAACTGGTAAACCATAAGAGATAGATAACGTTTTACTACACAAAAATGTTGATCGCGTTAAAATACACAATTTATGTCATATACATTTTTATTGTTGAGTGATCCATTTTCGAGATATTGCTTGTTATTCCCTTAAATTTTTCAAAGCTTATTTTCTCAAATGGCTATTCGTTATTCATTTTTTTGTCTTGGATATGCAAAGAGTATTAATCAGTGGCAAAGAGAATGGTGCTGCACATAGCAACCAGCTATTAAGAGTAATGTCTATGCTTAAAGGCTACTGTATTTCTATATTGTCCTTGTAAATATATATTCCCCTATCTACAAGAAAATTAGCAATAAGATAGAGTCTGCAAATGTTTATCTCGATTAACATGAAGAAGATGGAGAATAAGCCTTTCTAAAAATAGTTTGTACAAGAGTAGAGAGTCATGTGAGTATAACACATCAGATTTATAATAAAGTCGTAATGGAGACATTAATACGCTTCATTATGCGATGTCCCGTTCCAAGTTTCCTCAGCACACTCCATACAGCCAGAACTTGCCTGCTACGTACGTCATGATATGAAATGAATAAAACATAGCGTAGAGATCGACCGACCAAGTGACGTCACACTGGTACAGAGTGGATTCGAACGAATCTAGGCAGCATGGAAAGCTATCTTCCATTCTGGGGATCTCTGTCCAGAGGTTATTTAATTAGTACATTCTCGTGCTGTAATCCAAATCGGTGCCTTTGACCAACATCTCACAATATAGGAGTTTTAAATATGAATGAGAAATTGTTGGTACTGAATAAGTATTAGTTCACTACTTATGCTAGATGTTTTAACGTCTTACATTTAAAATTCAGGTTATAGTTAACAGAAAATCAAATGAAGGTTGTTTTATAATCAGGCTTAATAAAGTAAAAATGTGACTGACATGAAACATCAGGGAAAAGCTACTCTTGTAATGACGCCTTTAATGTTTTGTATTATTTTATTACTAGTAAAATCCCATGCGTTCTCACCCTGCTCACCCCCCTCTCTCATTACGGTGATGTAAAGCTTGGGGATTTATCAGTTGCGGAAATGTTTTACCTGTATTTTGCCTGGTTGTGGATACTCGCCAGTTGCACGCGGTCATATGTATTTTCTAAGAAAGGTAAATTTACCTTTCCATTTTATAGAGACTTAGGACTATAACAACAGTTCGTTGTAGGCAGGTATGGCTAAAAATGTTAGTTTTAATCTTAACAGGAGTAAAACTGATTTATCTTGAAGTTGGCACTCGCTTGTATTCACTTTTTTCTTATAACAGTACGAAAAACTCCTTAAAAATCTGATGTGATGCATTCACACGACCTTCTCTAC
Organism: Deroplatys truncata; assembly: GCA_030765065.1. NCBI lineage: Eukaryota > Metazoa > Arthropoda > Insecta > Mantodea > Mantidae > Deroplatys > Deroplatys truncata. The sequence goes on from CM060986.1 coordinate 183,664,882, forward strand.
CCTTTATGGTTTATTAGTGGGTATACAAACTATTTTTAGTAAAGCCTATTACTTTTTTATATCTATGACATTTTAATCCAAATAAACTTTTGCAGAAATAGTTGCATTACATATTTCGTTATAAATACAAAAAAGAACAGTTATAGTCAAATGTATAAGAACTGGACGCTATACGTTGGCCTTAAAATTCCATGATGTTTCCATGCAATCGCAAGAAACAACTGAATGTTGAAGGACTTAAAATTGAGCTTTTATTTATTGACGGTCTTTAACTACTATGGTCCTTAGCATCCCATTCTATATTGGGCGTGAAAGAACCGGAAAGTTTGCTCAGAGACCTTTTATCAGGCTTGAGGTTCTTTTGTGTGTCGTAAATATACGACATGGGATCATGGCTTCGTTCGAAAGGAAGCTATGCTAAGGATTTTTATGCCCGAAAAAATTCATCGCCCTCCACCGGGTTTGAACCCGCGACCTCCGGAAGTTGAAGGAATTAAAGATAATGACAAGGAACGAACAATTCGAAACTTTAAGAACGGATATCTCAGACTAAAACTTATTTAAATTAAATTGTGTGCATTAAAGAGATTTACATTTTTTGTGTAGTGCGCTTTCCTCTATCGCTTAACGTTTACAGTTATACAAAATTTCTTCCGAATGAAGGGAACTTCACACGCTATTTACAAAAAATCTGATGTGTTACACTCACATGACTTTCTCTACTCTTGTACAATGTATTTTTACAAACGCCTATTCTCCATATGCTTCATGAGATATCGAGATGTCAATCTTATTTGTAATTTTCTTGTAGATGCAAGGGGAATATGGTAGCTTTTAAGCGATAGTCAAATATTTTATCGCTGGTTCCTATGTGGCGCATTCCATTCTCTTTGCATGTCCAGGAAATAAAAAAATGAATAACGAATTTGAGAAAAAGTATAAGTATTGGAAAATATAAGGAAATAACAAGCAATATCTCGAAAACGGTTCACTCAACAAAACAAATGTATATGATATAAGTTGTGTATTTTAACGCGATCTACATTTTTTGTGTAGTAACATTCTGTCTATCTCTTATGGTTTACCAGTTATGCAAAAATCGTTCATAATGAAGAATACTTTTGGAGACATTCCCAGAAATTTCGAGATATACATTTCATTTCTCATGACATTATCTTAAACATATGATATTTTCATCAAAATCGTTAGAGCCATTTTTGAGAAAATTAAAATTTTCGAAAAATGTTCCATGTAAAGGGTAGTCTGGGGTGGGGGGATTTTCTTGAAAATCTTCGTGTCGCATCTGTGGAAGATACTGAACGTAAATACCAAGTTTGGTGTTTATACGACTGTTAGTTTTTGAGTTATGCTGTTCACAGACACACACACAGACACACAGACACACACACACACAGACACACACATGGACATGTTTCCAAAAATGCTTTTTTTGGATTCAGGAGGTCTCAAAACATGTATTTCCGGTGAAATCTCGGTATCGAATTTTTGGGTGGAATGCAATACTTCCCCTACTTACTATACGTAGTAGAGAAACTAAAAATTTGAGATGTACGGTTTTAATTGTCATGTAAAAGGTAGTTTGGGGTGAAGGGATTTCTTGAAAATTTTTGTGTCGCATCTTTGAAAGGTACTATACCTAATTACCAAGTTTGATATTTATCCAAATTTTCGTTTTTGAGTTATGCTGTTCACAGATATACACACGAACCTTTTTCCAAAAATACACTTTTGGATTCTGGGAGCCTCAAAACAAATATTTTCGTTGAACTCTCGGTATTGAATATTTGGGTGGAATGCAATGCCTTCTCTACCTACTACATACATGACAGAGAAAGTAAAAATTAATTATGCTAGTATTCACATGTTTGTTGTATTCAGGAGTTCTGAATACACAGTTTCCTTTTCATATATTTAGAATTCATACTGAGAAGATTATTTCTGTCATTCATTTTAATATACGTACTTGTTTGTATTTGATGGATAGATAGAACTTACAAATATGTGGATGTGCAGAGTTAAAATGAAGAGAAAATGCATTACGAAACTCTTCGCATGCATTTATGGTTCTATTGGAAGTAATCCGAAGCCCAAATATCGGGAGAAAATAAGGAGTAAGATGCAATGAAATTGATTAAATAATCACAAAACTTTGTTATATTTCTATTGTTTGGTATAACACTAACGCTATCCTCAACAAAAGCATATTTTATGTTACCATACAACTGTAACTGATTAAATCTCTCGGACTAATCCATATTATATCTCAAATATCAATATGATTAGTGTAGCCAACGTGTTCGATTAAAACTTTCAGACTGTTCAAGTGTAACTGATTCGTTAATACGAAAGTCTTCGTGCGCAACTGATGTTCCTACATATAGAATGCCCGCGCGCTACTGATTCGTTAATACGAAAGTCTTAGAGAATGTCCGCGCGCTACTAATTCGTTTACATGCAAACAGTTCACGCGCAACTTGATATACACTCGTAAACATTAAGCTAGTTCTTAGGGGTACTGATACCTAACTGGTTTATCTATAATCCCTTACTCGTAGAAGTAACAAAAAAAAATACGAATTTCATGAACTATGGATAGTATTTCTAGAGTGCTTATGCTAATAACAGTGGAATTTCTTGAAACTGAAGGCTTCGCAGTATTTTAATCTTTCACCGATTATGTGTACCATCATTAATATCATTTATTCGTGTCTCATTAAGGGATAATAATCAGGAGCACAAAACGTTTCATTGTTTTGCGTTAAAATCAACGCCATCTGCTGTGGTGATTGAAAATTTAACTCCGTATGTTATGCATTTTATAGCTAGCAAAAAATTTGCTTAACTCATTAAAATTTATCCCACCTAAATTATATAAATAACATTATCACAAAATTAACTGTGTAAAATCCCATATGACTTTTCTATCAGTACATTTATGTATGTATTTTATTCAGGTTTAATTACTTTAATACTGTATGTATTGTATTGTTTTTTTAAAAAAAACTATTGTTCTTCTATTCTCTTTACCATATGCACTATTAGCAACATGAAGATGCGGAAACAAAAGTCGTTCCTTTTTGTCACAAGTGACTTTTTGTACTAATGGGTATGGAGGAATAACTTTGCATATAAAATCATGAACAGTGAACCCGTGCGGGACAAAAGAATCGTGTATTTTTAAATACTCTTCATTGATGCCGTAGCACACTTCAAAATGGGAAAACAATAAATGTTTGGGAAAATGATATTAAGAACAAAGTAAGACAACATAAATTCTATATTTAAATGAGCTTCACATCTTTTCTGACTTTACCTTATCCCAAGCTTAATAAGTTATAGAAAATTAAATAAGACTAGTACAAGAAATTGAGATAAATCTTAAGATACAAACATTATTATTGCAAATACATAATATTTTAACGAAAAGCCTTTGCGCTATTTTCTAAGAAAGCCAAAAATAACGAATCTTTTACTTCCAAATGGTTGCAAAAGGAATTGAGATATTAGCGAAAATCCTCAGGTTGCTCTCTACCTAATTATAAAATGTGGTATTCAAGCGATTCTTTTGTATTTTAGTTACCATTCTCTATTCCTCTCTCCCTCTGTCTCATATACCTTTCATATACTAGGGGGAGGAAGAGATATTTCCTAAAACGCTTTTTTTTTCTGTTTGGGAACCCTCAAAGCGTTTATTTAGGGTGCAATCTCGATATCGAATTTTTATTTAGAAACCTCACCTACCTTAGGAAGCGGCAAAACAGCAAAATTTGAAAGTATGAAACTTATTTCATTTTCCATTCAGAGCAAATTTGTTTCATATGGCAACAAGAAATGACGACTAACTGCTTGCAGTTCTTATACATACAGCCTAATGGAGAAAATGCTCCTTCCGTAATAATTTGTAAACAGAAAAACTTATCAGAAAATTAACATGCTTTCTCCAACCACTGTCGTTTATTTTTATATCTCTTCTATGTATTGATCTTTGAATATCCTATTTTTCTATTTCCTTTAATCGACATAAATGCATCCAGAAATATGCAGTTTCTGTACACATTCCATTGTAAGTAAACGAGAGATGTAGGAGATTGCAGCGGTAGTCAAATCTTTAAAAAAGGAGTCGGTGCACACCGGCTTTGAAATTCCAAACTCTTTGAACGACACAAGGAACAAAAGAACAGTGACTTATACAATGTTGAAAAGTTACAAGTATCTCGAAAACACTTAATGCTCTAAAGATTATTTCATATAAATTGTGTGCTTTAACGATATCTACATTTTTTTGGTCTAGTAAGTTTTTATGCTTTAGTTATAAAAACTATGCAAAATAAATTTAGAGTGAATAAGAACTCGGCTACTCGGAGAAAACTCATGATTTGTATATATTCTATTAGTCGTCCAAATATTTTAAGTATATGGTATTTTTATCAAATTCGTCAGGTCTAAAAATCTTTAAAAATCTTTTATCGTATTCTGGAAGACACTGGCGCGCAGATACACACAAACACCGAGCCTCGTTTCCTAAATTGTTTTATTTAGGAATCTAAAGTGTGTATTTTCGGCAACATATTTATGTCTATATTTTTTTATGGAATACAAATCTTCCTCCACCTACTAGAGGTAGAAGGTAGAGAAAGAAAAAGTTATGCAATAAAACTTGTAATACGTAACAGTTTTCATAAATCTCAGCAATGAGAGGTATTTTGATTTTGTTTGATCTTGAAGTAATTAAAACAGCAAATAGTGTGCTGAAAGGGACCTAGCGATACCTATGTACATGGATTGGTTTAACAATTGTTAAAATAGCATAAAGCTAAAAATGGGGTTTTGGGTTCATCCTTTGCCCATTAAGCACATTATTTATCTTGCATTATAAATATCGTAAAATTTGCTGTTACAGTTCTATTTTGTGTTAGATATTGTTCAAACATTAGAACGTATCTGGAGAAATAGTGCAAACTCTGAAGCTTAGAATGGGGGATCAATAAAGTGAAGGCCATTCCTTTTAGCGTGCATTTTGAACCTGCAGTTACCAGGGTTTATGTAAGAGGTATCCAGGATCGCTGAAGGATAAGAGTATTTTGTACACAGACATCGAGTAACAAATTCTGCGCTCTAATGCAGACTCATTAAAACTGAATGTATAGTTTTGCTATTCGTGCACTAACTGATGGACGAATTACTGCTGGATGATGACAGACGGAATGAATGGCAGGGGAAACCGAGACACTCGAAGCCTGAAGCAGGACTATGGAGAGCTTGCATGCTTTCCGAAAAAGTGCAGCGGAAATGTGGCACTTTTCAAGCAGAGAGAGAACAGCTCTGATATCGCCATTCTGAAAAATTAAAAATTAAATTGAGTTTTCTTTATGGACGCTCTTTAAGTGCTGTGGTCCTTAGCGTCCCATTCTATACTGGCGTGAACGACCGGCTCTTTGCTCAAAGGCCTCTTTATCAAGCTTGAGGTTCCTCCACCTGCCGTAAATATACGACACGTGACCTCCGGCATTACTTCCCTTCCCAAGGAAGCTATGCTAAGGATTTTTACATCCGAAAACATGCATCGCCCTACGCCGGGTTGAACCCGCGGTCTCGGGAACTAGAGTCTAGCAGTAACCACACACCACGGAGGATGACATCGGCATTCTATCTATAAATGTGATAGGGGACTTATGTATAGTCACATTATTTTAAAATTTCAAGAACGTTATTCTTAACGAACATATTTTATTAACTTAAGATTGACATAGAAATTTGTTCGTTTATTTCCTTGTTAGAAAACTAGCTACCTTTTCTATTTTTACATTTCTACTATGTGTAATAAGTAGGAAAAGTACTGCATTCCACCCAAAAATTCGATACCGAGATTTCACCGGAAATACAGAATTTCTAGAAAAAGGTCCGTGTGTGTCTGTGGGGATGCATGTTTATGAATAGCACAGCTCAAGAACCAAAAGTGGCATAAATATACAACTTGGTATTGAGATTCAGTATCTTTCAGAGATGCGACACGAAGATTTTAAATAAAATCTTCCTACTTCAGGTACCCTTTACATGGAACATTTTTCGTAATGTTTATTTTCTCAAAAATGGCTCTAACGATTTTGATTAAAATATCATATATTTAAGATATTTTATGACATAAAATGTATATTTTGAATTTTCTGGGAATATTCCCAAAAACCCTCTTCATTCTGAATGACTTTTGCATAACTGGTAAAGCGTAAGAGATAGATAAAATTTTACTACACAAAACATTTGGATCTCGTTAAAACACACAACTTATGTCATAGACATTTTTTGTGGAGTGAACTATTCTCTAGATTTCTTGTTATTTGTTTGAATTTTCCAATACTTATACTTTTCACAAATGGGACTTCGTTATTCATTTTTTATGTCCTGTACATACAACGAGAATGGAATATCCCACATAGCAACCAGCTCTTAAAAGATTTGACTATCGCTTAAAGCCTACCATATTCTCCTTGCAGAAAAAGGAAATTAGCAATAGAATAGTTACTGCAAATTTTTATCTCGGTTAACATGAAATAGATGGAGAATAAGCGTTTGTAAAAATAATTTGTACAAGAGTAGAAAAAGTCATGTGAGTGTAACACATATTTTTTAATGTATCATCCATGATATATTAGCATTTCATCTATATAAGTCCCTTTAACTTCTGTGGACATATCACTGGCTTTGAATTTGGAAACAACTCGTTGACTGCAAATTTTTGAACCTGGCTCTTTTGTTTTAATCAGAAACACACTCATATTAACTCGCACACGCTTACCGCTACACTCTGCGGAGGGTAGGGAAAATTGTACTTAAAGAAAGATTCCCCCACGCCAGCTGGGAATTGAACCCGGGACTGAAAGCCAAAACACTGGAAACTGTATCAAAGCGGCAGTGAATCTAATATTAAGCTATCGCGCATTTGTATAGCCCACTTCAACTTCTATGGTGATATCTGGGGGCTTTTACGGATGTTCTGTGTTTTTACTCACTGAACTGTAGGCTTGTTAACGTTGGTTCTTTAGTTTCGACGTTTTACTTTCTCTACTACGTATAGTAAGTAGGGGAAGTATTGTATTCCACCCAAAAATTCGATACCGAGATTTCACCGGAAGTACATGTTTTGAGGCCCCCTGAATCCAAAAAAAGGGTTTTTGAAAACATGTCCGAGTATGTGTGTGTGTGTGTGTGTTGTCCGTGAACAGCATAACTCAGAAACGAACAGTCGGATAAACACCAAACTTGTTATTTACGTTCAGTATCTTTCAGAGATGTGACACGAGGGTTTTCAAGAAAATCCACCCACCCCAGATTACCCTTTACATGGAACATTTTTCGAAAATTTTAATTTTCTCAAAAACGGCTGCAACGATTTTGATTGAAATATTATATGTTTAAGGTATTTTCTTGACAAATGAAAGGTATATCTCGAATTTTCTGTGAATGTTCCCAAAAGTATTCTTCATTGTGAACGACTTTTGCATAACTGGTAAACCATAAGAGATAGACAAAATTTTACTACACAAAAGATGTAGATCGCGTTAAAATACACAATTTATGTCATATACATTTTTGTTGTTGAGTGAAGCATTTTCGAGATATTGCGTGTTATTCCCTTAAATTATTTCAATACTTATACTTTTTTCGCAAATGGGAATTCGCTAGATTCATTTTTTGTGTCCTGTACATACAACGAGAATGGAATACTCCACATAGCAACCAGCTCTTAAAATATTTGAATACCGCTTAAAGCCTAGCAATTCCCCTTGCATCTACAATAAAATTAGCAATAAGATTAACATCTCGATATCTCGATTAACATGAAGCATATGGAGAATAAGCGTTTGTAAAATAGTTTTACAAGAGTAGGGAAAGTTATGCGAGTGCAACACATCAGATTTTTTTTTTTTATTATTCTTTAACAACTCAAATTTATGCCAACATGCGTACGTCCAGACAGCGGGGGATGGGTATTGATTCTGGTATAAGAAAAATATACAACCGAGAAGATAATCCGGGAACAATGGTTTAAGAAGCCAAAACGTCAACCACTAAACACAGAGGCAACCAAAAAGCTACGCAGTCGGTAGGACTCGAACCTACGCTCCCAGAGGGAATCTGATTTCTAGTCAGACGCCTTAACCACTCGGCCACGACTGCACAGGCTTGTTTGGGTTGTTCAGCTATCCTTTATTATACGTTCTGATATTAATTGAACGCTGTGTCCACTTAATTAAATTTTTACTTTCTCTACTACGTAGAGTATGTAGGGGAAGTATTGTATTCCGCCCAAAATTTCGATACCGAGATTTCACCGGAAATACATGTTTTGAGGTGCCCTGAATGCAAACGAAGCATTTTCGGAAGCATGTCCGTGTGTCTGTCTGTCTGTCTGTGGACAGCATAACTCAAAAGCGAAAAGTTAGATAAACATCAAACTTGGTATTTCAATTTAGTGTCTTCCAAGAGTGCGACACAGGGATTTTCAAGAAAATCCCCCCACCCAAGTTTGCTCTTTACATGAACACTTTTGGAAAATTTTGATTTTCTCAAAAATGTCTAACAATTTTTATTAAAATATCTTATATTTAACACATTTTCATCACAATTTCAATCTAAATTTTCTGGGAATGTCCCTATAAGTTCTCTTCATTCTGAATGACTTTTGCATAACTGGTAAACCTTAAGAGATAGACAAAGTTTTACTACACAAAAAATGAGAATAGTTTATGCCCTATACATATTTTTTTCCCAGTGAACCATTTCCGAGGTATTCCTTGTTATTTGTTTGAATTTTCCAATACTCATACTTTTTTCTCAAATGGAATTTGTTACTCCGTTTTTTTTATATCCTGGACATGCTCCACATAGTAACCTGCTCTTAAAATATTTGACTATAGCTTAAAGTCTACCATATTCCCCTTAAACCTACAAGAAAATTAGCAATAAGATCAACATGAAGTAAATGGAGAATAAACGTTTGTAAAAATAATTTGTATAAGAGGAGAGAAAGTCATGTGAGTGCTTTGACTTGAGAAACAACTGATTGTGTAATTGTTCGTTGAACCGTAGGTTTTTTAATACATTTTACTGTTAAACACATTCGCATTCACTCCTAAATTCATACTTCTAGACTCTACGGAGGACAGGGAATGATTATGGTTAAAGAAAACTCGGGATTAGACGCAGGACCTTCGGGTTAATTACATTTGCTGGAATGCTTTAGATATGCAAAGCAGCTAATGACGACAGTCGTATGATCTTACCAATCCTCAGGTTGCTCATATACACTCTTCACATAACAAGCTCATTCTTCTCTCCGCTCGGTTTTCAAATTAGGTAATACGGGCTTCATTACGTGCAAGACACGGAGGCAAACTTCACGCTTTGCAATTGTCTCAGCGGAGGTTTTTAAGTCGCGAGTAAAGATTTTGTATGTGTACGACCTAGTGCGAAGAAAAGAGAATTATTCACCTTTTAATAACTGGACCTCCACTTAGGAGGTTTTAACACACAACGGATAATATTTCGTAATGACAAGTAAAATTATATAGGTTTTGATGTTATTCAGTGTTAAATTTTTCCGTTAGCATATTTTTACTTTACCACTGAATAGACAGAAACACTGTTGTGTTTGAACTTATTTATAGCCTTCAGCTATATTAGTTTTAAATAGGGGTGGGACGTCGATACCTCGATACTCCGTGGTATCGAAGCATGTTTAATAATTTGAGATAAGCCTTCGATACTTTTAATTTGTAAGTTTTGCATTGTTGAAAGTTGTTGCGTTTAAGTGTATGCTACGGTGCTTTCGTTTTATGCCAAGGCCGCGGATCGCACGAATGCGTACTCCGCACACATCTACTATACTGCGGGGTTTTCCGTTCCATAACTCCCGCGTTACTTACTCACAAGTGTTAGTAACAATATAATGAGTACTAATCTTGTTATAAGTGTTGTTGGAAGTGGTGTCCATCTGCGCGAAGACAATCGTCGGATGAAATTACCATTCACACGCATGAGTTCTTCTTGCGTAATGTTCATAGTTTCTGCTTTTATATTGTCCTTAAGTTTATCTGAAGTGTGGGGATTGTTTCTATAAACTTTAGTGATCCCGTCGTTCCAAATGTATCGTCCAAACATCTCACAAGAGTCTCTATCCAGAACTGGATAATCAGGAAATTGCTTTTGAAATTGTCTACGCACCTATCTACACGTATGTGTCGTAAATAAAAATACGCTCTTTAAGCGTGAATTTGTTGGCAGGCATTTCTGTGGACTAATAAGAGAATAGCATTCCTAAGGAAATCGCACACAACACATGTATTTTTTAAACACTTCCCAACGCGAAGACAAAGCAACGACTGAGACAGTTCACAGCTGATAAACCTACCCTTGATACGTCCTACGCCGCTGCGTCGCAGTGGCATGATACCGAAGTCACTGCCGTCTCGGCCGATACGCATATAAGGCGATTGTTGCCTTGGTATAAAACGAAGGCACTGTAGATAAGGAATGAAAACAGTCGATACTTCACGTTATTGCTTCGCACATGTCCCCAAAGAGTTGCTGGACTATAGTTCTATGGACTTAGGTGTGTTTCCTGTTGGTGTCTAAAAGAAAACATGCAAATTAATGGGGGAAGGAGTGGAGGTACTCGTGTAACATGCAGCGTTAACTGAGTTGTGAATGAAGCTGATTAGCTGAAGCACTAATGTACGTTTCTGCAATAGCCTGGCTTGGTGATTCACTCTCAGCCATTACATTTATCTACTCCGGTGACCGAAATCGCGAATCCAGCAGAAACAAATCAGAACTTAAGACGTGAGATGATGCAGCACATAGAAATATTTGTTTAGTTGTTTGAGTTTCATATAAAATGCATATTTGTTTATACTTTCAAGGCTGTAGAATAAAGACATTCTAGTATTTGCTTTTCTATGCATAGAAAATCCTTTAAAAGACATTTTTTCAGCATAAAATCTAGTTCGGCGCCGTGGTTAGACCGCTCGCCTCCCACCGAGGCGGCCCGGGTTCAATCCCAGGGACCTGCATGTGGGATTTGTGGTGGATGAAGCGGCGCCTGGACGGGTTTTCTCCGGGTTCTCCGGTTTCCCCCGCCATTCATTCCACCAACTGCTCCATCATCGCCTTTCCTTTCATCCATTTCACCAACATTTCGTTTCATCTACTTCCTTCATCCCATACCAGGCATCGGGCTGATCACCCATCCTGGATGCTCTGTCTGATCCATGAGTGTCTGCTCCTCGACGGGCCTCTGACCCCAGGCACCCGCCTGTAAGTCCTGGGGGTGTAAGTCCTACATAAGAGGAGTGTAAACAGACAATGAATGAATGAATAAAATCTAGTTACATAAAAAGAAAACTAAAGAAAAATTATTATTATCAAAATAAAAAAATTCGGAATTAGCATACAATATGAAATTGGTTACATGCGTGTATACACAGAAAACCACTAAGGATATAACTCAGTGAACAAGCTATCGCCTTTACGGTTTTTTATAAAGTGAATATCTTGTTTCGAGTATCGGTATTTTTCCACAACTAGCTTTTAAAAATATGTTATTACCTTAATTTTAAAGGTAGTCTTCAAATTGTGTAATTTATGGAAGTGCTGTGGTTTCAATACATCTCGCCATCTATCGTTGGAATCCTATTTAATATAATTTATATGTTGCATCAAGCTGCCTAGTTGGCGAATCACGTTTCTATCACAAGGATTTTGATTGGAAGGCACTGTAGTGTGAAAATGCGTATAATATATGAGCCCGTTATTTTAAAGTTTGTAGTTTTTTGTGGCATAAATGTTTACTTTCTCTATTACGTATTCACAGTAAGTAAAGATTCGATATCGAGATTTCACCACTTTTAGAAAGGGGCCCGTGTGCGAGTCTGTCATCAGCATAACTCAAAAATGAAACGTTGGATAACTACCAAACTTAGTATTTAAGTTCATCTCCCAAGGATGTGACACGAAGATTTTCAAGAAAATCTGTCCACTTCAGCAAACCTTTACATAGAAAAATGTTCGGTATTTAGTTTTTCTAAAAAAGAGCTCAATCGATTTAGATTAAAATGTCATACGTTTAAGGTATTTTTATGACAAATGTAGGTATATCTGAACTTTTTGGGAAAAGCGTGTGAAGTCCTCTTCATTCTGAATGACTATTGCATAACTGGTAAGAGATTACAAGATCGTACTACACAAAAGGTATAATCTCATTAGAGCACCTAATTTAAGTCAAATAAGTTGTCTATGGTGTTAACCATTTTTGATAATCAGCTTATTATTGGTGTTTTCTCAACTGGTTAGTCGCTAGTTTTTTTCCTCTCTCGTGGAAGTGCAAAGAGCGTGGAATTTTAAATCGTGATACGCTCTTTGAAAATGTATCTGCCTGTTGTATTCTACAAGGAAATGTGCAGACGTTAGTTTATATGGATTAACAGAAGGAGAATATTAATATTTTAAAGAGTAGTGTGTAGAAGAGTGAGAGAGCGAGTTTTAAATACCTGGTTATGAAGAAAGCTGTGTTGATGTCAATATCTAGCGGGGTATGTCTTAAACTAAATATCAACATAGTGTTTAATTCGCTTTGTCGTGTTTGGAAGCCTGCAACAATCTCTACCTTATTTTTGGAATTTCGTTAACTTGTACGTATTTGCAAGTTTGAAACTAATTTCTGGTGAAACACCCTTTTTAACGTACTCTGAAAGGCAAAGTTAGGCATTTTAATGTAGAATTTCTTGGTGTTGTATTATTGTAAGCCGGTGATACTTAGCGGGTTCATCTTCAGTTTTATATTGGCATAGTGAGACGCGGGTATGTTTCTGTTAAATTTTATTATCGAATGTATAAACCAGATCATCAAACAGAGCGACGTATTTTATACCGGAAACAACTAGTTCTATTGGGGACATTAAATCTTTGGTATCAGCAAAGGTAAAACCCCGAGATGGTAGTTAAATGTGATTAGCGCAGACTCGGTGAGGCGCGAATCCCTCTCGGTACCGCGTAATGATTTCGGAATGTAAATGGCGCGAAAGAAAGTGGATAGCTTTTGACGCCAGGTCGTTAAGCACTTGGCAGGGACAGTTCCAAATAAGGCGTGTTTGTTGGTGTAAGGTGTAGAGGGCTAGATCCATTCAGGGCCGTAGTACACGGGAGCTGTTGCAAGTATTCCGGCCAGGGGAAGGTCCCTTGCCTCTCACCCCCTCTAGCCCGTCCATCTGCTGTGCGCGATCGATGCGGTTGGTCTCAGCATCCCCAGCTAGAGTAGCTCTAGCAGTTCGGCCTCGCATCCCTCACGTTTTAGTCGTTATCATATTGTTGTTATCGTTATTCAAACATTCCATCGAGCTTAGCAAGAATCGCGAGTGATTGTGTGTGCGTCTGTGTATCTGTTCTCGTGTGATTTCTGGATCTTCCTTCTTCAGATTTCCATCTTAACCTATATGTGTCGTGTCCATCTGTGTCTGGGAAAGAAATGAATCGCTTCCAGTCTGCCGAGATTCCTCGGACATCACAAGCGACTATTTCCTGAACGTACTCTTTTGAAGTTAACAATCTTCAGCTGTTTCCTTCTTTTTTTTAAAACAGAGAAGCAGCGGCACAATGCGGATAACCAAGCTCGTTTCTGCAAATCTATACGTATAAAAGGAAAGAATATTTGAAAACGTAGCTGTCATAGCTAATATAAAAGTATAACGGGGCAGCTGTAAGTATGTTGTGATGAAAAAGCAATTGGCTTTGTAATGGCTTTAATTAGATAGAGCATTTTCTTTGGTTTCTAAAGCACGAGCAGCATTTAATAGCGCTTTTATTTTCGTTGCAGAAACACAGAAGCGTTCTAACACTTGCAAGCGAGTAGTTGTGTTTCTTTCCTTCCTTCGCAATAATTTTGTGCAGCTGGTAGCGTTGTTTACACGTAGAGAGATGATGTCGCTAGTGTCGCAAGCCATAGCGGGACTCAGGCCCAGCGACCATCAACAACAGCAGCAGCAGCAACAATGCGAGAAGAGGCAGCACCACAGCCATTGTTGCCGGAAGAGCAGAAGGGGTAGTTGCAGTAGTAGGTCCAATTCCCCCTCTGCTGCCGTGGCCGCCGCCGTTGCTGCCGCCGCAGTCCCCATCACCACAGCAACCACGACTCCGTCACGATCTAGCTTCGTTGATTCGCCCTGACACAGCCCTGACCAGTGAGTGACCTTGAAACCCCTATCTGACCTCTCATGTGCCTCCACACATTTCTTGTTGATTGTATTTCCAAAGTCTACTAAGACCAAGTGGTTAACATTTTGCAGAGATATGGGAAATATTTACCCTAAGATTTAAAATGTCAGACTTTGACGGTTTCCTTCTGTAGAACATTCTTCCTCCTGGGAATCACTTTTTACCCTCAAAAGATTCGACGAAGATTATACTTTCAAAAGGCACATTCTTAATAAGAAAAATTCCCAAAATGCATTGTCTATTATCGGTATAGTGGGTGTTAAATCACAAACAACCCTTTGTAGCTATTTCTTACCACAGGTCATTCTAAACGGATAACATTTTCAAGCTTCATCGACATTTATTGACAATATAAACAAACTTATTTTATATGCATCTGTCATGTGAAATTGAAGCAAGAACCAACTCCATTGGGTGCCCACATTTTATTTGATATATTTTGTAACGAACGAGATATGATTCAGAAGTGCATTTATATTGATTACAGTTTAAAGCTAAACTTCTGTTTATCCTTGAGAGTACCTTTAAAATATATGAAAAAGGAAGTCTTAACACCATATTTAAAAACTTCTGAATTCTACATTAAAATTTCTTAGTAGTTATAATAAAGAAAGAAAAACAAGTAATTGGTGGTACAGTTTATTACATTACCTTCTATACCAAAGGTTTATGACATTTTGTATTTATAGAGACTTCGTTATACTCCATATCTTAATTTACATGCTGTACAGAACGGACCATTTAAGTTGAGACTGTGCAATACCTCCAAAATTAAGCGCTGTAAAAAAAAATGTCTTGAATAAAAGTTGCTTTATATTATCGGGAAAAGTAAATGGCATTAGTCGTGTTTTGTTTGGAGGATGTTATGATGGTCATTTTAGGGTCAATTTAAATTGATCCTAATTGTAGCTTCCCATTTAAAATATGAAATTGACCCTAATTATCGCCATAATGTTCTACATACAAAACACGACTAATGGCATTTACTTTCCCCCGTGATCTCAAGGACTTTTATTAAAGGCGTTTGTTTCTACAACGCTTAGTTTTGGAGATACTGTACAGTCTCAAATTAAATAGTCCACCTGTATAACACCAAACTTATCATTTAAGCATTATCAAATCATTTTGTGAAACAATACAATTGCTTTCTTAAGCCTAGAATAACATCAGAAGCAAGAAATATAATTTGTTGTCGTTTATATCTCCAACAATTATAACAACCAATATATCAATGTTTAAAAATACATAAATAGGGCATGTTTAGAAATTAATAATATTGTGAGGTATTCTCCTTATGTTGGTAATAAACATACACATTCGTGAACGCAGAAACTTTGATACATTATTTTAATAGCACCCATGCTCACTTTGGTAACGAATTAATTGTGGATATTAGTAATTGAGAAGTTTCAAATAAAATTATTTGCCTGTTAGATCTACCAAGAGTTACTTCCAAAACAAGTATTTACACTAGTACTACTATTACTGCACGTTAGTATTTTGAATATAAATACTGCTTAATATAACTGAAACCTTGAGATGTAGAACATCGCAAATTCACTAAATCATGGGTTATTTTTCACCTCTGAACTTATTAATGTTACGAAACTAGTATATTACACAAATGTGCACAAGATCAGACAGGGTCTCAGCAAGATACCATCGTGTCATTTATTGAATCCTTTTGTTCTGCTTTGAACCATTCTTTGGTGAGGGTTTATTGAACAAAGAGAAAGAAACATTGAGCAACTGAACCAAAATATTTGTATTTATTTAATGTATGTATCTTTTCACTGTTTTGAAGAAGGCTTTTATAGTAAGGTCAATGTTTAGACAGATACATTGGCTTAAGCCTATCACGTTTAAATTGTTTTGTGTGCTCCTTTTATTTTCGTACAGTTCAGAGTGAGCGAAACCAATTCAATAATCCTCTTGGGGCATATAGTACCAAAAGGTAGACCTCCATTGTTCTCCATCTCATGATTTCAATTATAAAGCAGTTCCTGTAAAAAAGAGAGGATATTTTTTCAAAAAAGCAAAAGCTACTCGTATTTCATAGCATGAAAGAACTCTTTTAAATATTTATATTTACTAAGGTATTCATTTATTTAATTTAATAATAATAATAATTTAATAATAAATAGAGTGTGAGGCATAAGCTATAATATCATATTTATTACTTTTATAATATTTTAATAGACGCTTATTAAGTTATTGTCTTTAGTAATTAGTTCTTTGCAATCGAGTTAAGCTTTTAAATCTCACCCTATAAATAGAATTCCTGAAGGAGGAAAAAATTATCCACTTTTTAAAATAGCTTTTGATTGTACACAGATCAATAAAAACCTGCAGATTTAAAAATAAGGGGAAAATGAGAGAAATATTCATATAATGCCAGGCTGGCTAATATGAGTTTAACAGTTTAATTGATTGCTGTTAGAATTAAATGAAAGATGTTCTAGCTTTTTTGTCCCATATGCACATACATAACTGTGTAACGCCATACAAGAAAGTATAAAAATATAGAATGAAGAACAAGCAAGTTTTTGCACCACCAAAAATCTCCGGACTAGTCTCTGTTTTTGCATTTGTTTATCCTTACTTTACTATTTAGACCAAAGAACCAATGGGAGCCTTAATACTTACAGAATACGAATGCTGTTCTTCAGTACCGTATTAAATATATTTTGGATATGATTATTTAATTACATATATTTCATATTCTTATATTCTCGTAATCAACAAATGAATTCATAATTTGGTTCTGAGAACTGTAGGTACGTATACAATTATACCTCTTGTTTCAATGCAATTCGCATATGACAATTTGAAGTAAAGGTTAATTGTCAGTAATAACGATAAACACTACTGCAAAAATCAATTTAAACAATTGGTATTTAAACACATGAAAAGTATCTTGCAGTTATTTATTTTAGTACATATTATTAATGTCTTGTGGCACAAAATTTTCAACAAGAAATGTGTTAACAATTCCCATCCTTCCTAAGCTCGAAGCCCTTCCTTCTGTTGTCTAATTGGAGGCGATCGGATCTGTATCACTGTTTGCTACAACACGCAGATATTCTATATTTTCTGGCAAGTTTAGGAATATGAAATTGGAGGATCTTTATATGTAGTTTAAAAATGTGCATGTATAAACAAATATGAAGATAAAAGAGACTTAAAGCTTTATAGTTTTATATAAAAGACAAATGTGTGGCGTAGTACTTAATTTTGTTTTCATGACTGATGTTAATCTGAACTCCGAGTTCTCTATTTGGAAACAACAAGCCCACTTTATGGCTTATTTCAGCACAGTTTTCATTTCTTGTCAAACGTATGTGGGAAAAAGTTAGATTTCAGAGATTTGGGGCTCGAGCTAATGGTCAGGAATAGTTTCTGAGAAATAGGTACTATCCTAGTCATCTGGTCTAATACTGTTATTCACAAAATCCAAATTTCTAGTACAGAATAGTTACTCCATAGCATTAGCAAATACACACATACTTAGGACTTAGTTAAATTTGGATGTTACTGTATGAGGATATGGTTTTCAATGATCGAACTGATTTTCTTAGGAATCAATGTTTTTATGCTGTTTTTATTTGTTTTAATACTGACACTGCTGATACAAAAAATACTCTTTTCACTGCACAGAATAGAAATTCGATTCGAAAACTAACTTGGCCCTCGTCCGCGTAGTACAATATATGCCCCAACCAGCTTCCAACTATCCTGGGAACAATTCGCTGTCATTAGGACATACAGAATTCAATAATCCTAGTTTATACTCTGCCAGGACATACAAAATAGGCTTACGTGAACCAGCAAGAAATAATTGTGTTTCGTAACTAATCTATCATTGCGTAGGGATCTTTAGCTGTGAACAAATGAATAATTTAAATTCACAATCATTGGAGGACAACTACATTTACTGTGTGTGAGTAGATCTAGTAGAAACTACTCGTTATCACTGAAACACGTTAAATAATCGCCATTACATAGTATTGCACTGCTTCTCAAGATAGCGTAGCGCTATCATTGTACTACTCCATCTGGTAAGAGAAATATTAACTAAATGCTTTGCAGCAGGTAATTAAATATTTGGATTTCTTGTGCTCGTCTTCCGTCTAATTCAACCACTCTGACCACGAATTCTAAAAAAAGTAAACCATGTAAAACTATTTGTATGTGTGAAATTATATTGAATTTTATTAATGGACGCTCTTTAACCACTGTGGTTCTTAGCGTTACATTCTATATTGAGGCGTGAAAGGCCGGAAAGTTTGCTCAGAGGCAAATTTACGATACGGGACGATCGAATGTACTTCCCTTCGAAGGCATGCTAAGGATTTTTACCCCGAAAAAGCCACCGCGACTTCGGGAACTAGAGGTTAACATGGTACCCATGGATCACGGGGGACAACATTTATATGTGGAGGTTTTCCCAATGCTTTGAATAATAACTACAAATGTGATATTTACGAAAAGAAAGTCGTTTTTGCTATTCTAATTGTAAAGGTACAATGGTTTATTTATTCGTATTCCTGTATCAAATAAATTATCAATTACTGCTATAGTAAAGCATGTACGAACTAAGGTTAATTGTTGATCGTACTTGTAACCGTTAACACAAAGTAAGTCTGACATTTACATAGTGAACAAAAATAACGACTTGTCACATTCCTAGTAGTTACTACCTTATGCTGATTATACCATTTATTGCTCCAGGTGTATTGTATTCACTGCTTATTACATAGTTAGTTTTCCTAACACCCTAGTGGTGCTTTCTGTAATCAAAATTTCTACAGTCACCTATTCCGTTACCATGGTGACAGATGATTGACCCATCAACCATAGATAGCGTCGCGAGCTTCCTATTGTTAGTTGTCTCATTAGTAATGTCGGTTTTTTAACTGGGTTTATATCGTACTTATATATGCATTTATTTTTGTCAGTAGTATTCATAGGGTGCTATGGTTATTGTTCCGTATTGTTAACATGTTGGTAGCCAGTAGTTGTAACACGTTGTTTTAAAATGGAGGCAACAAAGTTTGAGGTTAGAGTCCTTCTGAAGCACTGCTGGAGACAAGATTATAAAGCTGCTGCCGCGGCTCGAAGAATATGTGAAGTCGAAGGTGAAGGTGTCGTTAGTGAGCGAGTAACACAACAATGGTTCCAGCGTTTCAATAATGGAGACGAAAACATTAAAGATTTACAACGTTCTGGAAGACCCAAATTATGGAATATTGAGAATATACGCAGAGTTTTGGAAGAAAATCCACAGACAAGCACTCAGAGATTGTCAGAAGAACTTGGAGCTTCAAAGGACACGTTGCCATATTAGGACACTTAAAAATCGTTCAGAAGCTGTAAATTTGTACCACATGAATTGATATCTGATCAAACTCAACGTAGAGTGGATACCTATCGACAGCTTATCGATAATCTCTGGGATGATAGATTTATCAGGAGAATTGTCACATGTGATGAAAAGTGGGCATATTACCGCAACTCTGACATTTCAAAACAGTGGCTCGATACCCGCCAGCCTCTATTTGGCCCCAAAATAATGATATGTGTCTGGTGGAATTTTGAAGGTGTGATTCACTGGGAATTTGTTCCAAATGGAACGTGCAGTTGATGCGGAACTTTTTTAACAACTGGAAGGAGTTCATCAAGTTTTCAGGCAGAGGAATCCGGCATTAGTTAATAGAAACTCTTGCAGCAGGACAATACGGTACCTCATACAGCTCAAAGAACAATGGACAAGGTTCAGAAATTGGAAGGAATCGAATTGCTACCACATCCAGCATATAGCCCTGATCTTGCGCCATCAGATTATCGTGTGTTTAGATCCATGGTCCATTCCTTACGTGGAAGGAATTTTGAAAACTTTGAAGCAACTTGGCTATCAACGAATTCTTCGCGTCAAAATCCAGAAACTGATACTGCACTGGATAGCAAACTTCGCTGAAATGTGGCTCGGGACTGTATAGTCTAATGGTCTTTACTTTGAATATTAGAATCATTTACTGTAGCAACACATTTGAAATAAAGTTTTGCTTAAAAACCGACATTGCTTATGAACATATTTACGGTTCATTGATAAGTAATCAGAATCCCTGACTTGGATACTTATGTAAACAAATTAAACGGGCATTAATAGCTACCTGTTACCTGTAAGCTTTGTTTCAAGGTACAATTATCAGAACGGTATTCTTCGGGACATTTGGCAATAGCGCTGGATTGGTGGCGCTGTTATCCTGTTTACATTCAAGTAGCCTGTACTCGCTATACACAGCAGGGATGGTAGATGCGTTGATTGCAAGTAAACAATGCTAAAAATATAATATATCTATTATGTCCTGGGTAGTACAAGCTTTTCTGTTTCTACCAAACGTCCCAAAGACTGCTACAGAGAAGAGAAACACTGCGGCTTTTGAAATTGTTGCACTTTGCATAGAAATTAACGCGTAGTCATTCCATCAGTGCATGTTCTTCACTTTTCGACCACATCATTGTGAGGAGCGCAGGGGCGCTGGGTTTCATATAAATACCTACACATAATAGTTCTTATAGCAGGCTTTAAAAATGTTTTGGGCTTATAATCAAATGCTAAGTGCTACATGCACAATTTTGCATTCATATTAGATGTATGCAGGCTGTCTAGACGCAAAATGGTTTCTAGGAGGTGAGGAGGCAGTAAACGTGAATGCAATCAAACAACAACGAAACCTATCTTCCTAACTTTAAGTATAAATTGCTACTATTCCTTAACTTTCAGTATGCATAATAGTTCTTCATATAAGACAGTTTTTTAATCATCCACATAAAACATTGTTCATAATGACGTTTATTTTCCACAAGTGGCAAAAATATGGCACATTATGAAATTAAGAGTAGACTCAAGAATTATTTAGGTGATGTGATATTGGACGTCAGAATACTATACTTGCATTTCTTATCGTTTATTCTACTGTATATAGATTTAAATTGAAAACTTATCTGAACTATAATGTAAATTAAACGCCTATATTATGCACTTATTATTATCAAGCAAGAATGGCTCTGATAAAAAAAATAATAATAATATATACGAAAAGGAAAGCCCAGACGACGCCGTTGCTAAATTAGAAGACCCTACTGACAGGTTAAGCCGGCTCAACCAGAGCCTTCCTAAGCTGCTTATTTTATTCAGCAGCTCTCATACTTGCAGCATAAGATACTGTGTATTTCTTTAAAACAGTGTATGTTAAAAATACTAAAAAAAAAAAAAAAATGCTGAGATAACCTCAGGGAGAAAAGTCTTTATACGAGTTACTAGAAAGTGTCGGTAGCAATTTGTAAACGCCTAGAAAAAGATTTTGGCATGCACCAATGAAAATATTCGTGGAAACAGTACAAACCACATGATTTATACAGTTGATCTCTATGTATTCCAATTAATTTTGATATTCGTGTCTCGAAATGAAAATTACATAGAAATTATGAAAACTTAGTTTTGGTACAACCACCAACCATATAGCGAAAACACTTCTCTCTATTGTAATAAGACTCCTGCCTTTATTGTCCTAGAGCTAACATTTTCTTTAAACTCCATGAGACAGTGACTTATGGAACAAGCTAAAAGGCTGTAAAACCATTTAACACTGCTTTATAAAAGTGTAATACATAAATTATGCGTACAACACCATAAACGTCACATTCTACTTTTAATTCCTACTGAACCTGCAAATGAATTTATATCTGGTTCATATTACATAAACATGGTATGCACTTATTTTCTTTTGTATTTTGAGGGCTTCAAACTACCCATAACTATATTATAAATACAGAGCAATTGCTAAATCTCCGCATAGTTATTTTTCTGCCGTTTGTTTCATAATAGTTCTTTCCTTCTCCCTTATTCATATTTCTTTATTTTCTGCTAGGCCCACTGAACATTTTACCACAAAAAAAATGTCACAGCAATATTCTGAGTTCATTTGAATGCAAATATATGCACACACTAAGTATGAAGCTTGTGTTGCATCGTTGTTCACAGAACAAAAATACTCATTCAACCATAAGAGTCCAGTATATAGTGGTCCCCTTTAAGGCGTGTACAGTGCATGCTACCTAAAAATGAATATTCTCTTGTATACTCTTATTTCATGATTTGAATGTTCCTTTAACTTTCTATCATTTATTAATTATCACGCTGCACGTTATTGTTCTCATTGTACTACAGCAGCAAGCATGTATAGAGGGTTGTTCACGATCTCTGGCAAGAATATCAGACAAGCCAATAGCTCCTCGCTGAAACATGTGGAACCGAATGAAGGTTTAGCAGTATGAGTTTATCACTGTGTTTGCTCAGTTGTGTGCTCTTGTTCTCGCTGCATTAAATGGCGTCAAAAAAGAACCATTCTGATAAGGGTACATTATTGCTCTTTCCGATGCAAAATACTTATATTCTAAGATTATTAAGGAGTGAAAGCGGCGTGGTTTTACCATATCCAAGAAAGTGATCTCGAGTGCACTCAACAAAAAGGTAAGGCCACATCAGGACTTATTCCAAAGGGCTAAGAAACAGCCACCAGTCGCAACCCGGAGATCATTTGGAAATGAAGGCCCATGCCTCTGAACCAAATCCTGCAACTCAGAGGGCCATTTCACTGTATTAAAGGATCTCTGTTACTACTGTAAACACCATAATCAACCAGGATTTTAATCTAGAAAAGTGTCATAAGAGCCGGGGACATAAGCTGCTGCCTAAACGCATTGCAGAACATGCCACTAACAGCAGAAAGCTGTATGAACGATACCTAGCTGGTGAAAAGTGATGTTTGTTGTCTTTTTGGACGAGGCATATGTTTATCTAAGTGACTGCAACAAACCTTGGGTTATATATTACCGACCAAGAGGAAAAGAATTGAAAGTTGGAAACCAACAAACTTTCCTCAATGGTTTCATGGTAATAGCAAGGTACAGTTACAATGGCAAATTAACCATTCGTCGTGTACATAAAAATGTGAAAATCAACTCGGCATATTATCAGACTAACATCCTGATACCAATTTTCCATACAGAAATCCCTGTTCTCTATGGTTTAGATGTAAACAAAGTCTGATTACATCAGGATAAGGCATCAAGGCATACGTGAGAAATGGGAACACATTCCATACCTTTCAGCGACATCCGTGTTAAGTCATCTGATGCACCAGATTTGTGCATTTGGTTACTGAAAAGAGCCCTTGGAAGCAGACGGCCGCGAACTTTGAATGCTCTCTGGAAAGCTGCCAAGGGGAATGGAATAAGCTGGACATCCCTGTATTTCGTAGCAGATTGATAGCTCAAGCTAAAGGCTGCCGGATAGAACATCACTGCTGGTGGAGGCGAGGTTTTTCATGAGGCAAGGGGTGTCTTAAGTTTGTTATCATAGATTCGAACAATCCACTTTAGTCCCATGTTTTTGAAAGATACCTACTGCTAAAGTTTGTTTTCATTTCAACGAAAAACTGGATTTGTGAGGATAGAATGCAATGGAAAAGCACAGCAATGTCAACCTAATAGAGATGAAGACTTTGCAGTGCTGTATATCTCAAGAACTATAAAGGACGGATACTGTAGCTCAGATTCCCCCACCATTTATTGGAAATCAATGGAAATTCTTTGGATGACGCTTAAGTACTTGGAATGATAACATTCAGCATGACTGCTCTTTTGATTTGCATTTTAATATTTTCAGAAGCTTTTCCGTATTCTTAAGAAGACTATGGGTAGTTTTCGAGTGTCCATTTCAATATTCTTCATAGCTTGAACGATGGAGAATAATTTAAAGAATGTGCAGCTGTTACATAGTGTTCGTGCACTTCTATCAGTCTGTTTACTCTCAGGATGAAGAGTGAAGACACGAAATATTTCAGTGTGTCTGGGCATTTTAAACCTTCACAATCTTTTTCTTTTCACCATTTTATCTCGTATCGAGTTTCATTTCTTTTTAAAAAGCTATTATGTATATTATTTACTGACGTTTTAACAGCCTATTGGTTCCTGAAATTGAATTTAACCATGCTAATGATTACTACCATATTCAGAACATCAAAATAAGCACATAGCTCTGTTAATCCTAGGTGAAACAGAGACCTATTTGTTCAGTTTATCCATAAACCATAATTGAGCAAAATGTATTATAAGGAACTGATGCATTACCTGCTTTAATGACAACAGAATATTTCAGGAGTTTATAATTCCCTTACGGTTAACTGACAAACATTCCAGAACTTCAGATATACCTTTGTTGCATTTATCACATTCATACGAGTTTCTCTACCTCGAAGCATCACAAAGATAAGGCATTTGTCTTTTGTAATTTAACATTGACTTTCTTACCTTTAGTATTACTAATAAAGCGAAGTGCTCTTTTATGAATTGACTAGCTGGTTGAACGGGTAGCTTTTTATATTTGAATAATTCATTTATTTCATCTACCTCTCTCCGTTCTTTATGAAACAAACGTCTGTTAATCAGTCCCAGAATGTCTTCCACGTTCTAGAAATGCTGTATAGCTTATAAACACCTTTTGGCGGTGGAACAATCATCAGGCTGAATGATCAAATAATCACTGCAGGTGACTTTTTTAACCTTGGACCTTCCCTTTGGTTCCATAGACATTTAATAAAATAAAAGCTACACAGTTTTCACAAAACACATAACCCTTGACATTTATAACGAAATAGAGGTGAAGCTGGTGAATATAAAGATTCCCCACTCCCAGCTACCAAGCTAACTACTTTGGAAAAGACACATAGTCAGGTATCATTGAGAAAAATAATCTTCTCAGTTGTTAATTATAAAATATCGGTTCACCTGTTTTCTTATGTTTAGCTGGACTACAATTTTCTCTCTTTATACAATTGTTTAATATACCCTGCTAGCGATCTTGATTATAGCATTCAAAGAAAATAAATCAAAACTTCCTTACTTGAGGATTACTAAAGTATGTTGGCATTGGCAGATTCGAATCTGTTTTGTTGTGTCTTAGTTGCTAAATCGTGAACATCTACATATATATTGCTTGGAATTAAATATTCGCGGCATTTGTATTATTTTACGTACATGTTGTGTGAAGTAACAGCTATGTTCTACTCTAGGCATTCTCAACTGAAACTCAAAACCTTTTGCGCAAGCATTTTGCCTTACAAGTCCAATATGCTCGTATTCAAGTACAAGGGCTTTATAAATAATTTTTAATTCTTTAGTAACTTATGATTCAGATGTGTTTTATATCTTCATGTTCCGTGAGAAAGAATAGGGCTTTTCAATAATGAAATAATTATCAAAATAGGTTGAGTGGTTTTTGGGGTTACCCTGTACTCACACACATAAACACACATTTTATTTCTCTGTATAATAGTGATATAATGGCTTAAAAACCACAAGACATATTAAATTACCTAACAATAGTTTTACTTTAAGAGTACAAGATGACTACTGTCTTAATTAATCTAAAGTTTTAGATTATAAAAATGTTTTTTCTGCAACGCTACCGTTAAATTTTGATGATTCTAAAATAGCACAAAAATCTAGCGTTGCGTTTATCGTGTTAAAAGTAATTCCTGTAAACATATACAGAGCATATGGATCCGATCGCTACTTGATTGATGTTTTGATCTCTGTGGATGTCCAATTAAAACGTTTTATTGCCTGTTAGATGGTTTCAGTGTTGCATCAAAACTGCGTGTTAGTTCCCGAGATGTTGTTCACCGATGTTGTATTGAATCATTACCAGCTCGTTCGTCATTCTATCATCTCTTACTAATTTCTTTTGAACAGGTTTGTAAGGAAGGAGAAACGATTCCGCAACTTTAAGTTCTAGTTTACACCGCATGGCTTTCGAAACCTTGAGTTGCAATCCTGTAGATGTTACTATATGGTTAACTTCAGCTAAAGCTTTGTAAGACAAGCAAAAGTGTTAATAAGTTCATAGTTTGAATGTCTCACAAATTGTCAAAAGCTGTATTGATTGTCCCTACATCACTAAATAGTTTTCACATACGTTTCAGGATTTGAATTCTCAGATATACGAATAGCATTTACCATTGCCTCTTAAACTCCTCTCTTTAATTCTGCCTGTGAGTAGATAATGTATTCGTTATTTTATATTCAAGTTTCAGTGATCGTATTCAGAGGAGACAATATATATGCTACGAAATTATAAGATTTATGAATGAACAAAATGATTACGGAAAATTTAAGTTACTCCCAGTTCCTTTAACTTTATGGATTCTGATTCAGAATGTTACTGCATATTCTTTATATCATTTTACAGTGTCATATTAATGCAGTTCATCATTTTAACAATTAGTTAAACTTTAGGGCATTTTTATGGTTTTCTTGTATTTGTTTTATAAACTCTGAATCACAAAACGTTTTTCCAACAAATTTTAAGTTAAAACTCACTTTTATTTTTTTTTGTAAATGTTCCTAAAACCATAGGAATATTTTATACTAAAATTAGCCCAATTATCAACACTTGAAAAGATTAACTATCGTAACATTTTAATATATGACTGATTTATTTGAAAAATTCTTTTTTAAGCTTCAATAGTTTTTAAACATAGAGTTGCACACATTTAATAACATGATGAATGATATACAGCAATAATTGAATCAAAATCTATAGATATAATGGATCTGAAACACTTTAAAGTAAATAAATATACAGGTTGGGCCATTTAAGTTGAGAATGTACAATATTTCCAAAACTAGACGTTGTAGAAAGAAAAGTCTTTAATAAAAGTTGCTTGTGTTATGGGGGAAAGTAAATGCCATTAGTCGTGTTTTTTATTTGGAAGACGTTATGTTGGTCACTTTAGGGTCAATTTAATTTGATCCTAATTGTAGCTTTCCATTTAAAAAAATTAAATTGACCCTAAAATGACCATCATAACTCCTCCAAATAACACGACTAATGCCATTTACTTTTGCCCATAATATCAAGCAAGACATTTAAAGACATTTCTTTCTACAACGCTTAGTTTGGAGATATTGTGCATCTCATCTTAAATGGTCCACCCTGTAAGAATACCTTCAAATTAAACTACAACAATACACCGGATATTCCAAGTCTACTGTGTAAACGTTATTCTTATAGCTTTACTAGTTAAAAAACTTGTAACTTATTGCAAACTCGCCCTTAAAATAGAGTAGTGGGAGGAAGAATTTCGCTTGATTTTTGTACAGTAAATGCATTACTCTGTTAATATCGATACTGGTAATAAATGGCACTTGCTTCGAATATTTGTTTTAAAACTAAGAGCATCAAGAAAGGCACAACATGTTCACTTATGTAAATAATAAAATCCCCTTAGAAGAACCGAGAGTGCAGTTAAAAGAAATTAAAAACATGTATTACCATTTAAGAACAATTTGTCATTTGACACAGATGTATATCTGAGGATGTGATTTTCCAAATTATGTGCAAAATATTAAGTGTATTTTGTCCAGCATTTAACATTTTAATAATAAGCATGACTCAGTGTTCTATCTTTTGTATTTGTCCAGTAGTTTGTAGGTAGTGCGATATGCAGTATCCAAAGATAGTACTATATCTTTGCATGTAGATACCATCTGCAATGAGAAAGTGAGTAGATTTAGCCCATTTACCCTTTGTCTAAAATGTATTTTTCGATGTTATTGCATGTTTTGTTTGCATGTTGGTTTAGTGCCATGAATTTCCCTACTTATGTTTCCTTTACTTCAGAGTTTGCAGTGTAGTTTTATTCATAAATCGTTTTATACATGTTCAAGTTGTATAATGTTTACTAACATTTCAAAAATGAAGCTTGGCTGTATCATGTTGATAGTACAGAACAACACTTTTTAAATGTATATTACAAATTAAATTATTCAGTGTTATTAAAGAGATTAGAGTTCTAATTGTGACGTGTTTTGGATCCCCTTTATATTGACAATTACAAAAGTTCTGATTTTGTCATGTTTTAAAAGTTAAAAAATGTCAGTCATAACAATATAATAAGTTACCATCAGGAGTAACTGAAACCTAGCTAGAAAAATAGAGTGCAATGGCTATACAATATGGTCCTTTTGAAAGGACATAAAATTAAAGCCCTTAGCAAGAGACTATTCCTATTTATTTTTCTATGATTTGTGGATACATTCCTGAAGGGTGGAAGCTTTGCTCGTCATTAATATTGCATAAGAAACAACAATTAAGAATAAATAGTTCACCATTTACATTTTCACAGCTAGCTAAATGCTTATTGATTATTGCTAGCTAAATGTTACCACACCAGCAACTAGAATATAAGATTGACATCGCATTCAAACATTATGGCACTTTCTCCATTTCACTGGACAAAAGAGGTTCAGAATGATTGTTGTGACTGAGATGAACAACTATATCCACCACACTCTTTAAATCTCATATTATCCAATTTACTCTTCTTGCTTTTATGAAGGATTTAGGGAGAGAAGTTTCACAGCCTTTGAAAGAGTTGAGCCTGAGATATTAGACTGCACATACAGTAGGAAATAGCCTCACAGTAAACTTCTGCCGTATGTTTTCAGGTTAAAGGCTAATCTCGAGTTCCAAATGGTTTATGTGTTTTAGAAGGGAAAACAGGCATCAAAACGGAGAGGAACCGTTGTGATAGCACACAACTTATGTTCTTTATGTATAGGAAAATTGTGATATTACTCTGAGATTGTGGCACGTGGTACTACCATTTGGACCATTCTATCTTAGATGAAGATGCTTTCCAGATCCTCTCAAATTCTCTCGTTTGGAGTTACGTACAGCATGTTTAGGTAAAAACGGTTCACTTTAATTGTAAGGCCTTGATGTGTGTGCACTTCACTGCTTCAGCAGTGATGTACAAACAAGCACACGATACGATTGCATCGTGCAATCAGAGTGAAGCAGGTACAATGGGCTGAGCTGCTGTTCAGGTTTTAACTACCGAATACTACGCAGGGAAACTCCGGTCGGCGTTAATCTCCTTTTACTTTATCTAGCATATAGAGGAAATATCCCATTCTACCCGATCGATTTCGAAATTTCACCTAAAATGCTTTGAGGTCCTCTGAATCCAAAAAGAGCACTCAGAAAATAAAATTTCGATAAATACTAAAATTGTTATTTAAATTGTATCTTACAAAGTTTTCAAGAAAATACCCCTCAAATTACTATCTAAATGTACCGTTTATTGTAATAATATTCTAGGAATAGCCTTTGAAGTCCTCTTCATTCGGAATTAAATGTGTACAGTTTAGCATAATGGGTAAACCTTAACACATTGACCAAAGGTAATTACCAAAAAACTGTACATTTCTTTAAAACTATATTTCAAATCAATTGTTTGTGGCATTCACAGTTCCGAGATATTTATTATTACTGATTTGAAAATGTTCACTACTCTATGATTCTTGAAGTGCTATCACAATTTCTCTTGCTGTCATGGAAGGAGTATGTAATTTTAAGGCCAGCATATACCAATTTACTATTTAAAGATTTGGTTATTATTTCAACCCCTTGTATGCACCTTGTACCTATAACTAAATGTGGAATGAAACTAATTTTTCAAACGTTTACCTTTATGAATATTAGGTACATAGTAAAGTAAGCTTCTGGAGGAATAGCTTGTAGACTATAAAAAAAGTCTGATGTGTTGCACTCACATGACTTTCTCTACTCTTATACAAACTATTTTTACAAACGCTTATTCTCCATCTACTTCGTGTTAATGGAGATAAACATTTGCAGAAACTATCTTATTGGTAATTTTCTTGTAGGTGCAAGGGGAATATGGTAGGCTTTAAGCGATAGTCAAATCTTTTAAGAGCTGGTTGCTATGTGGCGCATGCCATTCTCTTTGTAAGTCCAGGACATAAAGAAACGAATAACGAATTCCCATTTGAGAAAAGGTATAAGTATTGGAAAATTAAAACAAATAACAAGGAATATCTCGGACATGGGTCACTCGACAGAACAATGTATATGACATAAATTGTGTGCTTTAACGAGATCTACATATTTTGTGTAGTAAAATTTTGTCTATCTCTTACGGTTTACCAGTTATGCGAAAGTCATTCAGAATAAAGAGGACTTTTGGTGACATTCCCATAAAATTCATGACATACATTTCATTTGCCATGAAAATATCTTCAACATATGTTATTTTAATCAAAATATTTAGAGCCATTTTTGAGAAAAACAAAATTTTCGAAAAACTTTTCATGTAATTGGTAGTCTGGGGTGGGGGGATTTTCTTGAAATTGTTTGTGTCAAATCCTTGGAAGATACTAAACTAAGATACAAAGCTTTGTATTTATCCAACTTTTGTTATTAGTTATGCTGTTCACACACACACACATATATACACACATACACACACACACACACACACACAAACACGGATATGTTTCTAAACATGATTTTTTTGGATTCAGGGGTCTAAAAACATGTAATTCCTGTGAAATCTCTGTATCGAATTTTTGTGTGGAATGCAATACCTCCCCTACTTACTATACGTAGTGCAGAAAGTAATAAACGATAGTGGATAGAGAAAGCCATGCAAGTGTAACATCAGATTTTTCTATGCTTCTGCAACTTTCGCCTTAAGCGCAGATCGCCCCGTTGTACAGTTAAAGTGATGAAGTTGCCTATAGAATAGGCGCTTAGACTGTAAATCAAAGGTTTCAGCCCCCTTACCACAATTGGCCCAACTTGCAGTCGTATATCAACGTGCAAGATACTGTGCACATTGTAACTCTCGTAAGGTGTCGGAGGTAAAATAATACATGGTATAAATGTTGGGATATTTTTCGTCCACGTTCTGGTTCTCTTCGTGATTACTTTATAAGGTGTCTTTGAGATTTTTTGGGGTCTAATGCAATGCTTCTTAGTTACCCAAGTGACAAAGAAAGCAAAATATCTGCATTTTTACATTCCCTGACTTCTCTACGCATCCTTCTACAAACAATTCTTACAAAAGCTTATTGTTCTATTTACGTATTGTAAATTGATATAATGTTTGCAGAAATTCTTTTATAACACATTTCGTTGTGGAAACATTCGCTTGCATTTACGCCGTCACCGCAGCATTTGGAGGCATTCTATTGGCCTTCACAGTTGGATTATGCATGGAGTATAGCAAGGAGAAGGTGTGTGTGGCTGTTTAATTGTCGGCGCATGCGGTGGCGTCCTGTTTTATGTGCACAATCCTAAATTTTCACCTATGAATATATAACTTTCAGCAATAGATTTACCCAACATTATAATAACCATATTTAAATGTATAACTAAATAAAACCCTGTTTTGCACAATACCTCCACGAAGAAATATTTTTAATGTCAGCATAGTGTAAAGTTGAAATACATTATACTTTTTACTTTCAAATGGAACACATTTACAGTGCATTATTAGCATCATCTGTCCAATCCAAATATAGCACAAAATAAAACACTCGTCTTCCCCTGAGAGCACCAATCATAAAATGTGAGAACAATTGGTTTAAAGCCAGATTTCTTCCAGCACCTAAATGTATAGTAAATGTGTCCTCTCTTTTTCGTGGAGATATTGTGTAAAGCATAGTTTTATTTTGTTATATATTTACACATGGTTATTATAAGTGATGACGAATAAAGCTATTGCTTCAAGTTATATATTCATATGAGAATAATCTAGAACTGTGCACATAAAACAGGACACCATGGCATGCGCAAAAAGATAAACAGATATCCCCCCTCCCCCTTACTATAGAAACATACTCCACCTTTGAAGGCCAGTAGAATGCCTCCCAAAGCTGCGGGTACAGCATAAATGGAAGTGAGTGAACGTTTTCTCTATCCCGTAACATTTACCAGTTATGCAAGATATAAATTTCTTCCGAATGAAGCGGACTCCACAACTATTCCCAGAAAGTTCAAGATATATATTTTATTTGTCATGTGAGCATTATTAATATATGGTATTTTAATAAAATGTTAAGTCATTATTCAGCAAATCAAAAGCTTCGATAAATGTTTCATGTAAAGGGTAGCTTGCATTAGGGGGTTTCTTAAGAAATTTGATGTGATGCACTCACATGACTTTCTCTACCCTCTATTGGGTTTAGTGGGTATACAAACTATTCTTAATAAAGATTATTTTTCTATCTAATACATTTTTATGCAAATAAACCTTTACAGAAATAGTTACATTACGCATTTCCTGAGGGTAAAAAGAGAACGATATTCAAATGTTTAAGAATTGGACGCTATATCCTGGCCTTAAAATTCCATCTGTTTACATCCAATCGTGAGAAACAACTGAAGTTTGAAAGGACTTTATAGAATGACAAGAAATGATCAATTCGAACCTTAATAACATATAAAATATTCTTAATAAAGCTTATTTTTCTATTTACTACGTTTTTATGCAAATAAACTTTTGCAACATCTGTATTATGCATTTCGTTAGGGTACAAAGAGAACAGCGAAGTCAAGTGTTTAAGGGGATAGGTACAGCTTATAAGGGCTATAAACATTAGTGATGTTCACTAATTAATTTCTCTGTAGGGATCATCCATACAAGTTTCTATTTAAGTCCTAAAGCATAATGCTTTTTTCATGCAAGATGAACCTAATTTCAATTTCATAAAATTAATTCGCACTCCTAATTTAATTATTCAAGATGGCAGCTGCTTGCTGTCCTGGAACCAAGGTTACCCCTTATATACTGACTATTTTCAAAGATATTTCACTTGTTTTTTAAAGCTTAAGCTTTCTTTTAGGGAAATGAGGAGAACTAGACTTCTATTTACATAAACGATATTATAAATTTATTTACAAATTAGAAAAGCAACTTTTCTAAATTATTTAATCCTAATTTTTTCCAGGAAAACTATCAAACACAGGAATATAAGTCTGTTCAGTTCCCCAGATTATGTACGAGTAACATGTAAAAAAGTTTCATTTAAACCCCTTCGGTAGTTTTTGAATTGCCAAGGTTGAGGTTTACAAAAATTTACTTTGTGGGAAATGAGCTTTGACAATTTGATGTCAAGTTTTGGGTAATTTTTTAAAATGAGAAAATAATTAAAAATTTATAACTGTTTGATATATGAGAACATAAAAAAATAAAGGCATAACAAAACTGGTTTTGTTAAAAAGGGGTCATTTACATGTGAAAAAATAGTGTGAAAGTAGTACTTAAAATAAAACCGGACAATTCCACAGTACAGACGTGATGATTCTCTATTGATTTATGTACTTCCACACTAAAAATTTGCACCAATTCGAACCATTAATAATAGAAATTTCAGAAATGGTTCATGCTATAGAAAAGCTTATTTGTAATAAATTGTGTGTTTTAAAGAGATCTATATATTTCGTGAAGTATGTTTTCGTGTATCGCTTAGAGTTTACCTTTATACAAGACTATAAAAAATTCCTTCCGAATGAAAAGGACTTCAAATGCTATTCCCAGAAAATTAAAGAGAGGCCTTTTATTTGTCATGTAAATATGTTAGAGCCATTTTTCAGAAAATCAAAAAATTCGAAAAATGTTTCATGTAAAGGGTAGTTTGGGGTGGGGAATTTTCTTAAGAAATCTTCCTGTCGTATCTTTGGATGCTACTGAGCTGAAATACGAAGTTTGGTATTTAATCCGACATTTCGTTTTTGAGTTATACTGTTAACACACACGCGGACATTTGTCTAAAAATTTATTTATTTAGTTATTTATTTATTCAGGGGGTTTAAAAATGTATTTAGGTTAAAACCTCAATGTTGAATTTTTGGATGAAATGCAATACCTTCTCTACCTAGTATGTATACGTGATAGAGAAGTAATAGAACGAAACTTGTTGTTCGGAATTGAGAATGTCGTAAAAGTTCTTTCCTCCACTCTTATAATATACCTATTCAAACCATAAGTTTGATTATCTATCAGGATTTTTGTTTATGAGTTATGATATTCACGTACATGCCCCTCGCATGGGAATGTTATTTTTCATTCCTTATCTTTTCGGCAGATTTCTAAACCTGTACTCTCCATATCGGATGTTTAGATATTTAATACTTCCTCTACTTCATTTAAGTAAGCGAAAGAGAAAGAAACAAGGCTCTTCATATAGTTCGGACGCGTATTATTACTTTCTCTACTACGTATACTAAGTAGGGGAAGTATTGTATTCCACCCAAAAATTCGATACCGAGATTTCACCGGAAATACATGTTTTGATACCCCCTGAATCCAAAAAATGCCTTTTCGGAAACATGTCCGTGTGTGTCTGTGTGTCTGAACAGCATAACTCAGAAACGAACAGTCGGATAAACACCAAACTTGGTATTTAGGTTCAGTATCTTCCAGAGATGCGACACGAAGGTTTTCAAGAAAATCCCCCCACCCCAGATTACCCTTTACATCGAACATTTTTCGAAAATTTTAATGTTCTCAAAAATGGCTCTAACGATTTTCATTAAAATGTCATATGTTTGAGATATTTTCATGACAAATGAAATGTATATCTCGAATTTTCTGGGAATGTCTCCAAAAGTGTTCTTCATTCTGAACAACTTTTGCATAACTGGTAAACCATAAGAGATACATAACATCTTACTACACAAAAAATGTAGATCGCGTTAAAATACACAATTTATATCATATACATTTTTGTTGTTGAGTGAACCATTTTCGAGATATTGCTTGCTATTCCCTTAAATTTTCCAATACTTATTCTTTTTCTCAAATTCGTTATTCATTTTTTTTGTCCTGGTAATGCAAAGAGAATGGAATACTCCACATAGCAACCACCTCTTACAATGTTTGACTATAGCTTAAAGGCTACCAATTCCCTTGCATCTACAAGAAAATTAGCAATAAGATTAACATCTCGATATCTCGATTAACATGAAGCATATGGAGAATAAGCGTTTGTAAAAATAGTTTGTACAAGAGTAGAGAAAGTCATGTGAGTGTATCACATAAGAAATTTTTTAGCATAGTCTTGCAAAGGACGATGCGGTTTAAGACATTTCTGCAATTCAGTTTACCAAGTTTCAAACTACCACATTTTCGAGAAACGCTACAGCACTCTTCCACAATGCAAGGAAAAGCTTAGAGAACGTCGCTGGGTAGGGAAGAGTACAAAGAGCATTCCTTTTGCTGCGTTTTCCGCTTTCTGAATTAATGGGGCCGCCGCACCGCATGCGTACAGAGAAGAGCTGCCGCATCGACCTTGTCCGGTGCGTTTCTTCCAGGACCGCGACGCTTCGTTAATTTCACGTGGGGGATATCGTCTCATTAGAGAATACTTCTGCCTCCCACGTGAGGAAAATGAATGAACGTAATAAAAAGACAGCTCCTTCTCCAGCGTTACTCAATAACAAGGTTGGTGTATGAAGTCCATGACTTCGCAGTAATAACCCCCACGATATAGCTGACGTGCAAGGAATAAGGTTTATCGTGGCAGAAAGTGCACAGTGCATCTTTTAGTGGAATGCAAATTAACCGCACATACAATAAAATCACGAGCTATAGGGAGTATTACGTTAGGTAGATGCAAAATCGGGTGAAAAAATGCTCTATAATTAATTCTTGGAATATGCATCACTGCAATGTTATGAAGTTGAAGTCATTATTGCTCTCTTTCATTCAACAGTATCCAGGAGTAATACTCTGATGTGTTGCACTCACATAATTTTCTCTACTCTTGTACAAACTAGTTTTACAAATACTTATTCTCCATCTACTTCATGTTAAACGAGACAAAATTTGCAGACACTATCTTATTGCTAATTTTCTTGTAGGTGCAAGGGGAATATGGTAGGCTTTTAGGGATAGTCAAATATTTTAAGAGCTGGTTGCTATGTGGAGCATTCCATTTCTTTGTATGTCTAGGACATAAGAAAAAAAGAATAACGAATTCCCATTTGAGAAAAAGTGGAAGTATTGGAAGGTAGAAAGGCATAACAAGGAATACCTCGGAAATGGTTCATTCGGCAAAAACAATGTGTATGACATAAACTGTGTGATTTAACGAGCTCTACATTTTTTGTGTAGAATAATTTTGTCTATTTCTTACGGTTTACCATTTATGCAAAAACCTTTCTGGATAAAGAAGACTTTTGGGTACATTCCCATTAAATTCAACATATACATTTTATTTGTCACAAAAATATATTAAACACATGATATATGAATCAATATCATTAGCGCCACTTTTGAGAAAATAAAAAGTTTCGAAAAATGCTCCATGTAAGGGGTAATCTGGTGTGGGGGGATTTTCTTGAAAATCTTCGTGTCGCATCTTTGAAAGATGCTAAACGTAAACACCATGTTTGGTATTCATCCAACTTTTCGTTTTTGAGTTATGCTGTTCAGAGACACAAACACAGTTCTTTTTCTAAAAGTGCTTTTTTTGGATTCAGGGGCCTCAAAACATGTATTTCCAGTGAAATATCGACATCAAATTTTTGGGTGGAATACAATACTTCCCTTACTCTACGTAGTAGAGAAAGTAACAACAAAACATTATTTTCCAAATACTTGATTGTCGTTCATCGCCTTACACTGCTTCTACACATAGTCACCGTGGTTATTCGGGCACTTATCGTAACGGAAACCAGTTTTTGTATGCCTTTGTCAAAGAATGATGCCGCCTGTGATGAAAGCCAAGTCTGCACTTCTAGTTTCACATCATTGTCGTTGAAATGTTTTCCACTAATGAATATTTCAGATGAAGAAATAGGTGAAAATCGATTGGTGCCAAATCCGGACTGTTGTGAAACAAAAAGTGCATACTTGGCTTTTATCACAAGCGGCATCATTCTTTGATGAAGGCATACAAAAACTTATTCTCCGTTATAAGTGCCTGAATAACCGCGGTGACTATGTGGAGAAGTAGTGTAAAGTGATGAGTGATAACATATTTCGAAAATAATGTGGTATTATTTTTTAAAAACTATCGGTACTTTAAAAACACGCCTCGTACCTAGTAACTGAATCTGTAATTACCCAGATTTCACTGCCGATTTTGTCGCCTACCGGCGACATGCAGTCTCTACTGAATGTGTTCATAGCTTTCCTTTAATAAAGTAATTCCTATTCCCATATCCCCATTTGTCGTCCTTTTAAGAATTGATTTGTTGATAATGTTTAATTCAAGCGTGTGTTAACGATTACTTCTGTCTGCTGGATCATCAACGCAAGTTGAAGAAGATTTTTATTATTTAGCTCCACGTATGGACGCCAATTTGAAGTAAAATTATTCTTTACGTTGTTTGCTGCTACGTATGAAAAGCCGATTTGAAGAAGTTGTATTATATTTCAACTGTTGGGGAGCCGAACTTGAAATTCATTGCAATCGCACGTATAGTAAACAGTTTTCGGTAGCCTTCGCACCAAATGTATTTTCAGTTGGCCTTTGTCCCAAGTTTAAAAACATATTAACTTCTTAATTTAACTGTTTCTTTAAATATTATATTTATGTTTGCCTCGGCTGCGTCAGTATTATTTTAGAGACATGAATACCTTGGCAGGGCGTGATGCGAAAAGAATGTAGGCTTACGCAGATTTTAAGTTTTAATTCACTCCTTTTTATTAATCCTTGACACAAATTAAATAGCACTTCACTGATATAGAGAGCTGTGAGATGCTTTTTATTAATTAATTACACTTTTTATCACGTAAAACTATTTTTCGTCTCACACGAATACATATTAAAACTCTCGAGGACGCATCTTGAATCCGATTACTATCACTGTCTGCAGGCAACTTACTGGATTTCAACCGTCTAAACTTGTAAATTTCTGTATTTCAAGTCTCTGATTGGCTATTCCCATTCTAATAGAATACCTGCATTTAACTAAAGCTTTTTCTGGTTGTTGATTGGCTATTTTTATAAACTGTCACTAAAATTACATTAATGCTTCCAAGAATCACAAGTAACATTTAAACTCTCAAGGTTACCTCATTGTTAGCAACGTTTGACTTATTATTCTCACAGCTCCTATATTATTAAATTATGTAATACATTCACATAACATTATTACACATGGATACAATAATATAAACATATACAATGACTGTAAAGCCCTGTCCACACTGTTTAACATTTAACAAAACTTGTCAAGTGCAACATGTTAACAGTTTGCATGTTGGCCAAATTTCGATTGCAGAATTGACTTAACATGTTAACCGAAAGGTTTGTGCTTGACACTTTTAACATGTTGGACGTTTTCCACTTTTAATGGAAAACTTGTTAAGTCAATTCGCTCTCTGTGTATGTGATTGGGTGAACTTCGAAAGCTTTCAGACTGTAAACATGGCAGCTATTGTGATTCCTTCATGCTATTGCATTCGGTAGTTCCATGTTGACTCGTTCTGTGCTTATATCTTTGATTTGGCTTGCTTCATGTGAAGTTATGGAATGGACAGAAGAAAAGACACTTTCATTAACAAAATCTTTGCTGAGGCTATCATTATGGAACATTGTAATATATGTAATAAAAATGATGGACAAATATACCAAACTATGTGCAATTTATTGTTGTTCCAGAGGCAATATCAGAAAGAAAAATAATAACCTCACTTTGCTAGAGAATTGCAAAAAGGCTCAAGTCTGGCAGCTGGAATGGCTGCTCTCAAATGTGTGTCCTTTTTGTGAATTATAGGTTAGAAACCTTGCTCAAAACAAAGTTGAAGTCACTCTGACTTGTTCTCAAGAAATTGAAGTCAAACCTACTCCGAATTTTAAACTCATTCAAAATATTTTCACTCCTGTTCCGATTAACAAGATAGAGCCTCATCACCTTCCAGTTTTCTTTTTATTATATACCAGATACAAATACCAATTGTCAAATCCACATAACTGGAGTCCATTTTTCTTTTAGATAAAGAGATTTTGTTGTCCCAACAAGTCAACTGGTGTGGATAGAATGTTAAACGTTCACAGTTACAACATGTTGAAGGCATTTAACATGTTGAATGTGACATTTTGTTAATTGTTGAATGTTGACTGTTGATATGTTGAACAGTGTGGACTCACCTTAATATACACTTTTTAGATATTGTTACACATGTTGTTTTAAGGCGGGCTGTTATTAAAATTTATATTTATATAATTTGATTAAAATCTATAAGTGTTAAAAATACTGCCTCAGTATATCGTTCTGTTACTCCTAAATTGGCAATGGATCCGATGTTTGTAGCTTTTCTATAAGGTACGGGCTGCAGAGAACCAAATTGTAAGGAATTGTGATTTAGCTGGTTCTTCTAAAAGTTAAGAATGCATGGGATCCATGTAAAGACCGACTTAGAAAGAGACGACAACCACACATTCGTCGCTGTTGCTTGGCTTGAGAACCTCTTTGAGAACCTCCTGAGAGCTTATCTGTTTCCACAAGGAAATATGACAGCTAAAACGATATCGGTTTGGTGTTTCGAACTGTCATCTAAGCAAAAACCCTATGTTGAAGTAAATAATTCTTTGTGTTTCCAATGCGATAAAATGCTTTGTCAAAGAATTATAAATGTCTTCTAAGGGAACATAGCACTGGATTTAGGTCGTTCCACGCTTTTATATGATCGGATGATCTTGATGAAACAACAAGTAAGCTTTGACACATGTAAATTGACTCTTGTGCAGTGTGAGGGTAATTTAGGAATGAAAGCAAATTGCCATGGCTTAAGTTCAGTCATGGAAGTTGAATCACTTAGTGAATAACTTTGTCTCATATTGAAAGCAAGTACAAGTGAAATACTGGTGTAGGTTTAGGAGAATTGAGACTGAAAAACTATCGCACCAACGTGATCAAATTTGCATTACAGATATGTATAGTGCACACTATGAACTATTTTGAATTAAAACAATAGGTAATCTGTTACACTCACATTAATTTCCCTCCTCACTCTACCACAAGCTATTCTTGCAAAAGCTTTTTCTTCTATCTACTTGTTAATTGAGAAAATCTTTCATTCTACATTTACACACTTCGTTGTAGGTATAAGAATATAACAGGCTAAAGCTACAGTTATATTTTTAAAAATTTGATGTGTTACACTCACATGACTTTCTCTACTCTTGTACAAATTGTTTTTACAAACGCTTATTCTCCATCTACTTCGAGTTAACCGAGATAAACGTTTGCAGAAACTATCTTACTGCTAATTTTCTTGTAGGTGCAAGGCTTTAAGCGATAGTCAAATCTTTTAACAGCCGGTTGCTATGTGGAGCCTTCCATTCTCTTTGTATGTCCAGGATATAACAAACGAATAACGAATTCCTATTTGAGAAAAAGTATAAGTATCGGAAAACTCAAACAAATAACAAGGAATATCTCGGAAATGGTTCACTCGACAAAAAGAATGTATGTGACATAAATTGTGTGTTTTAACGAGATCTACATTTTTTGTGTAGTAAACTTTTGTGGATCTCTTGCGGTTTACCAGTTATGCAAGGGTCATACAGAATGAACATTCGATTACCTGAACTAGATGGAGAATAAGCGTTTGTAAAAATAGTTTGTGCAAGAGTAGACAAAGTCATGTGAGTGTAACACATCGGATTTTTTAAAATTATTGTTGATAGTTTTTAAACAAAAGACGCTATAATTAGGAGTACAATGCGTCTTACTGAATAAACAAGCTTATTGTTTAAAAATATATCAGCGAAATTAAAAGGCATGCCTGATAAGGAATGTAATGAACTTATGTGTTTCACAGACGAATCCCGTATAAGGACACAATTGGGCACAGGCATGCGTATTCTACCTCCAAGGACAAAAATGTAGTATAAGCCTTGGGAAATATTGCACAGTTTTTTTCAGGCGGAAGTATTTGCTAACCTGAGTTGTGCTCTAAGGCGACTGGAAAAAAAGTTATCATGCTACACAAATTAGTGTTTTAAAGCACTCGCTTCAGACCAAACAAAAACAAAGTTGTTTTGGGGAATGCCTAAATGCCCTGATTGCCCTATCGTCTCGCAACAGGCTTGAAATGCAGCGGGTGCTGGGGCATCATGGCACCCACCAGAGATGAATTTATGGAATGAATTTTATGGAAACTAAAATGCTGATCAGTTGGCTAAAAGGGGTACTGAGATATCCTATGTTAACCCTGAATCTGTGGTTGTAACATGCTGCCAAAACCTCGGTAAAAGCATGGATTAGTGAAAAACTCCAACTTAAGGTGGCAAACCTAACCTGGACATAAAAGCCAGGAAACTGGTCTTAGGTCTGTGGAACACATTTTCCTCATTTCTTCTAAGATTGTATAGAACAGAAGTAAGGAAAGTAGTTGCATTAATTTCTGAACATGGTCACTTCAGGAAACATCTACGTAAAGTAGGGCTCTGCAAGGATGAACCCATCTATAGAATGTGCAAAGAGGAAGAGGAACCTGCCTCATATATTGTTTTCGACTGCCTATTCCTGACAAGAAAGACACTTACTCTTTCTATAACCAGGGAAGATATACAGGAAAGACGATGACAATGGAACCAAGATATTGCAGCTTGTTCAGGGAACAGATTTTGTGAAACAATGAAAGTATCCTTTCCAATGGGACTGCAAATAAGCCTTTTAGGCTGATGTGCGGGAGGTCGATAAAACTAAAACAAAAACCTCCTCTTATCTAATCTAATCTAGAAGGTATGCATCTACATTGTGTAAATGTTTCGGGCTGATAGCTTAAATAGTTTCTGAGTTACTGAGTTTTGAAATTAGCATATTCAACATTGGCGGGGTAGGGCTTTAATCTCGTATAATGTTTAGCCAAGGAAAACATATAAAATATGTTTTACCTTATAATGAAGGACTATGAGATTAAAGGAAACAGCGAAGAATGTGGAAGACTTTCATAAGATTAGTGCAAATGCAGACAGAGAACTTAATGAGGACATTAGGCACGATCGCTGCTAGTGTCACGCAGCCTGCTTGAGATAATACATTAATCAAATGGGGAGAGTTGCTGAAAGCATGTAGCATGCAGCACAGAGGAAGGGAGTGGCTATTTGACAGATCAGTACCAAGAAAAACTGCTACACTCCTATATCGGCAAACATGTTATGTAAGGGTGTACTGTGACTTATAGTTCGATGATTCCTAAGAGGAATCAAATTAAGAGAGAAGTTATGCATGAGAATGCTATATAAGTTCACCCTGATCATTTTTTCATTGAAGACTTTGTTCTCACGAAGCTGGGCAGCATTGATTCACAAAAAAAAAATACTACGCAAGTTGCATGATAATGGCACTATTTTTGAAGTCCAAATGTGTGCTCTGTATCAACCTGGCGAATGTTTCTCAAATCTGCCTTTAGATAACGCGTATATTTCGTGCACGATGGAGCTGCGGCTCACTTGCGTCTTCATGTGTACTAACGTGCATAAAAATTGACCCACAATGGAGCGCTGCTGATTATGTTGGTAATGACAAATGTGGCCCCGCCCTCTGACAGTGTGAGCTGTTCTGTTCCTCGAGCATAATTTATAGCCACTGGATTGGCAGGCTGCCTTACCTCCCTGAAAATATGGCCCAACTTCCAAAGAGTAGCATTAATTACACTTCTACATATTCTCACTAGCGGAGTACTGGTGAGGCAATGATTCGTTAAATGTCTTCGTCTCCATGTCAATGATGAAAGCTCTCGTATAAAAGCCGTAACTGTCGTTCATTTAATGTCGCACGCAATAATTCTTCACCCTTCCTCTAAAAGGCCGAATTATCTCATATTGGTCTAGCTTTTCCTTTTGTATCAATGATAGTGAAACTCTTTTATAAAGGCGGTATCCGAACCACCCCTTCATTTCACTTCGATTATAATATCATTCATTGGCTCTTTTTTCTGCCTGTGGATTTCTTTTCAGGCCAGTCACATAGGAAACTGATATTCGATGGGTGGAGTCGAAGATTGGTTACTGAAAGGTGCAAATCTATGTATACGCTATCTGCAACCACTGGTTGCTTTTCTGTGTATATTTGTAGTTATGACGTAGGCACTGCACGGTCGCCTGAGCTCAGTCCTCAGGGTTTACAGTGACTCCAGAAAGTATTTGTACCCACTTTAACAAAAACTAGCAGCCCACTTCTGTGGTGTGGTAGTAGCGTGTCAACCTCACATTCAAGAGGTCCCGAGTTCGAATCTCGGACTACGGCACTGATAACGTTTTTATCCAGGGTTTTCGCTTATCCTGAAATATGAATGTCGGGCAACTCTAAGCTCTATGGACACCGGGGTCATTTGATCATCATTTCACCCACTTCATTTAACGTCCCATTGAACTAACTGGTTAAAGGACATTAAGCTTTAAAGCTAAATTAGCTTATAGGGAATTCTAATTTTAATACGTATCAGGACTAGATATTACACTTTACCTGTTCTGAGGTTTTTTGAATTTTCATTTTATTGTTTTCATAATCTTTTGGAAATTACAGAGATTTTTCAAAACGTGATGTTTAGACAATTACGCTACAAGTGTTGACTAGAGAAACTTTGCTTTAAAATTGTGATAAAAATGAGTTTTAGTGCGATAATCTGCATTGTGACAACTCTGGTTATAAGTCCAATCACATAGCAATTACCCTTTGTATTTGCACATGTTTTAATAATTCCACTTAAATTGGTTAGGTTTTACTGTCTTTTTACATGATTAATTTCTAATGACGCTCGCATTATCTGTTCACAATACAAATCGGCATACTTCAATTTATCGCAATTCGTTGTAGAGTTAACATATCGTTATATTGGTAGCCTTCTGCTTTCTTTGATGTAAGACATCATTCTTTTTTCTACGATAACCTACATAATGATTCAATGATGGAAATTATGAATTCAGAAGAAACTGAAATGGAAGTGAAATTACAGAAGCAGCAGAAAGAATAAAACTAAGTACTTGCCCAAAAAATTCACAGAGCAATATGATGTAGCATTTAATCGCTTCATTGACTGGTGTATTGTAAAACATGTTGAAAGTAATTACACTAAAAAAGACTGCTAGCTAATGAACAAAACACCTGGCACTCGCGTTTTAAACACCATTTTTTTTAACCGCCTTGTAAACTACTTTCTCTAAGTTTCGGAAATCAATATAATATTATTGATATTTTACAAATTCGATCGTTGTCTAAAAAATAGTGTATGCCACAGAGTGGTTTTATTTTGCTCGTAAGATTGCGAAATAAAACCCTGTTTTTACCCTTGTATCATGATCTACAATTATCTGGCATTTTAAATCGCATATCGGTAACATAATCTGAATATTATATAAAAACACTGTTCTACTAAATGATTACCAGATGATTTTATAAACAGCACACATGAACAAATTGAAGAAAACAAATATAAAAGCCAGAGCTCGTAAACTGTTTAAGGTGTTTTTTATGCAAATTAAAAATGAGAATTTTAAATTTGATTGCTAAGATTTATTTAAAGTGGAGAATTTCTGAAGTTTCTGTACATGAAGGCCATTGTGTTTTTTTGAGAATTGTGACG
The DNA here is from genome assembly GCA_030765065.1 of Deroplatys truncata. Taxonomy (NCBI): domain Eukaryota; kingdom Metazoa; phylum Arthropoda; class Insecta; order Mantodea; family Mantidae; genus Deroplatys; species Deroplatys truncata. The sequence continues at coordinate 183,709,653 of CM060986.1, forward strand.
TGCAAATTTTAAAATAGCACCTCCATAATATTCCTCATGGTCTTGGAAGTGACTTTGAGATCTTTGAGAAGGTTTTTAGTTTTCAATTCGAGGTCGAGTGCTTACGCTGCTAGTCTTGGTTCTCACTTCGAGAATCATACCTGGCAGCCATGATTATCCTATGTTCATTTCTTTGTTGCTTACCTAAGGTAAAAATAGTATTTCATTATACCAACTTGTATTTCATACAAATGACATCTTAATCAAAATCACTGGAGAGAATAAAAAATAATGCATTTTTCCCCAGTAAAACGCGATTTGATGTGAGGGGATTTTGGAAAAATTTCACCTGGCATGCTTGAAATGTGTCTAAGCATGAAATTTTGTTATATCCCACTTTCAGTCATGCTTTTTGTGGATTTAGGGATTGACGGACAGACAGCATTTTGAACTAGATATTTGTTAGCCCCACGTTTGGCGCCAATTAGTCGCGGTAACTCGTGTTATCTATTTCTGAGCCCTGTTATTGTTTTATTATTTTGCATTTTGGGTTCATTGTGCCCCGGCTAGCTATTATTATTATTCAGTCGAGCAAATCTCTTAAACAGGGTGTGTAAACGGAAAGGATTTATTACTGAAAGATAACACTGATAAAAGAATTTGTTCTTACACTTTTATTACCGTCACAATTAATTAATTTCACATATTGACTCTTAATATACGCCAGACTGAAACTGTTATATTTTATAATATCACTATAATCACTTATTTGCTGCACATTATTAATTCGCGTATTTCACATTTATAACCAACTTTACAACGCGAGAGATTTTGTAGAATTGCGCGACGTATAACGCGTGAACGATTCTCTTAAACTGTGCGACGTATAACCTTTGTATGATTCTATTGGACTGAGCGACGTTTACCTCATGAATTATTCTGTCAAACTGCGAGTTACCCGTCTCTGGCACGGAATTTATACTCCCTCACCCTAATATGCCTAAAGATTATAACCGAGCTGCTATTGGTTAATAAAACGCGCCAAAATTAGCGTCTATTTTTATATCCAATCAAAATTACGAACACATATGCTCTAGGGAAGAAATTCCCTCCATTTCTAAAGAAACGCGAGCTACTCTGACGTCATTTGTTTGTCTCTTCTAATTGATAAACAACTCACCCCCTCGCTCATTGTTGCCCGCTCTTATTGTCAGTTTCAGTGAGGCCGTGTAAACTTATTTCCTAACAATGCTTATAATTAACAAATATCTCAAATCAATGTCATACAATAATGCTTATTTACACTACAATCACTCTGGCTTTACATTGTTGTGATATAAAATACTGCCACAATTTTTTATCCATATACAATTTCTTTGTTTTAGTTCTTGAGACTTCAAAACATTAGATATGGAATTTTTGGGTTAGTGAAGTAGTTTCTCCATAGGTAAGCGGGAGAGAAATATAACGTATAATGCGAACAAGACAGGTACAATAGAATGGTTGCAAGAAAATTCCGGCAAATGTTTCATCTTTATTTGCCCTAGAAATTCAGAAATTAGAAGCCGCGAGGTGAGAAAGATATGGATCGATGGAGTGAGAGGTGGATCTGAATAAGGAAGAGGTGGCACGGCTCAGCCGGAATCCTCTTCTAACCACGAAGAAGAATTGTGATGCGTGTTGCTATCCTCCATGCCACCGATCTATATTGCTCATGTAGGAATGACACCCGTGTAGAAATGGCGTGTGAACGGTCGATAGGGAAGAGAGCTCCCGTCAGCTCAAGTCAGTAGTTGGCCAGAGTTTCGGTAGTGCAGTTGTGTTGATCGTCTTGTGGTGTCCATCAAGCTACTGCCCACATGGTACGTACCTGTTTCATATCATCACTGTGTATACGGGATACTGTTGAACACCAGCCGTCAACTAACTCCTTAGAAATAATATATCCGCACTATTGATGCGTTTAAACATCACTATTGTTGTACTCTCTGACAAAACACACGTTTTACGTAATGGTATTTACATAGAGTACAAAGTAAACAAGTCAAAAAATTCTGATGTGTCACACTCACATGACTTTCTCTACTCTTGTACAAACTATTTTTACAAACGCTTATTCTAAATATGCTTCATGTTAATCGAGATATCGAGATGTTAATCTTATTGCTAATTTTCTTGTAGATGCAAGGGGAATATGGTAGGTTTTAAGCGATAGTCAAATATTTTAACGCTTGTTGCTATGTGGCGCATTCCATTCTCTTTGCATGTCCAGGACAAAAAAAATGCATAACGAATTTGAGAAAAAGTATACGTATTGGAAAATTTAAGGGAATAACAAGCAATATCTCGAAAACGGTTCACTCAACAAAAGAAATGTATATGACATAAATTATGTATTTTAACGCGATCTACATTTTTTGTGTAGTAAAATTTTGTCTATCTCTTATGGTTTACCAGTTATGCAAAAGTCGTTCACAATAAAGAATACTTTGGGAGACATTCCCAGGAAATTCAAGATATACATTTTATTTGTCATAAAAATATCTTAAACATATGATATTTTAATCAAAATCGTTAGAGCCGTTTTAGAGAAAATTAAAACTTTCGAAAAATCTTCCATGTAAAGGGTACTCTGGGGAGGTGGGATTTTCTTGAAAACCTTCGTGTCGCATCCTTGGAAGATACTGAACCCAATACCAAGTTTGGTGTTTATCCGACTGTTCGTTTCTGAGTTATGCTGTTCACAGACACACACACACACACACACACACACACACACACACACACACAGACACACACAGACACACACACGGACATGTTTCCAAAAATGCTTTTTTTGGATTCAGGGGACTCAAAACATGTATTTCCGGTGAAATCTCGGTATCAAATTTTGGGTGGAATACAATACTTCCCCTACTTACTATACGTAGTAGAGAAAGTAAAAAGGTAATCCATCATTTAAGGGAAGTATGTCTCTTATGATTCTTCTTAAACATATGGCGCAATTTTTGGGTCATCATAGGAACTTGAGGTGATGTTCAAAAGAGGTCAAGAACGGACAGTAAAATTTTTCAGGAAGAGGAAGGAAGTTTTAACAATTAATTATGAATACTTTGTCTTTTATAGATACTTAGGGCACAGATTTACAATAAGGGTGGCCATACGCCATATATCCGGGAGAATATTTGTCTGGCGCTAACACTAACAGGCATGCTACTTAATAAAAGGACCCTAAACCCACCGGGAACAGTTAGTTGAAGGTAGAACCTTCATACAACAGTCGCACGATTTCAAAATACTTTTAAAGCTTGTTTCTCTAGTTACTAAAAATATCTGCAAAGAAACACGTTTCAGTATATAGGAAGTCGGTATAACAGTATATTGTTTACTTAACAATTGCTTATTATACAGGATGGACAATTTAAGCTGCGAAAGTACAATATATCTAAAACTAAGCGTTGTAGAAAGAAATGTCTGTAATAAAAGTTGCTGGATGTTATAAGGGAAAATAAATGCCGTTAGTCTCTTATTTGGAGGACATTATGATAGTCGTTTAGGGTCAGTTTCATTTTTTTAATAGAAACCTACATTTAGAGTCAAATTAAATTGACCCTAAAATGACTATCACAATATCCTCCAAATAAAACACGACTAATGTCATTTACTTTCCCCCATAATATCAAGCAACTTTTATTCAAGACATTTCTTTCTACAACGCTTAGTTTTGGATATATTGTACAGTCTTAACGTAAGCAGTCCCGTATAGCTGTTCTCGCGAAAAACAAAAGAATGACACTTGATATTAAAAATATACCACTAAATATGGAAAAGAAGTTTAAACATATAGAAGATACATCAGAATAATAATTAGTGTCATGATTTAACATAACTGTCATCTTGATTGCCTATGTTTTTCTTTATTAATGGACGCTCTTTAACTACTGTGGTCCTTAGCTTCTCATTCTACATTTGGCGTGAAAGAACGGTAATTTTGCTCAGAGGCCTCTTTATCAGGCTTGATGTTATTTTACCTGCTGTAAATCTACGACACTGGACCATCGACTTTACTTCCAAAGGAAGCCATGCTAAAGCACTTTACGCCGTAGACTACGTAGGACAAGTGGTTGAGTGAACAGCGTGTATCGAGTATCGAGCTCAATTCAGGGCTGGGGAGTCAGAATTTTTCTTTAATTAACCATAACCTTGCTGAATCTGAAATGCGAAACAACTATTTTTAATTTTTGGATGGGGTTACCTACCTGAACGATTGCAGGCTGGATTTTTTTGGTTGGCTTTTTTACTATTGTTGTTGGGGATTATGTGTCTTTATAATAATTTATATTATTTAGTTTATTGTTAATGGTATCAAAGTAAGAAATAAAACCTAAGACCTTTAAGACCTAAAAACTCCAGGTCAAGGAGTCAACAACACAGTGGAATAATTTACAAAACCAAAGCCACCAATATTACGAGAGTAGTTAAAGACAGTCGTATAAATGAAACAATAAATAAAGTCCTTGCCATTCAATATATCTCACGTTGTATTGTTATTGTGATTACAGTCTTTGGTCACAGAGTACTCTATGGTTAACCATTTTTAGTTTCTGTTTCCACTTTAAGTTTAAAGCAATTGCTATTAGCATAATTTTAAAATGAAACGAATACCGTACTTCTCTGTCCACTATTTTACTAGATAATCTACTAAATGACCGTACAGATCGGGTGTCCCAGAGCACGCGTATCATCCGTTTTTCCCTAAAACTATAAGATACGTAATGTTCGCAAAAACAATTTGATAACCAAATCCTATGTAAAGAACCGATTGGTGGTATTTCCATTTTCCGGAACAAACCGGAAGTAGGGGTACTCTGGTAACTTTGAAATTTTAAAATGGGAACATGGGTTGTTTAATGTATCATTGGATAGTACCTTTAAAATGAAACAACGTTTACTATCTTCTAATGCTTACTTACAAATAAACGATAGACTTTGTCGTCAACATTTTGCACCAATTGCTTGATGGTGCTCCTCTGGCTGTACGATTACCGATGTGGCTTCAACAGGATGGCTGTCTGGCTCACTTTTCACTTAGGCTCGGCAAGCCCTTGACCAGTTGTTTCCTGGATAGTGGATTGGACGAGGTGGACCAGTACATTGGGCGGCCCGCATCTCCTGACTTAACACCAAAGACTTCTTCTTATGGAGGAGAATTAACGACATTATCTAGCAGTTGCGTCCTACAAGTAGACAAGACACGAAAGAAATTTTTAAGAAGAAGTTTAAGCTTAAGTGAAAGACAAAAGTAAACAAATTGATGACATCTTCTGAGGAATCCCGTACGTACCGATGGCAATGATTGTCAATACTCACTCTAAATGTTCACCACCCTGTGCTACACTACGCTGTGATCTACTCCTAACATAATTGATGGAACGAAAAGCTCATTACTGCTGAGAGACGCACTTCATTTTAATCCAAATAAACATTTCACAGGTAGCTATATTACAAATTTCGTTATAAATACAAACGGAACGGTGATAGTCAAATGATTAATAGCTGGACGCTATATGTTGCCTACAATTTCCATTCTGTTTCAATGGAATCGCGGGAAACAACCGAATGTTGATAGAATAAAAGAATGGCTATATATTGAACAATTCGAACCATTAATAACGGATATCTCGGAAACGGCTGATGCCACAAAAAAGTTATTTAAATAAAGTGTGTGCTTTAAAGACATCTACATTTCTTGTGTAGCACGTTTTCGCCTTTCGTTTAACGTTTGCGAATTATACAAGATTATATAAAATTACTTTCGAATGAAGAGGACCTCAAAGGCTATTGCCAGAAAATTCAAGATTTACATTTTATTTGTCATGTAAATATCTTTAATGTGTATTCTTTTAATCAAAATCCTTAGAGCCAGTTTTAGAAAATAAAAGATTTCGAAAAATATTCCATGTAAAGGGTAGTTCAGGGTAGGGCGATTTTCTTTAAAACCTTTGTATCGTACCTTTGGAAAGTGCTGAACTTAAATACCATGTTTGGTGCTGATCCGACTTTTCGCTTTTGAGTTATGCTGTTCACACACACACACACACACACACACACACACACACACACACGCACGCACGGACCTTTCTCTAAAAATGCTTTTTTGTATTCAAAACATGTATTTCCAGTGAAATCTCGGTATCGAATTTTTGGGTGCATTGCAATACCTTCTCTACCTATTAAATACGTGGTAGAGAAAGTAAAAATTGTTTCGTTTTACTTCTTACTGATTTGCTATTAAATTGATATTCCCTTTTGCTGATGCCTGCTAACTACAGTTACGCATATTTTTCGATTGTTTATTTGCTATTGGTTGTTTAACAGTTGACTGTTGTTCATCATTTTACTGTAACTTTCGTGAGATCATTACTCTGAATTTTGATTTTCTTAATCTTATTAGTAATTCTTTTTACAAACTGTTTAAAAAACTCCCTAGTGCAATAGCTATAATCCCATGTAATAAAAATCTGATGTGTTACACTCGTATGACTTTCTCTACTCTTGTACAAACTACTTTTACAAACGCTATTATCCATATGCTTCATGTTAATCGAGATATCGAGATGTTAATCTTATTGCTAATTTTCTTGTAGGTGCAAGGGGAATATGGTAGCTTTTAAGCGATAGTCAAATATTTTATCGCTGGTTGCTATATGGCACATTCCATTCTCTTTGCATGTCCAGGACATAAAAAAATGAATAACGAATTTGAGATAAAGTATAAGTATTGGAAAATTTAAGGAAATAACAAGCAATATCTCGAAAACGGTTCACTCAACAAAAGAAATGTATATGATATAAGTTGTGTATTTTAACGCGATCTACATTTTTTGTGTAGTAAAATTTTGTCTATCTCTTATGGTTTACCAGTTATGCAAAAGTCGCTCACAATGAAGAATACTTTTGGAGACATTCCCAGAAATTTCGAGATATACATTTCATTTCTCATGACATTATCTTAAACATATGATATTTTAATCAAATCGTTAGAGCCATTTTTGAGAAAATTAAAATTTTCGAAAAATGTTCCATGTAAAGGGTAGTCTGGGGTGGGGGGATTTTCTTGAAAATCTTCGTGTCGCATCTCTGGAAGATACTGAACCTAAATACCAAGTTTGGTGTTTATCCGACTGTTCGTTTCTGAGTTATGCTGTTCACAGACACACACGGACATGTTTCCAAAAATTCTTTTTTTGGATTCAGGGGGTCTTAAAACATGTATTTCCGGTGAAATCTCGGTATTGAATTTTTGGGTAGAATACAATACTTCCCCTACTTACTATACGTAGTAGAGAAAGTAAAAACTACTTAGGAAGCATAACTAGGTGTATGCATATTTCCATAGAATTTGTTTTTCACCGGGACGTTTAAAATAATTAAGATAAATATTGAAGGATGTTCATATTTTACTTTAGAAGTACGGCAATCGCTTGGGATTTTACTGTTGTATTTCATTATAAGGGGAAAATATGCATTCTATAATGTCACGGACATAGCAAATATACAGGTATAAATAAACTCACATGTTTCATTGAAATCCTTCTAAATATGCTTATACACAGTGTTTCGGATTCCTGTCCACATCTTGAACTTATATCTTGTTATGCAGGGCGCGCGGATAATGCTAGTTGTACTTTCCACGGGTTTCAGGGGCCATACAAATTTTTATTAGTTGTGAGTTGTGGCTCTTTATGCATAAAATACAGTATGTATTACAAGTATAAAGCTTTGCACATGGAAGCGGGATTCCAACTCGGGACCTTTTCGTTACTAATATGTCGCCCTAACCACTCGTATACAAGACAAGGCTACAGATACAGCGAATAAAAAAAACTATTGGGACAACTTGCAATTCCAAGTTATTTTCTCAATAACATCATAATTTACAATCAGAAACCATACAAAATTATTTATAATGCACTACAAGTTATTTACAAACAATAAAAATACAAAATAACATTTATTTTCTGATATCTTTAAGGCCATAAACATAAAACCATAAACAATTGCATATTTCTGTGAAAAATAAATATTGGGACAGCTGTAGAGTAATTGCCTATCTTGTGAGCCAAACCAGAAGTTTCAATAACTTATTGAATTTCCTCTGCGCTTTATGACCTGTCTATGCAGCTGAAATTTTGATCCACTCTTCACCGAGTCCCCTTTTCAAACGCTCCTTTGAAGATATTGGCTGACTGCGGACTCTAATATCCAATTCATCCCATAAATTCTCAGTTGGATTTAAGTCCACTGGTTGTGGAGGTGGGTGATGCATATGTGGACAGTTGTAGAGTAGCCATTCTTGCATAACCCCGGAAGTATGTTAGGGGTCATTATCTTCATAGAACTTAAAAGTAGCACTGATATCAATTTTCCGTGCACTCTTGCGTAGGTTCTCCTTCAGATGGTTCAAGTATTTCATTAGATGTCACCATACAATCCCAGACCATCACGCTCCCAACACCATGCTTTACAGTAGGTCGATGATTATTACTTTCTCTACTACGTATAGTAAGTAGGGGAAGTATAGTATTCCACCCAAAAATTCGATACCGAGATTTCACCGGAAATACATGTTTTGAGACACCCTGAATCCAAAAAAAGCATTTTTGGAAACATGTCTGTGTGTGTGTGTGTATGTGTGTGTCTGTGAACAGCATATCTCAGAAACGAACAGTCGGATAAACACCAAACTTGGTATTTAGGTTCAGTATCTTTCAGAGATGCGACACGAGGGTTTTCAAGAAAATCCCCCCATCCCAGATTACCCTTTACATGGAACATTTTTCGAAAATTTTAATTTTCTCAAAAATGGCTCTAACGATTTTGATCAAAATATCATATGTTTAAGATATTTTCATGACAAATGGAATGTATATCTCGAATTTTCTGGGAATGTCTCCAAAAGTATTCTTCATTGTGAACAACCTTTGCATAACTGGTAAACCATAAGAGATAGACAAACTTTTACTGCACAAAAAATGTAGATCGCGTTAAAATACACAATTTGTGTCATATACATTTTTGTTGTTGAGTGAACCATTTTCGAGATACTGCTTGTTATTCCCTTAAATTTTCCAATACATTTTCTCAAATGGGAATTTCAATGCAAAGAGAATGGAATACTCCACAAAGCAACCACTCTTAAAATATTTGACTATCGCTAAAAGCGATCTCGATATCTCGATTAACATGAAGCATGTGGAGAATAAGCGTTTGTAAAAATAGTTTGTACAAGAGTAGAGAAAGTCATGTGAGTGTAACACATCAGGTTTCTTTTGTTAAAGATTTTCCTGACTTCTCCATATATTCATTTGATCTTGTATTAAAAATCTTAAGTTTTATCTAATGGTAAATTTTTCCATTTCTCTAGTATTAAATTCTCTCTTCCTGTATCCATATACTCGCATTTAGAATATAATACAAATTGTCATGTAATCCATTACATTTTGTGCAACTCTCCCCCCTTTCTCTCCCTGTGAGACTAGTAAACTTCATTACACCTGACCTTGCCCATGCATACCCCGTTCTGTCCTCTTTGTTGCATACTTCGACGTATCTTTCTTTTCCCCATTGCGTTTTAAAATATTTATAATCTATTAATGACCTTCTTTCGTTGAAACTATTTATAGTTTCTTGCTTTTCAATATCCTTCACTCTTATTGTAATTTCTTTCCAAAAACTCCTTACTTTTGTTGTTTCTTTCTGCCCATATTTCCCTCACTCCTATTTCTTCAAATGGTGCCTGTATCTTGTGCATCTAAGTTTTTTCCCCCTATTTTCTCCTGTAAAACCAGACATTGCTTTAGTATATCATTTTCCTCTAGTAGCTTTAAGAATTATTCTTAACCAGTAACACGTGATACCTAGCAGCAGGAGATATCATTACTCGCGTACGTGAGAGGGGAGAGAGAGATCACTTATTCGCCGCTGTTGTGGCATTTAATATCACGTAAATTTCCATTTGTATGAAACAAACATTTTGTATTAGTTGCTGTTATACCATGTACTTCAATAAGCCTTGTCTTAATCGTTCCGTATGTGAATCATAATGCGAGAAAAGTGTGTTATATGTGAACACATATTGTAATATGCACGTGCATAGTATAAAAAGATTCACTAAATAGCCGAAATACTCGCAGAGTAGATATACTTTGGAATGTATTGGAATTAATTGTTCATCCACACAAGCAATGTGTTGGACAGGGTTGGAAAGGTAGAATCATTCAATGCCATAGCCGGATTTGAACCACCATGATAACTTGCCGGTACGACCTTCAAATTGTATTTAGAATGACATACCCGAATGGCGACCTACAATGCTGTAAGTAGTTTAATATCCCCTTGTGGTTTACCGGGAAAAGTGCAAATCAGTTGGGGAATTTAATGTCGTACTGACAATTTTCCATGGTAGCTCAGTGGTTAGAGCACCGGGCGGAGACCAGGAGATTCGTGGTTCAAATCCCGGCTATGGTATTGAATTTTTCAGTCGTTTGGTATTTATTGTTTACTAAGTTCACCTATGCCATCTGATTCAAAATATCTATTATCTCAAGTATTTAGTGTTTTATTACGTGTGATGTGTATACTATATAGCAAATATAAAATGCTCCTATTACTAAGTAAAAACAATATTTAACATTTCTGTACAAATCATTTACTTTAGAAAAATATAAGATATATTTTCAGCATGATTCCAAATTGCTTCGGAAAGCTAATTTCCATGTTTAACGGTTTAAATTTGATCTATCCGAAAACTTTAGATATTTTTATAGGTGCTTGGATATGTACTTGACTTTGTCTTCCATTAATTTTACCCCATTAAATTTTCTAACATTAACTGGCTATTTGGCTGTAGTATTATTCTTTATTAACGTTAGTCATTATTACAGTTAACGCAGCCACGAATGTAAATATCGCTTAAACAACTTCTGATTGGTTAAAGCTTTTTTTACATACGCAAGCAATCCTTTTTAAGATATTTCAGTTATCTGCGTATGCATTTAAGCTCTTGCTCATCTTTAATAACCCGTTCAAGTATGTTATAACATAGATTAGCCGTCAGTCTCATAGTAGATAATTAATACAATGTTTTGCTTGCGATATAATGCTGTAGTAAAGAAAAAAATCTGATGTGTTGCACTCACACGACCTTCTCTACTCTTGTAAAAACTAATTTTACAAACGCTTATTCTCCATCTGCTTCATGTTAATCGAGATAAACATGTGCAGAAACTACCTTATTGCTAATTTTCTTGTAGGTGCAAGGGGAATACAGTAGGCTTTAAGCGATAGTTAAATCTTTTAAGAGCTGGTTTCTATGTGGAGCATTCCATTCTCTTTGCATGTTCAGACATAAAAAAACGAATAAGGAATTCTCATTTGAGAAAAAGTATTGAAAAATTCAACAAATAACAAGGAATATCTCGGAAATGTGTCATGGACAAAATAATATGTATATGGCATAAATTGGATCATATGAATAAAAAGCAAGTACTTACTCAAAGTTTATACTGATGAGTATGAACAATTTCTGTGATTATATACTCAGCTCAATGAGAACATATTCGCTTTTGTAAGAATAAAAGCCTACTACCTCATACGAGTATATACTCATTCCCACAGCCATCTTGTTCACCTAAATGTAAGTATACACTCGTGTCATCTACACTCTTTGACCATATACTAGCTTCTTTGAGTGCGTGGTGTTGTGTTATTTGGCATTTGAATTAGACGAGTAGATTTTGTTGTACTTGGTTCTGTCCCATCTAAACTGCTCAGGAATTATCCTGTGTTTTATAAAAAGTTTCAGCGGAAATGTTAGATCCTTCAAGAAATGAAAAATTAATTGAAGCAACACCACAAAAGCATAGCTGTAAATGAAATTAGCAAAACAACAAATAAAACAAAATAGGCAAAATTCTATTAGCAATAAATCAGGCAAAAAGAAAGTATTCACAGATTCTGCAAGTTCAAGTAAGACTTGCTTCTAGAATCCGGGATGTTTACACTATATTTCTACAAAATAGTTTTGTTATAAGTAACCTAACTGCTTAAGCAACTGAATTTTGGGGTTAGGGTTTTACTATGTCTTAAGAATTGCTTAATTAATAAATCTGACTTTCAATAATACATCTAGGTTAAGTTTTCATGCAGCAATACAGGATTTTTAAACTCATTGAATGTTCGTGACAAAGTTAAAAAAAACAAAAAATAAAATGGTTATACGCAAAATTAAAGGAATAATTGTGGATTGGAAAGTGATAACTCATGAGGTGCTGGATGAACTCATCCGACTGTTTTTAGAATCTCAGAATATTTACACTATTTAGGTATACTATGAAACAGTTTTCTTATAAAGTTATGAGTAGGTATCTGGATTTTGAGGTTGACTTTCAATGTTATTTTTAGGTTATGTTTTTCTGAAACAATGCACGATTTTGAAACTTCTTTAATACATATAGCTATGCTTGTAACTTTTCCACGAGTACTATACAGCTACAAACTGTGCCATTCTCTTCATATTTGGTTTTAAGTAAAAAAACTCAATATATACTCAGAAGTGAGCATGCATCTAACCAAGCTCAGCATGAGAGGAGAATAAACTCATAAAACTGAGAATATACTAGCTTTTATTCATTCCAAATAAGAGTACATACTCTTGTAAGATGGATGCCTGAGTATGTTCTACTCTGCTCCCATTACTTGAGCATTTTCTCAAAATGAAGTAGATGCTCAGATGGTTTTATTCTTACCAAACCGAGTATTTACTTGAAAAAGTGAAGCATATACCATATACTCATCCTTACTTTCTCCACTACGTATAGTAAGTAGGGGAAGTATTGTATTCCACCCAAAAATTCGATACCGAGATTTCAGCGGAAATATATGTCTTGAGACCCCCTGAATCCAAAAAAGCATTTTTGGAAACATGTCCGTGTGTGTGTCTGTCTGTGAACAGCATAACTCAGAAACGAACAGTCGGATAAACACCAAACTTGGTATTTAGTTTCAGTATCTTCCAGAGATGCCTCACGAAGGTTTTCAAGAAAATCCCCCACCGCAGATTACCCTTTACATGGAAAATTTTTCGAAAATTTTTATTTTATCAAAAATGGCTCTACCGATTTTGATTAAAATATCATATGTTTAAAATATTTTCATCACAAATAAAATGTATATCTTGAATTTTCTTGGAATGTCTCCAAAAGTATTCTTCATTGTGAACGACTTTTACATAACTGGTAAACCATAAGAGACAGACAAAATTTTACTACACAAAAAATGTAGATTGCGTTAAAATACACAATTTATGTCATATACATTTTTTGTTGAGTGAACCATTTTCGAGATATTGCTTGTTATTCCCTTAAATTTTTCAATACTTATTTTCTCAAATGGGAATTCGTTATTCATCTTTTTGTTCTTGGATATGCAAAAAGTATTAATCTGTGGCAAAGGGAATGGTGCTGCACCTAGCAACCAGCTATTAAGAGATATGTATATGCTTAAATATATTGTAATATGCTTGTAAATATATATTCCCCTTACATCTACAAGGAAATTAGCAATAAGATAGTGTCTGCAAATGTTTATCTTGATTAACATGAAGTAGATGGAGAATAAGCGTTTGTAAAAATAGTTTGTACAAGAGTAGAGAAAGTCATGTGAGTGTAACACATCCGATTTTTATTCATATAACCCATTGTGTGTTTAACAGATTTTTGTGTAGCAAAATTTTATGTATCTCTTACGGTTTAGCGGTTTAGCAGGACTTTTGGGGACATTTCCAGGAAATTCAAGATACATATTTCATTTGCCATAAAAATATCTTAAACATTTTAATCAAAATCGTAGGAGCAATTTTTAAGAAAATCAAAATTTTCGAAAAATGTTCCATATAGAGGATAGTATAGGGTGAGGGAATTTTCTTGAAAATCTTCGTGTCGCATCTTTGAAAGATACTGAACCTAAATACCAAGTTTGGCATTTATCCCACTTGTTGTTTTTGAATTATGCTGTACACAGATACAGACAGACAGACACATAAACGCACATGTTTTCAAAAATGCTTTATTTGGATTCAGGGCACCCCAAAACGTGTATTTATGGTGAAATCTCGGTATCAATTTTTTGTTGGAATGCAATGCTTCCCCTACTTATCGTACATAGTAGAGAAAGTAATAATTAAACTACTCTTATTCTGACTAAATATGTCCTAACTTACTTTATTAATATTATGCATTATGTTATATATAAATATTAATGTAACCTTATAAAATCCGCAGGATAGAATTTTGCGTAGAAAGGTCGTCTTAGAAACAAGAAACTGATCCTCTTGGCACGCTATAAGAATTGAGATACCGCTAACTAGATCTCCAGGAAGTGTTGATACCCCCAAATGAGCTTGGTTGACAATGCGATGACGTAAATTCTAACCTATAAATAGAAATGCACCTGCAATACGACTCTACCAATCAGGAATCTCTCAGTTTCTCTTCGTGTTGCTTCACTCCAAGCCCTCTCGCGAGGCCTCAGATTTCCTGCAGTGCTACAACAGATATCTACCCTGTCCTTACCCTTTCTGTGAAATATGAGCTTCCCAGTTGGACACATCTGCTGGAACAAGGAAATAACAACAGCCGCAGGAGTAGTGAGTGAAAATGCAAATTATATCTGTTGGTTAGCTCAGTGCCTCGGTTCAAGATATCGAGCATTGACATAGCACTAAATAAAAAATCTTACGTATTACCTTGTAATGACTTTAGGTAGAGAAGGTATTGCATTTCACCCAAAAATTCGATACCGAGATTTCATCGGAAATACATGCTTTGAGTCCCCCTCAATTCAAAAAGATCATTGAAACAAAAAGGTGTGTGTATGTGTTCTATGCCTGTAAACAGCATAACTCAAAAATGAGAATTCGGATAAGTACAAAACTTGGTATTTAAATTAAGTATCTTTCAAGGATGCGACACGAAGATTTTCAAGAAAATAACCCCGCCCCAACTACCTTTACATGGAACATTTTACGAAAATTTATTTTCTAATAAACGGCGCTAAAGATTTGGATTAATATTGTGACGTGTTGGTAGCACTGGGGATGCTAGCGTTGACAACACGGACAGGGTGTAACGTACCGTAAGGGAGGGGATAACTTGTTAATCGCGGCGAGGCCAAGTGTCTCTCTCTCTCTCTTTGTGTATGACAACGGAAGGAATAGCACGTGGTAGGCATGGAGGTCCTCGTGGAAGCAAATAGAAAATGTAATCTGTGAATTTCGGTGTAATATAGTGGCCATCCAAAGTTGAATATGGTTTGATTATTTGAACAGGTAACCTTACTAAATGATCCATGTAATTTTAAGTGTTATTAAGCATGCTTTAAGGAATTTTCGGCTCGCACCCGTCGGCCTCGTGTTCAGTGTAAAAGAATGTAAGATCCCGGGTACCTTTTCTGCTCTACCATCTAAATTTAAATGATTAATATGTGATGTTACGACAATTTAGATGGTAGAGGTACATTCTATGTCCTGTCAACATTCATTTGTTCTCGCGGTGTCATGGAAACAGTATGGAAGTTTAAGGCCAGCGTATAGCATCCAGTTATTAAACATTTGGCTATCGCTGTTCTCTTTGTATCTATAACAAAATATGTAATTAGCTGTTTCTGCAAAGGTCTATCTGGATTAAAATGAAGTAGCAATAAAAATAAGCATTATTAAAACTGAAATAGACTTAAAGACCACTAATATGAGATAGAGAGTAGAAAAGTCACGTGAATGTATCACTTCAGATTTTTTTTTTTCTTTAAAGGGAAACTTCTGGAAAGTATTTCGAAGATGCCTGGGACACACATTGGAATGTTTACCTTACTTACTACTTACCTATAGTAAGTAGAGGAATTGTTGCATCTCACGCAAAATTTCTTCTTTTCCTTCTTCTGCTTTCAAGGATTAACAGAGACCTGCTCCGGTCCCTATTATCCATCCATCCCTTGAGAGGTATGATATCCCAAACATTTGATATCGAAATTTTATCGAAAATACACCTTTTGAGACACCCAGAATAAAAAAAATAATTTTTAGGAAAAGGTCTGTGTCCGTTTATTACTGAACAGTATAAGTCAGTTAAATAACAAACTTTATATTTAAGTTCAGGACCTTCCAAGTATGTAAGATGAAGATTTTTCAAGAAAATCTCCCTCGCCAAACTACCCATTTACTTAGGAAAACTTTCGAATTTTTTTTTAGTTCTTAAACAAAATACTCCAACCACTTTTATTAACATACATGTTTAAGACATTTATATGACAAATCAAATGTATATCTTGAATTTTATGCAAATAGCCTGTGAAGTCCTCTTCATTCTAAACGACTTTAGTACAGCTAGTAAAAGATACACATTTAAGTGAATTTAAATTTTTTATGGAGTCAACCATTTCCAGGATATTCTTTGTTATTGCATTTTTCGTTGAATTTTCAAATGCTTATACTTTCCTCAAGTAGTAAGTCGCTATTCGTTATTTTCTTGCGGACAGGCAAAGAGCGTGGACATGTAAAAATACTTCTTAAAATTTTTGTGTTGCACTCACATGACTTTCCCTACTCGTGTACAAACTATTTTTACAACGCTTATTCTTCATCGGCTTCAATCCTATTGCTAATTTTCTTGTAGGTACAAGGGGAATACGGTAGACTTTAAGCGATAGTCAAATATTTTAAGCGCTGGTTGCTATGTGGAGCATTCCATTTTCTTTGCATTACCAGGACATAAAAAAACGATAACGAATTTCTATTTGAGAAAAAGTATAAGCATTGGAAAATTCAACAAAAAACAAATATCTCGGAAATAGTTCACCCGACAAAAAAACTGTATATGACATAAATTGTGTGTTTTAATGAGATCTACATTTTTTGTGTATAAAATTTACGGTTTACCAGTTACGCGAAAGGCATTTAGAATGAAGAGGACTTTTGGGGAGATTCCCAGAAAATTCAAGATGTACGTTGCATTTACCATAAAAATATTTTAAACCTATGATATTTTAATCAAAATCCTTAGAGACATTTTTGAGAAAATCAAAATTTTCAAAAAACGCTCCATGTAAAGGGTAGTCTGGGGTGGGGAATGTTGTTGAGAAACTTCGTGTCGCGTCCATGGAAGTCAGTAAATTCAAGTACCAGGTTTGGTATTTATCCGACTTTTCGTTTTTGAGTTATACTGTTCACAGACTGACAGACACATGGACATGTTTCCAAAACTGCTTTATTGGGATTCAGGGTACCTCAAAACATGTATTTCCGGTGAAATCTCGATATCAAATTTTTGGTTGGAATGCAATACTTCCCCTACATCTATATGTAAAATCTGACTATCGCTTTACCTACTGTATTCTATGACGAAATGTATGAATGTGAATTGGAATAAACATGAAATGGATACAATTATAAGCTTTCGTAAGAACATGTTTAGAGGAGTCAGTAGAGAAAGTCATGTGAATGCAGCATGACAGATTTGTATTTTCTTGTAGTGTTGTAGAACGTCTGTGCGAGTATTTTGATCAAACGAAGCACTTATTAGATTGAACTTTCACGTTCCATAGCGATGAAAATGGTGCTACATTTAAGCCACAAAGGCACCCGGATCTTACACCTGAAGGATACCCGAAATCACTCGTGTACGAGACTCCGTGAGAAAAACAGCACATCTCGGAGCGAGGATCAGGGTAGCTAGGGCAGAAATCCGAGAGCAGTCAGATAAGATAATTTGGCTTAATACTGACACACAAGGAGCTATGCAACCAAGTCACTTAGGCATTGTGGACTACTTTTAAAGTTAACACACTCCAGGAACCTTTGTACAAATACTAAATAAATTACATTTAAATATTTGCAAAATATCTTCATTGTTTAACATGAGGCAGTATTTTTAACACTTAAAGATTTTAATCAAATTATATAAATATACATTTCAAAAACAGCCCGCCTTAAAACAATATGTATATGTAACAATACCTAAAACGCGTATATTACAGTCATTTTATATGTTTATATTATTGTATCCATGTGTAATAATATTACGTGAATATATTACATAATTTAATAATATAGGAGCTGTGAGAATAATAATTGAAACGTTGCTAACAATGAGGTAACCTTGAGGCAATAAGTAAGGAAGTTCAAATGCTACTAGTCATTATTAGAGCAGCAATAATGTAAATTTTGAGACAGTTTAAAATAGCCAATCAACAATCAGAAAAAGCTGTAGCTAAATGAAGGTATTCTATTGGAGCAGGATTAGCCAATCAGAGACTTGAAATACAGAAATTTACAGGTTTAGACGGTTGAAATCAATTCAGTTGCCTCCAAACAGTGCTCATAACCAGACGTGTTGCTTCTAGACAGTGCTCATAACCAGACGCGAGATGTGTCCTCGAGAAATTAAATACGTATTCGTCTGAGACAAGAACAGTATACGTGTTAAAAAGTGCAAGTATTAAATAAAAGAATCTCACAGCTCTCGATATCAGTGAAGTGCTATTTAATTTGTGTCAAGGATTAATAAAAAGGAGTGAATTAAAGCTTAAAATCTGTGTAAGCCTACGTTCTTAGTCGTATCACACCCTGCCAAGAGAAACGTGTCTCTAACAATAATACTGACACAGCCGAGGCAAACATAAATATAATATCCAAAGAAACAGTGTAATTACAAAGTTAATATTTTTTTTAAACTTGGGGCAAAGACTACCGGAAACCGGGTATAATACGTGCGATTGCAAGGAATTTCAAGTTCGGTTCCCCAACAGTTGAAATATAATACAACTCCTACTTCAAATTGGCTTTTCATAAGAGCAGCAAACAACGTAAAGAACATATCCACTTCAAACATTGTCGCAATGTATCTGAAGTACATGTTGTACTGCATCAAAAGACGCGTGTGGACATCCCTAAAAACATCTGCACTCACTTTCGAGGACAGCCTGCATTGTATTCTTGTCTAAGCTAGGTTTTCAGCCGTTTGGCATTATTAGAAGGGGCGTTGTAAACGTTCTTGGAGATTGAAGATTCCCGGATTACTATTTTCTTCTGTTTATTTTACGTTGTTTAACTACTAGTCATATCGCGACGAATTTGTTAAGAGATGCCTCTTGGATCTCTATACCATACCACCATGCTTCGTCACGTGTCCATAGAGGTCTTAGTGTTAGACAACTGTATCTCTGCTTCTGCACCTGTCGGGCAGATAAAGTGTATAGCTGGCAGAGCATTCGCTATCTAATTTAATTTTTACTTTCTCTATTACGTATAGTAAGTAGGGGAAGTATTGTATTCCACCCAAACATTCGATACCGAGATTTCACCGGAAATACATGTTTTGAGACGCCCTGAATACAAAAAAAAAACATTTTTGGAAGCATGTCCGTCTGTGTGTCTGTGTGTGTGAACAGTATAACTCAGAAACGAACAGTCGAATAAACACCAAACTTGGTATTTAGGTTCAGTATCTTCCAGAGATGCGACACGAAGGTTTTCAAGAAAATCCCCCCACCCCAGATTACCCTTTACATGGAATATTTTTCGAAAATTTTAATTTTCTCAAAAACGGCTCTAACGATTTTGATTAAAATATATGTTTAAGATATTTACATGACAAATGAAATGTATATCTCAAATCTTCTGGGAATGTTTCCAAAAATTCTTCATTGTGAACGACTTTTGCATAACTGGTAAACCATAAGAGATAGACAAAATTTTACTGCATGAGAAATGTAAATCGCGTTAAAATACACAATTTATGTCATATACATTTTTGTTGTTAAGTGAACCATTTTCGAGATATTGCTTGTTACTCCCTTAAATATTTCAATACTTATTTTCTGAAATGGGAATTCGTTATTCATTTGTTTGTCTTGGATATGCAAAGAGTATTAATCTGTGGCAAAGAGAATGGTGCTGCACCTAGCAACCAGCTATTAAGCGATATGTCTATGCTTAAAGGGTACTGTATTTCTATACTGTCCTTGCAATTACAAAACAAGGGGAACATAGTACGCCTTAAGCAATAGTCAAATATTTTTAGAACTGGCCGCTATGTGTAAAATGTAATTCTCTTTGCATGTCAAAAGATCGTTTCTGCAAATGTTTATCTCGATTAATATGAAATAGTTGGAGAATAAGAGTTTGTAAAAATAGTTTGTACAAGAGTAGAGAAAGTCATGTGAGTGTAGTAACACATCCGATTTTTTTAAATATTGTCGCCATTCAGTTGGTTCTCGCGTTGTCACGGAAAGATGATGGAATTTCAAGGCCAGCATAATAGGCTATATTATAGTGAACCGCTTTTAAACATTTGACTGTCGCTTGCGAGAGAAAGTCATGTGAGTGTAACACATCAGATTTTTACTATTGTTTTAGGCTTAAGGTGGAACATTGGGTCGTGGTATTAAAAATTCAATCCGGTGTTTACCTTGGCGACTGAGGCAGATTGGTCGGCCTACGGGATTTGAAACCGGGACCTCCCGAATGCGGCCACAGACGTTTCTATCCGAGTCATCTCGTTCGATTAATTACTTTTAAAGGTGTTATTAGCATCCTTTAAATGGCACATGACTGTTTCAAACACGTATAAATGTAGTCACTAATTTGTGATGGTCATGTAAATAACTAGTGTTAACATGTCCTGCAAAATAAACAAAACTGAAATACGAGCTATTATGTACTCCATTTTGAAGGATTTAATCCCAGTAGAAATGCAAAAGGAGTTAGATTCGACATTAAAACGTGAGCTGCTGAATATAAGCATGGTCGTACTTTTATTCAAGATGAAGCTCGCTCCGGGCGTCCCAAAACCGCTACGACCGACGAAATTGTGACAAAAATTCACAATGTCGTACTCAGTCGCCCATTGAAGACACACGAGTTGGTTGACGTAGCGAAGACTTCTATAGGCTGTGTCCACTACATTTTACCGACGTTTTGGCATGAGAAATAAATTTGTTTAAACAAAATTCCAATTAATTTCTCGACGCTTCATAATATTAAGCCTGCGTATACATTCATTACTACACGCCAGAGAAAAATTAAAATTAAATTGAGTTTTATTCAGGGATGCTCTTTAACTGCTGTGGTCCTTAGCGTTCCATTCTATAATGGGCGTGAAATATCGGTAATTTTGCTCAAGGCATTTTTACAGGCTTGAGGTTCTTTTACGTGCCGTAAATCTACGACATGGGACTACCGGCTTTACTTCCTTTTCGAAGGAAGCCATGCTAAGGATTTTTACGCCCGAAAAACTCCATCGCCCTCCGCCGGGATTGAACCCGCGGCCTCGGGAACTAGAGGCTAGCATGGTAACCACTACACCAGGGACGATACACCCCAGAGACGAAGGAGCAATCCAAACAGGGGAAAATATTTCCATCTGCAGGAAAAGCCATGACTAGATAGGATTCTCATAGTGTGGTGTTCATAAACTGTCTTTAGAAGGGCAGAACCGTTACCAGGAAGTAGTACACTGCACTACTGGATAAACTGAAGTATCCATTCAGGCTAAACGTCCACAGCTTGTGAAAAAAAAGTCTTCTTTAGTGATGATTATGGGCCTTCACACATACTTGAGGTTGTTGCTGCAAAACTGCATACTTCCACATTCGCCATCATTAACGGATTTGGGTATCAGCGATTGCTTTTTTTTCTCAAACCTGTAAAAATAGCTGAATGGACGAAGATTCACATCAAATGATAATGATGACAGATGCTTATTTTGTGAAGTTGGGCATATGTTATGTTACTGATGATATTAAAACCTGGAAAGACTTTGGATTGGTGTATTGATTTAGGTAAATACATCTAAAATGCTGCGTCTTTTTGGTCAAGTCGAGAAGTTTTAGATCACCCCTCATATTGAAGCACACAACAAAAGGCTAAAGGTTGAAAGCGTTCCTATAACAGTGTCATTCCTATTCATAAAGGTAAGTCTTTAGGGCAATTTAGTCTAAATCTGATAAGACAGCTAGAATTACTTTATGCTTTACATTGTTTTCTACTTAGCTCCCTTGATGATATCTTACGCGCATGCAAATCACGTCAGAATATAATGCATAAAACAGTTCTTCTCACTCGAAGCCACGAAGGATTTACTTCTGCATTAGTCATGTGACGTCATCAAGCGGGGAGATGAAACTGGGTCATGATGTCTATTGACACAAACACGGGAGAAGCAGCACCGTGACAGAAGGATCCGATAGGCATTGTGGAAAATGACTATGCAGACGCAAATACGAGGACACAATTTACGTTTAAATACTCACCTTCTCCAAATGAAGCTTTAATTACGAAGGAGATAATATAATGTGTCGATAATGAGAAACGATGCAAGCGATGTTCAGGCTTTATTATCTCAGTTCGTTGGCGCTCTTGCTGTAATTTCGAAGAGCAGACCGGAGCTGCTACGCAGATTTCGAATTTCCCTACTCTTGTAGCCTAAATACGTGGTTATCAAACTGGGGGGAGCGACCCCCTTGGGCTGAAAGGTTCACAAGGGACTAATAGGGAACTTACTCCGAACAAAGTTGAAAACTTGTGATCTGATTAAACGAGAAATTATTATTACCACCACCATTATTATTATTATTATTATTATTATTATTATTATTATTATAATTATTATTATTATAAATATTAACCCGTAATTTTAAATTATATCTTTGATAACAGTTTTCTGAAAATATTAATGTAAAAATCTGATGTTAGATTTACATGATTTTCTTTCTACTTCATGCTAATAGCGATAAATACATTTGAAAACACTTTTTGTTGTACAGGGTGGGCGAGGAAGTCCCCGTGCCCCGTAATGTCGAAAGCTATTTTATCTATTTTAGCACAAGTACTTACGTATTAAGTTCCAATATATCTGTATGTTCCCCATCATGCTGTAAACACAGTTCCATATGCCTCCATGTTCTTCTTGACATATTCTTGAGCATGTCCGGTGTTATAGTGCGCAATGCTTCCTCAACAGCATTGCGCAGTTCTTCGTTTGTAGCATAACAACGTGCAGATACATGCGCCTTAATGACAGAAGTGGTGAGGTCACGACTTCTTGGTACCATTTCAAGGGAGCTGGTGTTACTGATGAACCACTGCCTATCCACCATGCTGTAAAATGTTCATTTAGGAACTCGCGCACTGCAAGAGCGTAGTGAGGAGGTGCTCCATCTTGCTGCAACCATATACGTTCTGTGAAGCCCCTTTCCTCAAGCTGAGGTATTAACCATGTTTGTAATATGTGTAAATAATTTTCACCGTTTACAATAGCTTAAAAGAGTACGGTCCAAACAGATGTGATGTCATCGCTGCCCATATCATTACGTTAAGGGGGGGGGTTCCTTTCTAACTCGACTGTGTGAAGAGGATTCTCTTTGGCCCAAAAGACAATATTTCTAGCACGTGAGCCGATATAAATCGCACATTAATCTGAAAACAACTTAGCACGGTTCACTGCATCTGGAAATTGAGATAACAAAGCACGGTATGCTAAAACGCGCTCATTCCGGTTTCTGTCCGATAACTGGTCGGTCGAAAAGGTCTGAGCTTAAGGTCTTTATTCATGTGATCTCGCATTGTTGTCCTCGGTATACCGAGTTCCAAGGCATGTTTATTGTCGACTTCATAGGAGATTGCTCAATCGAAACAGAGACTCCGGCACATGATGCTTCCCGTGTCTTCTTCCTTGCACTCCACGGCCTGTCTTTAACACTGCCAAAAGCAAAAGCACGTCTTTGCCAATCCAGAAGTGTTGCTTTTCGTGGTGGAGCCTTATTAAATCTTTGCTGGAATGCTCCCATAACCTGTCTCATTGTCTGCCCTGTGTGTTATTCGTGTACCCACACACTTGTCACTAAGCGCTCCTCAATAGTGTAACTATGACCACTGTAGCGGGGTTTAAAAAAAGGTATAATGATCGTTTCTTGGTGTTGGGTTGGTGATTCGGAAGGATTGATGTTGCTGTCGGCTTCTCAGGAAGAGGAATATGGGTTCTGGAATCTCTTACCTCAGGGAGTGTGAATGGGAGATGAATGAACCTCACTGTTCTCCTCTCAGATGGCCCGTTTATTGAAGATCCACACTGTTGTCCTCGTCCGAATACCCTTTCACACAAGACGCGATTACTCCTGTCATCCCATGCTATTGTTTCCGTGCTTTACACTTTCTTAAGTACTTTGAGAAGTTGAAGAAATATTACAATGTTACTTTAATGACTTGACCTTTAGTCATGTTCTAGCTACCCTTTTACCCACGTTTACTTTAAAATAATTTTTCCCATACATAAATAATTACTCGTAGACATCTGCAAAGTTTCCCTCTCGGATATAAAATACTTTAAATTTCTACATTCATCTTATTCTCCCTCACGGCACAACACGGAATCACCTTCTCTACCCTACGTTTCGACACACAGTCGTCATCTCTCCCCTACGTTTCGACACAAAGTGAAGCATCTTAAACACGTCTGAAAGTTGCTCTCTCTCTCTCTGTCATAGATAATTTTCTATTTCACGCCTCTTTTCTAGTTTCGATCTATCTTTTTGCTATGCACGTGAGCTTTATTAATTTTTATTGGTTACTTCTCTAAATTTTTCTTCGTCTTACATTGGCTCTTAATATCGTCGCCCGAGCATCGTCCGCGTCTGCCATTAACAACTTATATTCGCTAGAGTGAATTTTCTGTGCGCTTGATTGAATTCGGTTTCCGGCCTGTTGTCTTCGCATCCTGAGAGCTCTACTCGGTTCCTATTGTGACTTATCGCTTACTAATGTCTCTCTTCCTGTACGTTCCTAAGTCTTCAACCTTTTTACGGTTTTCGCCAAATCTCTTCGTTCTCAAATACAAGTTTTCTACATTTTATTTCACTTTCTGATTATTTATTAATATCTAATCTTTACTTTATTTCTCTCGTTATGATTTTATTCCCCCCTTTTATAATTCTTAATGTTCTCTTTTATTCTTCCCTCATATTGGTATTCCCCTCCTTATTTTGATTAGATGCTTATTAATATTCTTATTATCGTTTATTATTTATTATTCATATTACTTGGGCGGATCTTATCACTTCACCACTCACATCTGCTATGGCTACAAATTAAAATTCGACTGCGAAAACGTGTAACCACGAATTCCAGCAATTAATTCCGACAATTAATATACAATATAGCTACATAGCATAACATTTGATACTAGCGCCTGCATAACAACATTTGATACTCACAGGGTTAGGGTTTACGTGGACTTCTCGCCCAACCTGTAGGTTCAAAAGGAATAAGAGAGGTAGATGCGTTAAACAAATCACCAAATGTTCACTACATGCTAAATTTGAAATGCTATACTCTTGCTCGAGAAACAACTGAATGGTTATAAGGTTTCAAAAATGGCAAAAGTATTGAAAAATTCGAACCAGTAACAACAAATATCTGATGTCACAAATAATTATTTTAAAGAAATGGTATGTTTTAAAGAGCTCTGCAATTTTTGTGCAGTAAACTTTTGTCCATCTCTTATGGTTTACAGTTATGATTAAATTACTCAAATTTCATTCCGAATATCAATAGACATCACTGGCTATGCACATAAAATTCAAGATATAAATTTTGTTAATCCTGTAAATACCTTAAACATTCAATCAGAATTGTTACGCTATTTTTAAGAAAATTAAGAATAAATCGAAAAATGTTCCATGTAAAGCGCAATTTGGAAGGGCCGGGATTTTCTTGAAAATCTTCGTGTCACGTTTTTGAAAGACACAAAACAAGTTTGGTATTTACCTATCAAACTCTTCATTTTTTATTAATATACCGTTTGTTTATGATATTTTAATGAAAAATAAAATGTACATCTTGTATTCTTTAGGCATAACCTGTAAAGTTCTCTTCATTCTGAATGAATTTTGTATAATTGGTAAATCGTAAGAGAAACAAAATCTTACAAAAAAAATAGATATGTTAAAGCATAATTTGTGTCAAATAAACATTTCTGTGGCGTTAAGCATTTCCGAAACATTCTTTGATATTGTTTTGAATGCTGAAGTATTTGTACTTTTCTGAAGTGGAAAATTGCTATCGTTTGTTTCCTTTCTTCTTTTTTTCTCGTAGTCATGCAAATACAACACAATTTCAAAGCTGTCATATAGCGATACTTTCTTAAAATGTTTGACTTAAGCCTACTGTATTCCCCTAATCCCGTTGCATTTACAAGGAAATATGTAATAAAACCAGTTCTACATATCTATTTATCTAGATTAATAGGAGGTATGCAGAAAAATGTACACTTTTGAAGGAATAGTTTGTAGTAGAATGGGTAGAGAAAGTCATCTGAAAGTAACAGCAGATTTTTATATGAGTGGATACCTTATGATCTCTAAAGAAAGTAATGTGAGTGTATCACAACAGACTTTCGAAAAATGTCGGCTATCATTAAATACCTCCCAACACTTCATAATAATAGCCTGCATTATTTATTTCGGTTGAAATAAATGGTGGCGTTACCCACATTGATTAATATACAGCTTAGAATCTTTGTTGAATGTTTTAGAAACTAGTTTTAAAATAATTAATAATACACCTTTGAATTACCTAATTGCCTACTTTGAATGAGTGAGTTATTATGACTAACACAGAGGATAGGCTTGAGAAAGCTGTTCAGAAATTATAATATAATATAATTAACGAATGCAATTTGCATATTTTAGGTTCAAAGACAAAAGTAATAACATTCATATGAAAAAAAATCACAAAAGATCAAAGATAGTAATCCACATTCAAATCATTTAACAGGTGACCAACTTTAAATACGTATTTAGGATTCCGGATATCTTATCAGAGACGAATGGATGCCGAAGAGAAGCTTCATAAATACCAATATATATGTGTAAGTATAAGATGATGTTTAGGGAACAGAAGCCTTAAGGAAACACAATTAAAATTTTATAAATTTGTAGCAGTTCCACAACTTCTTTATGGAGCAGAAACATGGACCCTAACACAGAAAGATGAAAAACGTTTGGAAGCTTCAGGAACGAAGTTTCTAAGATCGGTGCTGGGTATAAAATTAACGGAATTATTAAGAAACGAAGATATAGACAAAACTTCACATACAAAACATAACATAGAAATTTAAGATCACCAAAAGAACTGGATGGAACACCTGGGAAGAATGGACGAATTCCGCATCCCAAAAAAGCTTTCAACTACTCCCCAAAATGGAGAAGAAATGTTGGTGCAGCAATTCTGACGGGACCGGAACCGATCTATAGGCCCAAGCCGCGCTATTACGAGTGAATAGGTTTTATTTCATATATACTTTTACTTTCTCTACTACGTAGAGTAGGTAGGGGAAGCATTGCATTCCACCCAAAAATTCGATACCGAGATTTCACCGGAAATACATGTTTTGAGGTGCACTGAATCCAAAAAAAGTGTTTTTGGAAACATTTCTGTGTGTGTGTCTGTCTGTGTGTCTGTGAACAGCATAACTCAGAAACGAACAGTCGGATAAACACCAAACTTGGTATTTAGGTTCAATATCTTCCAGAGATGCGACACGAAGGTTTTCAAGAAAATCCCCCCATCCCAGACTACACTTTACATTGAACATTTTTCGAAATTTTTAATTTTCTCAAAAATGGCTCTAACGATTTTGATTAAAACATAATATATTTAAGATATTTTCATGACAAATAAAATTTATATCTCGAATTTTCTGGGAATATCTCCAAAAGTATTCTTTATTATGAACGACTTTTGCATAACTGGTAAACCATAAGAAAATACACAAAAAAATGTAGATCGCGTTAAAATACACAATTTTTGTTGAGTGAACCATTTTCGAGATATTGCTTGTTATTCCCTTAAATTTTCCAATACTTATACTTTTTCTCAAATGGAAATTTGTTATTTATTTTTTTGTCCTAGTAATGTAAATAGAATGGAATACTCCACATAGCAACCAGCTCTTAAAATATTTGACTATCGCTTAAAGCCTACCAATTCCCCTTGCATCTACAAGAAAATTAGCAATAAGATTAACATCTGGATATCTCGATTAACATGAAGCATATGGAGAATAAGCGTTTGTAAAAATAGTTTGTACAAAAGTAGTCATGTGAGTGTAACACATCAGATTTTTCTGATTACAAGTGTAACTGCATTGAAAGGGTTGCGTAACCCACTGTGTCTGGTGGAGCGTTTTTGTATTATCTTCTTTAAATTGTCTCCCTTTAAACTTAATTACCGCATAATCTTACGCGTCGCCTTTTTCACTTCTAAATTTTCTTTACAGTGAGAATTTTGCGAATGGATGCTATAGATCTAGAGAGAATATAGTACAAAGAAGATGCTTAAGCGAAAAATAGAAAACGAAAATTGAAAGCCATTCATGCATTAAACGGGATCCGAGCCCAAAGCCCTCAAGCGACGAAGTTTTCCCTTTGAAAACACGCGTGAAACCGAGCTCAAATTGATCTGCATGCGATTCTTTGAAGAGAGGCGCTTTATCTCAGAGGTACGCAAAAATAGTGGCGGGATAAGAGCCGCTAAAATGGCGTAGGTTGTAACAATTTATGTGCTGAAGCCCCAGTCGTCGTCGTCTCCTGCACTGAAACCTAATTGCAAGAGGTCCTTTAATCACGGAAAGCGAAAACAAATGCTGCTCTTGAAGATTTATTGCCTAGCAATAAACAAGGATGCGACGCAAGCTCCTACTGGTGGGGAAATGCATACAACAGCTCTCGGCGGCCACGGTAATGAAGGTACTAACAGTTTATGGTTCGTCATAAAATATTTCCTGCCCTACAGATATACGGTCCTAGGGATTTGCGTACAGCCGTTACAGTTAACAATAGATCATTCTGCCATGAATGAAGCCATAACTAACTCTGAACTGCCGTCAGTTCACAGCTGTCGCATTCGTCTTGTTAAAAAAGTTGTGCATTCCAAATTAACTAAGTTTTCAAGTATTTTAGTTTGTTTCATTTGATACTGTACGATGCGCTCTTTCCGTAAGGAAATTATAGGTGAATCCAAAGTGCAGTCTTGTTTTCCGTAAGACATTTCAAAACAAGATTAATAATATAACTAGAATAGCTCATAGCAAGGCTACGTTCTTTTATTTTTATCCAATATGAGTGCATTCGAAATTTTCTTCGCGAAGGTGAGCCGAAGGACGTTCATTTGACCCCTTTCCCCTTGTCTGTTAATACGCCATTTTTGTTTCTTTACATTAGAGGTGATTAGAATTAGTCACAGAGGGAGCCCCCAGCCATTGGAGCTCTGCACCTATCGTAGGCTTATTGTAGGCCCCTTATGCCCAAATGACAACCAGATCCGGACGACAATGTGCGCTAGAAAGGATGGGGTCGCTAACGATTCCAGAATGACTCCAATCTTGACATCGAGCAAGTCCGCCGACGCTGCCAATCCAGAGGCCTTGGGAGCGAGTCCCACTCCACCGGTCGGCCATGCAAGCGTCAGGGAAAATCCAGCGTCCCACTGCAACGCGCACCAGTCTACTTCGCCTGGTCCAACAACCCTAAAACTTATAAACATGAAACATATGAAAGACCAGAAATTCATAATAGAAAACAAACCACCCCAGCTTTCGCCTACCGCCCTGGGAAAACCACGAGAAATCCAAAGTCAGAATGGGTGATCCGATAGGAATAGAACCCGTGACGGGAACCATACACCTACCGCGGAACCATTTTATTCGGTCCTTAGGGGTGAAGTTCGCAACATAATGACTCCAAAATGCATTCGTCTTCCACTTTAAAATTCTAAATGAGAGAAAATAATTATTTTTAATGTTTAGAAAAAATAAACAATAATGCAGCTTACATATCTGTGTTTCTCAAGTATTCTCATTTTGTTATTCTCATATGTTGGAAATTGAGCACTTATTCAACGTTTAACGTTCACAATTTCCAAAATACTTACACGCATTTCACATCTAGAGTATTTGTTATGATTTTTTATACTATACAAATACTTCATCAACGTTGGCTTTGATCGGAGGAAAAAAGCCTTTTGTTATGAATAGACAATAATTTTACCAAATTTCCTACTAAATGTTTCAACTTACATAAACCTTAAATCAAATTTTCAGTTATTATACAAAAGTATTTGCTGCATAAAAAGATAGTTCATCCTGTAAATACTGTACATTAAATTATTATAAAATCGGTGCAGTTGCAAACATGGTTGTTTATCTCAAAGCCACTTTGCTTCAAACATGTCCTTTCATACGAATGTCGGCCAACGCCTATGATCTTAGATTTCACGCACAGCGAACGTGCCTCTATCCCAGGTTCCCATCTATGTTTAAACGCTTGCATGACGCTAATATAGACTCAAAGTAATGTGCGAGGATGAATCTACGGTTTCTTTTAGGATCTATCTTTCCCCTTGAGGATAGACAGATAGTGGATAGCGATTATAACTTCGGATTAAATGATAAATACGAGGATGATCCCAGAAATAATGCATAACACTTAAATGCCAGATGTTTTACTTTTCCATTTATGTACTCCCATTAAAGATCGGTCAAAATAATCCCCTTGAAGCACACTAACTGCTTTTCAACGCTGTAATAGCTTTCGGAGGCTGCTTGATTTTGCTTTGAAATATAACTCTCGAGTGAATAAGATAGCAGCTCTAATTATTAAGGTACCCGATACTGAATTTTTGATAAACTATCGAAAAAACTAAATTTGGATAGAATAAAATCTGATGTGTTACACTCACATGACTTTCTCTACTCTTGTACAAACTATTTTTACAAACGCTTATTCCCCATATGCCTCATGTTAATCGAGATATCGAGATGTTAATCTTATTGGTAATTTTCTTGTAGATGCAAGGGGAATTCGTAGGCTTTAAGCGATAGTCAACTATCTTAAGAGCTGGTTGCTCTTAAAAAAATGAATAACGAATTCCCATTTGAGAAAAAGTATAAGTATTGGAAAATTTAAGGGAATAACAAGCAATATCTCGAAAATGGTTCACTCAACAACAAAAATGTATATGACAAATTGTGTATTTTAACGCGATCTACATTTTTTGTGTAGTAAAATTTTGTCTATATCTTATGGTTTACCATTTATGCAAAAGCCGTTCACAATGAAGAATACTTTTGGAGACATTCCCAGAAAATTCAAGATATACATTTTATTTGTCATGAAATTGTCTCAAATATATGATATTTTAATGAAAATCATTTGCGCCATTTTTGAGAAAATTAAAATGTTCGAAACATGTTCCATATAAAGGGTAATATGGGGTGAGGTGTTTTCTTGAAAACCTTCGTGTTGCATTTCTGAAAGATACTGAACCTAAATACTAAGTTTGGTGCTTATCCGACTGTTCCTTTCTGAGTTATGCTGTTCACAGACAGACACACAGAAACACACACACGGACATGTTTCCAAAAATGCTTTTTTTTGGATTCAGGGGCGTCAAAACATATATTTCCTTTCAAATCTCGGTATAGAATTTTTGGGTGGAATATAATACTTCTCCTACTTACTATACGTAGTAGAGAAAGTAAAAGTTGCAAACATTAGAGAATCAGAGTTGAACTTCTGTTTGTCCTAGCCATTTAAATGGCCAAACGCGACGTTTACATGCACATGCGTACATTTGTGCAAATAGCATGTGAAGTTTTGAAACTTCTTTTATTAATCTTTTTATACTTTAAAATGTTCCTTATGATGCTAATTTTGTTCAGCTTCTTTCAAATTATACGTTGTCTGAAGGTCGGCTAAGAGCTGTAAAGAGCTTTTTTGACATCATGCATAGACTTGGATTTTAGGATTTTAATAACTAATACATGATTAATTTTTAGAAAATTCATGTTGCATGCCTCATTTTTTCAGGAAAACTTTTAGTGTTATACAAAATTTAATCTCTGATTTTAAAGAACTATGTTCGTGAGTAGTAATATGCAAAACTTGAGGGTTTAATGTTTTCGAATGTTTATCTCTTGTGGCATTACAATTATGACTCGATTTTCATTGTTTTAAGATTATTTTCTCAGAAATTTACAGGATTATGAAAAAATCAATGTCATAATTATGTTGAATAAATCTATGATAAAATGTGAATTAAATGGGTTGAACTTTGTAGAAATTAGCAAATACAGCATAGAGTATCACATTTTGGTGGATTTGTGCTTTTACCCTTCCTGTTAAAGTGTTATGGGGTCAGAGGCAAGCTAAATATACCGTTAATCCTAGCCCTAGGAGAAGCTGAAAGACTAAAGTCAGGCAACACGCCGAGATACCGAGAACCTCCATTTCCCTACCGCTGTGATCCGCGCGGTAGTATTACTGTTTATAGCTCCGAGTTACGTCACAAAGTTGACAAGGAAGGTCAGCGGGGAATGTCGGGACCTGTCAGGGGTCTTGCATGCGTCTAGAATAAACAGAGCTGCAGCCCCGAGACACATTAATTATTCACAATGTCATATATAAATGTTAAACTAGATCGTTGCGAGACAGTAGAATATCAGAGATTGTTTTGTTTATACTCATTTAGAACGAAGTAATCACAGATATATAAGCTAAGTCCCAGGTCAAACCTGTCAGGCATTCCACATGAAATCAGAGTTGGGCGGCAGCAACATAATTTTAAAACTTTTGAGAAGTGTCCGTTACTGAGACTGAGTTAGAAAATGTTATAAATAATACAATCCTCAGATTTACCAATCATGAAACATTCACATGAGCATTCAAGCTTCGTTGTTTGCAGTTTAACGAGAAAACAATCTGATGTGTTACACTCACAAGACTTTCTCTAATCTTGTAAAACTATTTTTACAAAAGTTTATTCTCCTTATGCCTCATGATAATCGAGATATCGAGATGTTTATCTTATTAGTAACTTTCTTGTAGATGCAAGGGGAATTGGTAGGCTTTAAGCGATAGTCAAATATTTTAAGAGCTGGTTGCTATGTGGAGTATTCCATTCTCTTTGCATTACCAGGACAAAACAAAATGAATAATGAATTTGAGAAAAAGTATAAGTATTGGAAAATTTAAGGGAATAACAAGCAATATCTCGAAAATGGTTCACTCAACAACAAAACTGTATATGACATAAATTGTGTATTTTAACGCGATCTACATTTTTTGTGTAGTAAAATTTGGTCTATCTGTTATGGTTTACCAGTTATGCAAAAGTCGTTCACAATGAAGAATACTTTTGGAGACATTCCCAGGAAATTCAAGATATACATTTTATTTGTCACAAAAATATCTTAAACATATGATATTTTAATCAAAATCGTTAGAGCCATTTTTGAGAAAATTAAAATTTTCGTAAAATGTTCCATGTAAAGGGTAATCTGGGGTGGGAGGATTTTCTTGAAAACCTTCGTGTCGCATCTCCGGAAGATACTGAAGCTAAATACCAAGTTTGGTGTTTATCCGACTGTTAGTTTCTGAGTTATGCTGTTCACAGACACACACACAAGGACATTTTTTCAAAAATACTTTTTTTGGATTTAGGGGGTCTCAAAACATGTATTTCCGGTGAAATCTCGGTATCGAATTTTTGGGTGGAATACTATACTTCCCCTACTTACTATACGTAGTGGAGAAAGTAATTAATATCTCATAAGTTAATGAAAATATCTGCCTAAAATTCAACATTATTTTGTGTAATAAAGATTTTCATGAATTTTTCTTGTTTTGTTTAGAATTTTTTTTAAATTTGACTAGATATACAGAAATCAAATAAAAAATATATTTCTAAGAATAAAATTTTTGTTGAGAAGTTTCAAAGAGTGCGAAAAGTTGTGGCAGTGTTTATGATGTGTCTATATCTGAGAATTTCAGAAAATTACTTACTTTTCTCACCGACATAGGAAGTATACTTTACTTTTGGCAACCCTGAATATGCGTTTCAGTAAATTCTACCAATCTTTAGCAAAATGTCCTTGATAAGGCAAGCGTTCAGGACCAAATCGTAAATATAATACCTGGATACTGTTTTCATTTTTTACTTTCTTTACTACGTACACTAAGGGAAGTATTTCATTCCACCCAAAAATTTGATACCGAGATTTCACCGGAAATACATGTTTTGACCTGAACCCCAAAAAATCATTTTTAGAAGAAATTCCGTGTGTGTCTGTGAACAGCATAACTCAAAAATGAAAAGTAGGATAAATAGCGAACTTGGTATTTAGGATCAGTATCTTTCAAAAATGCGACACGAAAATTTTCAAGAAAATCCCCCACCCCACATTACCCTTTAATTGGAACATTTTTCGAAAATTTTAATTTTCTCAAAAATGGCTCTAGCGATATTGAATAAAATATCATATGTTTAAGATATTTTCATGACAAATAAAATGTACATCTTGAATTTTCTGTAATCCCCAAGAGTCCTCTTCATTGTGAATGACTTTTGCATAACGTAAACCGTTAAGAGATAGATAAAATATTTGTACACAAAAAATGCAGATCCCTTAAAACACACAATTGCCATATATATTATATATTTTTTGTCGAGTGAACCATTTCCGAGATATTACTTATATGTTTGAATCTTCCAATACTTATACTTCTCAAATGAGAATTTGTTACTGGTTGTTTTTAATGTCCTGGACATACAAAGAGAGTCGAATGCTACACATAGCAAGCAGCTCTTAAAAGGTTTGACTATCGCTTAAAGCCTAAGTATTCTCCTTGCACCTTCAAGAAAATTCGCAATTAGATAATGCTTATCTCGATTAGCATGAAGCTGGTAGAAAATAAGCATTTGTAAAAATTTGTTGAAACAAGAGTAGAGAAAGTCATATGAGTGCAACACATCTGATTTTTTTTAATTTCTGTGAAGAGAATGTTTCTGAGATTTAATGCTTTTTATGTCAAATAGGGAGAACGGTAGCAAATAAACGATATCATAGTACAAATAATGTGGAATTGTAATCGGTTGCGTAAAGTTGAAGAAATACAAGTATTCTTATTATTTTATATATACTTATTTACCACGTGGTAATCACAGACATCTCGCCACGGTAGGCACAAGTGATTAAAAGCATCACTATGGAGAACAGAATTGTGCTTCGAGTACTGGCAATGGCATTGAATTGTTCAAATCTGATTCAGTTTTCCAACTTAAAGCCTACACACGGCTAGTTCGAAGGAGCAGTTATGAAATGTTTGAATTGTTAGATTGTTTTAAGCCAGCGGTGGACAAAATCTAAGCAGCAGCGATTACACGCGAGATACAGCCTAGTGTATCTGCCTGCCTGTCTCTGACTAAACTCTGTAATAGGGATTTGCGTTTTAATAGTGTTTGTTTAAGGGACTGATTGCTCTTATACCGAAAATCCAGGGAACTGTGGTGGCTGTTAGTCGGGAACGAAGCAATAACTAGGCTGAGTTTTATTACTTTCTCTACCACCTATAGTAAGTAGGGGAAGTTTTGTATTCCACCCAAAAATTCAATGTCGAGATTTTACCCAAACCTTGTCTTAAGGCCCCTTGAATAAAAAAAGTAATTTTTAGAAAAAGGTACCTGTGTGTGTGTTTATGAGAGAGGGAGAGAGATAGAACAGCTTAGTTTAAAAACGAAAAGTCTGATAAATACCAAACATGGAATTTAAGTTCTGTATCTTCCAAAGAAGCGATACGACGATTTTCAAGAAAATACCCCCATCTCCAAATGCGCTTTGCATGGAACATTTTTCGATTTTTTTTATTTTCTTAAAAATGGCTAAAGATTTCGATTAAAATACCATATAATAAAGATATTTTCATAACAAATAAAATGCATATCTTGAATTTTCTGGGAATAGCCTGTGAGGTCCTATTCATTTGAAGGAATTTTGTATAATCTTGTATTACTGATAAACGTTAAGTAATAGACGAAAATGCACTACACAAGAAATTCATATCTCTTTAAAACATATTGTTAACTTCAAATAACTTATTTTGTGGCATAATCCGTTTCCGAGTTATCGGTTATTATTGCTTCGAATTGCTCAAGATTTTTACTTTCTCTACTACGTATAGTAAGTAGGGGAAGTATTGTATTCCACCCAAAAATTCGATACCGAGATTTCACCGGAAATACATATTTTGAGACTCCCTGAATCCAAAAAAGGCATTTTTGGAAACATGTCCGTGTGTGTCTGTGCGTCTGTGAACAGCATAACTCAGAAACGAACAGTCGGATAAACACCAAACTTGGTATTTAGGTTCAGCATCTTCCAGAGATGCGACACGAAGGTTTTCAAGAAAATCCCCCCACCCCAGATTACCCTTTATATGGAACATTATTCGAAAATTTTGATTTTCTCAAAAATGGCTCTAACGATTTTGATTAAAATATCATATGTTTAAGATATTTTCATGACAAATGAAATGTATATCTCGAATTTTCTGGGAATGTCTCCAAAAGTATTCTTCATTGTGAACGACGTTTGCATAACTGGTAAACCATAAGAGATAGACAAAATTTTACCACACAAAAAAATGTAGATCGCGTTAAAATACACGATTTATGTCATATACATTTTGTTTGTTTGTTGGGTGAGCCATTTTCGAGATATTGCTTGTTATTCCCTTAAATTTTCCAATACATATACTTTATCTCAAATGTGAATTCGTTACTCATTTTTTTGTCCTGATAATGCAAAGAGAATGGAATACTCCACATATCAACCACCTCTTGAAATATTTGACTATCGCTTAAAGGCTACCAATTCCCCTTGCATCTACAAGAAAATTAGCAATAAGATTAACATCTCGATATCTGTATTAACATGAAGCATGTGGAGAGTAAGCATTTGTAAAAATGGTTTGCACAAGAGTAGAGAAAGTCATGGGAGTGTAACATATCAGATTTTCTCATTCTCTAAAGTGCTGTCAAATTATTTGTTTCTCGCGATTAGATGGAAAAAGTATATGGAATTTTAAGACCAGTGTATAGCGTCCAGTTCTTAAACAATTGACATCGCTGTTTCCTTTGTATCTATAACGAAGTGTGTAATGCAGCTGTTTCTGCAAACATTTATCTCGATTAAAATGTCGTAGATAGAAAAACGAGCTTTCGTAAGAATCGTTTATACCAATTAATAATTAATACAGGGTAGAGAAAATCATGTAAATGTAAGCTAATTTCTTTTCCTTTACTTTATGCTAAACAAAGGCACCAATTCCTGATCTCAAAAGCATGAAAACCCTCTCCCAATGTCTAAGTGGCTTATGCCACACACAGCATTCTCTTATCGTTGCTGTCTTGGCACTTCCTACACATATAATACAAAACTACTTAATTCATCTGAAGTATCCTCACATTTACGATACTTTAATAACCTCTTAAAGATAAAATGATAAGCGAGTGAACCACTAATGAATGCTGAAAAAGCATGGACAAGCAGGAAAAGAATGCATCGTAGTCTTGCTGAAGATGAGAAGTGCATCACATTTTCTAATGTTTCAGCTGACATAGAAACTTTAAGAACACAATGCTTGACCTAGCAGCTCGAGACCAAACTCGATAGATATCGATCGAACACCCTGGCGCCGGGCCAAACTCCCATTGTTTTTACGCCTTTTCAATTAGCATAAAGTGAACATTCCTACATTTTCTTTCGAGGGTCATTCAGCGGATGTTTATCTAATAATTTCAGGTTTCATTGCCTCTCTGCTATCCAAGTGTCGGACAGAGGCGGGATATTGCCTGTTTCACGAGAAATCTACATTCTGCTTCTCTGGCAATTGCCTCATTCCTACCCCTCCCCACTCTCTACCTCTCTCTCTCTGCAATAAAAATATATTTCCACTGACATGTATTTAGGTTTCTGCTCTGAAACAAATATTATGTAAGAATAACAGGTATTTATCAATAAGTTTCTTTATCTTTAGAATTAAAAAATTCTGATGTGTAACACTCACATGACTTTCTCAACCCTCTGTCTTTTATTAGTTGATATACACAGTATTCTTACGCAAATTTATTTTTCTATCTACTTTATTTTAATCGAGAAATAGTTACATTATACATTTTGGACTTATAGATAGAAAGGAAATAGTGGTAGTCTAAGGTTGAAGAAAATTGGCCTTAAAATTCCATGCTCTTTCCAAGCAGTCTAAAGAAAGAACTGAATATCGACGGGACTTTAAAAGAATGATTAATTAAATAAATAAATAAATTGAATTGTATTTATGGATGCCCTTTATGGACGCCCGTGGTCTAAGCGTCCCATTTTATACTGGGCATGAAAGATCGGTAATTTTGCTGATAGGCCTCTTTATCAGGCTTGAAGTTCTTTTACATGCTGTAAATCTACGACCGAAAATATCCATTGCCCTCCGCCGGGTTTGAAGCCGCAACCTTGGGAACTAGACGCTAGCATGATAATGATTAAATATTGAACAATTTGAACCATTAATAACGAATATCTAGGAAATGGCTTCTCATCAATAAGGTAGTCGAAGTAAAGTGTGTTTTAAACAATCTACATGTATTGTGTTGTACGTTTTCGTCCTCACTTAACGTTTACCAGTTATACAAGATTATAGAAAATTCCTCCAAATGAAGAGGACTTCAAGCTATTCCCAAAAAAATTCATTACATACATTTTGTTAGCCATATAAATATCTTTATATGTATATGGTATTTTGATCAAAACTTTTAAGAAAGTAAAATGTTTGAAAAAGTTTCTCATGTAAAGGATATTTTGGTTTTGGGGTATTTTCTTGAAAATCCTGTGCCATATCTTTGGAAGATGCTGAACATAAATACAACGTTTTGTATTTATCAGACTTTTCGTTTTTGAGTGCTGTTCACACACATATGGAAATTTTAAAAATGCTTTTTTCGATCAGCGGATCTTAAAACATGTATTTCTACTGCAATATCGCCATTGAATTTTTAGGTGGACTGCAATCCCTTCATTAATATAAAGAAAATATCAACATTTTTACTTTCTCTACTACGTATAGTAAGTAGGGGAAGTATTGTATTCCACCCAAAAATTCGATACCGAATTTCACCGGAAATACATGTTTTGAGACCCCCTGAATCCAAAAAAAGCATTTTTGAAAACATGTCCGTGTGTGTGTCTGTGTGTGTCTGTGTGTCTGTGAACAGCATAACTCAGAAACGAACAGTCGGATAAACACCAAACTTGGTATT
Organism: Deroplatys truncata; assembly: GCA_030765065.1. NCBI lineage: Eukaryota > Metazoa > Arthropoda > Insecta > Mantodea > Mantidae > Deroplatys > Deroplatys truncata. The sequence goes on from CM060986.1 coordinate 183,748,888, forward strand.
TAGGTTCAGTATCTTCCAGAGATGCGACACGAAGGTTTTCAAGAAAATCCCCCTACCCCAGACTACCCTTTACATGGAACATTTTTCGAAAATTTTAATGTTCTCAAAAATGGCTCTAACGATTTTGATTAAAATAGCATATGTTTAAGGTATTTTCATGACAAATGAAATGTATATCTCGAATTTTCTGGGAATGTCTCCAAAAGTGTTCTTCATTCTGAACGACTTTTGCATAACTGGTAAACCATAAGAGATAGACAAAATTTTACTGCACAAAATATGTAGATCTCGTTACAATACACAATTTATGTCATATACATTTTTTTGTTGAGTGAACCGTTTTCGAGATATTGCTTGTTATTCCCTTAAATTTTCCAATACTTATACTTTTTCTCAAATTCGTTACTCATTTTTTTATGTCCTGGACTTGCAAAGAGAATGGAATGCGCCACATAGCAACCAGCGTTAAAATATTTGACTATCGCTTAAAAGCTACCATATTCCCCTTGCATCTACAAGAAAATTAGCAATAAGATTGACATCTCGATATCTCGATTAACATGAAGCATATGGAGAATAAGCGTTTGTAATAATAGTTTGTACAAGAGTAGAGAAAGTCATGTGAGTGTAGCACATCAGATTTTTTTAGGAAACAGGTCGTGTGTGTGCGTGCAGCTTAATTAAAAATGGAAAGAGACATAACGAACAAATGTATGCATGAATCATTAACGATTTAAATTGCCAGGTTAACATTCGAAAGAAAATTCCGTACTTCAAATTTTTGCCTGGCAAAAATCTAATTATTTTTTATACTCTAAAAAGAAAGGCCTAAAGATTTAAAGCAAAATATGATATGTTTTCAAATAAGGTGTATATTTTAAATTTTGTGTGAATAATCTGTTAAATTTTCTTCAACTTGATTGAATGATATACATCTGAGAATCAAAACAAATAGACAAATTCTTGCAATACAAAAACGTAGAGCTCATTAAAATACACAATTTGTATCAAATCACTTTGCTGTTTCGTTGTATGTCCAAATTTTGGTGAATATAAAACTTGGCCATCTATCAATTTATGGTGATTCTCCTTTTGTTCGGATGAACTCACGACAAACAAAATATCGGCTTAAGATATAAGCAGTTGAATGTTGTTTCCATGTTTGCACGTAACAACTTCATATCATTTGAAACGTAAAGGGGAGAAAAGAAGGAACATTTTTCTACGAGCAATATTACCAAGAGATCCCTGTAAAACTGTATTTGATGGAGAAAGTGCAGTGTTGCGCATCAGGTTTCAAAAAAGATCTGTACTATTTGTTTATATGTATCTGAACAGCCACCGTTAATGGATGCTAGGAAAATATAAATCACCCAATCCTAAAACCTATTTAAACGGAAAAGAAATTCATTATTTTAATAACGGCTTGAAATTTTTAGATTAAAATATGCGATTAAGATACTAGCATAACAAATTAGATGTGAACAGTTTGTAAAGTTTCCTTCATTCTTGGTGAATATTATTCAGGGGAACCTTTTAAGTTGAGACTGTACAATATCTCCAAAACTAAGCGTTGTAGAAATAAATGTCCTGAACAAAAGTTGCTTGATGTTATGGGGGAAAGCAAATGCCATTACTCGTGTTGTACTTGAAAGACGTTGTGATGGCCATTTTAGGATCAATTTAATTTTTTTAAATGGGAACCTACATTTATTATGTTGTTTTCTCACTCCTCATAAAAGCTAAACAACATTCATATAAAGCACTTTGCAATTGTTTTACACAAAGTAAATAACAACGAAAATTCTGAATGGCTGTGTATGAAGATCGCAATGGACCATCCATGCATGATAATTTGAAGGTCAAGTTACGTTTCGTAATTGGGAACCAACGTTTTCTATTTTGTTTGCTTATTCCCCATCACAAAATAAACAGCTTTTTATAAGCCATTTTCTAATGAGAAAACAACATACAAAATCTAGGTTTCCATTTAAAAAAAATTAAATTGACATGGCATTCCAATTGTTTAAAACCCAGCTATTGAAAACATCAGCAGGCTTAGCATTTAAGTAGCTAAGTAATATTACTGAGGCAGGTAGTGAAACTCAATTTCCAAACGAGACAATTCTTGGTGGAATTAACTTTATATTTAGTGTGGCTACTCTCAAGTCGATAGTTCACCTCTAAATATCTGAGTTCTTATCTGTTTCCACGACATTATTGGTGAATTAATGGCTAGAGGAACCTAAAAGCAGAACAGGCCTATGCCATGAAGTGATGAAATTTCTGCAATTTCTGTAAGTTTAAACTATCATTGTAAGAAATGTGATATAATGGTGATTGTCACTTTGGAAATAACATGGTGGCGTTGTAACATTGCCAAACAGCTACTTCGCATTTATTAGGATGTGATTTATTTCACTAACCCTGAAAAAACAATTTGTATGCTTTTAAAACGCTTCCAAAGGATTTTTTTGGTTCTAACACGCTTTGCACTGGTCACTGCACTGTTTTGGTTGAAATGCAGTATCAAAGAATTTCTTGCATAAAGTTCGTAAAATTGCAAAAAAAGTTGACGATCTCTTACAATTAACGTTCAGAAATATCTTTTGGTTTGTGGAAATTTGGTCGTAGTCAAGACTATGTTTTCAGAAAGTACAGAATGATGCTATACTTGTGAAAGTAAAACCTCCGAAGTGGACAGCAGCAATAAATTCTGATTTGCGTCCTGGAATGTGTTTGTTTAAAAAAATTCAAATAATGAGCCCAGGCCGCCTCGGAGAACGCAAGCTCTATACGATGACACACTATCATACCAGGTGGCCCAAACAAGCCGTCCTTTCAGTTTTATATTTCCCGTATACATAGGTGCAAAAGAAGTTGCCGCATCACTGATGTTCAAAGCAGAGTGCAGGTACAAAGCGAAAGGTCACTGATGTAGTGCTGATGTCTGCATGTGTTTACGTGGTAGTTTCGTACTGTTAAGCGTCGCGTGGTCACTTGATGCAGTTCGAGCCAGGTTATTCAGCCAGAAAGGTAACGTTCACCAATAACAAACACACGGATAAGGTTACGATGTGTGCGGAGACGCACCAAAATGTAACTGAGGTTCGAAGGCTATGTTCTGAACATTTTCAGATGCGGCATTTGTCTTCTGCGCACTTTTTATTTTTTTAATGTTTTACTTTTTTACGCACAGATATATTATGAAATGATGTACCATTCCAGGTAGAACGTGGTCCAATTCGTCCACCAAGGGGCGGGCATGTTTTTACACATGCTTATTATGAATACTGCACTAATAGAAAATAATTTCATTCTTTAAAGGTACATAAATATAATAAAAATATAATTTTATTTAATCTCTTTAACTTTGCGACACCATATGGTGCCGTACTGATTGTAGATTAGCTGTCATAGAGCTAAATTACTTAACACTGTACTCAGGTTTGCGTCAAGCGGCAATCCCTTATTGTTATTAATTAGCGAATTGGTTATTAAGTAATCGATAACAACCCACCCACACACACTCACATACATAAGTACTCTCACATTCAAACACCACACCCTGGGCATACCGTGAAATGTTTTGGTTTAAAGACTACTTTTGGAGCCCATCCGGGAATCGAACCTGGAACATCTCGTGTAGCAGGTAGTTTTTCTACCGAAGGAGCTCTGGGACCAGTAATAGCAGTTAGTGTTCCTTTTCAAACATTGGTCTTTCATTTAGCGTCGTCCTATTTGTCGATATGAATCTCCTTCGCAGTTCTGGTTAGGTAAACCTTTCGATATCCGCGCTATCCGTATAAACTAACTTCAACTAAGGACGGCTTGTGTGGGCCACCAGTATGTGAAAGTTTTCCTGGGTCCTCGGCTCCCTGGTACTTAGTCGGCATATTTCTCTCAGCTATTTTAAGTTTTTTCTTCCTCTGATCTACCTGAAAATCCAGTGCGCCCAACAAATCATGTGGCATCGAATCAATCCAAAATGTGCAATTCACTTCTACTGTAGCCATCACTTTTGCAGTTGTGTACATATCAATCATCGATACGCTATCAGGCAAAGAAAACCGTCACCAATCTTTGGACCTTATGATACCAAAAAGGCTTCCGTAAACTCATGGAGGTGCCGTTCCAAGAATTCAATCTCTTTGCGCGTGATTGGAAAAATGGTGAAGCTTGTCCGGGATTTGATTGATTCCGCGTTCTTGAAGAGTGGATGGGTGCTGACTGCAGATAAATCACTTCTCCACCCTTCCTCTTATAACCTGGAAGGAGGGCACGATGACGAAATACATACAGGGGCGAAAAATCGTTATGAGGAGGAAGGCATTCAATTTGGCTTTTAAGTGAACTGAATTTACGAGGAAATGAAGTGAGAAATTCTCGAAGAAAGCCCTCGCTAATAAAACCTATATTAAAGTTTTATATGGTCTTGGAGTCTTAAAGAGTTAACACTACAATTTTGCTACAATGATCATAAAATATTTGGCTTCAGATTTGACGCTATGATAAAATAAATTATATCGAGTTCCCATTTCAAGAACCAGTTGCCACAGGGCTTTGAGATGTTGAAATAATGGATTTATAAAGGAGATGGTGACACTAGGATTTAAGCTCATTTGGTCTTCCATTTACCTGACCTGATCCTTTCATGTTGCTATGAATAACCTATTCTTTGGCTGTTACAAATAAGTGGATATCTTCTCATACAGCAGGTAGAATCCGCATTAGAATATTTGATACAACTTTGTTGTTTTCGATATCGCTTGGTTAAAAATAAAGGCGCCACCATATTGGTTCTCAGGAACAATATGTGAATATTAGGACGCAGTGGCAATGCCCCAAGATTATCGGAAGGTGGAACCGGACAGCCGGAGATAAACAAAGAAAAGCAGCGCTCTCACCGGCATAACATCGGAAGCGCTATCGTCTGAAAAACCAGAATCTTCTGAATGTTTCCCATTTCAACGTTCTGTGACCTATGGAAACTTCCAACGGCTAATATAAGCGACGCTCTCGCAAGTTAGTGAGTGATGCAGCTGGCAAGTGCATTTCTGGTGCGACATCAAGTGCAGTTCTACAAGTGAATTTGTGATAACAACTGTGGCGTGCAGCGAGTGCTGCTGCAGGAGAGATTGGAGAAGTCTTGTGTTTGACTCCCCAGCGAGTGAAGTGGACCGAAGTGCGTATTTCGTTACGCCGCTACGTAGCGAAGGAAAGTGAAGTGACACGAAAAATTGAACTAGTTCACATTAGTGAAGTGACAGTGAGAACTTAGTGAAGCTACAGTGAAAACTGGACAAAATCACAGTATGTATGCGCTTCAAAATCATGTGTGCCTGTAATGAAAAAAGAATAAAGACAGAAGAAGTAAACACTGGCTGTATTTTTTAATAACTTATCTGAAAACGGAAATATAAAACGTGCATGTATTTAAAACATGACTTAAAACTCGGTAAGCGTATACAGAGTGTACACGTTTGCCCGTTTATCATAATTGCCCCGAGTGATTTTGAATTTCTGTAGGGAAGTTCAAATTTATTATCTCCATTTGTTAAAACTATTGCAGGAATAAGTGTTAATAAAATATACAAATAATAGATATCAAATCAGATAATTTTCAACAGCTGTTGAAGAATGTATTTAACTATACTTCTCAATAGAAGCTGTGGCGTTTAAGAATTAAGTACCATCACTCGGCAACAATTTAATGCTAATCTAACCTTAAAAGTAAGAATACTCGGAATCTTATAATAAGAAAATGAGATATAAGAGTGCAATAACTACTGAGTATACATTTGAACAAACATTGTAATAGCCGCTACAGGTAGAAATGCTGCTTTTCAACTTCGGCAGGTAGGCTGGCAAGTGGTACGTTAACTCAGTTTGGGCATATTGCTTCTCTCCCATCCAAGTGGGGCAAAACTTGACCTGGGTAGGTTATGGGAAGATTAACTTGCTCTCTTTTGTAGTTCGGTTATACCTTTTGTTGTTGTGTAATATGAAGTAAAGGTATCACGGTAAAGGTGCATATCACGGAGGGGCTCCCGGAGCCGGGGTAGAGCACCGCACGCAGGCCAGTCGGCCCATTGTGCTTCCAACGTAGTCCCTGGGAGGGAGGGATGAGGGAAGAGACCCGAAAGGCGACCAGATCCGGATATCGACGGGGCAAGCATGGACGGGGTCTCTAACGTTTCCAGATAGAACACATTCAACGCCGCATGGTCCCTACCCACAAGCCACCAATGCCAGAGAAGAAACCTTTACTGAGCGCAAGCCATCGCCCAGCCGCAACCCGCCGAACACCGTCGCCTGGTCCTACAACCCTGAAGCAAATGACAAGAAAGATGATGGGTACAGGAAATGAGAGGAAGGAGAGCCTTGGTAGAAGATAAACCACCCAGTATTCGCCTGGCGAGCGGGGAAACCTGAAAAACCCTTGGGGCAGAGCGGGCAGTCGCCAGGGATCGATCCCGGAACATCCCGAATGCGTGCCACAGACGTGACCGCCTGAGCCATCGCGCGATGTGTAATATGAGACTAGTATCAGCTGGAAAGAAGGCTGTCTGCTTGACTAAATTTGGGATTTTTAATACAAACAATTTTTTATTGAAGATATTTCCTAGTCTTTCTTTGCTGTCGTAGTACACACGTCTTAAGTTATTTCACAAATAAACTTCCAATACTCAAAAGTAGAGTTATAAAGACACCTCTGAAGAAAAACATCACTATACAAATAAATAAAATACACAAAGTTATTATATGAGAACAAGATTTGTAGCTGTAGATGATAGATATATTAAACGAAGATTCAGTTGTGTAACTAATGCTTTAACTAGGTTCATTTGGGGTTTTCCTCACCCTTCTCCCCTCGTAAAAGCATAACAGGAATATTGTGTGAAGTTTCTTGGTTTATTTGATAGCTCTTCTTAAGTGAACTAAATGTTTTTTTGTGCTGGACTTCAGCCCTTTTTCGTTACAGGTTCGTATTCTTTTCTTCCTAATATCTGTTTATTCCTTTAGGGTCAGCTTATTCATTTTCTTAAGGTCATAACCTGAACTCAATGAACTAAATACACAAACATGCAATGTCATAATCATACCATTCAGTATAATGCCGTCAGATGAGGTCCCGTGAAACCTGGCAGGCTTAAGTAAACCCGGATTTGGTCGCCAAGAATTGTGTGCTGATTGTAACGGCATATGCGCTCTTGACTTGCGAACAAGCAGGTTTGTCGTGCTTGTTGCGGAGTAGCTAGGGACCCACCTGATTCGAGTTTAAAGAAAAAAGAGAGCAAGAGTTAATCGTTTCTGAGGAGGCGATAAAGAAATTTCGATAATTTGTCAATGAATCATAATTCGGACTGATATCTAACACATTCCCACATGTCAGATGACGTATCTATGTGTAGAGTAGTTTGCCAAAATGCTACACCGAAGCAGTATGCTGCTATAAGGGCTATTGAAGTGGCGACAGAGTTATTTTCTAAATCTATAGTCGAAGTTAAAATAATATGTTGAAAAAATAACTTTGAATCTTCAGAATAATTTTGCACTTTAAGGAAGAGCGCCTCCAAGCGCTTCAGCAGCTTGATGCAAATGCTAAAGACCTCTTGCATTTGGATTATACGGAGCTACGTAGTTCTGTTCGGATTGATTTGGACTCAGCGGGGCAGTGCCTCCTGATCTTCAGGGAGGATTAAGGACACCGTATAAAGTTATCGTCACAGTGCCTTATAGTTCGTGTAACTACTAGGTTTGTACACGAAGCTATTGACGGTCTTTGTGACGCTTACCTATTTCTACCTCGAAACCACTTGCCATAAAAGTTTAAAGTGCTGACTTATGTATTGTGAGTCAGTGCAGCTAAGCAGATTACGCATGCACATATTTGATATCAGTGTTTACGATATCACATCGATAGTAACGTCCACGAGTTACACACAAGGCAAATAAAAGTATTTCAGAAAAACTAATGGAATAATAAAATTGTAGACTTCCACGGCTGTTTTCCAACGTGAAGGCCGCGTCATGTTTGATAAAATTGCCGATGTTCGCCCTTTATGTTGAGAGCTTCTTCTGGGTACTGCCAAAGGACCGGTGCTTGCGCTCATATTTATACTGCAAAATGCAGTTCCCTCCTACTCATGTCCGTAGTTACATCGTCACAAATAACAAGATACATGGAGTTAATTGTACTTTCACACAAGCCGTGTGTTTGACAGGGCTGGAAAGATAGAATCAGGTGACTGGAAAATTCAATGCCATAGCCGGGATTTGAACCACGGATCTCCCGGTCCCCGGCCGGTTGCTCTAACCACTGAGCTAGCATGGCAACATGCCGACACGACATTAAATTCTCCAACTGATTTGCATTTTCCCCGGTAAACTACAAGGAGATCTCAAGTTGTATTGAGATGTCATACCCCAATGGCGACTTACATTATTTGTAAGTACTTAAATCCCGGGCTTTATAGTTTCAACCACTATTAGGTCAATTAATGGAGTTAACTGTACTTTCACACAAGCCGTGTGTTGGACAGGGCTGAAAGAGTAGAATCAGATGACTGAAAAATTCAATGCCATAGCCGGTTGCTCTAAGCACTGAGCTACCATGGCAACATGCCGAGCTACCATGGCAACATGCCGACACGGCTTGTGGTTTACCGGAAAAAATGCGAATCAGTTGGAGAATTTAATGTGGAGACCCGTGGTTCAAATCCCGACTATGGTATTGAATTTTTCAGTCATCTGATTCTACCTTTCCAACAAGATATATGCCAGTTAAAATCTAAGATCCTTTACACGCCCAGTTAAAGATAAAATTTCGCCACTCCTCATCTCAGGATTATACAAAACCACATCTTATTGCTGCAAGTCATGCGTAGGCCAGATAGGAAGGTCAATGCAACGAAGATATCAAATTCCTAAAGCACGGGCAGCCTGAAAAATAAGCATTGACTGAACCTGTTTATAAAACAGGCCACCATGTCGACTTTTTCATTAATATTGAGGTTTTACCTGTATGTGGCCGCTTCTCGCACAGAATAAGACAAGAAAGCGATGAAAATTTTATTGAATAGACATAGCGGAAAATCCCATAATTCAGCATGGAAAACACTGCTCGCGGAACACAAAATTAGCGGCAAGTTACCAGCCAATTAGTAGTATGAGTAGGAGGGACTGTATTTTGCAGTATAAATATGAGCGCAAGCAACGGTCCGTTGACAGTGCCCAGAAGAAGCTCTCAACATAAAGGACGAAACGTCAAATCGTGACGCGGCCTTCACCGTGAAGAAGATAAGTTTCTTTTAATCTACGTTGTTTGCACCACGTATGGACGTAAATTTGAAGTTGGTAGTTGCTGCTACGTATTGAAAGCCAGTTTGAAGAAGATGTATTATATTTCAACTCTTGGGGAGCCGAACTGTAGTAGTTGCAACCGCACGCATAGTAAACAGTTTCCGGTAGCCTTCGCCCCAAATGTTCTTTCAGGTGGCCTTTGCCCTAAGTTTAAAAAATTATTAACTCTCTAATTTGACTGTTTCTTTAAGTATTAAATATTTATGTTTGCCTCGGCTGCGTCAGTATTATTGTTAGAGACATGTTTCTCTTGGTAGGGTTGTGGTGCGACTGAAGAATGTAGGCTTACACAGATTTTAAGTTCTAATTCACTCCTTTTTATTAATCCTTGACACTAATTAAATGGCACTTCACTGATATAGAGAGCTGTGAGATTCTTTTATTTAATACTTGCACTTTTTAACACGTAAACTATTTTCGTCTCACACGAATACGTATTTAATTTCTCGAGGACACATCTCGCGTCTGGTTATGAGCACTGTCTAGAAGCAACTGAACTGTTTTCCCCCGCCTAAATTTGTAAATTTCTGTATTTCAAGTCTCTGATCGGCTAATCCTAGTCCAATAGAATACATTCATTTAACTAAAGCTTTTTCTGGTTGTTGATTGGCTATTTTATAAACTGTCACAAAATTTACATTATTGCTGCTCTAATAATGACTAGTAGCATTTAAACTTCCTTACTCATTATTGCCTCAAGGTTACCTCATTGTTAAGCAACTTTAAACCTATTTCTCATAGCTCCTACATTATTAAATTACGTAATACATTCACATAACATTATTACACATGGATACAGTAGTATAAACATACACAATGACTGTAATATACACTTTTTATATAGTGTTGCATACACGTATTGTTTTAAGGCGGGCTGTTATTGAATTTATATATTATATAATTTGACTGAAATCATTTTAAGTGTTAAAAATACTGCCTCAACCGGAAGCAGTCAAGTTATTAAATCCAATAATAACAAAAGTTCATGAAATCTTACTCTCTATGAGGAGATACCCGAGAACTCGCAGGTCAGCGGCGTTTAGAGTGAAGCCTCAATATTTTCAGAAATAGTGATTTCTTCGGTATGTTTTAATTAACTTTACTTCACTTCGATGCATGTCTACGTAACTCTAGTCTTAATGCCTGTGAAACACACATTCAGTTTTCGGACGTAGACCGTGATCCACTGGGCTTTCTCTCCTTTATCTTCCTAGACGTTTCTTTACGACTGTAGCAGACATCAATGGTACACTCGACGTGACCATCTCAATAGTAACCGAGGAAACTCGGTGGACCATGGCCATACTGCCTGGAAAACTCTTTTCATACTACACATGCAGATATTTATGTAACAGTTTTCCCTCTGATATCTTATTTCACTGCATTATGGGCTTCCATATGTACTATGTGAATGCTAGATTCACTGTCGTTGTCTCTGCTAGGGTTGCAACTGCATTTATATGATGAGTATTTTTAACACTTAAATAATATCAGTCTAATTATATAATATTAAAAAAATAACAGCCCGCCTGAAAGCAGTATAATATATAAAATATATGTAACAGTCATTGTATTATGTACATGTATAATAATGTTATGTGAATGAATTACGTAATTTAACAATGTAGGAGCTGTGAGAATAGGAGCAAACTACCTTCCGTAGCAAACAGAATTATAAAGTAGAAGTCGAAAGTTGCTAACAATGAGGTAACCTTGAGACAACAATAAATTAGAAAGTTTAATAATGATACTAATAATTCTTGGAACAATAATGTAGTATTTAAAACAGTTTATAAATAGGCAGTAACAACTAGAAAAAGCTTAAGTTAAATAAAAGTATTCTATTGGAGTAGTATTAGCCAATCAGAGACTTGAAATAAAGGAAATTTACTAATTCAGGCGGCAGACGCTACAAGACAGCGTTCCCAACCAGACGCTACAAGATTGCGTACCCGATCGGTACGATATAGGTTCAATGTGAGACATAAAACTTCATTACAGCGAGAATAAAATAAAGTTTATGTGTTTAAAAGTGCAATTAATAAAATAATCTCACAGCTCTATAGTAGTATATATCAGTGAAGTGTTATTTAATCGTGTGAAGGAATAATAAAAGGAGTGGAATACAAATTATAATTTGTGTAAGCCTTCATTCTTTAGCCACACCGGCCCTGCTAAGAGATACGTGTTTCTGCAAATTACTACTGACGCAGCCGAGGCATACATATATCATATTTAAATAAACATTAAAATTGCAAATTTGATTTTTAAACGTGGGGCGAAGGCCACCGGAAAGTTTGTATCATACGTGGGACGAACACTCCAAGAAACATATCTCCCGCAATACCTGGTGCAAACAGCAGTAATAAACAACTTTATGTTTGGCTCTCATATTTGGGGCAGCAATAACTCTCTCAATGATCCGTTGCTTTAAAAATGGAAACACTGTAATTGCTCCTACTTGTAAACGCCAACTAATGTTGATCAAATAATGCTGTACGTTTTATTTGTGAGACATTACACTTGCGCTCTATTTTTCAAGCAGTATCTGATACAAGAGAGTCTGTTAGTCCCCAACTTTTCTGCTGCATTCCTCTTTCTCTGCTAGTTACATTCTCCATGGACTGAGAGAATTTGATTTGTAGTTCCATTTTAGAACTAGAAAACAAATCTAACAGCGCTGAGATGTGTTTTTCTATACCTATTCATGCCTGGTGTTCGTTTTCGGAATCTTCTTAGAAATCACGACATTGAAATGCCTAGCATGTTTCCTAAGGGGGAGAGGGTGTTCCCCCTTGGTTACGTCCGACATCTCACGTATATCTTAGGATGATGATATAACGGACGTCTACGATGCCTACGTTTAGTATCCACACCAGTTTTGATCTACACCGATAGATCTAAGTGCACCAACGTGTTGGATGTGCTCATGTTCATGCAACGGAACCCCATAATTCGGTTTTCCATGAAAGCACATCGATTTATAGTGCAGAGCTGTATGCCACATACCGAGCCATTTTGTATATGAGCCGTAAAAAATTGGGAGACTCTCATTTTGAGTGATTCCCTTTGTGCACGTCAGAGCTTTCGTGAGCTGTACAATTACCACCCCGTTGTTCAGCAAATCCAGGATGCCCTCCATGTTTTATACGCTTCCAGCGTTAATGTGGAGTGTGCTTGGATACCTGTTCACGCTGGCTTGCCGGGTAATGAACTTGCGGATTTGGCAGCTAAGGCGGCGACCACACAAACCCAGTGTTACAATAATCTCGGGTAACGTCGGAGGACTTGAAGCTTTTGTGCGGAGAGCGGTACTGTCGTGCTGACGCAAGGAGTGGTCAGCTCTCTGCGGAAAGAAGCTTAGAGTAGTGAAGCACATTCCGATAAACTGGATAACTTCCTCTCGTGCATGTCGTCATGAGGAGGTGATTTTGGCTCGGTGGCGTATTGGCCACTGCAATTTTACGCAGGTTATCTTTCAAGGGAGATTCTGCTCCTATTTATCCGCTTTGTAGCGAAGGTCTGTCGGTTCGTCACGTGTGTGTTGCTCTAGCACATCTTCAGGACTCTCTGCAACTGCCGGCCTGTCTTGCAGAGGTCTTAGCAGACGACAATCAAGCGGCTGATAGGGTTTTTAATTTTGTGTGAAAGGTAAACCTTCAAATGCAGATTAGTCACATTGGTATCAGGTATTTCATACTTCTTGGTGTAGTTTTATATATTAGTATTTATTTCTGACTTTTGATGTAATTTTTATATTGATCCTTATCTCTGTCATTTGCCATGATATGTTTTAGAAGGGCGACGCTAAGCACCTAGAGTTGAGCGCCCTTAAACAAAAATCAAAATTATACCAGTACAGTAGGTGGTGTTTTCTGAAAGAAATCGCAAATACTCTTATCTTAATTTATTATAGCTAGTTCAATAGCAATGCAGAGATTAGAATATCAAACACCTTGTTATACTATAATAACATCCAGTCCTCTGTTTAATCAAGCTGCATCACTAGAATATTTCATCATCTGAACGGACGTATTTGCCTGGTTGCAATAGACGGTGTTTGCATTTCACTGATCAAGTGTGCACATGGAACTTAGCTCATGCTTTGAGAGGAGCCCTCATACCAGAATGCACCCAGATGAAATGCATAGCTTTCAAAGCATCCCTCCGTGGAGCTAAACTGAAACGCTGATTCGGTTCACCAACCATCCCACATGTAGCGGTTACAGCGTCTGTTCTATTGTAGTATTTCTCGATGCAGTGATGTGAACTGACGCGTTTTAGGTGTCTTAAATTGGCAATAACTATGCACATCACGTTAACTTTCCTCCAATGTTGCAATTTTTGTTCAACCTTGGAGTAACAGAACATATGAATGCCACGTATTCCGTTTTATTGAGTCCCTATGTAATCATAATGTATGTAATCATATATTCACCTAATGATTTTAAACCAGTGTATACTCTATTTTATGGAGCTTAGCCGTCTTCGGTGGCTAAATTTCAATGATTCATCTTAAATTGATAGACATTTAAATTCAAAGTGCTATCTCGAGAAGAAACGGAACCTGAAGGAGCATTTTTCTGCTCGAAACATATCCATAAATCACTGAAAAGAAAGATTCCACAATCCACCAGAGGATGTCGCTATAACTAAAGCTGTAAGGCGATGAGCGGTTTATACTGCGGAAATATAGCCCAGGCATGAATATTCAAATATTGGTCAGCAGAAATATCAGTAAGAATGATGAAATGAGTAAAAACGCCTTAAAGGATCGAATTTATAAAGATTTGATACCAAATACTGGTCTTTCAATCCTTTAATTCGTTTGCATCATTGAGAGTTAGTAAAAAGAAGTAAAAAAGATAAACCATGGTGAAAAGTTTGCTTTCGCCTTATGCAAGCCTGCAATACAATTTGTGTATTAACCTGAAGTCAGTCACATTCCCTACCGGCGTAGTTTTTAATTTCCCACTCGCTTGTTTAAGTACGACAAAGACTTGAGAGCGTGCATATGGAGGTGAAAGAAGAATCTCTGCACTCCTTCTTTCCCAGCTATATAATCTATCTTATAGAAACAGATCCTTCGTTTATTAACATAACTACAAAATATTATATTATTTTGATCTATTTATATACCGAGCGAGTTGGTGCCGCCGTAACTTTCGCGATTCACCTTTGGGAATTGCTGGATCTATCCCCGGCGACCGCCCAAACTAACCCTTGAGTTTTTCGTGGTTTTCTCGGATCGGCAAGCGAATGCTGAAATGGTTCATCTTCTACCATGCCTCTCCTGGCCTCCTGTACCCATCATCTTCCTTGTCATCGGTTTCAGAACTGTAGGACCAGGTGACAGCGTTCGGCCGGTTGCGGCTGGGCGGTGGCTGTTCCCTCTGTGGAGGGACTGCTTAGTTAGGTCTCGCCTCCGAGTGGGCACTCCGGGGATATGGTGGCTTGTCGATGGGCTCGGGCAGATCGGTTATGTTTGATCTGGAAAGTTAGGGATGTGGTCCATACTTGCACCCGTCGTCATCCGGATGTTCGCCATTTGGGTCTCTACCCTAAACCTTCCCTTCCGGGCCACTGTAGAAGCAAAAAGAGCCGTTGCTCTTCCTGTGGTGCTCCTCCCCGATGCGGATGCCCCTCCGTTCGTCCGCACCTTTTAACTTTAATCCATGGGTATTCAAATATCGGAAAACATATTGCGAGATATAAGGTAGGCTAGCTGCATTCAAACTGATTTATGTATTTTGGAATAGACTTAATATAATTTAAATAAAATTAGATATTGCAATTAAGATTTGGAAGTTGTAGTTATATCGGTCTACTAGCAGAATCCAGAACTCATTTCGTAACAGCGTAGGTTCTTGTCTCCCTCGCTCTCTCACTGTCTCCCCCTCCCTATCTCTCTACGCTGTACTACTCTCCCATCCTCTATCTCTACTTCTCCCTCTCATGTTTTCCTCGACCCTATCCTTCCAAATAGAAAATTGCCTTAAAATTTTCGATTTGTTTTATGTATAATTACACTTATATATGTGTCTTTTGAATTATTATTGGAAACTGAAAGCTGTATTTTCCGTAAAATCTTCCTAATTTCTGTGCATCTTAAAATGGGTTTATCTACTTAGTTACGTAATATTGATTTTACAATACTAAAAGAAAACGTAAATCTATTCATTACCTAACTAGTTTCATAATGAAGCTTCTATTACGCAACGATTTTTCATAATGTAATTCTTTATCACGAAACTGGTTGCGTATTGTGATGTTTTCGTCAAAACTCATTTTTCAAAGTTTACTCGTATTCTTTTGTTTTAAACAAAAACCTAACAAACAAATCGTCTATCAAACCACGCATGGCCCACTACAGACACGTATCAACTATGTATCAATGAAGTGTACTGTTCCAGTGACTCCTAATACTGCATCTGAAATAAAAATGTAATTTACCAAAGTAAATAAAAAAAATCGATTACGTAATTAAAGTAGATAAATCGTTGTACGATACACATATCGTAACTACCTATTACAATACTCGACTGGTTATCAAACTGGACCTCCGGCCTCGTTTGTCAATCTTCCAATCTTGTATTGTAATATGATACGTTACGATATTCGCATCCTAAATTACTATTATATGTTTTTCATCAATTGAAACATAGGTGTAATTATTTGCTTTTCAGGGTTAATGATCACTGTTTTAGTGGCATTTGACTCCACTCATACTTATGCGTAGTATCAGTAATTTGCTTTGCTGAAAGCCTGACTCTATTTCCTAATGTTTTTAAAATGATCAAAATGAAAAGAAAATGGCATTTTAACTCCGTCAAGGATACCCAATGAGGTGAGGAGAGGTGTTAAAATTCGTCCTCTTGGAATAGGAATAATAATACAACAATTTTTTTTGTTACATTAAACCGCGAACCTCTGACCATATCGCATCAAAATGCCTTAAACCGCATGGCCATCCGAAAACATGATAGTTGCACCATTGTCTGGTCTCATTAATTACGTAATATTGTGAGTGAACTTATTTTAACATAATAAAAGGGTAAAATACATATATCTGCATTCAGTTGCATCCAACCACGCCGTCACACCGCTTGTTTTAATTGGGCCCTCCCCATCCTTTACCATACTTTCTATTGAATGTAGAACATGCATTTTATCGGAATTCTATCCTGTGATCCTTGGTTTTGATAGGTTAGCTACTCTTATCGTGCCTTAGACAGTATGCCATAAATCCCACTGTCGAAGCCAAGTAGTTTTCAGTATTTAGCAGATAGCAGTTGGTTAAATTGACGTCTATATCGGTGAAGGGGTTAAAAAGTGCAACTCATAATAACAATAACAACTACAGAAAAAGGTATATAGTTACAATTGGTATAAAATCTTTAAACCATAAAGAAGCAAATTAAAACAACCTGATTTATAGCAATCATGTGACTTTTGTAGGTATTTTTCACACTATTTCTACACATTATTCATGCAACAAAGAAAAAACATTCCAGCAAATGTGACAAGTGTTTGACTAATGCTTATCCACAGTGTTATTAACGGTGCATGGCATTCTGAAGAGCTATATGAAGGTAAAGGTAAAGGTAACGTATCACGGAGGGGCAGAATACTACAAGTATGCCCAGTCGGTCCTTTTTGATTCCAACGTAGCCCCTGGGAGGGAGGGATGATGGGAGAGACCCTTCGGGTGACCAGATCCGAATGCTAACGGGCACAAGTATGGACGGGGTCTCTAATACTTCCAGATAGAACTATCCGACGCCGCAGGGTCCCTGCCCACAAGCCACCAACCTCTAGGGTCCCCCAGAGCGGAGCCCCACGCTGAGGAGAGACCTAACTGAGCGGTATCACAGCAATGGCAGCGAATAAACCTTTACAGAGTGCAAGCCATCGCCCAGCCGCAACCTGCCGAACACCGGCAGCCCTGAAACAGATGACAAGGAAGATGATGGGTATAGGAAATGAGAGGAAGGAGAGTCGTTTTAGAAGATTAAGCACCCTGCATTCGCCTGGCAACCCGGGAAAACCACGAAAAACCCATGGGCCAGAATGGGCTGCCGCCGGGGATCGACTTCGGGACTCCCAATGCGGGCCATGGAGTAACCGCCTGAACCATCCCGCTCGGTAAGAGCCATATGAAAGAATGTCATTACTATAAACGTGTAAAATAATGCTTAGAATTTATATCCACCATAAGTCATAGCCTATTTATACCATTTTTATCTCAAGCGAATAGAAACGTTTCTCCAGTACTAATGTAGAAATATCAACATACGCAGCAAAAGAGCTTGGAGAAAATTCTTTTTCTGTTTTCTCCTTCTGGCAGAAACATTCCATTAAAATGCCTGCACTAAGTAAAGCCCTAATGAAGGCAGTTACGGTTCTTCCAGCGCTTGCTTTACCTTGAACTCGCATTAATCTTTCAAATAATCACTTGTTCCAGATGTAGATAGAGTGCGCGACATGAACAACACGTTCACTGTTGAACATTATTTTGTTATGCTATATGAACTTAGTGGCAGCGTGAAATACACTTTTATTCCTGATGTTAATAAACAAACTTGTTCTTCTTTAACAAATTACCCTCCTCTTTAAATTACACCTCCAAGGACTTACAGGCCAATGCCTTCGGTCAGTAGACTGTCAAGGAGCGAGCAAATTTTGGATCATAGTATAGCCAAAATCAGCTCACAGCCCGATATGGCGCTGAAGAAGAAAATGAAATGTAGGGATGGGAGGGATAATAGGAAAATTAGTGGTTCAAATTATCCCAATAAGCATTCATCTAGCGACCGAGGAAAGCCACGAAAAAGCTCGGGACTTCCTGAATACGGGTCGCACACTTTACCGCGGAGCCAACTCGATCGGTTTAATAAACAAATAAATCTCATAAGGGCTTCCTAAACAAATAGTTCATGTAACAGAGCGTTTAAAAATTAAGATGGTGTTGATACTAATGCGCTCAAAGAAAGAATTATTTTAACATTTTAAAATGATGTTTATATGGGCAAGTAATAGGGAGGGAGTTACAAATTTATAGTTGCGAATATATGGAAGTTCTAACATAATAAAACGTATAATGGTACCCTTGATTGGCCTAATAGTTGGTTTAACTCTGAAATCCGGGGCTTAAAATACTTAGACGTTGTAAGTCGCCATTTGGGTATGTCAATTTCAAATCTCCTTGTAGTTTACCGTGAAAAATTGAGTCTGTAATTTAATGTTGTTCCGGCATGTTGCCATGGTAGCTCAGTTGATTAGAGCAACCAGATGGAAACCGGAGGATCTGTGTTTCAAATCCCGGCTATGGCATTGAATGTTTCAGTCTGATCTTAATTTTCCAATGTTAAACACCAAGCGCATACCCTAAACTTTGGCCTGGAACGTTTCCTTTCCAAATTTCCTCATCTAGTCATTTCATTTCACGCCTCATCAATGTCCACCGCCCGTGGTGGCATATGCAGTAAGAACGGGCGTTAAAAGAGTATTAAAAATGCATAGCAGACTGCAATCAAGTTACTTGATATTATGGGGGAAAGTAAATGCCATTAGTCGTGTTTCGTTTGGAGAACGCTATTATAGTAATTTTAGGATCAATGGTAACCTACAATTAGGGTCAAATTAAATTGACCCTAAAATGACCATCACAATGTCCTCCAAATAAAACACAACTAATGGCGTTTACTTTCCCCCTTAATATCAATCAACTTTTATCAAAGACATTTCTTTCTACAACGCTTAGTTTTGGAGATATTGTACAGTCTCAACTTAAATGGTCCACCCTGTATATTGAGTAACGTAATTGAAATTACTTTTTATATAGACACTGTACTACTACTATACCATAATTATAAAATATATGTGTGAGTCAGTCATTGGTACAGAAAATCGTAGGAATGCTTCAAAAAAATTATTTTTCGTATCAAACTTATCACATTTTAATAAAAATCCTTAGTGGTTTTTGAGAGAATATAAGTTTATGAAAAAATCCCCAAATGGAAGTTGGTATTCATTTTAAATTGTCGTTTATGAGCTGTACTGTTCAAACACATATGCACGTCGCGCGCGTGCACACACACACACACACACACACACACACTTTTCTTAAAACTGACATTTTTGTTAAGGGGATGCCAAAACGCATAATCCCGATACAGAATTCCTGGTTGGAATACAATATAGAAAATCGATAGAAAAACTAGGGCTTAGGACAATAAACAATAATGTCACATGGTTTCGCTTTTGAAATACAGCCATTTTGACGTTTTAAAAATCTAATTTTGCATTGTTTTAGTGCTGTTAAATATTTATAAGTCTCGTTTCATAGATTCCTGCTTCAATTAATGCAATTAAAAAGTAGCTTGTCTTGATATTAATCTCAAGCATTTGCCAAGAGATAAAGCATAAAGACAAATAAAATTAGCGATAAATTGGTTTGCTTTAACAATTACCATTATTGGAAGGCTGGAATCAGACGACTGAAAAATCTAATGGCATAGCCGGAATTCGAACCACGGATATCCCGGATTCCGTCGGTTGCTCTAACCAAATGAGCTACCATGGCAGCATGCCGGTACACATTAAATTCCCAACTGACTCGTAAACCACAAGAATATCTCAAATTATTTTAAGATGGCATACCGCAATGGCGATTTACAATGTAGTAACTCCCGGATTTCATAGATTAACCAATTATTAGGTCAAAAAATCTAGATCCGTGGCACAAATCCCGGCTGTGGTAATGAATTTTTACTTTCTCTACTACGTATATTAAGTAGGGGAAGTATTGTATTCCATCCAAAAATTCGATACCGAGATTTCACAGGAAATACATGTTTTGAGGCCCCCTGAATTCCAAAAACGTATTTTTGGAAACATATCAGTTTGTGTGTCTGTGTGTGTGTGTGTGTGTGTGTGTGTGTGTGTGTGTGTGTGTGGCTGTGAAAAGCATAACTCAGAAACGAACAGTCGGATAAACACCAAACTTGGTATTTAGGTTCAGTATCTTCCAGAGATGCGACACGAAGGTTTTCTAGAAAATCCCCCCACCACAGATTACCCTTTACATGGAATATTTTTCGAAAATTTCGATTTTATCAAAAATGGCTCTAACGATTTTGATTAAATTATCATATGTTTAAGATATTTTTATGACAAATAAAATGTATATCTTGAATTTTCTGGGAATGTCTCCAAAAGTACTCTTCATTGTGAACGACTTTTGCATAACTGGTAAACCATAAGAGATAGACAAAATCTTAATACACAAAAAATGTAGATCGCGTTAAAATACACAATTTATGTCATATATATATATTTTTTTTTTTGATTGAACCATTTTCGAAATATTGCTTGTTATTCCCTTAAATTTTCCAATACTTATACTTTTTCTCAAATGGGAATTCGTTATTCATTTTTTTATGTCCTGGACATACAAAGAGAATGGAATACTCCACATAGCAACCAGCTCTTAAAATATTTGACTATCGCTTAAAGCTACTATATTCCCCTTGTACCTACAAGAAAATTAGCAATAAGATTAACATCTCGATATCTATTAACATGAAGCAAATGGAGAATAAGCGTTTGTAAAAACAGTTTGTACAAGAGTAGAGAAAGTCATGCGAGCGTAACACATCAGATTTTTCAGTTGTCTGATTCTACCCTTCCAGCCTTTTCCTACACATGGCTTGTGTGTTAGAACAAGCAGTTCTTTTTTATTGTGTAGAAATATGACTTTACCAAAGAACCTTTGGTTTTGAAACTTCAGCATATTAACTAGGGACCCGTCAAACTAAAGCGTAACCTATGGAGAGCCTTGACCAGGAAAAGCATTCATAATTAAGTTTCAGTGGTTTGTAAAACACATATTTAGTTTGCGTAACAACACTGTATAGTTATGTCGTAACGTAATAAGACGTGTTGTTTCCATCTCTGGATGACGTCAAGGTTTTACTCCTGGAGGCAAGACATCCATGTAAAATTCAGCGCTTTGCCTCAAGTTACTTTACATTTTTAATGGTTTTCCGAGTCAGAAATTTCCTAGTTAGGAGTTAAGCCATGCAATGACCAAATCACGCTTTAACATACCACCTGATTGTCTTCTCTCGTGGAATTAAAGACGTAAGTATTTGACAGCATGAAATCCGACTGACTTACTGGGCGATTAAATTCAAGCTGCTGATTGCAAGTATCCGTAGGATGGAGGATGTGTTTATCGGAGGGGAACACCTCGACAATGCAACTATCTTAGTCTATTTTGGCTACCCCTCCCCGGGAGGCAGAGATGAAGTGAAGCAGTTGTAGGAGATCTCAGGTACTTGGGCACACAGGCCCACAGAGACGTGAAGAAGTCCCTAACATTTCCATTTTGAACACGCGCGCACCAGTGGCGAAGAAACCCTAACAGGCGGGACAGCCTACTCTGACGTGCACGGGGAGAAAGCTTTCCAATGCGCACACATTCACGCCATCTGCCCGGCACCGCAGGACCTGAAAGCAACCTGAAACGTGAAGGGTGCATCCGTAAAACGCTTATTAGTGTCAAACAGCAGTAACATCATTCCGTAATAAATCACTTGGGGGTTTGGACATTACTGCCTCAGATTGCCACTTTTTACTTTCTCTACTACGTATGCTGAGTAGGGGAAGTATTGTATTCCACTCATAAATTTGATACCGAGATTTCACCGGAAATACATGTTTTGAGACCCCCTGAATAAAAAAAAAGCATTTTTTGGAAACGTCCGTGTGTGTGTGTGTGTCTGTGTCTGTGAGCAGCATAACTCAGAAACAAACAGTTGGATAAACACCAAACTTGGTATTTAGGTTCAGTATCTTCCAGAGATGCGACACGAAGGTTTTCAAGAAAATCCGTCCACCCCAGATTACCCTTTACATCGCACATTTTTTGAAAATGTTAATTTTCTCAAAAATGGCTCCAACGATTTTGATTAAAGTATCACATGTTTAAGATATTTACATGACAAATAAAATGTATATCTTGAATTTTCTGGGAATGTCTCCAAAAGTATTCTTCATTGTGAACGACTTTTGCATAACTGGTAAACCGTAAACCATAAGAGATAGACAAAATTTTACTACACAAAAAATATAGATAGCGTTAAAATACACAATTTATGTCATATACATTTTTGTTGAGTGAACCATTTTCGAGATATTGCTTGTTATTCCCTTAAATTTTCCAATACTTATACTTTTTTTCAAATTCGTTATTCATTTTTTTTGGTCCTGGTAATGCAAAGAGAATGAAATACTGCACATAGCAAGCAGCTCTTAAAATATTTGACTATCGCTTAAAGCCTAACAATTCCCCTTGCATCTACAAGAAAATTAGCAATAAGATTAACATCTCGATATCTCGATTAACATGAAGCATATGGGGAATAAGCGTTTGTAAAACTAGTTTGTACAAGAGTAGAGAAAGTCATGTGAATGTAACACATCAGATTTTTATATTAGCGGGCTTACCCATGTTGCATGGTTGGTGTTTGGAGTTCGAATGCGGTTTAATTAATTTCATTTACCCCCCCCCCCTGTACACATTATAATTGGAATTTTGTATAGACACGCGATCTCCCTAATGATATACAAAAAATCTCAGATGTTCACGAAAATGGGTACGACGTATCGGTGGATGATGTACCTGCGATTTCCTTAACCTCCCTCTAAATTTTTCCAGTTCTAGAAATGCTGTATAGTCTGTCTGTACCGTTATGAGGTGAAACAGTTTTATTATCGGAATGAAAGTCATTTTAGAGACAATCAAAGTAGATGAAACTTTAAACCTTTGTATCTTCTCATTAGTCCATAAACACCACACAGTTTTCACATGCCTGTCTGGGTGGCTCAGTTGGTTAGGTCGCTGGCTCAAACCTGACCCAGACCGATGGCTTTTAAGTGTGCTTAAATGCGACAGTCCTATGTCAGTGCTTTAAGTTGAAACATAGAAGGTAGAAAGAAATTGCACTATATTCCACTCGACAGTTGTTAATCCTTAACTGCCTAATCTCAAAACCTTTACTATTGAAACTTACTATTTAAAATCTGGGTTAGGTTGAACCATGGCATTTAGAAGAGAACAGTAACATCCGCTTGTAACAATACGAAAGCCAGCGAAGCAAGGAAGTACTGGCCGAAGGTATCAGCATATTTTTCATATTTCACTGCCAAAAGTGAATTGGCAACAACTGTACTGAGAGATTAGGCAGTAAGGGTGACTCTGACAGGGTTTCTCAGCACTTGGATCGTCATTAGCGCATCCCCTTCCTACACCAATCAGGTAGCGTCAAATTACCATGTTCCAACTTAACTTCATGTATTGTAGCATGTAAAAGAACCCCTGCTGGACGAAATTCCGGCACACCGGTGGAGTTGTGATCCTGGCAATTGACAGCGTCGTTAAGAAGCAAAATGTTTTTTTAATAGCTTTCACACAATACAGAAACCCTCGACATCAATATGCAACGAAACAGGGGCGAAAGCGTGAATATTAAGACTTTCCAACCCAAAGATACCAAGTTAAACATTTTAAAAATGACAAATTGTGAAAACATTGACAAAAATAATATTTTCGGTCGTTAATTATAAAAAAATCGGTTGAGTAGTTTATGATGTTACCCTGACACAATTTTCTCTATTTAATATAATGCAATAATGAATTGAATTTCAACATACAGAAGAAATACAGCAAAACTTTTCTACATAAGGGTTATTAAAATACATATTTTGGCATAAGAATGGCACATACATTGCACGCTTATAAGCAGATCCGATCATATCTTGCTTTGCTAAGCCTTCTGTTTTCTCAGTTGCTAAATCATGACAACCTATGTATATTAGCATTTCGTAGGTATCACTTCTCTATTAGACTATTCATATAAACAGTGATGCTTCTATCAACATTGCGTTAATCATTATTCTATAATGGGGTTGCACAAATGGAGTTAGGGAGATTCGGTAGTAAGGCCAAAATTATTGAAAGAGTAGTGAAATATTGGTTCAGAATTGAGGAATTAGAGAATAAAAATATTTTAAAACATTGTTTGGAGGTTCAGCGAAAGCTAAATATAGAGGATACTTGATACAAGCGCCTAAAAGCATTTCTCAATGAAATAGGGTGTAGGGATATTTGGAGATATAGACAATCACGTGAGAAGGGATGAAAAAGAGTTAGATTGAGGATTGAAGATATGGAAAGACAGGAAATAGTTGGTAGTTTTAATTTAAAAAAAATATATATACAGAGATTAAAAGGACATGAGAAAGAGAAAACTATGTTGATGTTTGTAATAAAATAGCAAGAGAGGGCTTCGCATGGGCTAGGTCAGGGGTGGTGAGGTTAAAAGGCATAGTAGAAGGAGAAAATGAAGGCAAATGCCCATTATGTAATATAAAATTTAATAATTATTTGCATTTAATGTTAGAATGTGAAGGAACAATGAATATGAGGGAAAAATTGCAAAGAAACAGTTGGTCTAGATTACCAAATAAAGTTATAGGTAAAATGATGTTAAGAGTTAAATCCAAGGAAAGTTTAATTGAAATAGGAAAATATTTAGGTGTAATGACTGAAAAGAAAAATAGAAATATAGAATAGAAAGAAAACGTAGATTGTTGAATCATAAAATTAAATAGGACCCAATAGCTCGACAACCATGGTGTTGGATGTTTATGGGCCCTTAGAAAGCAGCAACTTAGTGAAAGAGAAAATGATATGTAAAGGGTAATTTATAGAGATAAAATTATGTATCATAGAACTTATATGAAAATTAATTTATGTAACTAATGAAATGAAATAAAAAAAATCATTATTCTATTTGTAGAAAATTTTTCACATTAGGCAGTACGAATGTAGATATACAAGATGCGGAAACAACATTCAATCTGTCTATCTGCCTGCGTGTGTGTTTGTGGACAGTGATAACAAAGATTTTTCAAGAAAATACCCCATCGCAAACTAAACTTTAAATGGAACGTTGTACAAAGTTTTTCATTTTTCAAACAATTATAAGGATTTTGATTAAAATACAATATATTAAAGATATTTACATGACAAATAAAACGTATGTCTTGAATTTTCCGGGAATAACCTATAAAGTCCTCTTCATTCGGAAGGAATTTTGTATAATCTTGTATAACTGCTAAACGATAAACGGTAGATGAAAACGCACTGCACAAAATGAAGATTTCTTTAAGACATACAATTTATTTCAAATAAGCTTTTTGATGTGGCATAAGTCATTTCTGAGATATCCGTTATTAATGGTTCGAATTGTTCATTACTTGGTCAATCTTTTAAAATTGTTTCTCACGATTACATGGAAACAGTATGGACTTTTAAAGCCAGTATATAGTGACTGCTTGTTAAACATCCCGTTCCCTTTGTATCCTAACGAAATGTGTTACGTAAGTTATTTATGCAAAGGTCTATTTGATTTAAAATATAGTAGATACAAAAACAAACTTTAGTAAGAATAGTTTGTATATCCAATAATAAACGATAGAGGGTAGAGAAAGTCATGTGAATGTATCACATCAGATTTGTTCCTTTAATAGTTTTTACAGTCCGCTCTTTCTGCATACGGCACCACAGGCGGTGACACTGACGATACAGGAGGTGAAATAACTGGGAAAGGATGTTTGGGGAGGGCTAAGTTTAGGGTGCTTCCCCCCATTTGCCGGTTATGAGGAATGAGAGAGTCTTGGAAAAAGCAGTCAGGGAGGTCGGTCCTGACGCGATTTAAACCGCAGACCTCCCATTCATGAGTCCTGCTTTAATATATAAAATAATTAATTAAGTTAAATATATTTTTTTTTTGTCTACCCGTATCTTCGATATACTCGCTTGCATAAATTAAAGTTGAAGGGTTGAATCAGATTTTTCAAATCCAATATTTCAATGCATGCATTGTTTAAAAAAACATTCGATGTGACCGAAGCATTTTACACGTCGAGCGGCTTTTTTATCCATTCTCGCTCATGTCATCATGTGTGGGAAGTTGAAATTCCTGCACTCCGTGCGTTTTGCATTTTTACCATTGACGTTAATAAAATTTATTTAATCCTCCAATTATTTATATGGAGGTATATTTATTCTTGTAGACATACAATATAATCGTATTTGATAGTCGAATTTTACCATTTATATCTTACCGTCTTTAATGTCCTTTACTTGTTAACATTTACTTAACGATTTAATTCATGCAATATTCAGATATAATTCTTTCGGCACAAGCAGTCCTGTCATCTTGAGTTGCTGACTGGTCAACACTACCAGACGTGACTATCGATTACAAGTTCTTAGAGGCTAATGCGCTCGACCTCCATACTGCTTTTGGAAAGCTGATAGTGATTAAGTTTGTTTTCGCGTAAGTATTTCTATTATTCACTATCATCGAAAACATGCAGAAGAGTGAAAATTATTGGAATCAAAGCAAAAATTTGGTTATTTACTGTCCGAGATTGTCTCCAGATGTTGAAGGCTTAGTGAGATAAATGCTTTTAGAATTTTCCACCATTCAGAATTAGAAGACTGCAAAAAGTTGTATAAAACTACAGAGTCAACAGAGTATTATCTACTGGATAGATGGATATTTTTTTCTTCAATGAAATGTACGCAAATTGATTTCAAGTTTGCCTTGGATGACTGTTTCAATCATTCTTCCATCAGTATTATAGGTGGAACTTCAAGATCATATCTGGAAACTATATACTACATGTTTGCTTTATTCCCCGTAAGGGCCGTGGTCCGGGCGCTGCGGACCCTGAGCACTTTTTTTCCCCCTTTTTTCTGTTTATTTTACTCTTTCAATTTTCATACAATAGTGTACAAATTCCGTCTCCTCTACAACTCATTAGCACATACAAGTGTTTTTAAAAAAGATTAGATAACATCTATCTCAAAAGGAATTACAATAATTCTTATATTATTTTGACAATTCCATGTTTCTTTGCATTATTAATTTTCTCTTCTGAATGTATATAAATTTCTAAAAGTCTGTTTTATTGTCTGATAGATTGTATTTGATTGAGTATGTGGGTCGAATGCCTGATTCAAAGTTTCTAAATTTCACTGCCCTACACTTTCACCGTTTCCTGTTTTGGGGGGGGGATTTTATTAGGAACACTTAATCGTAAAGAAAATACATTTAAAAATTAAAATTCTTCTTTACAAAAGCCCCTCCTTAAAGAGAGAGAACATCTAAGTTAGGGCCGATTAACAACAGTGTCTCGCATTTTTTTCCTTTTTAGTCGTGTCCGGTGGTCTCTCAGAAAGGTCTCGAGACCTCGCACGCTTGGAGCGGGTTCTTGCAGCATGTAATAGAGATACCCCATTACAAGCCATACTTGGGCAAAGACATAACGCGGAATCTGGATATCGAGTTGTAAGATAGCCCTATAAATAGTATTGGGGTTCTCCGACATAGTAATGCAGCGGATTTTATGTTTGATCCATTGCCATGTTTCAGGAATACAGGTTGTGAACCGGTGATGAAGGGTATCAATATTGTGGCAACGGGTACAATATGGCGAATTACAAATGTTATGTCGATATTGTTTTTCTGCTGTGGGTATTATGACATTTAGGATCTTGTAGGCGGAGGCCTTCCAGTCCGTCGAAATCTCGGTGTATCGAAAAACCCGCCAGATATTCTTCCACGGTATGCTAGGATATTTGTCCTCTATAGTAGGAGTAGAGGAGCGTCTCAACAGAAGACGATACAGCTGCTTCGTAGTAGGAAATGGACCTCCAGAGAAATAACTCTGAGGTAAACTGGCAATGCATTTCACCGTTCGGCGAAAAATGGCATGACGCATTAGGTTTTCATTACTGGACTGAAGTTGTTTATTGTCCTTTAGTAGTCCCAGATTGTACAACGTTTTAATCAACAACGCTGAACACTTTTCGGATACTGCCATTAGTCCGAGACCTCCACTAGTGATGGGACGCCAGAGAGCACTCGTGACATTTCTGACGTTACTAGAAGTACGCTGGAGCAAACATCCGAGCCTCACACGTAAATGTGTTTGGATTGGGTTGGACTCGGCGGGGCAGTGGTTCCCGATACCCAAGGGAGATTGGGTACATATGGACGGTTTTCCATCCAGGCAGGGTTATGAGACACCGCAAGGTCCTCCGGTACCGGTAGACCTTCTGCTAGATTGCTGTCGGCCCCACCGAGGTTCTTCGGTAGTCTTCCCTTTTTGGGGTTGACGCGAGTAAGTGGCGTATCCACTTTCGCCCTGCAGTGGGGGCGGATTATATTTTCAGGTGCCGGCCCATAGGAAAAGCTCTCGGGGAGGGGATGTCACTCGGATGACGCCCTCCTCCCAGGGTCACCTGGTGTCTCACGTCCGAGGTTGTCTCCAGATGTTGAAGCTTTAGTGTGATAAATACTTGTAGAATCTTCCAACAACCGTAATCAGAAGACTATCTATAGCAAAAAGTAGAATAAAACTACAACTTTTATTTTCTCTACTACGTATTGCAAGTAGGGGAAGTATTGCATTCCGCCCAAAAATTCCATACCGAGATTACACCGGAAATACATCTTTTGACACCCCCTGAAGCCAAAAAGACATTTTTGGAAACATGTCCGTGTGTCTAAACAGCATAACTCAGAAACGAACAGTCGGATAAACACCAAACTTGGTATTTAGGTTCAATATCTTCCAGAGATGCGACACGAAGGTTTTCAAGAAAATCCCCCCACACCAGATTACCCTTTACATGGAAGATTTTTCGAAAATCTTAACTTTCTCAAAAATGGCTCTAACGATCTTGATTAAAATATCATTTGTTTACGATATTGTCATGATCGCGTTAAAATACACAACTTATGTCATATACATTTTTGTTGTTGAGTGAACCATTTTCGAGATATTGCTTGTTATTCCCTTAAAATTTCCAATGCTTATACTTTTTCTCAAATTCGTTATTCATTTTTTTTGTCCTGGTAATGCAAAGAGAATGGAATACTCCACATAGCAACCGCTCTTAAAATATTTGACTATCGCTTAAAACCTACCAATTCCCCTTGCACCTACAAGAAAACTAGCAATAACATTAACATCTCGATATCTGTATTAACATGAAGCATATGGATTGAGTTTTATTTATGGACGCTCTTTAACTACTATGGTTCTTAGCGTCCCATTCTATATTGATCGTGAAAGATCGGTAATTTTGCTCAGAGGCCTCCTTATCAGGCTTGAGGTTGTTTTACGTGCCGTAAATCTACGACACGGGACCACCGGCTTTACTTACCTTCCGAAGGAAGCCATGCTAAGGATTTTTACGCCCGAAAAAATCCATCGCCCTCCGCCGCGTTTGACCCCGCGAACTTGGGAGCTAGAGGCTAGAGCGGTACCACTAGTCCACGGAGAGCGACAAGCATATGGAGAATAAGCGTTTGTAAAAATAGTTTGTACAAGATTAGAGAAAGTCATGTGAGTGTAACACATCAGATTTTTTATGTTGTGTTACCTACTGTATAGATGGAAATAATTTTTCTTCGATGAAATGTAGGCAAACTGATTTAAAGTTTGCCAAAAATGGACCTTAGATGACCGTTTTTAATCATTCTTCCATCAGTATTATATGTGGAACTTCAAGACCTGTGGATTGGAAAAATGATGTCTCAACAAGAAACATTACTGACGCAAAGGTGCAATTGGAAGAAAAGGAATATTCATAATGAAAAATAGCTGATAGCATTCACATAAGGTGTTGATTTGATTTTATACATTTGTAAATTATTTTCAAACCAAAACTTTCAATGATGTTTACCGTGCGTCATGAGTCGAATAATTTTCACACCTCTGTAGTATGCAATGCACATGCGTTAAGTGCTTTGCAGAAACCTGGAAGTCAAAATAATAAATTTCGTCCGAATTTTCAAACTTCTTCCTCGTTTTGCAAATATACTTACCGCACTTGTTTCCCAATTTTCTATTGAAGTAAATAAAATACGACTGCCTCCCTTATGCATCTAGAGCATCGACAGATCCGATTGGTAACTTCTATGATGAACTCCCTTGAAAAACACTAGTGCAAGTTACAAAAACATGTATACGGTAAGCACAAGTGGACGCATATTTTTATGAAGAGTAATGTAAAAAATAAACCGGTAATTGTAATAAAGAGTTATATAAGTAATCTCAACATTTATGTAGAATGTGTCATCGTTTGGTAGTCTGTTCCTGATAAACGCTTTTAGTGAAACGAAAAGTCTCTTCGCTTTTTATTTTTCTTGTATCTCTGTTGCGTTTATTCCTTTTTTTCTGTAGAAAACGAGATAAAATGGATGAGTGTTTAGATTTATATCTTTGCTTGCGTCGTGCTTGCTGCTGTTCCTGGAATGGAGGTCATCAATAGCGAACTTCATGACAGCCGTGATCATAATGTAAGAAGCAAATACAATTTAAAGCAGTTGATATATCCGAAAATCTTGCATCTGATTAACGTTCCTTCAGAAAGTGATAGTACTTTCCTTGTGAACGCCCAACACTTCCAAAATCATACTGTTTTGTGTTCAGCTTTTAGTATACGAGGATTAGATTCAAATGGTGGGTCCTCGTTTACTTTTAAGCTCCCTAAATTGCGACTTGAATTGATCTGTTGCTGACTTGCTGACCACATATGTCCAGTTTCCAACTCGAGAGCCGCTGCCTTCCACCCATTTACTTCTCATTCGACTTCAAGGTTCTTGTGAGGCTGATAAACCCCATACCAGAATTCACAGCATGGGAAAAATCCCACGTCGACATCGGAATCGAACCAAGACCACTCGCTTCACATCCCCACAAGGACCACCTAAAATATTTAAGTTAGGAACATATTTCGTAGCTAGAATCTAATTGAAATAAGTTATACGTGAATAATTTGGTTTCGTGAAATTAGACGTGGCATCACTAAACTTATGTAAAGTTAGCTTTAATGTTAATAGAATAGTAATTATAGTTTCTCCTTCACATAATGCATCATGCCCTCCTCACCTTCGAAGCTTGGTAGCCTAATAATTCCCCGGTGAAGGAAATCTTTGTTTTAGAATGCCATTTTTCTAAAAATAAATGAAACGTGTTTATACAGCTGCGTTCTAATGTTTTGCGAGTTGATTTCCTTGTAGTTTGTCCGATTTGCTATATAGTTTGTTGATTATCTTAATTTAAAGATTCTGTGTTCACCCAAAAATTAATTTAACTACAGAACATTTCTGGACTATGATTTTTTACGATTTTAAATATCATTAATACCTAAACTATGTGAAGACCTGCTTAGAAACGTAAGCCCCATCAAAGGCAACAATTCATAATTGGTACAGAAAATTCTCAAAAGAGAGATCAGTTTTTTCTTAGTCATGAATTTCCAGAAGGACGCCCAAGTACTGCTGTTACTCATGAAAATATTGCCGCTGTTCGAGCAATGTTCGAAGAAGATGGACAGAAATCTTAAGAATTTATTTGAACGACATTGGGTATTACTAAGAGTCAAATCCAAAACATTTTACATCAACAGTTAGACGTAAGAAAGCTTTGTTGTCGATGGATTCCACATAAACTGACTCCCGATCAAAAATAACAACGCAGTGTTTGGTGCAGAAAAAACTGGAAAACTTCAAATTTCGTTTGGAATAACGTTACTGATGATGAGTATTGGATTTATTGTTATGATCCTGAAAATAAAAGTTAATCGGTTCAATGAGTCTACAAAAGTCCAATGAATTCGCAATGCGTGTAAGATGGCTGCTAGTCTTCTTTTCTAAAAATAGTCCATGTTGCTACTATAGCATTAGAAGATTGGCGTACTGTTATTGCCGATTGGTATATAAATGTCTGTTTACAGAAACGTTTTGAAATAGTTCATACAAAATACCCAAAAGGAAAAATTATGTTACATCATGACAACGCATCGTCGCACACAAAACCATTTTGTATGCGCCGTCGAAAATTGGGTGAATGTGTCATTTTGAGTGATTCCCTCGGTGCACTTCAGAGCCTTTGTGAGCTGTACAACTACCACCGCATTGTTCAGCAAATCCAGGATGCCCCCCATGTTTTATATGCTTCTGGCGTTAATGTGCAGTGTGCTTAGATACCTGGTCACGTTGGCTTGCCGGGGAATGAACTTGCTGATTTGGCAGCTAAGGCCGCAACCACAGAACCCAGTGTTAAAATATCTCGGGTAAAGTCGAAATACTTTAGGCTTGTTGTACTGTCAGTGTTGTACTTGCGGTGCTGGCGCGAGGAGTAGATAGTGGAAATAAGCTTAGAGTAGTGAAGCACATTCCGATAAACTGGGTAACTTCCTCTCGCGTATCTCGTCATGAGGTGGTGATTTTGACTTGGTTGCTTATTGGCCACTGCAATTTTAGCACGCTTATCTTTTTAAGGGTGACCCTGATACTACTTGTCCGCTTTGTAGCGGTCTGTCGGTCCGTCACGTGTTGCTAGATTCTCTGCAACTGCGGGCCAGTCTTGCAGAGGTCTTAGCGGATGATAAGCAAGCGGTTGATAGGATTTTTAATTTTGTGTCAAAGATAAATTTCCAAATGCGGATTTAGTCGTCTTAATAGCAGGTGTTTCATACTTCTCGGTTTGGTTTTATATATTTGTCTTTATGACTTGTGCTATGATTTTTATATTTATATTTATCTCTGGATTTTACTATGATTTTTATACTCATGTTTATCTCTGGTCTTTGCAATGATATTTTGTACTGGTCTTTATCTCTGGCCTTTCTCATCATCCGTTTTACAAGAGTACTAATGATCTAGCAATTGAGCACCCTTAAACACACAACAGCAAAACTAATATCTGGATGCCCGAAAGCTCAGAACCACGTATCCTCACCATATAGCTCTGACCTAGCACCTTGCGATTTCATTTTGTTTCCAAAAATTAAAGATAAAATGCGTGGAATAACTTTTTCATTATCAGATGAAGCAGTGGAACATTACAAAAATGTGATTTCTGAAGTGCCTCAGTAAGAGTGGTATCATTGCTTTAGGGATTGGTTTCATCGAATGCAAAGATGTACTGAAGCTTTTGGAAAAAATAAAAGGATTTAATTTTTTTAAAGCAAAACCTTGATTGATTTTCTGAAAATGTTCAGTGTCGCGCTCTTTTTCTCAGCTTTATGGAAGTGTGGCTAATTTTACAATTTCGACCACACAGTTGATTCAACATCCCAGCAAATCTGAGATGCAAAAATAGGCTTTAATTGTAAAAAGCTGAAAAAGTATGTCCTAGTAGAGTACATATTGAACTAAAATCTGACAGTGTGGGAGAGATTTAGACGTTCTATTCCCCTCCTTCACTAATGCAGTAAAACTTGTGTAATTTCAATATGGAGTGCTTAGAAAATATTCAATTACCCAAGAGTATATTATGCATTAATACGAAAAAATATAGCACAATAGTATCAACGGTGCACAATGATAGTCCTAATGATGGCATGAGTGATTGTATGGTAGGTTTTCCGTGAGTACATAATGTATAGAGCTTTGCAGACACAATAACGTATGTTTTCTAGGAGATGCGTAAGCCTTGTTGATATGTCGGAATTTGGGCCGTATTTGAGATCTTCTGTCGCTGTAGTTGCTGATTGTACAAATCCCTCTATGAGACATCCACGTGAGTGGAGCACAGCACAGTCACCATGAGAGATACTGTGTTCCTCTCACGAGAATGTGTCTGTAAGGAATGTGTTGACATCAATGATTCTAGCTCTCTCTGAGAAAGATTACGGCTCTACGTTCAACATATCAACATGACTTGAGGCCTGTTAGAAAACATACGCTCTTCTGCTAGTAATGCTGAATGACATTTGCTTTTGTTTACTTTCTCGTCACCGGTTTTAACAATGTTAGCAACTATTTCTCGGGCTTGACAGTGTAGAGTTCCTCCTCTACACAGGGGGTCATTGTAAATAACTTTATAAATTACTAGAAAAAACTTACACACTGCTTCAAGTGAAGCATGAATTGAGTTTTATTTATGGACCCTCATTAACTAATATGGTCCTTAGCGTCCCATTCATATGTAGCGGGAAACCGATGGGGAAATGAATAAAATGAATTTAACAATTTTTGTTGTTGAGCGAGTTAAAGGTTTGGGAAATAAAATATATATTGGTTGTGTTACCTGTTGTTAGTGTTCTTCCTCGGCTATTGGTGCTCGTCGGTCGTTGCGGATTCCATTCCTAACTATACCTAATAATTAACTCTCAGGTTCTAGTGGCTGAGGCAAGTTAAAAATACACTGCAAGTTTCCCTTAATCAATGCAGTTTATTTCACAGTTTGAATATTTATGGGCGGTTAGCTTTTCCCATTATTATAATAATCCGACCACTTTAAGTTAGTCACACGCACCCCACCCTTGTGCACTCACGTGCATCTGTGGCACCTCGTGTTGACGTGACTTCTCGATGAGTTAGATTTAGAA
The DNA here is from genome assembly GCA_030765065.1 of Deroplatys truncata. NCBI lineage: Eukaryota > Metazoa > Arthropoda > Insecta > Mantodea > Mantidae > Deroplatys > Deroplatys truncata. The sequence goes on from CM060986.1 coordinate 183,783,743, forward strand.
TAAGAGCGGGCTCTGAGGCTTTGTCTGCCCTTATATACGGGAGCCTAGTGACGCTCACCTCCGCGTTTGAAAATGTAACGACGTTTCCTATTGACCCTAGTTTTAGCCAACGCATTTGATGTGCTGAGCGTCTTTTGACTGTGTAATTTTATATTGTCTTTTAATTGGGCCTCTACTCCCCAGTGGACATATGGCGCTCATGTCCGTCGCATTCTACAGTTCTTGACACGTTTTACTCTTTTATTGACCATGCTTTTAGTGTGTTAGTTCTTGGAATTTGGTTTATTGTTTTTTTAGCTTTTTGAACATGGCGGGTTTGTGCCCCGTGTTTTAATTATGCGGTTTTTTTACCCGTCTTTTATCTTTTGGACTTTAAATTTTATACTTTGTAAGGGCGCTGATGACCTTAGCTGTTTAGCACCCTTAAACCGCATCACATCATCATCATCATCACCACCACCTGTTGGCCCTCAGGCCGCGTTACCCTGACATGTATGAGAATGTGTGGTTTCAGATCCGTGCGCTTGGGCGCCATCATGTAGCGTTGTACCGCTCGGTGACAGGTACGGTCTTTATGCTTTCTTGGAATTCTGGTAGCTCGCCCTATGTCTTACAACCAGCTCTGTACAAATGTTGGGTGTTGAATATTTTAACATGTTAGTTAATTAAATTATTACTGTACAATTCTTATATATATGGTTCCCCTTTCATATGTACAATTCCTCTATATATGTATAATATATCCCCTTTCACATATTGGGCGTGAAAGACCGGTAATTTACACAAACGTTGCGCGATGTTTTAATGAAGATAATAGATCTATTTATGACATCGTGAACTGCCACGGGGCACTATCACTCCTGCGGAGAGCAGGGCACCCCGCAAACGTTTTGTCATCGAAGGCCATGTCATGCCTCTCGCTTTGTTTGCCCGTTGCCATAGAGAAAGTCCCCTCTCGTCCTGCCATCGTAACTCGGCGTCTCTCCAAAGATTATTTCTTCGAATTAAAGTAAATTATGTAGAATAAAATACGATATTTGTGCACCATTTATATAGCAAATTCAAGGGAACAAAGAAGTTTCGAATTACCCAAGCTTCGCTGTACCATAAAATTGCCTAGATGAAGCCCTATTGCTATGTGAACGTGCCACATGTGACGATGATTAAAGAGTCAGGTGAAAGCGTAAATTAATCTGCGTAGTTAGAGCGCTAAATCTGTCTACCTGATAATTATCATATAGACTGAAGGTAATAACCCATATTAGACCTCAGCAGACAATTTGATCTATCACGAGTTGAAACTTGCCTCGCAACGTGGGGGACAAATATGCATGTTACCATACAACCACCACCAGTTGCAGCGTGTGCAGAAAATCCTTTCATGCGCTTTAACTGCTTGACATATATTACTTTCTCTACTACGTATACTAAGTACGGGAAGTATTGCATTCCACCAAAAAATTCGATACCGAGATTTCCCCGAAAATACGTGTTTTGAAGCCTACTGAATCCAAAAAAAAAACACTTTTAGAAAAAGGTCTGCATATCTGTCTGCAAACAGCGTAACGCAAAAACGAAAAGTGCAATAAATGCAAAACTTGGTACTTGAGTTTAGTATCTTCCAAGGATGCGACACGCATATTTGTAAGAAAATCCCCCCAACCCAGACTGCTCTTTACGGGAACATTTTTCGAAACTTTTGATTTTCTCAAAAAATGGGCCCAAACGAGCTTTATTAAAATATCATATACTTAAGATATTTTCATGACAAATAAAATGAATATCTTCTATTTTCTGGAAATGTCCCCAAAAGTCCTCTTCATTCTGAATGACTTTTGCATTACTCGTAAACCATAAGAGATGAGACAAAATTGTCTACACAAAAAATGTAGACCTCGTTAAAACACACAATTTATGCTATATACATTTTTTGTTGAGTGAACCATTTCCGAGATATTTTTTGTTATTTTTTTTAATTTTCCAATGCTTGTGGTTTTTCTCAAATGGGAATATGTCCTGGGCATGTAAAGAGAATGGCATGCTCCACATAGCCACTAGCTCTAAAAGATTTGACTATTGCTTAAAGCCTACCATATTCCCCTTGTACCTATAAGAAAATTAGCAATAAGATAGAGTCTGCAAATGTTTATCTCGATTAACATGAAGTAGACGGAGAATAAGCGTTTGTAAAAATAGTTTGTACAAGAGTAGAGAAAGTCATATGAGTACAAAACATCAGATTTCTTTTTTATTAACACATGATGCCAATTATGGGCGGCACCGTGGCGAGTGGCTAGACCGCTCGCCTCCCACCGAGGCGGCCCGTATTCAATCCCAGGGACCTGAATGTGGGATTTGTGGTGGACGAAGCGGCGTCTGGGCGGGTTTTCTCCGGGTTCTCCGGTTTCCCCCGCCATTAATTCCACCAACTGCTCCATCATCACCTTTCCTTTCATACATTTCACCAATATTTCGTTTCATCTACTTCCTTCATCCCATACCAGGCATCGGGCTGATCACCCCTCCTGGATGCTCTGTCTGATCCATGAGTGTCTGCTCCTCGACGGGCCTCTGACCCCAGGCACCCGCTTGTAAGTCCTGGGGGTGTAAGTCCTACATAAGAGGAGGGTAAACAGATAATGAATGAATGATGCCAATTATGAAAAGTAATGTTCAGTTTGTCCCAAATTCGTTACGAGTACCCGGGCTATAAACGACTTTCCTTCTTCTTGGAATCTTTTTTCGAACAGGTAGGGTTACCAAAACATGTTTCAATAAATAAAACAGAAAGCTTCAAATAAAGGACACTTCTGAAATAGCTATATTACGATAATCCTTTACAGGAATCTCGAACAGAAAGCTGGCCATAGTAGTTATTTGACAATGGTAAGTTTAAAAAGCTGTTTGAAATACATAGGTTGAAAGTAGTATGTGGCAAACAGCTTAAGGGTAATTGAATTTTGGGTATGTCGTGAACAGTTAAGGGCTGTAAATCCTTATAAAACAGTAATGAGAGAAGAAAATTGTCCAATGATTGCACATTAGATGTTTTCACTTTATTCCCCCATGATCTATCTTCCAACTTCAATTATTTAGCCACACACATAAACCGCATCGTAGCTCAAGATGTTACATAATGCATACGGATAACAGCCATTTCAATTTCCGGATAACATTGTTCTCTATGTAAAGGGAGAAGAAAATACAACCTCCACCCGGAGCGCCATAATTATAGGCCCCTTTGCGCGTGCATGGCAACACTGCACGCCCAGAAAAGTGGCAACGACGCTCCTGTTCACCGCAGCTTTTGTGTTGTAATTAACTCTAGAGTAATGAATGTGTAATCGCGTATCAGATGCCCTAGAGTTTTATCTCTCAGGTAGAAAATTAACAACCTCGGCCTTTCATTCAGTAGCGTCCTCTTTTTTTTTTTTTTTTTTAATGGTGCAATCCCACGGAAAATGAATGTGACGGCCATCTCTTTTTAGGAAGCAAGGAAAAGGAATATCAGATACAAAAGCGTAGTGTTGCTGTTTGACAGGCTTATGTGAAATGTAATTAAATGTTTTGTGTACCATAGAGTGATACATATAATGTTGAGTGATTCAACTTCAATAGAAATGTTGTGAATAGTGGAATATCTGGAGGTGGTTTTTGAGTGTTTGACATTCGGACGAATCATTTACACCGCTGATAAATTAAATGAAAGAATTTATCACATGGGATTCTGTCTCACTGCATTTCAACCACATTTTGTTTATATTTAAAGGTGAGTCGGAATTGTTACACTAACATCACTTAAGTTTACTCACTTAACATGTTTCGGGAAACCGTCGTTCCCATCCTCAGAAGGTTAATTCGACTGGCCCGTGTTGGTGTTTCCGTTTTTTGGACTGGATCCTGTGGTGGCATCTTGTGGTGGAGAAATGTACTTCCAGAGAGGATTTGGTGGCGGCAAATCAAAATTCATTAGATGTGTGTTGTGTTTTAGAATGGTGATCTTCTCCCATGCATCTAATTCGGCTGCAAATTTGGCTGGTTTGACTAATGTAATATTGGGTTTGTTGTTGTGATTAGTGATCCAAAAATGGTGTGAAACTGCAGATTTGTCCATTTGTTTGTATTTAATACATCTCATGTGCTCCTTTAGCCTAGTTTCTAGGTTTCTTTTTGTCTTACCTATGTATACTTTATTGCAATCTGAACAATTGATTTTATAGATTCCAGCTTTTTTGTCTTGTGGAATGGGGTCTTTTAACTTGTTACAAAGTAATTTCTCTATGTTAAATTTGTTCTGTGGAGCTAGGCTGATGTTATGTTTCATGAAAATCTTCTTAAATTTGTGAAAAGTTCCTGGGTGGTATGTGAATTTCTTGAACTTTAGCTCTTTATCTTGCTGGCTGAGATTTGTTGTGTTTCTGGTGTGCATCTGTTGTTTGAATTTTGCAATTTTTTTGTCAATAGTTGTTTTGTTGTACCCATTATGTATTGCTGTGTCTACTATATGCTGGTATTCTAACTGGTATTCTTTTTTATTTAAGAAATATTTAAGAAGTATTTATTTTATTTTTGGTCGGAATTTATCAGTATTTCAAGCTACACACTTCCGAAATATTGTGTCCGTTACTTTTTTTCGTTAATTCATGCAAGAGTATTCAAAATAACAAATACAATATACGTATAATGAGATGCTTTTTACTTTCTCTACTACGTATACTAAGTACGGGAAGTATTGCATTCCACCAAAAAATTCAATACCGAGATTTCATCGGAAATACATGTTTTGAGGCCTGCTGAATGGAAAAAAAACCGCATTTTTAGAAAAAGGTCCGTGTGTATGTCTGTGATCAGCATAACTCAAATACGAAAGTCGGATAAATACCAAACTTGTTATTTAGATTCAGTATCTTTCAAAATTGCGACACGAAGATTTTCAAGAAAATCTCTCGCCCCAGACAAACCTGTACATGGAATTTTTTTAAATTTTGATTTTCCTAAAGATGATTTCTAATGATTTTGATTGAAATATCGCATGTTTAAGGCACTTTTATGGTAAATGAAATGTATATCATGAATTTTGTGAAAATGTCCTCAAAAGTCCTCTTCATTCTGAATGACTTTTCTATAATTATTGGTAAACCGTAAGAGATAGACAAAGGTTTTCTGCACAAAAGATGTAGATCTCGTTAAAGCACACAGTTTACATCATATACTTTTTTTGTCCAGCGAACCATTTCCAAGATATTCGTTGTTATTCGTTTGAATTTTCCAATACTTATACTTTGTCTCAAATGCCAATTCGTTATTTGCCTTTTTTTATGTCCTGGACATGCAAAGAGAATGGAATGCTCCACATAGCAACCAGCTCTTAAAAGATTTGACTATCGCTTAAAGCCTACCATATTCCCCTTGCACCTACAAGAAAATTAGCAATAGGATAGTCTCTGCAAATGTTTATCTCGATTAATATGAAATGGAGAATAAGCGTTAGTAAAAATAGTTTGTACAAGAGTATAAAAAGTCATGTGAGTGTAACACATCAGATTTTTAAACATTTGAATTCGTATTAGCATCCTATAGGCTTCTATTGGTTATAACAAACTGTGTGTTAATACCATTTCAGAATAAATTGATCATAATTAACAGGAAGGATAAAAATAGCTTTTCTTACGAATAATTAGCAGAATATGTATGAAAGTTAAATAAACATCATGCATAGAGAAAGTCGTGTGCTGTAATATACCTATGAGACTTTTACACCGAAACAGTCCTAATGCTGTTGAGTCAATACGAGGGCTGATCATTAAAGACTGAGACTGGTTTTTTTCTGTAGTTTCCTTGATATTTTTATGCCTCTACCACAAATACTTGAAAAGAGCAGGGTTTGATGTATAATGTCCATAAGCGACAGCACTCTCGTAACGGTAGGTTGGTAGTAATGCTGTATATTGTTGACTCTACATGAATTTCGCATACCACAAAATAGAGGTGACACGAGAGGAGCAATACAGAGCAATAAAATTTTATTCGTTTAAATCATACAGCCTTGAAACTTTCGAAAAGCTGAAGTAAGCATACGGTGAAGATGCACTACCTCGTGTAACGGTGTTGAGGTGGTTCAAGGACTTCAAAGAAGGGCGAGTCCTCTGTGCTAAGCAAGGTGGGCCTGGTGTTTGGGAATGGAATGATTTACCAGCATGAGTTCCCCCCTCACACTACTGTTACAGAAGCTACTACATGTCAGTATTGGCTACACTGAGGAAGCACATTACAAGGAAACGTCCAGAACATCATCGGAATGGGTGGCGACTTCATCACGACAACGCGCGGTCTCACGTCGCAAATCAAGTCCAGGAATTTTTGGCTAAATTCAACATTACCTGTGTGCCGCATCCGCCTTAAAGCCCCGGTCTTACCCCCTGTGATTTCTTTTTATTCCCATCACTAAAGGCAAAGCTCCGGGGCATTCGATTTGAGAGCACTGAAGCAGTGCTAAAGAAAAGTGAGGCGATTTTCAAAGATCTGACAAAGAATGCCCTGCACCAGTGTTTGAGGACTGGCAGAGACGCTATAAAAAGTGCATTCAGTTAGGAGGGGACTAATTTGAAAAAGATCATGTCAACATTGAAATGGAGTAATAAATGTCTGTGAACAAAATCAGTCTCAGTCTTTATTGATAAGCCCTCTTATGTTTGAGATTTTGGCATTATTTAAACTTATAACTCTAAATTTTCTGCATCCAGAAATTTTCTGTAAGTAGTCTGTCAAGTCACTTTCATTCACAATGAGTTTCGTGTAACCGGAATGCCGTGAGAGATAAACAAATACTAATGTAGAGGGTGGACCATTTAAGCTGAGACTATACAATATCTCCAAAACTAAGCGTTGTAGAAACAAATGCCTTTAATAAAAGTTCTTTGATATTATGGGAGAAAGTAAATGCCATTAGTTGTGTTTTATCTGGAGGGCATTATGAGGTCAATTTAGAGATTTATTTTCCCCCATAGTAGTTTTAGAGACATTGTACAATCTCAACTTAAGTGGTCCACCCTGTATAAAGGAAACGTAAGCTCATTAAAATACATAATTTCTGATTACTTCTTGATGAAGATTTTGTTCCCTCGGCACACTTAAGCTTCTAAATGGGACCGTAAATTTAAAACTAAACTCATAGAATGGGTAAGTATATAAGTTTTGTACGCTTCTGCATGCCTTGTCTCCTGCAGTACATTTATACAACAGACATGCAACCGTCTGATTTATTGTAATGTAATGCATGAATGTTGAGGACAACTTTTTTTTGGAAGTATAGAGATAAAAGACAAGAGTTACTACCTTCCATGTCTCCTTTTTGCTGTATGGGTGTCTGCATGAACTGCCCCAAAGAGAGTCACTTATAAAACTTTATGGCTCTTGATAAAGTTGAGAATCTGAAACCAATTAGAAATGAGCGATCGTCAAAACTGTATTTGAACTGCCCAGTGAATGTAATCTTAGCTGGAAGTTCTTTAGAAAGCACTCTTTCGGAACAGAACTAAATCTAAATAAAGCCTTTTTGGAAACATGTCCATGCTCTGTCTGTCAGTCAGTCTTTGAACAGTATAACTCAAAAACGAAAAGTTGGATAAATACCAAACTTGATATTCGAGTTTAATATCATCCAAGGATGCGACACGAAGATTTTCAAGAAAATCCCCCAACCGAGACTACCATTTACAAGGAACGTTTTCCGAAATTTTTTATATTCTCAAAAATGGCTCTAATGATTTTGATTAAAATATCGTATGTTTAAAATATTTTCATGGCAAATGAAATTTATACCTTCAATTTTCTGCAAATATCCCCAAATGTCCTCTTCATTCAGAGTGACTTGCATAACTGGTAAACCGTAAGAGATAGACAAAATTTTACTACACAAAAAACGTAGACCTTGTTAAAGCACAATTAATGTCACATAAATTTTTTTGACGAGTGAACCATTTCCGAGATATTCCTTGTTATTTGTTTGAATATTCCAATACTTGTACTTTTCCTCAAGTTTGAATTCGGTATTCGTTTTTTTATGTCCTGGACATGCAAAGAGAATGGACTACTCCACATAGCAACCAGCTCTTAAAATATTTTACTATCGCTTAAAGCCTACCATATTCCCCTTGCATCTACAGAAAATTAGTTTCTGCAAAGGTTTATCTCGATTAACATGAAGTAGATGGAGAATAAGCGTTTGTAAAAGTAGTTTGTACTAGAGTAGAGAAAGTCATGTGAGTGCATCATTCTTTTTTTTAAAGCTTCAAGAGGTTTGTATTATAAAGATACATAAATATTTATTTCAATAAATTTCAACTCTGGAGTACTTAAAAAGACTTTGCCTTTTCTGGGTGTGAGGTATAGTAAAGCGCATAAATGTCGCTCATAAATCTAGTTTCAATGCATGAACATTTTCTTTGGGTTATAGTAATAAAAGTACCATACCTTGACTTTTTGATATAATAGATCTGTAACACAACGCCAGATAGTGTTATGACATGTTTAAAAAGTATCTATTGAAGTGAATGGCTCACACCAATGATTTGCTTGTTACAGGAGAAGCGAGTTCCTTGGGTGTATGTCCTTTGCCGTGAAACATGCAGTTAAAAAGGTAAGAGCTTCAAGATTTGGACACTATTGTGTTCTATAACAGTATTAATGCAATAGTGGCATTACACGAACATATTTTTACTTTCTCTTCTACGTATAGTAAGTAGGGAAAGTATTGTATTCTACCCTAAAATTCAATACCGAGATTTGAACGGTAATACATGTTTTGGAACCCTCTGAATCCAAAAAAAAAAGCATTTTTGGAAACATGTCCGTGTGTGTGTGTGTGTGTGTCTGTGAACAACATAACTCAGAAACCAACAGTCGGATAAGCACCAAACTTGGTATTTAGGTTCAGATCTTCCAGAGATGCGACACAAAGGTTCACAAGAAAATCTCCGCATCCCAGATTACCTTTTTACATAGAACATTTTTCGAAAATTTTAATTTTCTCAAAAATGGCTCTAACGATTTTGATTGAAATATTAAATGTTTAAGATATTTTTATGCCAAAAAAGTATATCTTGAATTTTCTGGGAATATCTCCAAAAGTATTCTTCATTGTGAACGACTTTTGCATAAGTCAAACCATAAGAGATAGACAAAATTTTACTACACAAGAAATGTAGATCACGTTAAAATACACAATTTATGTCATATACATTTTTTGTTGAGTGAACCATTTTCCAGATATTGCCTGTTATTTCCTTAAATTTTTCAATACTTATTTTCTCAAATGGGAATTCGTTATTAATTTTTTTTGTCTTGGATATGCAAGGGTATTAATTTGTGTTAAAGAGAATGGTGCTGCACCTAGCAACCAGCTATTAAGAGATATGTCTATGCTTAAAGGCTACTGAATTTCTATATTGCCCTTGCAAATACAAAACAAGGGGAACATAGTACGCCTTAAGCGATAGTCAAATATTTTTAGAACTGGTCACTATGTGTAAAATGTAATTCTCTTTGCATGTCAAAAGATCGTTTCTGCAAATGTTTATCTCGATTAATATGAAATAGATTAAGCATAAGATTTTGTAAAATAGTTTTTACAAGAGTAGAGAAAGTCATGTGAGTATAACACATCAGATGTTTTTTCAGTAACGTTCCAGTTGCAAAAGATTTTAATCTCCAAATAATCGTTCCAAAATAAGACAGGCACGCCCACGAGTATTTATGCATAACCGTAACAGGAAGATACATTGGTCTACTTGTTATTTGTCTGACTCTGGGTCTTCGTAACTCTTCGTTCCGTTCCGTTCCGTTCCGTTCCGTTCTAGTGTCGCCGGGAGACATGCTTCCCTCCCTTGTTTTCTCCCGCCTTTTACGCACTCGCGTATTCTTGCTGTTAACAGGACATATGCGTTGCATATGAATACTTATAATTAATGCTCACTTAACTCTGTTGAACGAATTAAGCTCCATCATCGGCGTGTATCAGTTTCCATGACACTTATGCTTAAATAGCTATGTACCAAATCAGTCCCTTGAATAAGTGTCTATCACATGTACATGAGTCGCATCACATAATAAAATCTGATTGGCCGGAAGATTGTTAGTAGGTTTTGCCCTCTATTCGAGCTGGAGGCACTAAATACGGGACATTTTCAAGGTCTCACATTGGGCACTCGATCACCCAGCAGTTGCTAAAGGTGGTGGAAGGTGCTGATCGTGGATTCCAGTGCAATCTTTAACGCCAGCGGTATCTCTGGACATCGAGAAGGTCTTCTCAAAAACCTGGCATGAGGGACTCCTGTGTAAACTTATCCAGATTGGCCTAACAGACAGATGAGCAACATTATACACCGTTTGGCACGTAACACTTCTTCACAAAAGTGATTGCGGGGAACAGATCAACACAAAAACCAATAGGAGGTGGAGTCCCCGAAGGCTCTGTTTTATCTCCCACGCTGTTTAGCCTATTTATGGCAGACTTTCCAGAAGTGCAGGGCGTGGATATGGCCCAGTTTGCTGATGACGTGCTGCTATATAACCTACTCAGAGCTTTCAACCCGATATAAACACACCTGCGCCTCGTCTAGCACTGGTGCAGGCAGTGGCGGATGTCTGTGAATGCTAACATGTGCCATGCTGTTCTGTTTATCAGACAACGAATCCCCGCAACAAACGTACCCACAGTCACCTAGCAGGGCCAGAGGTTACAGTGGGGAACATCCCATCCGATACTTATTAAAGAGCCTAACTTTTCGTGAAGGCTTGCGGGGGACGATGAACAGAGCTAAGGAGGCGATAGCCGCTTTATACCCGGTTCCGGGTTCCACTATGCCGGTCCACGTAAAGTTAAGCCTTTATAAAACGCTTATTTTACCTTTCTGTGCCTGAGAAGTGTGAGGCATGGTAGTAGATTACAAGTTTCTATGGTTATAACCGGTAACTGTATCACCGATCCATCTACCTTCGCTTCCCAGTGACGCTACAACATGAAAGCTCGGCATTCCCATAGTGGAGGATGTGATTAGGCACGTGGTTCGAATTTCTACAATAGATTGCACATTCCTGAGAACGCTCCTGTCACTTCCCTGGGGGACTATGTGCCCAACACTGCTACAGGTGATCCCGTGTTCTCCGCATAGCTTATGAGCACCTCCGGTAACGAAGGCATTAAGCCAGCCAACAGCATATAGTTGAACGCAATTCCCACCCTTTGGAAGTGGTAATTCAAAATTTAAAAACAACACACTTTTTCGGATACAGACTGCAGCGGAGCAGCAGCAAGGATGCTGCTCCTGAAAAGGCAACCGTTGAGGAGCATATACAACTGGCGCTACCTCCTATATATCTCTCACCCAAAACTAAATAAGCCATCCTGCAACAATTCTACATTTGCTGTGGTTAAGCTCTACCAAGGACAGGTACGCAGCAACAACACGAGCCTATCAGGCAGCACGGAGGAGAACGTTCTAAACATACTTGTAATTGTTATACTGTAACTCTTTATGATTAGAGCGTTGCGTTTGGTGTCGGTTATAAAGTACAATATGAGTTACGTGTTCGTCTGTGTACCTGCAGTTTCTGAGCTACATATCAGTCTTCGCGTACTACTAGTTTATGAGTTACAAATTTTATTCGCATACCTCAGGTTTGTGCGTTCATATTCGTCTTTGCGTAATTACAGTTTATGAGTTATATTTCCGTCTTCGGACTGCCGTTTGTGAGTTACAAATTCATCTTGGTGCACTTCCAGCTTGTGAGTGACATATCCATGTTTGTGTACCTCCAGTTTATGAGTGATCTTGCATGTATCTACAAGATTTCACTATATAATTTTGTGTTTCTCCTACTGAATCAAGTGACATCTTTCTTTAACACTATTCCTTGACGGAATTTGTTGTATTTAATATAATTATATGATTCTGAAGTATAAACGTTCTCCTGGGGACTGATGCAATCACAAATAAGTCGTCTATTCCTAAAACCTTAACCTTCTACACATAATCCTAAGTTCTATTGGCATAAGCACGTCTGTTTCGTTTATAAAGGATTTTTACCGATGACAGGTTGGTGCCATTATGTTGCTTGGAGAAAGTTTCCCTATTGTGTCGATAAAAGGGCTGTTTTCCACTGAACTATTTTCATATCTGCGCATATTACCTTCTCTACTGTATTAGCTTCTTAAAATAATATTAACTCGATATAATAATAACGTTATTATTTATTAAAACGTAATGTAGTTTCAATGGGTACAAAATATAAATACGAAGCTAATCATCTGTTTCATTTTTTATTTGGGGTCCCCCCTCACTTTAACTCCTGAAAGCTAAATTGTTTTCCTCCTACCACCTTTGGAAACTCTGAAACCATAGTACGAGGGCTGATCAGCAAAGACTGAGACTGACTTTTTTTCAAAGATGTTTGTTACTCCAATTCAATGTTTACATGATCTTTTTCAAAGTAGTCCCCTCCTACATCAATGCACTTTTTATAGCGTCTCTTGCCAGTCCTTGAACACGTGCTGCAGACCATTCTTTGTCAGGTCCTTGAGAATCGCCTCACTTTTCTTGAGCACTGCTTCAGAGTTCTCAAATCGAATACCCCTAAGCTTTGCCTTTAGAGATGGGAATAAAAAAATGTCACAGGGTGCAAGATCGGGCTATAAGGTGGATGTGGTACACAGGTAATGTTGAATCGAGCCAGAAACTGCATGACTTGATTTGCGACGTGAGGCCGTGCATTGTCATGATGAAGTCGCCACCCAGTCCGAGAAAGCTCTGGTCGTTTCTTTGCAACGTGCTTCCTCAGTGTAGCCAATACTGACGTGTAGTAGCTGCTGTAACAGTAGTGTGAGGGGGAACTGCATGCTGGTATATCATTCCATTACAGTCAAAAAATGTGATCACCATCACTTTCCCTGCAGATGGAACAACTTTTGTCTTTTTTGGTGTTGGAGAAACTGGCGATTTCCACACTGTGCTGGCTTGTTTTCCTTCAGGATCATAATGATGCAGCCATGACTCATCACCGGTGATAATCTATTTAAAAAATGCATCACCTCCATTGTCTGGTATGCGAAATGCACGTAGGGTCTACAAAATAGAGCATTACTACCAACCTACCAATACGAGAGTACTGCCGCCTACCAACATTATACATAAAAACCCGCTCTTTTCAAATATGCATGTTAAAAATATGAAACTATCACGGAAGCTACAGGAAAAAATCAGTCTCAGTCTTTGTTGATCAGCCCTCGTATATTCAAGCTAATAAATCCTCAGAGCGATATTCAACGAGATTAGAGCGAAATCAGCGAATGTGGCTTATCCATCTTTAAATAAGTTTGTAAAGCGCATACTGTTCGTAAGCACAGAGACAAAATAATCTGTTCAACGGTGAAGGAGTTGTAAAAATGGGTAGATTTGCTGCCATTAAGTTGGATACACAACTTACAAATTCAGTTTCCAAACGAACGAAGTTTCGCCACGTCTGGTGTAGATCATTATGGAACTTACAGAGCTGCACTTTAACCAAGAGCATTTTGAAAGCTGTCTGCCCTATAAGCTTTTAAAGCTTGTTACATAACTTTGTCGGCAGAGAGTAATAGCATAATATTTGCGGAAAATTTATGGGACGGGACTGGAATATGAACTCCATAATTCACTGTGTTTATCGGTATCATAAGGTTATACATTCAACAAATCTTTGTGTATCTTTTTCATTTTATAGTTAGCGTGTCTAAAATGCTTTGATTTGTGTAAGACATGCAACGCTTCGTTTCAGTGCAAGAGAGGTGACTAAATGGTCAATCCTACACGAAACAGTTGAAATAATTAAGTATGTGAAAATAGAATACACAAATCATTAATGTTACAGATATTCTCAAACATACGGAAAACACACACACGAATCGCTCCGAAAGAAAATAAAACCATCCAATTCAGTGTTCACTAAGCAATAGGGATTCATAATTTCACTGCCTTGTCACTATAATAAGTGCTGCAACATGCATCTGTTGACTTCCAGACAAGCAGTGCATCGACGAGCCATACTTTATCATACCTATTCTTTCAAAGTGCTGCAAGAACTTCTTCCGGTTCAACAGGGGTTCTATAAACCACACACTTCATGTAGTCCCATAAAAAGAAATCAAGTGGGGTCAGGTCAGTTTTGGAAATCGTTCCTGGGGCCGCATGACCAGAACCAGATGCTGTCCCGTACGCCATATACATATCCGTCAGTTCATTCCGAGTCTAATGTTCCATGTTTGTCGTAGTAAAATTTCATTGTTCAGCGTGTAAGCAGAATAAATTACAGGAGAAACAGTCATCAGAATAAGTGGATAAATAAAACTGGGCACAAGAAACAAAAGAAACGGAGTTCAAAAGGTAAACCAAATGTGTGGTAGCTTTAATGACAAACCCCTCTAGAACTGAAACAAACCTTTCCTTTGGCATGGTTGTTTCTAAGTTTTTCTGTATTTTTGGTGAATAAACAGAATATCTGTATCATTATAGTGACCATTTATTAAAATCTTACATGCCAAATTACTTCAATCCTTTCACGATAAAAATAAAATTAAATTGAGTTTTATTTATGGACCTCTTTAACTGTTGTAACCCTTAGCGTTCTATTCTATATTGGTTGTGAAAAACCGGTAATTTTGCTCAGAAGCCTCTTTATCAGGCTTGAGGTTCTTTTACATGCAGCAAAACTACGCCACGGAACCACCAGCTTTACTTCCCTTCCGAAGGAAGCAATGCTACGTGTTTTTGCGCCCGAAAAAAAATCCACCACCCTCGGGAAATAGAGGCTAGTATGCTAACCACTACACCACGGAGGGCAACCCTTTCATGAGAAATCAACCAATCTAATCACAAAATGCTCTCTTGCATTGAAAAACGATCATAGATCATGTGTGACTTATCAAAAATGTTTTAAAGGTCATCTATCTGATCCCAAAGTTTGTCGGTCTAAATAGAAACAGGCCCTGTGTATTATGGTAATCATATAGATCTGCAAAGCTTTGTCTCACTTTTTGAACCAATACCGTACTCGATTTTGAGGGGATAGCAAGTGCATGAAGTGAGAGGCACCTTAAACGGAGCTTTCCTATCTTTCAAGAGAAGATAGGAGAAAGTTTGCATAGTGAAGACACGTGTTAATTTGTGAGAACTGTGCAAAATTCAGAAGCTGCCATTCTAGATTCGTACTTTGTTCAAATGCACAACTGTTCATAGAATTATCCAAGAAAATATCAACACCATACCTAAAAGCATACGAAGAAGGCACTTGGTATAATGTCAGAAGCCAGAACCCTGCTCTAGCAATGCAGTATGCTCAGCAGATGGGTATTCCGAGTTGAAGCAGAGCGGAGCTGTATGTTCACATATTCACTCCCACTCTCAATCCCAACGTTACCTTCAGGCAAGCAGGGCACTTCAGCCTGGTTGATAAGTGCAAGTATTGCTTACCGTTATTTCTGTGAGTGATTTTCTACTCGATTAAAAAAACTTTCTAAAACTCGCAACCTTTTTTGTTACATGCAACCTTTTAATGATTGAATCACTTCTATTACGGAAATGCAGTGGCAGTGACTTTGATTACTTCACTTATAAGGTATCATAGCACTTAAAATATGACATTAGAGCCATTTGAATACATTAATGATAAAACGTTCGTGTTTTAATGAATAAAATACACGTGAGGTTTACGCATTTATTACTTTGCCTACCACTTACCTTAGTATTTGGCTAAAAGCTGAATATCAAGCTTTTATAAACAATATAAGTTTTTATGGCCTTGAATAAAAAAATATTAGAAAAAAGTATGCTAAGATAAGGGAAAACATACCCCAGAAGTGAAAAATCTGATGTGTTACACTCACGTAACTTTCCTTACTCTTGTTGGAAAATTCAAACAAATAATGTATTGGAAATTAATCACTCCGCAAAAGAATGTATGTGACACAAATTGTGTGGTTTAACGAGATCTAAATATTTTTTGCGTAGTTTTGCATCTCTCACGTTTACCGTTATGAAAAATTCATCAGAATGAAGAGAACTTTTGGGGACATTCCCAGAAAGTTCAAGACATACATTTTATTTGTCATAAAAGTATCTTAAATAGACGATATTTAAATCAAAATCCTTAGAGCCATTTTTAAGAAAATCAAAATTTTCCAAAAATTTTTCCATGTAAAGGGCAATCTGGTTTTGGGGGATTTTCTTGAAAACCTTCGAGTCGCATCTTTGAAAGATACTGAACCTGAATACCACGTTTGGTATTTATCGGAATTTCCGTTTTTAAGTTATGCTGTTCAGACACACAGACACATACACTGATCTTTTTCTATTTTTTTGGATTCAAGGGGCTCAAAACGTGTATTTCCGGTGAAATATCGGTATCGAATTTTTGGATGAAGTGCAATACTTCCCCTACTTACTATACATAGGAGAGAATGTAAAAATTGGATAAACATTAAATTTTATATTTAAATCAGTCGCCTTTCAAATCGGGCACCGTATCATAAGTTTGAGATATTCGCGAAACAAATGAAATGTACATTTTGAATTTTTTTTAACAGCCTCTGTGAAATTCTGTTCCTTCTCATTGAATGTTATTTAACTAGGAAACGACAGGGGAAATCAACGTTAATATATGTAGCTTTTATCAAAATGTTTGTGCCAAAGGGAAATTCAGTTTCTTTGTTCAACAGCTCTCCAGCAGTGCCGACAATTTCAGGAAAATTGATTGAAATTTGCATCACTGGAGCAATTTGAATATTGCAAGATATGAAGAAAAATATTGGAGTCCCAAGCAAAATACATGCATACCGATTTTTAAATTTCTGAATTTAATTCACAAATATCACAACTACTTGAATGCTGAAAGCATAATATGAAACCTGAACTTGCAAACAGAATATCACGCTAAAATGCCTCAAAATTCAGTTTTTGACTACTTTTGGACAAAATTTCAACGATGGGTTGCTTTAAGAAATATATTTTGGAATGCTTAATGGTCGTTGTTTATTCTTCTTGAGCTCAGGAAAACAACCTGTAATATTGTCGCCAACTACAGTGATTTTCGTTCACATTGCGGTCAGCGCACGGCTACTCGCACGCCGCCGCAGCTGGGGTTCCCGCCGAAGTACTTATAATATCCCCTCAGTGGCCGCATATTCCTATAGTTACAATTACAATGATAATAGGCACAAGCACATACCTTATCATAAGAGATGTTGGAAATGTTGTCCTCTGTCCACACATTTCTGTCAACTTCTCAGGAAATTTTCATTCACACTCAAAAGCCCAATATCCTAAATTGAGGAATTTCTCGCCTGATGGTTTCTTTTAGTTCTTACAGTACATGGGGGTTTGTTGCTTACATCTTATTTACCACGTGATCAACAGAGTCGGGTAAATTTCTGTAATTAGATTTTTGAAAAATGATAGATTAATTGACCCATGCATAATATTCTTCTCTGATGAAACATGGTTCCATTTATATGGCTAATTTCGTCGTCTAATAACAGATATTGGAGCACAGAGAAACCCGATTTTACACACGAGATTCCTTTGTATGGCGCAGTAATTTGTGTGCAGTAAATATATACAGAACAATAGTACCCATGGTTTTTGAACAAACAATAAATGCAGAGAAATATAGAGATGACCTACACCATTTTTCGAATATCTGACTGAGTGGATGTGAATCTGGATTTTAACTGTCGCGAAGTCATTAAATTTAATTCAGAAAATGTTTTAACATAAGGAGATTAGTAAAGAATTATGGCCCTCATGAACCTTGATTTAACTCAATGTGAGAAATTCATTTCAGAATATTGAACTCTCGAATACGAATGAAAACTTTCTGAAAAGATGCCAGAAAAATGTGGATAGAAGACACATTTCCAACTACTCTTATGATAAGGTATGTGCTTGTGCTTATTATCACTGTATCCAACACCTTTTCTACTAAGGTATGTGCTTATTATACTTGCAATTGTAATGTGACTATGAGGACGTGAGGTGGTTGCGGAGATATTATAGGAGTTCGAGATGCGATGACTGGGGCGCAAGAACCGTGCCGTGGCCGCGTATCAAGAAAAAGCACTGTGCGAGGGCCGTCCAGAAAGTAACAGCCGTTTTGGCCTATCCCGGCGGTGGGCGGGGCTAGAGCCGCCATCTTCGTGTCAGAACGTTCCTACACTTAGTACGCATCCAGATGTGCTAGCATGTGGACTCTTCCTCCCTTACTTTGCTCTCTGTGAGGTGTTAAAGTGTGCGCTGTAATAGAAAATCCCGCCACTTCTGAGGTGCTGTCTGCGATTAAGTTTTTGTTGGCAAAAGACCACAAACCAATTTAAATGTATCGCCAATTTTCTGATGTGTTGTTTTCTCACGACAATGCGTGTCCACACACGGTCAATCGTACCCGAGGGCTCTTGGATGGGAGGTTTCGATCATCCGCCATTTGGCGCAGAACGACTACCACCTCTTCCCAGCGATAAAGAAATGGCTCGCTACACAACCCGTTGACACTGGCGCCGAACTCCATGCCGGTGTAAAGCACTGGTTGAAATTGCAGGCGACAGATTTCTACAGAGACGCTATTGAAAAAATTATGCCACGGTATGATAAGTGCCTTAATTTGAATGGAAATTATGTAGAAAAATAGCTTAAAAGCGTACCTTTCAAATGTATATAATAAACTTTGTTTTTTTCGTTTTGTTAATTTTTTATTTTAAAACGTCTGTTACTTTCTGGACCTCCCTCGTATATAGGCTGCGTTTATAGCTGACTATCGCCTCAGCCTCATTTGTGCTGTGGTATACCCACAAGAAAATGGGCATTGAAATTTCTTGCGAATTTGTGAATAACTTATAGAATACGTATAGAACTTAGTATTTATGGATAGATACGAAACGCTTGCTTATTGCAATAGGCAGTTTTCGGGTTTGCTACCGCTGTATGGTGTCCCATTGATCCTTGCCGGTTTCTGTTGGCCAGCGTGCAGCTAACGTGCTCACTGTTCCTGAAGGTAAAAACACTGCAGTATTTATAAATATTGTTGTAATGCCATACAAAATCCAAACAAGTGGGCACAGAGCCAACTCTTGGGAACTCCCCTACAAGATACGCTAAGCCTAGAACATAAACTAGTTTCAGAGGTCCGGCCGAGGGATTATGTGGCTGGGCTCCTGGCCACGAATTTTCATTGCGGAAAAGCTTACTGCATGTCCGAAAGCAATTGTGATGTGGCGTGGTAGAATCTTTTTCCATTGAGAAAGGCGTATGCTTAAGTGAGTTCGAAAGCGCTGGATACGAGAATGTTCAGCCTGGATATGGTATAATGAATAACAGCTTTAAAGGTATTTTAAACATAATATTGAGGGTTCTTGATGTATATCTCGAGTATTTGAGATCTTGAGAGTTTACCGGAATTGTATAATTAGGGGAGATGGTTTAATGCACTCGTGAGCATTTCTCCATGGTAGTTAAAGTGCAAGAGCATTGTCACGGAGAGCCGAAAATGTAAAATTCGAATCCCGGCAGTGACAAAGAATTTTTATTTCTTAGAACCTACCTGTAGTAGGTACAGAAAGAATTGTACCACATCAAAAAATTTGATGTCGATATTTCATCGAAAATATACGTTTTGAGACCCATGAACAAAACAAAAGGATATTAAAAGCAGCTCTGTGAGTGAGAGAAAGAGAGAGACGGAATAATGTAATTCAAAAGCGAAATGTTCGATAAATGCAATACTTGGGATGCAACACGAAGATTTTCAAGCAAAAGCACCCGCGCCCCAAATTATCCTTTATATGGAAAGGTCGAATTTTCTTGTTTTTCTCAGAAACTGCTCTTAACGAATGATTAAAATACCACAGTTTAAAGCCCCTTGTACACGATCAAATTGTTTTTTCAATTGAACAGTTTACAAGAAAAGTTGTCAAATATTTTTCAGTGTGCGAAAAGATTGGACAAGACCTGGCAAGACTTGATAATGTCATAAATGTGTGTTTACAAGTTGTCTGTCTGGCAAACTTAAACCCTTCAGAACACATGATAATTTATCACACGCAAAGCTACTTACTATTCACGGTATAAAATTTTGCAATAAAATATTATTCTTTACTAATATTATGTAACACTTTGACGTATTATATCCAAAGAAATCACATTACGATTATGGAATACAATGGAAATAACACCAACTGATAGGTTAACCACGCTATATAACACTACATTAATGTATACTTAGTTCGGAAAACTGCCTGGCAATTATTTCTTCATATGCCTTCATCTGCTTCATCTTGTGGTAATCCACGGAGCCCTCGACGTACAGATATGGCCAGCTTATATACGAGGGCTGATCAATAAAGACTGAGACTGATTTTTTTTCACAGTATTTATTACTCCATTTCAATGTTGACATGATCTTTTTCAAAGTAGTCCCCTTCTACTTGAATGCACTTTTTATAGCGCCTCTGCCAGTCCTCGAACACATGGTGCAGGCTATTCGTCAGGTCTTTGAGAATCGCCTCACTTTTCCTCAGCACGCTTCAGTGCTCTCAAATCGAATGCCCCGGAGCTTTGACTTTAGTGATGGGAATAAAAAAGAAATCACAGGGGGCAAGATTGGGGTTATAAGGCGGATGCAGTACGCAGGTGATGTTGAATTCCTAGACTTGATTTGCGACGTGAGGCCATGCGTTGTGATGAAGTCGCCACCCATTCTGATGAAGTTCTGGATGTTTTCTTGCAATGTGCTCCCTCAGTGTAGCCAATACTGACGTGTAGTACGCTGCTGTAACAGTAGTGTGAGGAAGAACAACAGTCACAGTAGCTGTGTTGATGTTGACTTCAGTCATAGCAGAAGCCGAAGCACCAGGCCCAGCTTGCTTAGCACAGAGGACTCGCCCTTCTTTGAAGTCTTTGAACCACCTAAACACTGTTGCACGAGATAGTGCATCTTCACCGTATGCTTGCTTCAGCTTTTCCAAAGTTTCAGAGGCTGTGTGATTTAAACAAAAACAAAATTTTATGCTCCTCTCGTGTCGAGTGGTATGCGAAATTCAAGTAGGGTCACCAATATACAGCATTACTACCAACCTACCGATACAAGAGTGCTGCCGTCTATGGACATTATACATGAAACACCGCTCTTTTCAAATATACATGGTAGAGACAGAAAACTCTCAAGAAAGCTACAGGAAAAAACCAGTCTCAGTCTATTGATCAGCCCTCGTATAAGCTAATCAATTCGTATACAACATACCTTGGTCGGGTAGCCATTTTTGTTTACTTTTCCCTTTCAGCCATGTTGCAGATTTCGTGATACACTGTAAATTACTCGCATTTCATTGGCCAAAGCTATCAAAACATTGTCAAATCTTTGACGATTTAGAGCATGTCCTTGTTTGCTTTCAAAACTTTCAAAGACTTAATTTGACAAGAAAGGTTGTGAAGTTGTGACAATTTCTAAAAAGTGTTGTGAAGTACTGAATTTGACAAAAATTTTAACATGTACAAGGAGCATATATTTGCACGACTGTGAAGTGACTGAATGAATTGTTTATAATTTTGTATAACTGATAAATCGTAACATATAGACAAACACTTATTACATATAAAATGTATATCTAGTTAAAAACACACGATTTGTGTTCTACAACATTTTTGTGTCACTAACCATTTTCGAGATATTCGTTGTTATTGATTTGAATTTTATAGCTTTTGTAAATGTTAATTCCTGTTTCGTTTTTTTCTGATTGCCATGCAAAGAATTAAATTTCAAAGCAGTATATAGGGACCCACTTTTTAAAGATTTGACTATCCCTTCAGCCTTCTGTAATCCCTTCGTACCTAAAACGAAATAGGTAAAGAAACCATTTTTTACAAAGTTTATCGCGATTAACATGAAGTGGGTAGAAAAATAAGTTTTTGTATGAGTTAGTTATGGAAAAATGGGCGGAGAAGGTCATGTGAATATAGCGCATCATATTTTTCAATTGTTATTGAATTTCCAACTAGTATCTATACACGACTGTACTTGCCACAGAAAAATATTAGTGTTCATTAAAATGGACAAGTTATATCTGATATAACTTTAATATAATTAGCCTTTTTCGAAATATTCGATTTTGTATGCTTATATTTTCCGAAGTTGCATCACTTCGTGTAATGCTTTCAAAACGGATGACGATCCTTCCGTATAGGGTATACAACGGAAGAGACACTTCGCACACGAGAGATCTATTGGGCTACTACCCTCCAGGAGGAAAGGGTGAAGTGAAGGAACCACAGAAGGCAGACAGACAGGTCAAAGAGACGCGCGGAAGTCCCAACGGTTCCTAGCTCGAAGACCCGGTGTGGAGCTGTCCAGAGAGGGCGATGAACGACTCGTCAACCAGTTAGCCCTCCAGTGTCCACAGGAATACTCCTTTCTTAGAGCAAGCATTCGCGACGTCTGTCCAGCACCGCCCGAGGCCACGAAATCTAAGCAGTTCGCCTGAAATATGAGAAGGAAATGGAATAAAAGGGAAACGATGGAAAGGAAACGCGGTAGATGAGAAAACATTCCAACATTCACCTACGGATCAGGGAAGTCTTGCTCGATTGGGAGCCACTACATCTTATTCAGAAGAAAAATGAAACGCCTGATCTGATACGTTCACAAATTAATAATATATCTGATGCGTGAATTCTGAATTTATCCCCATATAAATTCCTTTAAATTGCATTATAAGCACATTAATTCTAATCATATACAGGCTGGGCCATTTCAGTTGAGACTGTGCAATATCTCCGAAACTAAGCGTTGCAGTAGAAATGTCTTTAATAACAGCTGCGTGATATTATGGGGGAAAGTAAATATCAATAGCCGTGTTTTGCTTGGAGGACGTTGTGATGGTCAATTTAATTTTTACTTTCTCTACTACGTATAGTAAGTAGGGAAAGTATTGTATTCCACCCAAAAATTCAATACCGAGATTTCACCGGAAATATATGTTTTGAGACCCCCTGAATCCCAAAAAAGCATTTTTGTAAACATGTCCGTGCGTGTGTCTGTGTATCTGAGTGTGTGTTTGTGTGTGTGTCTGTGTGTCTGTGAACAGCATAACTCAGAAACGAGCAGTCGAATAAGCACCAAACTTGGTATTTAGGTTCAGTATCTTCCAGAGATGCGACACAAAGGTTTTCAAGAAAATTCACTCACCCCAGATTACCCCTTACATGGAAGATTTTTCGAAAATTTTAATTTTCTCAAAAATGGCTCTAACGATTTTGATTAAAATATCATATGTTTAAGATATTTTCATTGCAAATAAAATTTATATCTTGAATTCTCTGGGAATGTCTCCAAAATTATTCTTCATTGTGAACGACTTTTGCATAACTGATAAACCATAAGAGATAGACAAAATTTTACTACACAAAAAATGTAGATCGCGTTAAAATACACAATTTATGTCATATACATTTTTTGTTGTTGAGTGAACCATTTTCGAGATATTGCTTGTTATTCCTTAAATTTTTCAGTACTTGTTTTCTCAAATGGAAATTCGTTATTCATTTTTTGTCTTGTATACGCAAAGAGTATTAATCTGAGGCAAACAGAATGGTGTTGCACATATCAACCAGCTATTAAGAAATATGTATACGCTTAAAGGCTACTGTATTTCTATATTACCCTTGCAAATACAAAACAAGGGGAACATAGTACGCCTTAAGTGATAGTCAAATATTTTTAGAACGGGTCGCTATGTGTAAAATGTAATTTTCTTTGCATGTGAAAAGATCGTTTCTGCAAATGTTTATCTCGATTAATATGAAATAGATGGAGAGTTTATAAACATAGTTTGTACAAAAGTAGAAAAAGTCATATGAGTGCAACACATCAGATTTTTTTACATGGGAACCTACCTTTCTTATGTTAGTTTTATCGCTCTTCATAAAATACTGAACAACATATGCATAAATCACTTTGCAATTGTTCTTATATCAACGTAAAAGCACAACGAAAATTCTGAATGCCTGTGTACTAAGAGTGTACAATTGGGGTCCAACATTTTTTATTTTGTTTTCTTATTCCTCATCACATAATAAACAGTTTTTATAAACCATTTTCTAATGAGAAAGCACAAAAAAAAATTGTAGGTTCCCATTTATAAAAATTAAATTGACCATCACAACGTCCCCTAAACAAAACACAACTAATGGTATTTATTTTCCCCATAACATCAAGCAACTTTTATTAAATACATTTCTTTCTACAACGCCTAGTTTGGAGATATTGTACAGTCTCAACTTAAATGGTCCACCCTGTATAAATGTATCCATACAATACAATAAGGATTGTTCACTACAAGTCTTTCAGTTCCATATAATACTTTTCCTTGTTTAGTTGTTACACATGTAAGTAATTTATTGAATATATACGCCCTAAAGCTATAAGTTTCTCTATTAACTGCATTAGTGTCAAAGCTTCACATACCTATGTTGATCGCTGTTATTATAAGCAAGCATTTTACTAATAGTGTATTGCTTTTTAATAAGACAATGCAATTCAAAACAAATGATGTCAGATAAAAAAATGTATTTTGCAGTTGAATTTAAATTATGTTAAACATTTTTTGTAAATTAATAAATGGAATTAATTAATTTAGTTACATTAACAACCTTTATGGATTTTATTAAAATAAGTTATTGTGCTATCACTAAGTTTGAAACGCTCTCGTTTATTTTATATTATTTTAATTGGAGAATTGTGGGGCTTGTAAAGGGAGACGCCAGCTGGGAAACTTTGCTATTGACTGAAGGATTTGTGAGAATATGCTGTTGTTTACTTTTCTGCATGTGCTTGTTAGTAAAAACACTTCACCTCCCGTACAACAACTGAGTTTTGTTTCGATATCGTGTAAGCGAACAAATCTGTAAAACCATTTCTGGGTAAACACTTATCGTAATTAACATTCAGCCAATCGAGATTAATGTGTTATGTACAATTTGTATGTGTTATCTGTAATATACTATCGTGCGAATGTTACACATCAGATCTTATTCACATAAGTGCATTAGTAGCAAAAACCGACTTTGCAGTGTAAGCAATTAGATCCAGAGGTCAAATGAGAGAATAGTTCGTTTGACCCATAGCGCGTAATAATTGAAGATAAAGTCAAGAAATCATCAATCGGATGTGCACACTTGTGCACACTAGCCCCTAAAATGTTCGGGATTGTTAGCAGGTAACACAACCATTCCCAATTCCGTCGAGGTAGTCTTTCGAAAACACATGGATCAGCAGGGTTTACACTGAAGATAAGGCCTGTCCTCTGACTTAAGCACAGCCGGGTGAAAAAAAAAGTAAACAAAACCGATATGAGGAACCGCGGTTTAAGTTGGTAATCAATAATTCACACACCTCTGCCGCGCCTTCCATCCCTCATTCGGTTACAGAGATTAATGCTTGAATGCCGAACCAATAAGAGCCGGACTCATTCTGGGACTGCTAGGGACAATCTTTGGGAGGCTTATTGTTTCCAACATTCAGGTGACATATATCAATTCTCCATCCCTTTGGGTTCAAACCTGGCGAAGGGCGATGGATTTTTCCGGGCGTGAAAATCCATAGCATGGCTTCCTTCGGAAGGGAAGTAAAGCCGGTGGTCCCGTGTCGTAGATTTACGGCAGGTAAAAGAACCTCAAACCTGATAAAGAGGTCTCTGAGCAACATTTCCGGTCTTTTACGCCCATTATAGAATGGGACGCTAAGGACCATAACAGTTAAAGAGCGTCCATAAATAAAACTCAAATTAGTTTTCTCCGCCCCTTTTATCGCCCAGTTAGACCTGTCCTTTCTTCATAGGGTAATCTAGCGTATCGGACTTCAGATAAAACCAATTAGAGGGCGGCTCACCCAAGGTGGGGACGGAGCACAAATGATGAGAATCCGACAACATTCATGAATGGAAAACACTAAAAGTAACCAAAAGCATCGGCACGTTTTTTTTTTTTTTTTTTTTTTTGTTTTTTTTTTGTTTTTTTTTTTTTTTTGGGCACTCGACTACACATAATTCTCAATAGAATTATATCATTCTCTCAGAGCATCAAAGTATCCCGCTGTACTGTAAGCCATAAAAAAAATAAAATCGTAATATTCAACCCCGGCATCTAGGTTATTATACCGGCCATATATCCAAATTTTCTATTTACTGAATCAAATTTTTCAATTCTTATACACATTCATTTTACAGATTAAATCTATAACTACTACCTAACTACAAAGAAGACATAAAATATAAAACATAAGTAAGGAAAACGAATAATAGGTTGTAAAGGTGTAAATAAATAATAATTACAAAATCTATAAATCTATACTAATACTGGTAACCAGCATAAAAGCAACCGATATCCAGTTACTTAACTAACAAAACTTGCTACAAAACTAAAAACGACTCCACTGGTATCCAGCGGTTATATACTGGTATCCAGTAATATTTATCAGAATATTCAGGTTTAAATTAGTTATTTTTTCTATTATACAGCTAAATTAATGTATAATGAAACTTACTTGATGCATTATTATAAAAATAATTTACAAATTTACTTGTATTTTTAAATTTATACTTTCACACCAAAATGATTATATACAAATTAACAATATTCCCTTCTTTACATTTTTGCTTATTAATTTCCTTTAAAGCCATAGTGGGTTTGTCCGTTGAAATATATAACCGTTTTGAATTGTAAACTAATTTAAGTCACATGTTTACTTGCGTACGTCAAGCAGGCGCAGGTTTTCAGAGCGTGCTGCGCGATTAATCCGTTGTCGTTGAACTGTAATTCTAGCAAATGTGAAAGATACTTGAAGTGACCAAAGAGTAATTTGGAAGTGAAGGATGTTCAACGAGGACATGGGTAAATTACAATCTGCGAATAAACCCGCGCATGTAGAACCATAGAAACAACGCTTACCTGATTTAACATTTGGTAAAATTGGAGGAAGGGTGATTTAATCCTATTTATGCATATTTTTGACGTGATCTTACGCTCTGGCCTTCGGAGGTTACATTTAATTACTCTCATGTATTAGAGATACCCGTGAAAGGTCACTGATGCAGAGATTCTTCTCTTTTACAGTTCAAATCCCCCCCTTATATTACATTTATTCTTCATTGACATTTAAACTAATTAGATTCAGTGCTTAAGAATATGAAAACGAGTTTGATTCATGTGTTGAATTTTATAAGAACCATAAGACTGGAATATCCATTTCGGTGTAGTCTCTCCTCACAGACTCATATATGTCAAAGCATACGTACGCCCCGAATTATGTAGGGTTTCAGAGGCCTTAGTAGTGCTTTGGTGTTATGCAAGTTGGCAGGACTACAACTTCAAACAGGGAGTGAACAGCACTAGAAATGCATATTGTTTGCAGTGTTATGATAGTTTCCGTATGTACTATTTGCTAGTTTAATTGACAAATCTTCAGGTTCAGGATAGGTGTTACTGAAATTAAAGGGTATCCAAAACTGAACAAAAGTAAGAAAACATTTATCGTGGCTAAAATGGTTCATAATTTAATACATTCAGTTCGGACTTTTACTTTCTCTAGTACTATAGTAAGCAGAGGAAGTATTGCATTCCACCCAAAAATTCGATACCGAGATTTCACCGGAAATACATGTTTTGAGGCCCCTGAATCCCAAAAAGTACCTTTAGAAAAAGGTCCGTATATGTGTCTGTGAACATATAACTCAGAAATGAAAAGTGGGATAAACACCAAACTTGGTATTTAGGTTCAGGATCTTTCAAGGATGCAACACAAAGCTTTTCAAGATAATCCCCTAACCCCAGACTACCCTTTAAATGGAACATTTATAGAAAATTTTAATTTTCTCGAAAATGGCTCTAACCATTTTGATTAAAATATCATGTACTTAAGATATTTTTATGACAAATGAAATGTATATCTTGAATTTTCTGGAAATTTTCCCAAAAGTTCTCTTCATTCTGAATGCCTTTTGCATACCTAGCAAACCATAATAGATAAACAAAATTTTTCTACGCAAAAAATGTAGATCTCGTTAAAACATGCAATTTATGTCTTATACATTTTTCTGAGATTGTAAAGGTAGAAAAATGTTGGAGCAACCGAATGGAGACCGGGTTCAAATCCCGGCTATGGCATTGAATTTTTCAGTCGACTGATTGTACCTTTTCAACCTTGTCCAATACACGGCTTGTATGGAAGAACAATTAATTCCATTAATTGACCTAATAGTGCTTGAAACTATGAAGCTCGGGACTTAAAGTACTTACAACATTGTAGGTCGCCATTGAGGTATGTCATCTCAATACAATTTGAGATCTCCTTGTGATTTACCAGGAAAAATGCGAATCAGTGGGGAATTTAATGCCATACCGGCATGTTGCCATGGTAGTTCAGTGGTTAGAGCAATCGTATGGAGACCGGAAGTTCTGTGGTTAATCCCGGCTATGACATTGAATTTTTCAGTCGTCTTATTCTACTTTTCCAACCTCGTCCTACACACGGCTTGTGTGGAAGAACAATTAGTTCCGTTTCCGAGATATTCCTTGTTATTTTTTTGAATTCTCCAATACTTGTACATTTTCACAAGTGGGAGTTCGTTATGTTTTCTTATGTCCTGGACATGCAAAGAGAATGGAATGTACCATATAGCAAACAGCTCTTGAAACATTTGACTGCCGCTTAAAGCCTGCCATATTCCTTTTGCACCTACAAGAAAATTAGCAATACGATAGTTTCTGCAAAATTTTATATCGATTAACATGAAGTAAATGGAGCATAAGCCTTTGTAAAAATTGTTTGTACAAGAATAGAGAAAGTCATGTAAGTGTAACACATCAGATTTTTTTTTAAAATATAAACCTTTGAAAGGGGAAAACATGGTAGTTATGTTTACCGGTTTTTGTAAAAATACATAAATTTGAATACTCAAAATATTAGTCGCCATGGGGGCGCACACTATTATCAGAATTTAAATGAGAAACTTGGCTTCAAAAATTACAAATCAAAATTAATTACTTTTAAAGGAATTCTAAAATATTTACGTAAGCTACATTTCAATCTCTGTCGTTTTAAGCATCCCTGAAGTTAATGTAATGTTTTAAGATGCTCCATTTATTTCGGAGTTATTAAGAATTTGGTAATAAATTGCATAAGGTATTTATAAAAAAAAGTCTGATGTGCTGCACTTGCATGACTTTCTCTACCCATTACCAATTCCCAGGTATCCTGTGTACAGGGGAGAAACAACTGTTCCCGAGTTTCCATATCGATTCAACTCGTAGATACGTGAAAGTATTGCCCGTTTTGCCAAACAAATATATTCTTCTACAGCTATGATTACTGTGATGTACCTAACTGGCATAGTTATTAATTGTTGCACAAATGAAGTAAGCTATACAAAACCTAAAAGCAATACATTGGCGTAGATCTGAAATAACAATGATTTTCGGCAAAGGTGCCATGTGGTCGAGTAAATTAATGCTTCAAAACTAGTAGCGGTGACTCTATGATCGAACCTAACTTAAAAGCCTTAACCAGTGTAACTTATTTGTAATTTTCATACAATACTTTATACCAAAACATCGACTTCCAAGTGCAAAGCAATAAAAACGAAGGAATGATGCCTACTATTATATACGACTTGAACTCGCACTGATAATTCAAAATATTAAACGAATTGTCATTATAACTTCATTTCGGGGGCTCTAAATACCGCTAGTCTAACTTTATATAGGGTCCTTCAACAAGAGTGTTCTATCTTTGAACTTAAATAAAACACGTTCTATAAATGATAGAGGTTTATTTCTTTTTTATTTTGGAACATAATTAATGTCATTACGTGTGGAAGAGAACATCAGTTAAGTGGCCGCCGTGACTTCGTTTAGTTGCGGTTGACCCTAATTTCAACGACAGAAGAACGTAAATTAGGTCCAACTTCCCGAATAACACGCGTGAGGTTATTCATGAGATCATTTACTGTTTCTGGCTTGTAACTCGAGATTTAACATAACCCCACAAGAAGTGATCCAGCGGCGTTAAATTACATGACCTCGGGGGCCAGTTAACATCACCACCACGGGAAATGATGATACCTCTGAACTTCTCCTTCAAAATATCGATTGTTTCGAGAGCAGGATGACATATGGCACAATCTTGCTGGAACCAGATGTTTCTGGGATCCATACCATCCAATTGAGGCCAAAATAGTCCCTTATAAGATACCGGTATCTTTCTCCATTGACAGTTAGAGCTCTCCATCTTCATCTTGGAAAAAACATGGACCAATGAGTCCACCATACCAAAATCCACACCACACAGTAACCTTTTGGGGATGAAGTGGTCGTTCTTGAATCTGCATTAGATTGTGATTGCTCAAATAGCGGCAATTTTGTTTAACACAACCATCCATCCAAAAGTGGGCTTCGTCACTGAAGATGATTTTTTGACAAAAATCCAGGTCAGCTTCCAATTGCTCCATAGCCCAGTCAGCGAATACACGGTGCAACCTATGGTCGTTGGGCTTTAGTTCTAGAGTAAGCACCATTTTGTGAGCGTGAAACTTCAAGTCTAGATGCAGAATTCGCCAAGTAGTGGTCGGCGAAAGCCGCAATTCTTGCGCTCGACGACCAATTGATTTGTTTCCGTTCTCGCGTACACTCTCACGAACGGCGCCTATGTTTTCGTTGGAGCGCTTACGTCGATTACGTACAGGCGTTATTTGAACGCTGACAGAACCACTTCTTTCAAATTTATCGATCAAACGCCGAATTGTTCTCTCGCAGGGACGATTATGCACACCGTAAACTTCACGCAATACCGGAAGGTTTGGCGAACAGATGATCCATTTTGATAATAAATTTTCACAATTTCTACGCGTTGCTGAATGCTGTAACGTTTCATGGCTATTTGTCAATAACAACTGTAACCACATGAAAAATGACCGCTGTAACTCAATAACAACGGCAGCTATCACATGTTAAAGATAGGACACTCTTGTTGAAAGACCCTATACTAGGCGCTCTCCTGTTTCGTTTTGAAACTTTACTACTAAGCTATAATGTTTTAGGACGATATAACATGTCATATTCGAAATTTTAACGTTGTTAATCAAACATCACAAAATTTATGAAACGGGGCGTAATTCACGCCAGAGTTGAAATATTAATTTAAATTCGTTTGTATAGCCTGAAAGTATTAGCAATAATTTTGAGTATAGACGTGTCTTTAATCGTTTATAGCCCATCCTTTCTTTAGCTGTTTAGCTACGCCATTTTCCGAGGCGGATATCAAAGTTCACTGTAAAATTTTATGAAATCGGTGGAGGTTTACTCCATCAAACGAGGTTTGGTTATTAATTTGTACCAGTCATGCCTTCGAACACTTAATGGGCGATTTGGGTTTACCAGAACTCGAACACTGCCTCGCTCTCAGTCCATTGCGTTTGGTGTACCGGACGAGTATGTTTTTCATTTCCTGTTCGAACGCCCAGAGTTACCAGATCCAAGGGGAAGGCTCAGTCTGTTTGCTATACTGGCCTTGTTGCCACAGATGAGTTTGCGTGATATTCTGGTATGGAGTCGAGCGATACAAGTTAAATTGCCTCTTAAAATTAAATGAAGTTGTTTATCAGCTAGAACATAAGACCGGAAGAAGTGATGTATGGAAGCGCCTCGGGGCTATTATCGAGAAAACGACATAATAATGAAAATAATAATATTGATATTATATTATTAAGCGTTGAAATGTTCTTAAATTTACTTCCAAGAAAACTCTCTTTGGTTTTATTTTATTACTTGACATTTCCTACTGCATATTTATAACATTAAGGTGCTCTGAAGTATCCTTAGAAATGTTTGTCATTACCAGATTTATTCACCAGTTCCGTTGATTTGTATCTCGTTAAAACAAAATGCGATTTTAGTTCCAACCATTATATATAGCATTAAAGTAGTAAAGCAAAAACTCTTGAGTCAATTAACCTTAATTTGTGTAAAAGGTTGGTAGTAACATAATTTACTTCAATGACACTGTGCAATTTCTACCCCTACCTCAGAGGTGGGCAAATGGAAATCGTATAAGTTCGAACGTTCATACGTCATGCAACCAATCTAGACTTCAGCCCAAGAAACGTAAACATAAAACAAATAATATTTCGAAATTGGCTACTGCTAACATTTTTTTGTATGTAAAACATTGAAATTGGGTTTTATTTATGGACACTCTTTAACTGCTGTGGTCCTTAGCGTCCCATTTTGTATTGGGCGTGAAAGGCCGGTAATTTTGCTCAGAGGCCTTTTTATTAGTCTTGAGGCTCTTTTACGTGCCGTAAATCTACGACACGCAACCACCGGCTTTACTTCCCTTCCGAATGAAGCCATGCTAAGGATTTTTATGCCCGAAAAAATTCTCGCCCTCCGCCGAGTTTGAACCCGTAGCCTTGGGAACTACAGGCTAGAATCATGGTAACCACTACACCACGGAAGACGACATTTGTACATAAACTATGCACTTCAATGGACTTTGATACATTAACAACGCTCTAGCAAAGTACCCAGGATTCCAAGAGGTTCATCTCGGAAAGCTGTAGGAGTACATGTTAATAGACAAATGTTGTTATGCCTAACAATAATCTTTATTACTTTATTTAGTTACAGCTTATGCGTGTTATGTGTAATAAATAAGCTTAATTATTTCATGTTTGATAGGTGTGTTGTTCGTTTCCGAAAACCGTTTTTGTCATGAAAAGAGAATTTTATGCCGAACGAAACAAGAGATAAGATCTTTGAAGAAATACAATGAGAAATCGCCCTCGAATGTGTGTCAAATTGTCTCTTTGGAGCATTGCATTTCACCCGAAAATTCGATAGAGAGATTTCAATGGAAATACGCATTTTGAGATCCCCTAAATCAGTATTTAAGTTCAAAATCTTTCGAAAATACAATATGAAGGTTTTTGAGAGAATTCTCCCATCCCAAACTACTCTTCATACGGAAAATGTTTCGTTATATCTGTTTTCTAAATAATGGCCCAAACGGTTTTGATTAAATTATACGTTTAACACACTTTTATAGCAAGTATAGTAGAAATAATTTGTAGAAGAGTGGGTAGAGAACGTCATGCAAAGGTAGCACATCCCTTTTTTGGAGTGCAAACTCGCTGTCTTTTGTTTCTTGTGATGTCACGCAACATGAATGGAATCTCAACGCCAGCGCATGGAGAAGAGCTTTTGAAACAGTTTACTACTACTTGAGGATCCTGTATGGCCCTTGTGCTTGCAACATAATTGTATGGAAACTGTTTCTATAAATGTTTATATCTATTCTCCTCCATCTTCGCCTTTTTCTCCTTCATTTTTCTCTCTCGCTTTTCTCTCTATCCCCCATCGCTCCCTACCGCTTTCCTCTCTGTGCATCTTAGATGAAATGTGATGTTTTGAAAACTGGTAATGTTTTTTTTCTGATTTTTAATAAAATTAAAACTTTACTAACTTAAACATTTAACAATACACAAACTTGTGCTTGTTCCATATGGTTACAACACAATCGGAAATACACATTGTCCCCAGTAACCAGTTACATACACAGATAATAGCGAAAAATAGGTATAATTTCTTATACATTTATCCTATTGAAATTTTGAAAACATTAAAACTTGTCAGATGCATCGTGCTGATAATAGTTTTAAAATCTGATTAATATACGAGATATTTAGATTTTGTTTCTGTATTTTGCGCCCCATTACAACCCCTCCTTTGGGAAAAGAAATATGTCGTCTGAAGGTCGTATTGTATTGTTTACGTTATTGTAGCTTCACGTATGGAATAAAGTTTCCGGTGGCCTTCGCCCCAATTTTTAGGAATTAACTTTGTATTTTAATGTTTCTTTAAATATTATATATACGTATGTTTGCCTCGGCTGCGTCAGTATTAATTTGTAGAAACATGTATCTCTTAACAGGGGGTGATGCGGCTAAAGAATGTAGGCTTACACAAATTATAATTTTTACTTCACTCCTTTTATTAATCCTTCACACGATTAAATAACACTTCACTTATATAGAGAGCTGTGAGATTATTTATTAATTGGACTTTTAAACACGTAAACTTATTAATATTCTCGCCTAATGAATTTTATGTCTCACACTGAATACGTACCGAGCGAACGAACTGCTCAGGTACGTTGCCTTCTAGCGTCTGGCGTTTACCGCTTAAATTTGTACATTCCTCTATTTCAAGTCTCTGATTGGCTAATTTTACTCCAATAGAATACTTTTGTTTAACTTAAGCTTTTTTCTGGTTGTTGATTGGCTATTTTATAACCTGTCACAAAATTACATTGTTGTTGCTCCAAGAATGACTAGTAGCATTATTAAACTTTCCAATTCATTATTGCCTCAAGGTTACCTAATTGTTACCTTATTGTTAGCAACTTTCGGCCTCTATTCTCACAGCTCCAACATTATTAAATTACTTAATACATTCACATAACATTACTATACATTTACACAATAATATAAACATAATACATTCATTGTTACATACATTTTATATATTATATTATACACATATAGCTTTAAGGCGGACTGTTAATATTTTTATATCATATAATTAGACTGAAATCATTTAAGTGTTAAAAATACTACCTCACGTCATATAATCTTATTATATACGTGGGACCAAAATTATGCTATACAGAAACTTTTATAAATCGGTTCGGCTATCTCTCGCTTCTCACTCACTCCACACACGCACGCATGCACATATTCGCATACAAACAAATAGTTTTAAATGCGTTTTTTGCTTCATCCTAACCCATTATGAACTTCAATGTTCAAATGTTAATCAAAAATCGAAAATTATCAACAATTTCGGTTGCAGTTTTATATTTATAATACTGTAAGACAAGAAAACAAGGAGAGAGAGAGAGGGTGTGTGTGTGTGCGTGTGATATATATATATATATACTTACAAAACGATATAGGCTATAAAATATTTTTAAAAATTGGAGGAGTACCATATTCATGTCGCCCAATGTAAATCCCATTTCGTTTAAGTTTCTGTAATTTTATTGCGAATATGGCAGATTTTTAATAACTTCCAACCCAAATCATTAAATGAGGAGACAAAGTATTTTAAAATTGTGTGTTCATATCTCCATATCTTCCTCTGATTTCGCTGATACTTTGCCATCTTTGTAAAGATTTTGACAAAATTTGGTATATTTGGGTTTTAGAATCAGAGAAAAGTGATAAGTTACCTTACAGCTATCAAAACATTAATTCCCTTATTTTCAATTCCTATTTCCAGCGTCTAACATACAAACCGACACTTTTTGGCCGACCTAGACAAAACCTTGTACACCTACAGGAACCAAAAAAAATTATAGGCTATCGTACAACTCACAAAAGCAACCCTTACCATATTTTCAACCCGTTATATCGAAATATGCGGTGTTTAAACCACGTGATAAAATATTGCAAAATTATGTTATAGGACCTGAAAAAAAATCATAGGTTATTTCACAAATTCCAAAGCTACCCAGCCATATAGCACCTACTTCGAAATTTTTAAAAGCTACCCATATGCGTTATTTTCACCCTCTTAAACACAAAACTATACTGTCGTTCAAATCAGTGTGCCATTATATGCTACAAGACGTTACTTGTCTAGCCGCTGAGCCTAAAATTCAACCCGTCTACTGTCCATTCCAAACCAGAGTGCATTTCACTGAAAACAAACTCTTTGTATTATCCGCGCGAAAGTAGTTCCCAATCCCCGCCCCTCATGGCAGCTTGTTCCTCTCTCACGTGCTTGTTGAACACTGTTTAAATCTATAAAAACGCGCCCTGTGTGAGAATCATAGTTCAAAGTGCAACCCGATGTAACAATCGATTTTATAAGTATCAGAAATGAACATTTTACTTACGTTAATCACAATCCTCGGGCAAAAGTGCCACACCCAAATCCGAATCCTCCGAATATGACTCAGCTGCCATATCGGAATCAGAACTAATCTCCAAAATAATGACAAGCTTATTCACAATTCCACAACACTGTCGCACAAAACAAGTTCCCACATATTATTCTCTTCTATGTTCTATTACGTCTGTTTATATTCCTTGCTCGCTTTGGTTACACTTCTCACTGAAACGCCTGTAAAATCCGATATTAGTTTCGTAATATGCACTATGTAAGTGTCGGGTATTTTTCTAATAGTGAGTTGAATATATGAAGTATTGTTTGTTTTTCGCCACTTTTTAACTGTTTCCCTCTTTTGTGTTTGAACAGTTTATTCGCACTACACGGACCTTCCTCAGCCATGTGAACTTAAATACCAACTGACTAAATCACAAGAGTTGACCTGCTAGCGGATTATGAATGACTGTTCGCTTATCATATTTCCTGTGTTACGCAAAGTGTTTATTCGGTACTCAGATGGCACCTCTGGGAATTCATTGCTGCATTTCTCGTATATGTAACAGAGTGGCAGTCATGCATAGGGTTGGTATTAACAAGCAAGATGCCCTCGGCGTTAGCGCGATAGCAGACGAAAATCATATTTTGTAATCTCTTAACAACTAGTATATATCCATTACCTTTAACGATGAGTTCATATGATAACCGTAATAAAATGCCCAGTTCTATACCTTTCCTGCTCCAATATTTCACAATAGAATGCATGTGTTAAGGAACTATGTACGTTGGCGTAAGAGTGTGTTCTTGGGTTCGTGACAAGCAGAAGCACGTGCTTCTGTTTACATCAGAGGGAACTCTGGTTTGGAATGGACAGAGTTGCCTAGTACTTCCCAGAAGCGTATGACTCGTATATCGGAGTTGCCTGACTAGCAAGACCTTCAAACTGAACTTGAGTACCCTCCACAGACTGCCTTCATTACTGAATCACTGAATGTATTTATCAAAACCTCTTTCACACTGTGTTTTGTTTAGTGATATCGAAGTCCTGTGAAAGCTGTAAGCGGAGTATGAAAGCTGTAAGCGGGGTACTTGTTATCATGGCTAGTGCAAGGTAACATGAATTTATCAACAGTGTGTGAGTTGCGGCTTCCTTCTGCGAATAAATAAAAACATTTTCTGTGTGGAGTAAACGGATGTATTAGTCGGCCACGATAT
Source organism: Deroplatys truncata (assembly GCA_030765065.1). Classification (NCBI taxonomy): domain Eukaryota; kingdom Metazoa; phylum Arthropoda; class Insecta; order Mantodea; family Mantidae; genus Deroplatys; species Deroplatys truncata. Next base: position 183,820,969 of record CM060986.1, read on the forward strand.
GAGTGCGCTTAGCTATTTTTATTGACATGCCCAAGTCATCAAGGTCTTTGGATCAGAGGGGAGTGCGGAGCAAGGCGATAGGGGAATGTACAGTCACACAATGAAAACAGTAGTACATTTGCAGATGTCTTCTTTACCTGACTGTCCTTTCAATGCCCCGCCCACTTGTTCCGTAACCGTTTAGTTGCTCTTCCCACAGCATGCACTTATATCGTGGCCTAATAGTAGGTGGGCTTGTGTCAGAGTGTTTGATTGTGTGTTTTATTTTACGTTTTGCATGCAGCATTGCGAGGCACATTATTATTATTATTATTATTATTATTATTATTATTATTATTATTATTATTATTTTGATTTACGTTTTATGATAAATATCGATACAATATTAGTACCTACTCTTCGGATTGAACGGCCTGCTTGCAAAGCAACTTCTCCACCATGCGTGTACTGCGTTGCATCCTTCCCCTAGGAGTTGACACTCGCTTCAAAAAATTGACCGAAAACAGTTATGTCATAGCAAACTTTGAAAATAACACTCAGTACTGATTCACCAACTAAGGCACAAATCTGGGTAACTGAGCTGTAGGACTTGACCAAAAGTATGGGATGCCTTACAATTTCAAAAAAAAGATATGTGTTGCACTCACATTGCTTTCTCTATTCTTGTACAAACTATTTTTACAAACGCTTATTCTCCATCTACTTCATGTTAATCGAGATATTGAGATGTTAATTTTATTGCTAATTTTCTTGTAGGTACAAGGGGAACTTTTAGGCTTTAAGCGATAGTCAAATCTTTTAACAGCCGGTTGCTATGTGGAGCATTCCATTCTCTTTGCATGTCCAGGACATAAAAAACCGAATAACGAATTCCCATTTGAAAAAAGTAGAATTATTAGAAAATTCAAACAAATAACAAAGAATATCTAAAATGGTTCACTCCATAAAAAAATGTATATGACATAAATTGAGTCTTTTTTAACGAGATCTACAATTTTTGTGTAGAAAAATTTTGTCTATCTTAGGGTTTACCAGTTATGCAAAAGCCTATTCAGAAAGAAGTGGAATTTTAGGAACATTCTCAGAAAATTCAAGATATACATTTTGTCATGAAAATATCTTAAATATATGAAATTTTAATCAAAATCGTTAGAGCCATTTTTGAGAAAATCAAACATTTTTAAAAATGTTCCATGTAAAGTACCTAAATAACAACTTTAATATTTATCCGACTTTTCGTTTTTGATTCAGGGAGCCTCAAAACATGTATTCCTGGTGAAATCTCGGTATCGAATTTTTGGGTCGAATGCAATGCTTCCCCTACTTACTATATGTAGTAGAGAAAGTAAAAACTCCTTAGGTACAAATCTGTACCATTTGAACATCTGGGCAAAACTTTGGACCCTTACGCTTTAGGCAAGAGTTAAAATTGTACGCTGCTCATGAATTTCAAAAACCATCCCCATGTTTATTTACAACCGCTTACTTTGCATTCGTGCGATTTCGGATAAGACAACTGTGTATAGATAAAGGGAGAATAGCAGCTTCGATGGTATATTTGTTGGAGTCTGTATTCACTACGCATGCTGGCGTTCATATTATAAACACAACGACCAGTGCTAGCACGCTCAGGGAACCTCCTGCGGAATGTTACGCAATACCTTGGGTAAAACAAAGTACAAAACATTTGCCTGCTATAGAATGGTAAATATGCACCAGGACTCATTTGATGCAGATTTTCATGTATGATATGGAAACGACTGCGACGTACAAACGGTACTTGTAGTTAATGAAGTCCTAGCCTAGCCTAGCTTGTTTGTTGGTTGATAAGAGAGCTTGTTTAAAATTCGGTCAACATGGTCGGTGCGTCCCTTGCTGGGTAAACATAAACCACAGACATTGGCTTTTACGTGGGTGGAGGCGAAATACAGATGTGTTCGTAGTGCTGAGAGAATGCTATGGCTACAATTCATTGTTCTATCCAAAGAAAACTGCTTGTAGAGCACATTACCTTACTGTTATGCTGGTGTCGCTCTTTGGGTGTAGTGGTCCTCAAGGTTCCCAGTGGTCGCGGAGGGTGATGGGTCTTTTTTCGGCGTAAGAATCCTTAGCATGGCTTCCTTCAGAAGGGAAGTAAAGCCGTGGTCCCGTGTCGTAGATTTACGGCCCGTAAAAGACCCTCAAGCCTGATAAAGAGGCCTCTGAGAAAGATTACCGGTCTTTCACGCCCAATAAAGAATGGGACGCTAAGAACCACAGCAGTTAAAAAGCGTCTATTGATAAAACTCAATTTAATTTACTTTTTGTTACGCTGGTCGAGCAAATGTTAGGTACAGTGTCGCAGCTCATTGCGTAAACGGGTGAAATAGCGTAAAAAATCTGATGTGTTACTCTCACATGACTTTCTCTACTCTTGTACAAACTATTTTTACAAAGACTTATTCTCCACATGCTTCATTTTAATCGAGATATCGAGATGTTAATCTTATTGCTAAGGAGAATTGGAAGGCTTTAAGCGATAGTCAAATATTTTAAGAGATGGTTGCTATGTGGAGTATTCCATTCTCTTTGCATTACCAGGACAAAAAAAAATGAATAACGAATTTGAGACAGAGTATAAGCAATGGAAAATTTAAGAGAATGACAAGCAATATCTCGAAAATGGTTCACTCAACAACAAAAATGTATACGATATAAATTGCGTATTTTAATGCGATCTTAATTTTTTGTGTAGTAAAATTTTGTCTATCTCTTATAGTTTATCAGTTATGCAAAAGTCGTTCACAATGAAGAATACTTTTGGAGACATTCCCAGAAAATTCGAGATATACATTTCATTTGTCATGAAAATATCTTAAACATATGACATTTTAATGAAAATCGTTAGAGCCATTTTTGAGAACATTAAAATTTTCGAAAAATGTTCCATGTAAGGAGTCATCTGGATTCGGGGGATTTTCTTGAAAACCTTCGTGTCGCATCTCTGGAAGATACTGAACCTAAATACCAAGTTTGGTGTTTATCCGACTGTTCGTTTCTGAGTTATGCTGTTCACAGACGCACACACACGGACATGTTTCCAAAAATGCTTTTTTGGATTCAGGGGTCTCAAAACATGTATTTCCGGTGAAATCTTGGTAACGAATTTTTGGGTGGAATACAATACTTCCCCTACTTACTATACGTAGTAGAGAAAGTAATAAAGAACTGCATACTTTCAAGCGTACATACAGGTGTGAGGTAGGAAAGACCATCGGAGCGATCCCAGCGAAGAAGGTTACACGAGGTGGATTTCTCCACCTGTATCATAGGCATACTAAACCTTCGATCGGGAGAGATGAATGGTAGCAGCCGCCCAAGGTTGATTCGCCACTGTATAGATGGCAAGTACCTAACATTTCCAAAGTGTTTTAGGAATTTCCCCATTGCCCCCAGAACAACGATGAGGAAGGGCTACCCAAGCTCTCCCAAAAGAAGTCAATGCGGGAAGATTTTCACAGTGTCAATATATCCGTACGCAAGCCACCCCAGATTCTTATCATATTCCCATGAGGGTATGAAACATTAAGAAGCAGAAGGAAGTGCAAATTTTGAAATTCCAATGTAACATCCAGCGTGAAAGATTAGGAAAAACCACTTAAACATCTTCAACCAGTTTGGCTTACATTAAATTCATATAAAAATTTAATGAATCCTAATATTGCAACTACAATCCTAAAAGCTGCTGATCCTAGGGAACGAATCCTGGATCTTCCGAAAGTGAGCTACAGATCAATACACAGACGCTACTCTTTCAGGCGAATAAGGAAATGCTTATTCATATAAGCAAGCTCCGACCTCCGCTTATATGCAATAAGGAGAGCCGACGCCATCATGCATCAACTGTCTACAACGGAAGTTAACGATAATAGCAATTTCGTGGAGTATATGGAATTTTATAACGAAATTGTACTGCGCATTAATAGACGTATTTGCGTGATCTGCAGAATTCACTTGAAATACATAGGATTGCTGAATTTAATAAGCGATATTGTCGTAGCCTCTTCTTATATTTGCTCAAAAATGATGGGAGCTACTCGCTTGTAAGAGAATGTACCGGGAAATTAATCAAACTGCTAACACGGCGAGGCTACGACGAGGGACGCAGCTAAAGAAAATACAGAAAATATTACTAATTCGAAATGTTACATGGCTTAAAGGAAGGAAAGGACTCTACACTAACATAATTAAAACTTCAAGGGAATGGATGGCTACTGAATTTATTGTATAAAGATAGATAACAGTGCTTACACTCTCAGCCCAATGTCTGTCGGCGAGGCCATCATGCCTTAGCACGGAGAAAGCAGTTGCACACCCTTACAGCTCGAAGGTTACCTCCTGACTCCCTTACTCAAGCCACGCCATTCTCAAGCGTCAGTAACGCTAAATAACTCATCCCCTCCTAAAGTGCCTAGTTCCCCCTACTCCAAACCAACTGCCATCTCAAATCCCGGTGACCAGAGAGACGTATGTCCTATAATCTCTGCATACGTCACAATATGTTGTAATAATCTAATGCCTCTACTAAACAACGCAACCTTAACAAAGAGAGGTTATGAAGTCTCAACGTGAGACAAGCTTACTTGAAAAGATAATGCATAGAATCTCAGTGTTAACTATCCGTATGTTTTCTGTTCAGACGTTTTCCCATTTATGTTGTCCAAAGAATTTAGGTCCCTAGTAAACGATATTCCACTGCACTGATTCAGAATCACTTAATAAAATCCTAAAAAATAAAATGAAATATTTCTGCAATACATAAGGTACATCTTGTAGTGCTTTTCTTGATCAAATTGCCTATTTTGCATACTCACTACGACCGCAATGGATCACTTAACATGTCATACGTTTTTACCATTAATTCGCAAATATACGTTGGGTTATCAAAATCTTGAACAGAGGTTTACCGATTTCACATGTAAAACGGCTGTTAAAGCCAAACATTGTAAGTTATTGACTACTTTTGTTTTTCTGATTACTGCTAGATGCTTTAATAAATGCATTTCTGATTTGTTTCCATGCATGCATATACACAGTGCGCATATTGTAGATACTTCTAGCTACTAGCACTTTACGCTAGAAAATCAGGTTTTCAGTTTTAAAACACTCCAGGAGTAAATACCTCTTAAGGTCAGCAAATCACACAGTATCCGATTGCCTGCATTGTACGATGTCTTTGTATCTCAGCACCAACTCTTTTAGTTGGTTTCTTTCCTGCTGGCTGAAATGTTTTCCTTTTGGCATGTTTTCGATCTAACTAAAGTAACTCTACAACAATTACTAGAAACCCTTAACTAAATTTACAATCTACTTGATTTTAAACGAAAGTTATCTAATTGATAAATGTATCATTTAAAACTCGCAAACTTCTACCACGTGCTCAACAGCTGTTTTGAACAAAACAAACACAAATTTGGAAATGGCTGGCTATATGGTGACCTGCATTACACATTCCTTCGCGCATCCGAGTGGCTGTGAAACAGCTGAACCATGTTGCCACATGTGTGCAGAAATAAGTAAGCGTTTAGCACTGAGCATATAAGTACCGCCTATGTATACCAAATGGTAATAAGCGTTTCCTTATCAGAAGGAAAACTTATTGCTTAAGCATCTCCTTTTCACATAAACGACGACTATGAATTCGATCCGTAGACGCGGAACCTGGTTCTCCAGGTTTGAGTTGACCATATAGTTAGTAACGCTAAATTATAGAAAAGCATTGTTTTGAAATCTCCGGAAGAGCTCAAAAGATACATTCAGAAGACAATAGTTAAGATAAAGGGACGTGTAATGGAACAGGAAATGTGAGGAGCAAGGGATAGTGAAAACTGTTGAAAAGTCCAAGAAGAAACAGGCATTGCGGTTAGAGAGGTTGCTATGGAGATATTAGGACTGAAAGCTTGATAACCAACCAGGAAGTGAGTTAATGAGGTCAAGGCACGATGTGGGCTGCCGAGCCATAGGATGATAATGATAATGATGAAAGAATTGCTTAACGTATGGGCAATGAAAATGCCTTCCTTCCGGGAGTCACTAATTGCAACACGCTCTGCATCACTCAGCAGCACCTGAAAGACAAATGAATAGCGAGACAGAAAAGGAGCAGTGGCGGCGGCGCCTGCAAATCCAAATGCCTCGCGAGTCCCGTTTTCGCCACCTCTATCATTAAGGAGAACTTCATGAATAACACAAAGAATAAGTACCTATACTCCCAGAAATTAGAGTACGTATGCCTTTATCTTACGGACGTAAACGTCTTTCAAAAGAGGGTAATGCACTTAGTTCCGAACCAATTTTGTACCCTCGCGCTGCTAGTCCTTTCCACTGCTCATTATCTCATTTTCCTCCGTATAAACCTGGGGGCCATTAACCCACAGCTCCGTGGTGCAAAGCTAAGGCGCTCATTTCTTCAGAAATCCTCGTGAAACAGACAGACGGGAAGGACGAGGAGCGACCTTGTGGTGTGTGGGCTGTATCGCTATGGTAATCAATACAAGGAAAGGAAATTTTATTCTAAGGGAAAGAAGGCAATGAATTGTTCTCCAGTTAGGCTATGCGCTTTTATTCTCACTAAATGGATTCGTACCAAAAAACTCTTTTAAACATTTGTGAAAATCTCTTCTTTAATATCACTAAACAAACGGAAGAAATAAGTTACACCTAAAACTAAACCATATAAAAAAATCTGATGTGTTGCACTCACATGACTTTCTTTACTCTTGTACAAACTACTTTTACAAACGCTTATTCTCCATATACTTGAAACATTTGCAGAAACTATCTTATTGCCAAGTCAAATCTTTTAAGAGCCGGTTGCTATGTGGAGCATTCCAATAACGAATTCCCATTTGAGAAAAAGTATAAGTATTGGAAAATTCAAACAAATAACAAGGAATATCTCGGAAATGGTTCACTGGACAAAAATATGAATGTGTCATAAATTGTGTGTTTTAACGATAACTACATTTTTGAGTAGGAAACTTCTGTGTATCTTTTACGGTTTACCAGTTATGCAAAAGTCATTCAGAATGAAGAGGGCTTTTGTGGACATTCCCATAACATTCAAGATATACATTTCATTTGTCACAAAAATATCTTAAACATATAACTTTTTAATCAAAATCATTAGAGACTTTTTGAGAAAATCAAAATTTTAGAAAAATGTTCCATGCAAAGGGTAGTCTAGGGTGGGGGGATTTTCTTGAAAATATTCGTCTCACATCCTTGAGAGATTCTAAATTCAAATACCAAGTTTCGTACTTATCCGACTTTTATGCTGTTCACAGACATACACACCAGGGATATGTTTCCAAAAATGCTTTATTTGGATTCAGGGGGCCTCAAAACATGTATTTAGATGAAGTCTCCGTATCGAATTTTTTGATGGAATGCAATACTTCCCCTACTTACTATACTTAGTAGATAAAATAATTAATGTTCATTTTTATGTGCATTTTAATAATGTACATAATATAAAATAATTATTCGTATTTTCAGCAGAAGCAGATTATACTAATTATTAAAACGTTAAAAATACTATACATTTTTATTTCTAAATCGGACAAAAAATACAATTAATAATAATTTTTGCTCCAACAACAGTTATTTTGCTTTATTTGTTAATAACAGTAATATTCCTCTCACGAAGCTCCAATACATAATTTTTTATTTTTAAAATCATATCCACATAATTGTTCAGAATATTTCTGATTATAATAATAATAATTCCATGAAATCTTATTTTTCTACCGCTATTCAACACATATAATTATAAAATAAAACGTATTATTTCTTACAACCATTCCCGATGTACCTTCATTCCCCAGACTAATCGTCAACACGTCACTATTAGGAACTCTACTGTTCCAACACTTTATCGTGTATTTTTAACTGCTAACTCGTGTATTTTTGTTTCTCGCGTACCATGCAAAGTGAAATATCAAAGTCAAAAAGTGCACGCCCTTAAAGAATTGAAAACATTTACTTCAGATGCAGCCTTCATTGTACCGTAACAAGTTCAAAACAATGAAAGCATAACACGAAGCAAAAATGTAGTTTTTACTGGCCGTACTGTTAGATAAGCTTAGTTACAGTGCACAGCTCTCACGTCAGCTTACATAACCACTTGTAAACTGTCCAGGTATGTCCATATAGTTACAACATTGTGTGCTGATTACATTTACGAGTGCATTTTCTGTTACGTATCACAAACTTAAACAACACGGGAATGAAGTTAAACACGAATTGTTTACCTAACACCGTATAGCTCTGAGTTACGTTGGCCAAAGGTAGATGACAACAGAATGTAGAGTGTAGGTTATGTAGTATTATATTTGTTTTGCTCCCTTACTTCAACTAACAACGGTAGCGTGTGAGGGTCTCGAGTTTTCGCGGTTTGGTAGCCGAATACTGGGGTGGATTTTCCTGTCCCTCATATCCTGTAATTTTATTTCCTTATTTCTTTCTCTACTGCTACATAGTAGATAGAGCAGGCATTATATTTCGCCAAAAATTCGATACCGATATTTCACCGGAAATACATGCTTTGAGGCCCCGTGGATAAAAAAAGTCTGATGTGTTACACACACATGACTTTCTCTACTCTTGTACAAACTATTTATAAAAACGCTTATTCTCCATATGCTTCATGTTAATCGATACAAAAATTTGCAGGAACTATCGTATTGATAGTTTTTTTGTAGATGCAAGGGGAATATGGTAGGTTTTAAGCGACAGTCACATCTTTTAAGCGTTGGTTGCTATGTGGAGCATTCCATTCTCCTTGCATGTCCAGGACATAAAAAAATAATAAACGAATAACGAATTCCCAATTGAGAGGAAGTATAAGTATTGGAAAATTCAAACAAAAAACAAGGTATATCTCGGAAACGGTTCACTCGACCAAAAAAAATGTATATGGCATAAATTATGTGTTTTAACGCGATCTACATTTCTACTTTCTCTACTAGTACAGTAAGTAGGGAAAGTATAGCATTCCACCCAAAAATTCGATACCTTATTTCACAGGAAATGCATGCTTTGAGGTGCACTGAATGCATATAAAGCATTTTTGGAAACATGTCCGTGTGTGCCTGTGAACAGCATAACTCAGAAACGAACAGTCGAATAAACACCAAACTTGGTATTTAGGCTCAGTATCTTCCAGAGATGCGATACAAAGATTTTCAAGAAAATCCCTCATCCCAGATTACCCTTTACATGGAACATTTTTCGAAAATTTTATTTTTCTCAAAAATGGCTGTAACGATTTTGAATAAAATACCATAAGTTTTTAAGACATTTTTATGCCAAATGAAGTGCATATCTCGAATTTTCTGGGAATGTCTCCAAAAGTATTCTTCATTGTGAATGACTTTTGCATAACTGGTAAAACATAAGAGATAGACAACATTTTACTACACAAAAAATGTAGATCGCGTTAAAATACACAATTTATGTCATATCCATCTTTTTTAGTTGAGTGAACCCTTTTCGAGATATTGCTTGTTATTCCCTTAAATTTTTCAATACTTAAGGCTTTTTCTCAAATGGGAATTCGTTATTCATTTTTTTGTCCTGGTAAAGCAAAGAGAATGGAATACTCCACATAGCAACAAGCTCTTAAAATATTTGACTATCGCTTAAAGCCTACCAATTCCCCTTAGCAATAAGATTAACATCTCCATATCTCGATTAACATGAGGCATATGGAGAATAAGCGTTTGTAAAAATAGTTTGTACAAGAGTAGAGAAAGTCATGTGAGTGTAACACATCAGATTTTTTATTATTCTAAGATAATGAAAACACGTATTTCCGGTGAAATCTTGGTATCTAAATTTGGGGTGTAATGCAATACTTCCCCTACTTACTATACGTAGCTGAGAAAGTGAAAAAGCCTTTTTAGAAAAAGGTCTGTGTGTATGTGTGTGCGTGTGTGTATCTGTGGTGTATGTCTGTGAACACCATATCTTAAAAGGTAAAAGTCGGATACACAACCAACTTGGTACCTTAAAAATGAGATACGAAGTTTTTCAAGAAAATCTCGCTACCCTCAACTGCCCTTTACGTGAAACATTTTTCCAAATTTTTATTTTCTCAAAAACGACTGTAACGATTTTTATTCAAATAGCATATATTAAATATATAACATGACAAATGAAGCGTGTATCTTGAATTTTCTGGGTATAGCCTGTGAAGTCCTCTTCATTCGGAAGGAGTTTTGTATAATCTTGTGCAACTGGTAAACTTTAAGTGATAGATGAAAACGCATTTTACAGAAGGTGTAGAGCTCTTTAAAACACACAATTTATTTCAAATATCTTTTTTGTGGCATCAGCAAATTCCGAGAGATCCGTATTAAGTTTGAATGCTTCAATTCGTTGCCATTCTTTTAAATCCCTATCCACATTAAGTTGTTTCTCGCCATGTCATGGAAATAGTATGGAATTTTAAGGCCAGTATATAACGTCCAGTCCTTAAATATTTTACTACCACTATTCCCTTTGCATTTATAATGCAATGTCCAATGCAGCTACTTCTGCAAAGGTTTATTTCGATTAAAATGAAGTAGATAGAAAAATAAGCTTTCGTAAGATTAGTTTTTATACCTATTAATAAATGATAAGAGGGTAGAGAAAGTAATGTGAATGTAACACATCAGATTTTCATGTTTTATGGGCGAATAATCAAGTGGACGCCGGACGAGGCATGTTGGAAGTGTTTGCTTTGTGGAACTGTCTGACCTCGCGTCCGGTGAGCGACGGTCTCCCAGCGAGACCTCTTTGTTGGGAGAGGGAGGCCTGTGTGGGGGCTGCCGCTGGCGTCAGGATGTAATATCTGGAGACGTTAAGAGATCCCACTTGCGTCCGAGCCTGTCGCTCCTTGCTCTGTTTTGCTTCAACCCTTCCTCCCGCACGTTCCAAAACCACAATAAGCCTTCATGTGTCCTTCAGTGGCGAATTCCTCCACTGTTCCTAATCCTTGTGCTACTTCAAATTATGTGCTGTATAATGTGTTCAAATTCTTAATTACATAATAGTTTTCAAAGCTTCCTGAAATGTACCAATAATACAAGCAATACATTAGTGTATATTTATTTGCATATAATTTAATGCAGAATAATTTCTTTCTAGAGCGAAATACTTTTGATAATAATCTGTGTTAGGTTGGAAATTTGTTTTTACTTTCTCTACTACTAGAGTAAATAGGGGAAATATTGCATTCAACCCAAAATTTCAAATACGAGATTTCTCCGGAAATACATGTTTTGAGGTACTCTGAATCCAAATAAAACATATTTGGGAACATGCCCGTGTATGTCTCTTGCGTCTGTGTGTGAACAGCATAAAAGTGGGATAAATACCAAACCTGATATCTGAGTTTAGTATCTTCCAAGAATGCGACATGAAGATTTTCAAGAAAATCCCCCAACCCAGACTACCCTTTACATGGAATATTTATAGAACATCTAGCGATTTTGATTAAAATACCATATGTTTAGGATATTTTTTATGGAAAATGAAATGTATATCTTGAATTTTCTGGGAATGTCCCCCAAAATTCTCTTCGTTCTGAATGACATTTGTAGATCTCGTTAAAACACAGTTTATGTCATATACTTTTTTTTTTGTCGAGTGACCCACTTTCGAGATATTCCTTGTTATTTGTTTTAATTTTCCAATACTTATACTTTTTCTCAAATGAGAATTCATTATTTGTTTTTGTTATGTCCTGGACATGCAAAGAGAATAGAATGCTCCACATAGCAACCAGCTCTTAAAAGATTTTGACTATCGCTTAAAGCCTACCATATTCCCCTTGTACCTACAAGAAAATTAACAATAAGTTTCTGGAATGTTTCTCTGGATTAACATGAAGTAGATGCAGAATACGCGTTTGTAAAAATAGTTGATGCAAGAGTAGAGAAAGTCATGTGCGTGCAACACACCAGAGTTTTTTATTATCTTCTCTCAACGCTTCCTCTCTTGAGCATCAATATGTACTTTTTAATTTCTCTAGCACCAACCTATTAGTAGGTGGACGAAGTATTGTAACGTATGAAATTTGAAATCTTGAAATATTATAGAGAAATAAAGAAATTAGCATCGGGAACATAAGGTAAGGCGTGTAATTTCCCTGACTTATAACTCGGCAAGGAAGATCTCTTGACTAGGGCATTATCCCGAAAGTTTCTGATCTAGAAGCACAAGGCTATAGAGACGAATTTTAGCGCACTCGCCCTTTTTGGCTCTCTTTTTGAGGTTTGACAAAAGGCGCCCTTTGTGTCGCTTTGTGAACTTCATGCACTGAAACATGGCCTTCACTACCTCTCCAGTCAGATAACTGCAGCTGTTACATCTAATTCAATGTGGGTATTTTTGTATGTAGCACTGAGCAAATTAGAAAATAGGCAACTAGAGTAGTGATTAAAATAAGAGTTCTTGCTCATTGTCGCGCCTCTGGTATGTTCCTCCACAAATTGGAGGGGCATGTATTCCACTGAACAGCTCGATATCGATATTTTATCAGAAATACGCGTTTTCAAGTCTCCTAAGTCCAAAAAACTTACTTTTAGAAAGAAAGAGAAAAATCTGATGTGTTACACTCACATTACTTTTTCTACTCTTATTCTCCATCTACTTCATGTTAATCGAGATATCAAGATGTTAATCTTATTGCTAATTTTCTTGTAGATGCAAGGAGATTATGGTAGGTTTTAAGCGATAGTCAAATATTTTAACGCTGGTTGCTATGTGGCGTAGAATTCCCATTTAAGAAAAGTACACGTATTGGAAAATTCAAACAAGGAATATCTCGGAAATGGTACACTCGACAAAAAATGTATATGACATAAAGTGTGTGTTTTAAAGAGATCTGCATTTTTTGTGTAGAAAAATGTTGTTTATCTCTTACGGGTACAGTTATGCAATAGCCATTAAGAAAGAAGAGGACTTTTGAGGACATTCCCAGAAAATTCAAGATATACATTTTATTTGTCATTAAAATATCTTAAATGTATGTTATTTTAACCAAAATCGTTAGAGCCGTTTTTGAGAAAATCAACATTTTCGAAAAATGTTCCATGTAAAGGGTAGTCTGGGTTGGGGAAGTTTCCTAAAAAATCCTCATGTCGCATATTTGAAAGATACTGAACCTAAATACGCTGCTTACTACACGCAGTAGAGAAAGTAAACTACTAATAACAACATAAGTCAGGTAACAAGCTATCGCCTTTACAGTGTTTTATAAAGCGAGCATCGAGTATCGAGTGTGGAGAAATAATGGTATCGTCCCATCACTAATATTAAACAATTGTACATAGGTTTATGCTACAGTGCATACGGCCGCACTCATTCGACTTCATAACAAATAGTCTGATAGTTGTAGAACATTTCCATGATGAAGGGTCCTCTCTAAAATTCTAACATTGAACGGAGTACAGTAGTGGACACAAGCTTTCAAAATCCACATAGCACAGTCGAGAAGTTAATTAAACTCTTGAAACTGTAGCATGTATGTTAGCCACTCACCCACACAACCGAAAAGCATTACTCTATGCAAAATAGATGAATAATTCACGAAATCTACTCACTAACCCAAAACGTAAACTGCAATTTCGATTATAAAAAAATATGATGTGCTATACTCACATGACTTTCTCTACCATCTATTGCCAATTAGCTGGTATACGAATTATTCTTACGAAAGTTTATTTTCCTATCTATTTCATTTTAAACGGGATAAACCTTTCCGAAAACATTTCGTTATAGATATAAAGGGAATAGCGAAGTCAAATGATTAAGAACTAAACGCTTTGTAATCACCTTAAAATTTCCTGCTCTGTGTGTGCGATTCGAGAAACAACTGAATATCGAAAGCAATTCAAAGGAATGACAAAAGTATTGAAGAATTCGAACCGTTAATAATGGATATCTCGGAAATGGCTGATGCCACAGGAAAGTTTAGTTAGAATAAATCGTGTGCGTTAAAGAGATCTACATTTTTTGTGCAGTATGTCTTCGTCTGTCGCTTAACGTTTAACAGTTATACAAGATTATATAAAATTTCTTCCGAATGAAGTGGACTTCACAGGCTATTCCCAGGAAATTCAAGATGTATACTTTATTTGTAATGTAAATATCTTTAATATATGGCAGTTTAATCAAAATCGTTAGACATTTTTTATAAAATCAGAAATTTCGAAAAATTATCCATGTAAATGATAGTTTGGAATGGGCTATTTTCTTGAAAATCTTTGTCTCGCATCTTCGGAAGGTACTGAACCTGAATACAAAGTTTGGTTTTTATCCCACTTTTCGTTTTTGAGTTATATTGTTTACAGAAACACACACACAGGCCTTTTTCTAAGAAATGTATTTTGGATCCAGGGGGTCTCAAAAGATGTATTTCCGGTTGAATGCAATACCTTCTCTACCCACTGTGTACGTGGTGGAGAAAGTAAAAAAGGAAACGCCCAGAATCGTTTGTCCATTCCTATGCATGGTACTTTGCTGCAATCCTTTTGGACATCATATAGGTATCTATAGATGAACATGCCTTCCTTGCAAAAATAAGGACAAAGAACGCAGAGCAAGTGACAACATATATGCCTACTTCAGTTGCATTTGGGGCAGCTGGAGGTCTGGATCTAAAATAGTAGAACCTGAGAGAAGGGTTTACTATAATATAGCCCCATGTTAATTTCAAATTAGTTCACGTGTCTCCTGACATACGCACCGCCACCAACATTAATTACCTAACTTTAGTCTAAAACCAAGTGATTCAATGAATTTATGTAGTCATCCTTGCCAAAACGATAAACGATTAAGCATTTTGGTTTACACCGGTATAAAGGATATTGTTTAGGAATTAGTATTAATCTATGGTTTTTTTCAGTTATTGAGTTTTAAATCACTGCACTGAGCATGTTTGGATTAACGTAATTTCTAAATTAATGTTCCATTCGAATCATAAAGTCGTGTCATCAAATTTGCCTTCAGACAAGCTGCATAAGGATATTGCAATTTCAAGTTATAATTTACAGGGACACGTAACCGTCTTTTCGGAGTTTCTGTATCTCAAGCTAAGAGGTTAAGAAAGCATTGCATTGTGCTGAGTTAATGTTTATGCTTCTTTGTGTGTCAAATATGAAATCTGTGTTTGTATGTATGTAGTTATGTAACACAATACAGAGCTTTCATTTTATACCAAGGCCACGGATCGCGCGTATGCGTGCTCCGCACACAGTCTACTACACTGCGTTACTTACTCACAAGTGTTAGTAACATATATGTAATGAGTACTAACATTTTCATAATGTTTTTGAAAGTTGTGTCAAACTGTGCGAAGACATTCTTGACATCGACGGATCAAATTACCATTTACACGCGTAAGTACTTATGTAATGTTCATAGTTTCTGCGTTTATATTGTCCTTAAGTTTCTCTATGGTGTGGGAATTGTTCCTATAGACTTTAATTTTTAGCGTTTAGCGATTCCGTTATTCTAAATTTATTGAAAACATCTCACAATGTACTACCCGGAAATGGGTGCCAGGAAATTTATGCTGAAGTTGTTTACATCTGTCTACATGATTCAGTTTTCACGCATATATCGTGCATAAAAATACACTGTTCAAGCATGAATTTGTTGGCAGGAATTTCCGTGGACTAATAAGAGAATAACATTCCTAAGGAAATCACACACAACAGACGTATTGTCGAACCACTTCGCAACACGAAGACAAAGCAACGACTGAGGCAGCTCGCAGCTGATAAATGTACCCTTGACACGTCCTGCGCCGCTTCTGAGCTGTGGCGTAACACCAAGGTCACTGCCGTCTCGGTCGATACGCATATAAGGCGGGTGTGGCCTTTGCATAAAACGAAGGCACTGTATTATGCTTGACTTGCTCCATGAACTCACAGAACACTAAAATAAAGAAAACCATTATTATTCACAATAAAAATCTGGAGTTCTTCAGTCCTTCGCTGAATGTGCTAGCCCAG
Organism: Deroplatys truncata; assembly: GCA_030765065.1. Classification (NCBI taxonomy): domain Eukaryota; kingdom Metazoa; phylum Arthropoda; class Insecta; order Mantodea; family Mantidae; genus Deroplatys; species Deroplatys truncata. The sequence continues at coordinate 183,837,015 of CM060986.1, forward strand.
TTCCAACTTCAATTAATAATGTATGAAAAATAGGAAGCCATTAGTGCAACAACTGCACTGAAAAACACTTTGGAGAGGGGTATTCTTTTATTCGGGTGATGCCAAAGGAAAAACCGGGGAGAGGCTCTCAGAAAGCACAGTATATTATTTCAAATTATTACTGACATTACATAATATATACAGACACTGATTGCAATGAAAGCAATAAGAGCATCGAAATTGCGATGCAAGCGCTCCCCGTGTGAGGCACTGGTAGCTTCGCGAGCATGACGTCATGACTTTAAATTTTACGCGGAGGTTCTGCTCTTCTTGATCTGGACCTTTTGTGTTTCAAACTGAAAAGTTATTCTAATAGTACCTTTCTGCAAAACCAGCATTGACAGCGTAGATTTGGAGAATTTTGTGGAGATTCTGGAGAAACTTCGTATGTACTGGAAACAGATGGTTCCTAAGTAATTCTCACATACAGCAACTTAGAATCAGGATCACAGAAGTCTGTCAGAGAGAAGCTGAACAGGGACAGACGTACCACAGAGATGCCCATATCTCTTGCCCTGTTGAGCAGCTGCTTGAAGAATCTGAATAACAATTAATGTTTCCAGAACTGGCAGAGTAAGCAGAATGGGAACATGATAACGAAGCTAAATGACAACGACGTATTGGATGAATATAAACACAATAAAGCTAACGCCCGGGACTATCAAAACGAAATATATAATCGAGAATCCAAGTGCAGTAGGTGGGACTAATAGAAAGTTCTAGATAGATTCAGAACTGTTGTAAAGAAGTCTAAACGAGAACTTATATGACAAAGAAAACTTTTAGATCTTATGAACCTTTTGAGGAAAGAACTAAGGAACACAGTGAACCGTTTTATCTGTAATGTTATATTATTGATTACTCTATTTTACGTCGCTTTAACTACATGGTCATGTTGCGACGGATTTGTTAGTGGCTAACTCCTAGATCGATGTGTGGTGGAGAGTTAACCTTCTAGGTCTCCTCCCTGTAACCATGCCATATTGCTTCGCCACGTGTCCACAGAGACCCTAGTGCATAGCAACTGGATCTTCTGTTTCGTGCCGTGCAGATGACATTAAGGTGCCGTCCAGTCTACCTGCTTTCATATAGAAAGGCGGAAAGTTAGCCTTATAGGTCTCATCCGTGTAACCATGCCATCTTGCTTCGTCACGTGTCCACAGAGACCCTAGTGCATAGCAACTGGATCTTCTGCTTCGTGCCGTGCAGATAACATTAGGGTGCCGTCCAGTCTACCTGCTTTCATATAGAAAGGCGAAAAGTTAGCCTTCTAGGTCTCATCCCTGTAACCATGCCATCTTGCTTTGTCACGTGTCCACAGAGACCCTAGTGCATAGCAACTGGATCTTCTGTTTCGTACCGTGCAGATGACATTAGGGTGCCGTCCAGTCTACCTGTTGCTTTCATACAGAAAGGCGGAAAGTTAGCCTTCTAGGTCTCATCCCTGTAACCATGCCATCTTGCTTCGTCCCGTGTCCACAGAGACCCTAGTGCATAGCAACTGGATCTTCTGCTTCGTGCCGAGCAGATGACATTAGGGTGTCGTCCATTCTACCTGTTGCTTTCATATAGAAAGGCGGACAGTTAGCCTCCTAGGTCCCATCACTACAACCATCTTGGTTTATTATGTGTCCACAGAGACCTTAGTGCATAACAACTGGACCTTCTCTTTCGTGCCGTGCAGATGCAAATGTGATGTTGTATAGTGCAGAAACTTGGAACATTACGACTAGAACGGTTGCAAGCAGCTGACTCGTGTATATTGTAAGGACTGGTGGGTATAGAAAGAATGCAAAGTAACAATGAAGCTGCTATGGAAGGAACGGATGAAGCAAAAGCAATAACAATGGCCTAGAAAAAGAAACGAAATGGGAAGAAACTGGTGTTTCATTTACAGGAAGAAAGGGAACGCAGAAGGAGAGAAAAATAACGGCAGGATTTGCAGTGAAGCATCTGTCCCTGGACAGAAAACTGATTATTAATTGATTGGTTTAATTGAGCGGCTACTAATATATTCATTTCTTATTGTTAAAATAGTAAAGTTGTATTTGCTAAATAACGGTTTGTCTTGATTACTTTTTCAGTCACACAGGAAATGTCTCAGAGTAAACTTAGCCTTTATTAATTTATTTTGCTGCAGTGTAAGAATTTTTACTTTCTCTAATACGTATAGTAAGTAGGGGAAGTATTGCGTTCCACCCAAAAAATTTGATACCGAGATTTCACCGGAAATATGTTTTGAGGCCTCCTGAATTAAAAAAAAACATTTTCGAAAAAGGTCTGTGTGTATGTGTGTGCATGTGTCTCTGTGAACTCAAAAGTCGGATAAATACCAAAAGTGGTATTTAGGTTCCGTATCTCTGAAAGAAGATGCGATACGAAGAATTTCAAGAAAATCCTCCCACTCCAGACTAAACTTTACATGGAACATTTTAGAAAATTTTGATTTTCTCAAAAATGGCTCTAACGATTTTGATTAAAATATCATATATTTAAGATATTTTCATGACAAATAAAATGTATATCTTGAGTTTTCTGGGAATGTCCCCAAAAGTCCTCTTCTTTCTGAATGGATTTTCCATAAATGATAAACCGTAAGACATAGATAATATTTTTTCTGCACAAAAAATGGCTACAACACACAATTTATGTCATATACATTTTTTTCTTTTTTTGTCGAGTGAACCATTTCCGAGATATTCCTTATTATTTGTTTGAATTTCCCAATACTTTTGTTTATATCCTGAACATGTAAAGAGAATGGAATACTCCACATAGCAACCAGCTCCTAAAACATTTGACTATCGCTTAAAACCTACCATATTCTCCTTGCACCTACAAGAAAATTAGCAATAAGATTAACATCTCGATTAGCATGAAGTAAATGGAGAATAAGCGTTTACAAAAATAGTTTGTACAAAACTAGAGAAAGCCATGTGAGTATAACACATCAGATTTTGAGATATCATCTTCGTCTTGTATTCTATAAATCTATCTGATTTAGACATATCCACAGTTTTGTGTTCACACGATTTGAAATGTGTTATTTATTTGACTTATGCTTTTATGCTAACGCTACTCAGAGATATAAATTTTCGAGGTATACCCTTATTTAAATATACAGTTTTACTTTCTCTACCGCTTACTCACTTAAGAAAGAGGAAGTATAAAAATAAGCGCTTTTGAAAACGAGAGAGAGAGAGAGAGAAAGAAATAAGTGAACAGCAAAATTCAGAAAAAAAAGATAGTTAAATAATATAAATGCTCATATTAAAATAAGGAACCATATGGAGTTGTATGGTGAACAGTTTCAAAGTATTCTTCATTTCATGTAAAAAGCTTTGTGATTTTTTCTCAACAGTTTTAGTACGTTAGAAATAACGTAAATGAAACATAAGTGAATGAGAATAAAGAGGATTTTTAGCAAATTCAAGCTACAATTTTATATAATTAGAAACCTTATTGATAGTAAATACATGATAATATGCAGAGAAAGTCATGTATATGTTACACATTCTAGAGACAGGAGAAATTAGAATATTTGCATTCATAAAATATTTTATCAAGTTTCAGGAATATAATACTTGTTAGATGGGTAAAGCAGAAGATATTTCAAAAACTAAAAGCATCACGATTTTCATCCAGCTCACAGTCGAAACATTTTCTATCTGGTCGCGTTCTATGCATTGTGCTCGTGAAAATATGTACGTGTTTCCATTTTGCTAATAAGCATGAAATTTTATATTTTAACGATCACCACACTGACTATAGGAAGGAAAAACTGAGACAATGTTAATTTGTTTTCAGGAAATCAGCGGTTCGTTCCAACTGCTGTCGCAGGGAGCAGGGCGAACCCAGCACGTGGCAGCGACGGGGGCACCGGGTAGCGCCAAACCCGTGATGATGGCGGCAGGGCGCCGCTCCGATTCCAGCGTCGAGGAGATCGTCAGCATCGACGAATCAGACGTCCAGCCCACGCCAGGTCCGTATACACCCACTTTATTGCCAATTGCTTACGTCGTATGACGTAAGTCTCTCGAGATAGGATGGCTGGTAGTGATTTGGAATTCTGCACGTTCAACCCAAGTGGGCATGTAATCAAGGGGATACAGCTTTGATGTTAACGGTACATTTTCATCTAAGGAAATACATAAGTATTCTCGGTTTGTTAACTCATACATGCGACGTTACAGATATTAGGTACAAAAATCGGGAAGATAGATTTTTTTTTACTTTATCTACCACGTACATAGTAAGTAGAGAATGTATCACACTCCACCCGGAGATTTTACTGGAAATACATGTTTTGGAGACACCTGAATTTAAAATATTTTTACCTTCTCTACTACGTATGGTAAGTAGTATTGCATTCCACCCAAAAATTCGATACCGAGATTTCACATAAAATACATATTTTGAGGCCCCCTGAATAAAAAGAAACACTTTTAGAAAAAGGTCCGTTGTGTGTCTATGAATAACATAACCCAAAAACGAAAAGATGGATAAATACCAAACTTGTTATTTAGGTTCAGTATCTTTCAAAGACGCGAAACGAACATTTTCAAGAAAATTACCCCACCCCAGACTAACATTTACATGGAACAGTTTTTGAAGTTTTTGATTTTCTAAAAAATGGCTCTAACAATTTTAAGTAAAATATCATATATTTAACATATTTTCATGACAAATAAAATGTATATCTTGAATTTTCTGGGAAAGTCCGCAAAAGTCCTCTTCTTTTTAAATAGGTTTTGCATAACTAGTAAACCGTAAAAGATAGACAAAATTTTTCTACACAAAAAAAAATGTAGAGCTTGTTAAACACACAATTTATTTCATATAGAAACCAGCTCTTAAACTATTTGACTATCGTTTAAAGCCTACCATATTCCCCTTGCACCTACAAGAAAATTATCAAAATCTTTCTGCAAAGTTTTATCTCAATTAAAATGAAGTAGATGGAGAATAAGCGTTTGTAAAAATACACTGTACAAGAGTAGAGAAAGTCATGTGAGTGTAACAAAACAGAGTTTTAGCAAAAGGCTCGCCTGTATGTTTGTGTCTGTGAACAGTATAACTCAAAAAACGAAAACTCGGATAAATACCAAACTTGATTTTTAAGTTCAATATCTTTCAAAAATGCGACACGAAGGTTTTCAAGAAAATACCCAACCCTTTACATGGAACATTTTTTTCAAAATCTTTGCTTAAAATACCATATACTGAATACATTTACATGTCAAATAAAATGTATATTTTGAATTTTCTGGAAATAGCCAGTGAAGTCTTCTTTATTCGGAAGGAATTTTATAGAATCTTGTATAACTCATAAACGTTAAGCGATAGACGGAAACGTACTACACGAAAAATGTAGTTCTCTTTAAAACACGCAATTTACTTCAAATAACTTTGTCGTTGCATTAGCCATTTCCGAGATATCCATTATTAATGGTTCGAATTGTTCAATACTTTATCCTTCTTAAGTGCCATAGATTTTCGGTTGTTTTTCGCGATTGCATGAAAATAGTATAGAATTGTTAAGATTTGAATTACACAAAATTTCGAAAAGGTTTCCAGAAAAATAAAATTTCGTCAGAATCGCTTTAAAAACACACTTTTTCATAAAAGACACAACGTGGTATTATTTTGGCAGCATAAAATTATGAATTGTCGTCTTAGTAGGCTTTTAGCAGAAGATGTTTGCTTCACGAATTCTTCACTTCCGTGTGTAAAGGCTCCTAAACCCTATAAGTTCCGTTTAACTTTACCCCGCATTTGTTATCAACTGTTAATTACATTAGTCACCTGTCATTGGCTGCTGTCTTGGATTAAGTTGTTGTGTGATACAAAATAGTTCCAGACTGCCTCTGTGCCTGTGGTTAGCATGCTAGCTTCCAAATCAGAGGTCCAGGTTCGGTTTCCGCCTGGAGGATGGGAATTTTTCTTTAGTCTGGATTATTCCCCATCCTCCCTAGAGTCTGGAGGTATGAGTGAGAGTGTAAATGCGGGTGTGGGTGTAAAATAAAGTCAAATAGAAAACCCAAAGTAAACATACCCAGAGGTTAACACCATAGTAAAAAGGAGTAAATATCAGAACAACGACTAGGAGGGGAGAGGGACTTAGCAGCTCGACTTACAAAGATCTTTTGCGCCTAAGCCCCTGACGGGATGCCCCCGAGAGGGAGGGGTGAGGTGAGAGGAGACACAGGGCAGCCGGGCCAAGAGGCACGACGGGGTAGAGGGCAGGGTCCCTACCTTTCCTAATTGAAACTTCCTGGATGTCGGTTAATACAACTGACTCCCTCCACCTGCAGGCTTGCACATCCCACTGGAGCACCTGGGAGTGGGAGACCGCCACCATTTCGGTGGATGAAGTGTTACATAAAACATCTTTTTTCTCTGCCGTGCAACGCCAAGATTCCCGCCATACTGCAAACCTGAAACAGCCAAGCAGATTAATGGTAAAGTGAAATGAGAATGGAGGTGAAATGGAGGGACAGAAAATTCGGGGATGTAATGAACCTTTCCAGCATTCGCATAACGACCCGAGGAAACCCTCGAAAAACCCCATGAGTCAGGAAGGTCGGCCGCGGGAATCGAACACACGACCTTCTGAATGCGGGCAACAGACGTTGCCGACTGAGCCATCCCGCTCGGTAATATGAGTAAATATCATTGCCGATGAGCAATTGTTCCAAAAGTAAACACGCCGATATGACCTTAGATATTAAAGGCGGCGTAAAGCGGAACAAATACAAATAATTAGTTCCTTTTTTAACATAATCATTTATCTTAATATATTCGAAGATAATTATCAAATTTACATTTTATAACCGTAAGAATCAAGTATATTATGTAACAGGGTTAATACTTCTGGAATGCATGTCAATTCTTACCAACAAATGTGTAGGAGGATCCTTCGGTTTAACTTTCCTCTAAGGATGACGAAAGTATGTGCATCTATCATTACAAAGCGTTTTTATTGCCTGACCACAGGGCAAACAACCCCTGTGCAATGCGGCATTCAAAATTTTACATTCGTCAATCAGGGGAAAGGGGAAGGAAAGGGAGCGTGGAAGAATACATGTCAGCGGGGCAAGGTTAGAGGAAGCAGGATTTAGCTTAGGTTCAGCATGTGCAAAACCTAGATCTATGTCTACCCAAAATAGAAACCATCGAATGTTTGAGAAGCTTTTAAATTTTCGAAATCACACTGATCATAGAAATGTACCTTTAAAGTCAGGTACTTAGCTGTTATACTCTAGCACGCCACCTTAGGAGAGCACAAGATACAAAGTTTCTTTAACTTTGAAGCATTTCTTCCAAAATTTGCGTTTTTTTTCAACATATAAGCACATATTCTCGCCAAATATTGCAGAGACTGTTCCACTTCTAGTATGGTATACTACTTTCAACCATCATAACTAATCAGGCTTTGCTAATTTGCCATTTTGTATTCATCGCTTCTTCAATGTTGTCTGTACAAAATCGATACACAACTAAACAGTTATAGAGTATCTGTATGCATTATTAAAGTTGTTTATAACGCCAAGGTGCAGTGAGAGATAATGTAACTTAATCTGCTTCAACAACAATAAAACTGAATCACTAAACCTATCGCAGGATTTTCCAAATGCTTATTTTGCTTTATACCCATTTTCAGGAGCTATTGAAAGCAATCGAGTTGCATTGGCTGGCCATAGATCCTTTAAAGGTTAGGTTTCAACTATTCTGTTTATTTTGTTGGATTCCTTTGTTACTTTCTCTACTACATGCTTAAAGTAGAGGAAGCATTGTATTCCAACAAAAAATTCGATGTCGAGCTTACAGTGGGAATATTTTGAGGCACCCTGAACCTAAACAACCACAAAAATAAATAATTATATTTCCCGAACCCTTTGTACCAGATTGCAACTTCAATAATTATTTGCTTTAATAAATACGTAACAAGGAATAGGCAACAATTTTTACTCTTCGTGAAGCTGTGGGCCTGTGCACTGTATGTTAATCTGCTATGTTGTCAGATAGCTTACAATTCTTGCCCTTATGTAATCCTACAGACAAGCAACAGTGTTCGATTAAATTTTAAATGCCACACAGCACTTCTAAACACGCAATGCGAGGTCACGCAAACTTCTTGCAATGGTGAAATTGCAGATTTCTGGTTTGATAACACTGCTTTTCTACGTGTAAAACAAGTTAAAATATTGCCTGTAGAAAACGACGACTGAAAAAATAAATATTCTGACAATTGTCCTTCGTTTAACATATGATATTCGGGATAACATGAGATTCCAACACGTCTCTTTGCTCCCGTACTCAGAAATGTAATTTTTACTTTCTCTACTACGTATAGTAAGTAGGGGAAGTATTGTATTCCACCCAAAAATTCGATACCGAGATTTCACCGGAAATATATGTTTTGAGACTCACTGAATCCAAAAAAAGCATTTTTGGAAACATGTCTGTGTGTGTGTCTGTGAACAGCGTAACTCAGAAACGAACAGTCGGATAAACACCAAACTTGGTATTTATAGGTTCAGTATCTTCCTGAGATGCGACACGAAGGTTTTCAAGAAAATGGGAACATTTTTAGAAAATTTTAATTTTCTGAAAAATGGCTGTAACGATTTTGATTAAAATATCATATGTTTAAGATATTTTTATGACAAATGAAATGCATATCTCGAATTTTCCGGAAATGTCTCCAAAAGTATTCTTCATTGTGAACGACTTTTGCATAACTGGTAAACCATAAGAGATAGATAAAATTTTACTACACAAAAAATATAGATCGCGTTAAAATACACAATTTGTGTCATATACATTTTTTGTTGAGTGAACCGTTTTCGAGATATTGCTTGTTATTCCCTTAAATTTTCCAATACTTTTTCTCAAATGGAAATTCGTTATTCATTTTTTACTTTTTCTACTACGTATAGTAAGTAGGGGAAGTTGCATTCCACCCAAAAATTCGATACCGAGATTTCACCGGAAATACATGTTTTGCTACCCCGTGAATCCAAAAAAAGCATTTTTGGAATCATGTACGTGTGTGTGTGTGTCTGTGTACAGCATAACTCAGAAACGAACAGTCGAGTAAACACCAAACTTGATATAGATTCAGTATCTTCCAGGGATGCGACACGAAGGTTTTCAAGAAAATCCCCCACTCCAGATTGCCGTTTACATGGAACATTTTTCAAAAATTTTAATTTTCTCAAAAATGGCTCTAACGATTTTGATTAAAATATCATATATTTAAGATACTTTCATGACAAATAAAATGATTATCTTGAATTTTCTGGGAATGTCTCCAAAAGTATTCTTCATTGTGAACGACTTTTGCATAACTAATAAACCAAAAGTGATAGACAAAATGTCACTATACAAAAAATGTAGATCTCAATAAAATACATAATTTATGTCATATACATTTTTGTTGTTGAGTGAACCATTTTCGAGATATTGCTTGTTATTCCCTTAAATTTTCGAAAGCTTTTTCTCAAATGGGAATTCGTTATTCATTTTTATTTTCTCTACTATATATGGTAAGTAGGGGAAGTATTGTATTCCACCCAAAAATTCCATACCGAGATTTCTCCGGAAATACATGTTTTGAGAGCCCCTGAATACAAAAAAGCATTTTTGGAAATATGTCCGTGTGTGTCCGTCTGTGAACTAACTCGGAAACAAACAGTCGGATAAACACCAAACTTGGTATTTATATTTAGTATCTTCCAGAGATGCGACACGAACGTTTTCAAGAAAATTCCCCCTCCCAGGGTACCCTTTACATGGAACATTTTTCGAAAATTTTAATTTTCTCAAAAATGGCTCTAACTATTTTGATTAAAATATCATGTTTAAGATGCTGAGTAACACATCAGATGTTTACCTTAATAATACATTTTCAAAAATGAAACTCCAAATTAAGATACCGTTTTTATAAAATAAGTTAAATTCAAATTAAAAGGCATCAATGATATATGGCCAGACCGAGTGGTCCTTTGAATGTAAATAAGTTACTCTTTAAGCAACGATTAAGGCTTTTAAGCGGTTAGAGGAAGTATTTCGGATGGCTTAGTTGTAACGAATGGTATTGGTCTGTCACCCGGTATATTTATAAATATAACCTCGCGTAAGGCTTTCGTATTTCCTTCATACGTGAATTTCTCCCAAAATTAAGGTGCATATAGGTAACAATCTCACTGTAATAACAGATCATTTATCACTAGATCACAATTTAAACTTGCTGGACCAGGGAAGTTAGACTATTTTCATGGGCGCATTTCATAGCTAGTCGCCTCGCTGCTCTAAGCAATATATAACTTGTCGCTCAACGAAACACGGACGTGTCAGAATGCAAAACGCCTTAAAACTTATATGATATCACAAAGTATCACCAGTGCAACTTTCAGCTTGAATGGATATTTATATCCTGTAAAGTACAATGCACGACTGGCCAATGGCAATTCAACGGCCAATCACAATGTTGTGTGTAAAATCAGGATGCAAATTACTAAGCTTTTTTCTTTTTACTTTTTATTTATTTATTGAAAGGTCTATTTAAAATTAGTCAAATTGCCTAGTGTGAAATTTTATACAAACAATATCCCTCCATTATGTCTGAGCCATATGCGACCTTTGTATACTAAGTGCACAGGGGCACTTGCACTACTTCACATAAAAATAAAAGAATCTTGTGTGTTACACTCACATGACTTTCTCTACTATTGTACAAACCATTTTTACAAACGCATATTCTCCATATGCTTCATGTTAATTGAGATGTTAATCTTATTGCTAATTTTCTTGTAGATGCAAGGGGAATTGGTAGGTTTTAAGTGATAGTCAAATATTTTAAGAGCTGGTTGCTATGTGGAGTATTCCATTCTCTTTACATTACCAGGACAAAAAAATTAAAAACGAATTTCCATTTGAGAAAAATTATAAGTATTAGAAAATTTAAGGGAATAACAAGCAATATCCCGAAAATGGTTCGCTTAACAACAAAAAAAGTATATGACATTAATTGTGTATTTTAACGCGATCTACATTTTTGTGTAGTAACATTTTGTCTATCTCTTTTGGTTTATCAGTTATGCAAAAGTCGTTCACAATGAAGAATGCCTTTGGAGATATTCCCAGAAAATTCGAGATATACATTTCATTTGTCATGAAAATATCTTAAACATATGATATTTTAAACCAAATCGTTAGAGCCATTTTTGAGAAAATTCAAATTTTCGAAAAATGTTCCATGTAAAGGGTAATCTGGGGTGGAGGGATTTTCTTGAAAACCTTCGTGTCGCATCTCTGGAAAATACTGAACCTAAATACCATCCGACTGTTTGTTTCTGAGTTATGTTGTTCACAGACACATACACGGACATGTTTCAAAAAATACTTTTTTTGGATTCAGGGGGTCTCAAAACATATATTTCCAGTGAAATCTCGGTATCGAATTTTTGTGTGGAAAACAATACTTCCCCTATTTACTATACGTAGTAGAGAAAGTAGAAATACTTATATTAATAACTATCAGATTCCTCCCTCCATATTTGTCTTTTTATCCCTCTCGCACTGTCTCCGTCTCCCTCTGTATTTTTCCCTCATTTTGTTTTCTCTCTTGCTCTCTCCGTGGTTAACGTACATATCATGTAACATTTTTAAAACCGGTGATAAAACGTCTTTCTCTAGAGAGGTAACATTAAAGTACAAGCAAAATGAGTTATAGTTTGCAAAATTGTGTCTACTCCTTAGGCTTTCTGTGCGTTACACACTATACTGTTACTCGTGGTAACCAGAAAACTACAATAAAAGACACAGAGTTTCAAAGTGACCTACCTGGAAGGCAAATAAGTGATATTAAATATAAATTTTTAAAGCGTTTTAAATGTTGGGCCTATAGGAATTAATGAATAACCAAAATTTTCAGAACTATTGCACTCGCAAGCGCTTAAAATATTTTTTAGACATAATGGCCTAAAAGTAGAACTTCAAATACAGAGCACACGAGCTAAAACATTTGGATTATCGCACTAGTTCAATAATCTTCAGTGTGACCAGCTTTGGTTTCAAGTCCAATTACATGGAAATTACCCTTTATATTTGCACATGTTTAATAACTCGATTAGGTTTGATTAGGTTTTTACTTTTCATTACATGATGAATTTCTCATGGCGCTCGCATGTTCACAATACAGATTGTCATACTCCAATGTCGTTCTCCGTGGTGTAGTGACTCCATATCAGTCTCTAGTTCCCGAGGTCGCGGGTTCAAACCGGCGGAGGGCGATGGATTTTTTCGGGCGTAAAAATCCTTAGCATGGCTTCCTTCGGAAGGGAAGTAAAGCCGTTGGTCCCGTGTCGTAGGTTTACGGCACGTTAAAGAACCCCGAGCCTGATAAAGAGGCCTCTGAGCAAAATTACCGGCTCTCACGCCCTATATAGAATGGGACGCTAAGGACCACAGTAGTTAAAGAGCGGCCATAAATAAAACTCAGTGTGTTTTCTTTTTAGTCATACTTAAACTTATCACAATTTGTAATAGAATTAACTTACACGTTATATTGGCAGCTTTATTTTATTAAAACGTTACTCATTTATCTAACCTACATATAGATTAAATGGCGGAAAGTATGAATTCAGAAGAAACTGAAATGGAAGTGAAATTACAGAAGTAGCAGAAAGAATAAGACTAGAAGTACCTACCCAAAAAAATCCAGAAAGCAATATGATACAGCATTTAATCGCTTCATTGCCTGGTGTAAGGCAAAACTAGTTGAAAATAATTTCACTAAAAATAACTGCTAGCGAATCAACAAGACATCAAAACATATCACATCTCGGCTTTTAATGTCATTTCTCTCGTTTAAAGAACCGCGTAATTTCAGTAATAAATGTAATATAATTGATATTTTACAAATTCGAGCACTGTCTGAAAAATAATATATGACGCAAGTGTTAAAAGTGGTTTTACTTTGCTCGTATGATTCCTACTCGCAAAATAAAACCCTACTTTCACGCGTTGTATCGTGATCTACTGTTATAAAACTAGAAAACAAGTGATGCATTTCGATTTCTTGACTTCACGTCCTATCATAACCTCTACCTTTTGGAGAAAGCAGCTAAAATGCATTAAGATATTATCTAAGCGAGATCTCACATGTATTAAATACAGTTTCATATAAGCCATTTAGGTAAATCTTAAGTGAAAGGAAATATACACACACATACATAGGTACAGGATGTGTCTAAATTTCCTTTACGGACTTTGAGGACTTGAAGCGGGGACCAAGACGGTTAAGTTTAGCATAGGAACTCAATGTTCGGAAACGTGCCGTTTACCCATCGTGGTCTCGTAAACCAAGGATTGCATGTGACCCCACAGATAATAGTCAAGCAGGGTCAAGTCGAAAGAACGCGCAGGCCAAGCAATTGGGCCACCACGACCTATCCACCGTTGCCCAAACCGTTGGTCTAGATAAGTCGGACCGCAAGTACAAAATGAGCTGCTGCGCCCTCGTGCTGGAACCACGTGTTTTGACGCACATGCAGTATACGTCTTCAAGAAATCGCAAGGACACGTCACCCGTGAGATTTGGTGGAAGAAGTTATGGTCCAGTTACACACCCATCAAGACGTATTGTTGCTGAAACCCATCACAAACGTGTAGTGCACTTGGGACATCAGGTAATCAGTGAATACGTATGGACTACCATAGTCAAGACCGTCCTAGCGAGTGACGCCGAAAAAGCGTGTGTGGGGATTTTGCGTGTAGCGGAAAAAACTGTACGTTTCCGAACACAAGTTCCTATGCTAAACTTAATTATCTTCGCCCCCACTACAAGTCTTCGAAGTCTGTAAAGGGAACCTATATGTACACACAGACAGTGGTGGCCGAGGTTTACGGTCCGAATCCCGCGCAGTCCGTCCTCCCTGACTGAGGTTTTCCTCTGGGTTTCTCTCGGTCACTACATGGCAAATGTCTGGGAAGTAACTTAATCTTAGGCTTGGAAAGTTTGTTTCCATACTTCCTTTTGTCAATTTCATTGTATATAAACATCATCAGTGCGGTGCAGTATGCTGTAAACAGGCGTTAAGTATACCAAAAGTGGCATACACTCATGTAATTACAGAGGTGGCCCTTATACATGTTAATTTATTAACATAATATCTAAATTTAAAAGAAAGTTTTGGATAACAAGTTCATACTTATAATGATTTAATATTTTCATTAGTCTTTTAACGATGACTAAGTATATCAGCAACAGCAAACACAGATTAAAAGCTAAAGATATAACACCATCCTTAAACATTGTTATTTATATTAGAATAAAGCCTAAAGTGTTCATTTTTCATCTAGTTAATTCTTATTATTTTTATTTTCAGCTCTCGAGCGGAGGAGGAGTTGCCCCAAGAAAAAACCTGCAGGTTAGTTTGAAATACAGTTATTTTTAAAGGTTATAGTAACGTTAGCTATAAATTTAATTATTGTATATTATACTAAAGCGTATCCCTTGCACAACTCCAAGGTCACATATTGCGAGTTTACAGCTGATTCCACAAAGTAGTGTTAGTACCAGAGAAACGATAATTTTCTTGAATTCTGTCCGTTGCTCATTACAGAATCGTCTTTATCAGAATCAATATATTCATTTACCTGTGACGTATCAAAGTTGTGTGACGTATAATTGGCGCAACAGTTCTAGACACGTGAAAATCTGAATGAGAGCTATGAAGCGAGTTACGTACCAGATCAGGAGGTGACCGGTCGTCTGCATGCTGCAGTCATTGCCAAATATCCGCACACCAGTAATGCACTGCACTACATTGCGCTGCACTGACAAACTTATAGCTATATACAGTATATTTAAATCCACCGCTGTAAAAAGCGCTTAATATAAAAACCTGTCAATCATCAGGTAGGTAGGTAGGTAGGTGGTTTGTCAATTTGAGAGTTGTGGTAAGAAACATTGTTGATAACCAGAATGGACCCAGCAGGCATATTAGTTATCAACATGCTGTTGATTCAATTCATGTAATTTTCTGTATTCATTTCTTGATGAAAATCTCCTGTTTTTTGTTGCGACTTGTAAATGACATTTGGAACGAAGCCGATCTTTCCAGTAGCCTGAATGATAATAAGTATTTGTCCTTTGGCAACAGGTGCCTGCAAACCTAATTTGCTATCGTCACTCGAACTTTTAGATGTTGTATGACTGCTGTGTATGTATGGCTCATCTTCATACACTATAGTTTGACCCTCTAATTTTCCAGCTGAGATCGTATGTTGTGCTTCTCTATTAGAACTCTTCTATTTGATTTCGTTTTCTTCCACTTGAACCCTACATCTTTTATAACTTTTCTGAGATTTGTAGCATCACCTTGAACATTTATGCTGTCTTTCACCTTGATGAACAATCTGCTTATTGTTTGCTCAGCTTTTTCTTACACACAGAAATTGTGAATCCTGCGCCTAATGACGCATTTGTCCAAATCGTCTATTCCTGTAACACATTTAGGCGCCTTATGTTTCTTCCCAGGCATGTCAAATGGTACTCCTTCATCCATGTGTTTTTTTTCCTATCTTTGAGAACTCTGGAAACTGAACTCAGTGAAACACCAGTTGCTTCAGCTACTACTTCTTTCACTCTCTAAGGCTTTTGTGGAACTCGGGTGAACGTATATTTTCTTCCTTCATCTCTGCTTCTTGCTTCATGAAGTCGAGGAAATTTGCAATTCTTTCCCTGCTTTGACTATGAAGGAGCCATGGTTATAAATATAACAAATATAAAATAAGCACTATTTAGGTACTGCTCTCTTTGAAATTACAACCAGATGCTGACACTTTCTATGCAGACTGTATCTGTTACGCATTGTGAGTAAACAAAGGTATTTATCGCTTTCGTTGATTAAGCTAAACATAAACCATTCCTAGGCTCGGCAGCTGGGGTGGCAATCAGGGTCACGATTCCAGAAGTTTTGCGCCAGCTATAACACCATTTCGAAGTGGTATGGAGCGGAGAGAGGGGTGTTTTTTTCTTCAAAGGAATAAGTTGAAAGTACAACATACACTTCCCCTATCCCACTACTCCTTCGCTAAGAGTAACTTCGGCTTTCCTTTTGTCTTATCTTCTCTACCCTTCTCACGGAGTAGCTATGTGAGACCTGAGAGCAAGAAGAGACTTGATCGCTGACGTCACAGAGCATTCAGTTGTCTGACACTGATGTATATTTGACTCTACTATACTATATGCTTCAAATAATCTCTTGTATCCTTCTTGTGCCTAATATGAAATGTGTAATGGAACCATTACTGCAAACGTTTATCTCAATTAACGTGAACATGTTTTACAAGAATAGTTTGTAGAAGAGAGATGAAAATAAACAATAGTGGGTATAGGAAGCAATCTGAATGTAACAAATCAGACTTTTTAAATGTATTTTCTTTTGATATTCAGGTCTCGAAATATTATGAAATAGATTTTTATTTGCGTATTATCTATAATTTTTTACTCTAAATAAGTAGAGGTACATAAAGTAAAAAAAGAAAAAAAAATAGAAGCATTTATTTTCACACCTTAGAATATTGTAGTTTTTACAGCAAATCACTCTCATACACTCGTGTGCAAAACTTAAGGACGAGATGGGTAAAGTAACATAACAAATGAACTACTTGGTGGAAGTAGATGAAGGAGCGAGAGCATGTTGCCAGAGGTCTCTCACACGTACACAGAAAACTGCACGTCACATGGCGTGAGTGTAGCGAGCCTATAGTGTCAAATAGGTCTGGTCCCGCAACACGGGGCAGTTGTCGAAACAGAACAAGACGGTGTGTTGCAATTAGTGAGCTGTTACAGTGCAGTGTAGTGGTGTTCTTCATTCATGGCCCGTAGACACCATTTGGATGACTTCACGTGGGGAAGAATCATCGGGAAACTGGAAGAAGGGCGAAGTGTGACGAGTGTTGCTCAGAGGTTGGGATTGCTCACAGCATTGTTTCGCCTGCATGGGGAACCTTCCAAACCACAGGCACTGCTGTCCCAAGGAGAGGTGGTGGTCGACCACGCTCAACTACAGCAGTAGATGACCGCTACATTGTGCAACTGGCAAGAAGGGATCCATGCCAAACAGCGGGTGCAATTGCAACCACATTTAACAGGACAGCAATCTCACGATACACAGTGGCACGGCGACTAAACAGAGGTGGTCTCTTTACCAGTACATTGTGTTCCATTGCTATCCTCACATCGGCGGCACCGTTTGCGATGGTCCCAAGAGCAGCAAAATTGGATCAACGAGGAATGCGGTCGCGTGCTCTTCTTGGATGAGAGCAGATGCAACCTAAGTAGTGATTCTCGACGTACCGTCATCTGGTAAGAGGTGGGAACACGTAATGAACCCAGGAACATTCTTGAACATGATCGTTTTGGTGGTCCGGGTGTTATTGTTTGGGGAGGCATAATTTTGCATGGGCGCACCAACCTCCAAATCTTTGAACACGGTAACGCTCACTGGTCAACGTTATTATGATACTGTACTCCTCCCATGTGCGTCTTTTCAGGGCTGTAGTCGGCCCTGACTTCATGTTTATGGATAACAATGCACGACCGTATCAAACAGCGTAGGTGGAGGATCTCTTGGAACGAGAGGATATTCGGCGAATGGACTCGCCTGACGTTCCCCCTTTAAATCCCATCGAACACGCGTGGGATGCTTTGGGGAGACGCATTGTAGCACATCCACATGCACCAACAGTTGTCAACAGCGCTGGTGGAGGAATGGAGCGTTCTACCATAAGAACTGGTTAGCAACCTTGTGGCCAGCATGGGAGCACGATGCAGAGCATGCATTGCTGTCCGTGGTGATCATACACTATGTATCTGTTTCTGTAGAACTATCCATTTTGTAGAGCCATCTTATGTCGTATTGACTTTATTGTAGCTTATCGTCTATTAATAAAAGTGGCATTTCTGTTCATCTCATTGCATATTTCGTTTAGTTGCCTACTGTAGCATACCGTAGCAGTTCCCTCTATGTATGATTCAAGTTTTTATAGAGCTATGTTACTTGGCAGTGTCACAGCATGCGAAGATTACTTTCGTCCTTTGGTTTTGCACACCAGTGTATTACTCTGTATCCGTAAGATGCAGCGTTTAATTAGGAAAAGTAAAGGTTAAACATAACACAAAAGTCGCCTAATAAGGTAACATCTCCACCGAGGTGTGTAGGATTGTTCTGAAAATCTGAGTTTACGAAGGCTGTCCCAGAAGTACTCGACCTAACAAAGAAAACACAATTTTTTGAAAAAAACAGCTTTATTTCTCTACATAGTCTCTTTCAGCTCGATACACTTTTCCCAGCGATGTTCAATAGCTTCGATACCCTGTTTATACTCAGAACCATCGAGTTCTGCAAAATGGCCATAAACTGCAGATTCCACCCTCTTCATTATTCGCAAATCTTTTAGCACCAAGCTATTTCTTCAACTTTGGAAATAGAAAATAATCAGAGGGGGCTAGGTCTGGTGAATAGCGTGCATGAGGAAGCAATTCGAACTTTAGCTCATTGATTTTGGCCATGGCGATAATGGACGTGTAAACTGGTGCATTGTTTTGATGAAACAAAAGTTTCTTTTCCACTAAATGCGGCCGTTTTTGCTTGATTTCATCATTCAAATGCTGTAATAAGTGTGAATAATACTCGCCATTGATTGCTTTTCCTTTTTGAAGATAATCAATGAAAATTATTCAACACACATTCCAAAAAACGGACGCCATGACCTTGCCTGCAGATGGAACTGTCTCACCTTCATTGGAGCTGATTCTCTCCTTTCAATTCACTGTTTTGACTGTTCCTTCGTCTCAGGTGTAAAGTGATGGAGCAATTTTCATCCATGGTTATGAATCGACACAAAAACTCGGTTTTATTGGAGTATCAGTTGTAATAGTATAGTTGCCGCTTGAACTTTGGCAATGAAATACGGAAAATATCCTGATATCTTCGGTTGGCTTTGTTTCGCTGGCTTTCGTATTGTTACAAGCGGGTATAGGTTGTTCTCTTCAAAATTTCATGTTTCAACCTAACCCAGATTTTAAATAGTAAGCTTCAATAGTAAACGTTTTGAGATTAGGCAGTTAAGGATTATCAACTGTCGTGTGGAATATAGTACTCCTGTTTCTACTTTCCATGTTTCAACTTAAAGCAAATGCACTATAACTGAGCAGTCCCACAACGACGACAGGGAAGAAACTTCTACAAAGCTCACTTCCACCGCCAAACCGCAACATGCAGAATACCGTCGCCTGGTTATACAAGCCTGAAACAGACGACAATGAAGGAGATGATAGGTACAGGAAATGAGAGTTAGGAAAGCCGTGGTAGAAGAGAAACCACCCCAGCATTCGCCTTCCGACCCGGGAAGCCACGAAAAAACCCATGGGTCAGAATCGGTCGCCGGGAATCGAACCCGGGACCTCCCGAATGCGAATCGCGCACTTTACGCGGCGTCGCCTCGCTCGGTCAGTGATTGGGTAGTTGCGATATGACTGAAGTGCCTATTACGCAATCACATTCCAAATTGGCTCCATCCATGAAGTGTCTGAACCGTGCGAATGACAAATACACAACATTTAAGAATATTATGAAATTTAAAAGAAATAGGGTAATACAAATGTCCTGTCTCTCTTGCCTTAATGGCACTTAACTAGAGCCTTCTATACTTCCCGCGTTATACACAGCTATGATGTCACGAGCGTGTGCAATGCTCCGAAACTTAATAGTATAATACTCATTGATAAGGAGTGCAAATGAGCACTAAATACTCACTCTTTGGACTCAAAATACAGCATAATACATGTTATTAATCACAAACTTCCAGTTGCGTCGGTAACATTACTCTTGTACCATTTCTCCTTATACCACATTACAAGTCGTACATTGCAGAACGTAGAATTCGTCAATTTCTAAAATCGTGTTTATAATACACAAACATTTTCGCATATTTATATTTCTAGTGTGCGATGTACTACACCAAACTAAATACACTCCTCGTGTCATTTTGCTCGCTACTTACTCAAACCTCAGGTGATTGACTTATAACAAGACTTCTTTAACCTAAATTGGTCGTAGAAATGACGTTTTAAGAAGGAATAGTCACACATATAAGCATGAACATGATACATAAATTAGATGTCAGTTGAGTTTTCATAAAAGCACATGAAAACTAACGTATGCTGCACTTGTAGTGGATATCTGTTTCTCAAAGTAGTTTGTCAAGAAAATACAGTATTCTGTAATTATAATTTTGGATATTTCAGTATTTAAAGGTAATTTACTGCACGGTTCGTCATTGTGCACTTGTATAGGGTAGATAAATATGTTAGTTAAATTAGAAATTCTAAGTAGGGGCGCATTTTTCATCGGTTAGCATTGTTGAATAGGTACTATGCGTATGAACTATGCTAATATTTTTAAAAACAATTTGATGTTATTGGTAATTTTCTTGTAGATGCAAGGGGAATTGGTAGGCTTTAAACCTTAGTCAAATATTTTAAGAGCTGATTGCTATGTGGAGTATTCCATTCTCTTTGCATTACCAGGACAAAAAAAATGCATAACGAATTTGAGAAAAAGTATAAGTATTAGGAAATTTAAGGGAATAACAAGCAATATCTCGAAAATGGTTCACTCAACTAAAAAACTGTATGAGATAAATTGTGTATTGTAACGTGATCTACATTTTTTGTGTACTGAAATTTTGTCTATCTCTTATAGTTTACCAGTTATGCAAAAGTCGTTCACAATGAAGAATACTTTTGGAGACATTCCCAGAAAATTCGAGATATACATTTCATTTGTCATGAAAATATCTTAAGCATATGATATTTTAATCAAACTCATTAGAGCCATTTTTGAGAAAATTAAAATTTTCGAAAAACGTTCCATGTAAAGGGTAATCTGGGATGGGGGAATTTTCTTGAAAACCTTCGTATCGCATCTCTGGAAGATACTGAATCTAAATACCAAGTTTGGTGTTTATCCAACTGTTCGTTTCTGAGTTATACTGTTCACAGACACACACAGGGACATGTTTCCAAAAATGTTTTTTTTTGGATTCAGGGGGTCTCAAAACATGTATTTACGGTGAAATCTCGGTATCGAATTTTTGGGTGTAATACAACACATCCCCTACTTACTATACGTAGTAGAGAAAGTAATATAATAATAATAATAATAATAATAATAATAATAATATATAGAGTAATTTCCTTTGCAAACTAATAAGTACTCTCATACTTATCCAAATCCAAATCCAAATCCAAATTGAAATTACTTTTACACCAGGAACGCTACGATATTAGGGTAATTTATCATTTCAGACATACACGTACTCTTAGAAAGGGGCACCATACAATACAGATGCAATACGTTTGAGATAGACTTCTCTTTGTCGAAAATTTCTGCCATAAAGCATGCTTTCTAACCGCGCTAAGGCCATCAACTGCCTAAGCCGGTGACGTCCGTAGCCAGCATGGCGATCCGGTGTCTGATCTAGTAAATAAAGATAGTCCTAACTGAACCTCCAAAATGGCATATTTTCAGCCAAATAACACAAATACTACTAAGATTCAAGGCTTTCTATTTCAGTCAACAAGCTTTCGAGTCAGACACTCGCATGCTAGTGTGTTATGTTCATCTTTTCTTCGAGCTTCGGTATTTCAAGATTGAGTTTTATTTATGAACGCTCTTTAACTGCTGTGGTCCTTAGTGTCCCATTCTATATTGGGTGTGAAAGACGGTAATTTTGCTCAGAGGCCTCTTTATCAGGCTTGAGGTTCTTTTACGTGCCGAAAAAATCCATCGCCCTCCGCCGGATTTGAACCCGCGACCTCCGGAACTAGGGGCTAGCATGGTAACCGCTACACCACGGAGGACGGCTTTCAAGAAGTGGAAAAATAACAATTAAAACTCTGATTTGTTACATTCACACGGCTTTCTCTACCCCCTATCATTTATTAAAGGAAATAAAACGATTCTTACAAAAACTTATGTACCGATCTATTTCGTTTTAATCGAGATTAATATTTGCAGAAATAGCTACATTAAAATTTTTCTTATAAATGCAAAGGAAATAGCGATAGTCAAATGTTTAAGAACCGGACGCTATATGCAGGCCTTAAATTCCATCTTTTAATGAAATCACGAGAAACAACTGAGTATCGAGGACTTTAAAAGAATGAAAGTATTGAATAATTGGAACCATTAATAACAGATATTTCGGAAACGGCTTACGTCACAAAAAAGTTATTTGAAATAGGTTATGTATTTTAAAGAGCTCTACCTTTTTTGTGGAATACGTTTTCGTATATCCCTTAATGTTTACCAGTTACACAAGATTATACAAAATTCCTTCCGAATGAATAGAAATTCATAGGCTCTTCTCAGAAAATTCAAGATATATACTTTATTTGTCATGTAAATATGTTTAACATGTGTATTTGAATCAAAATCGTTAGTCATTTTCACGAAAGTCAAAATTTTGAATACGTTTCCATACAAAGGGCATTGGGGGGGGAGATTTTCCTGAAAATCCTCGTGTCACGTCTTTGGAAGATACTGAACAAGTTTGATATTTATCCACATTTCGTTTTTGAATTATGCTAATCACAGGCGCACACAAACATACACACGCGCGCGCGGACAATTTTCTCAAGATATTTTTATGGGTTCAGGAGTCCTCAAAACACATTATTTCCGGTGAAATCTTGACATAACATACTTTTGGGGTAGACTAAAATACTTAACCGACTCACTCCATGTAGTAGAGAAAGTAAAAAACCGCTGTTATCATGTTTCTTATCAATCAAAAATGGCTTGTGCACAGATTTTTGGAATAATGTAGGGGACATTCCCTTGTAAACGTCTACATGTAATAAACATTGCTGCTGTTTGGTGTAAACATACTAACAAATGACTGTTTTACAGGTAACGATGACAGCAGCTTTCTGCGCCACCTGGAACTGGAGCCAACAGGGGACTCAGGACCGGGAAGGGGGCCGGCAGCTGGGCCTGCGGGGACCAACAAAGCGGGTCGCACGCCCTTTACCACTACACGGCGTCTCACGAGGCATGGGAACTCCGGCTTTGGGTTCTCCATCGCGTGGACGCAACCGCCAAGGTAAGTTCCCATACTTCTTTATTTACTCATGAAAATAGTGACAGTGTATCCCTGGGAAGGAATAAAAACTACTGCACTTACCTGATAACGCCAGGTAGCTTCTTTATGGCTGTTGTTTCTACTTACAGGTGCACCTTTGAATGTTAGGAATTCCTGTTTAAGCTTAGCGCTTTACTGCTGCATTTCTCAGCTTTCGGCTTTCGTTTTAGAACCCATGTAAGATTTTCTTTTGATAAGAATTCTTTGCAATAATGTAGAACATGTTCTCGTGGTAAGGTCCTGTGAAGTCGCAGAATAAGACTCTTAATCGTCGAAACTCCCTTAAAGGTAAGGTTAATACAACGGCTCTCAAAATCAAGAAGGCACATATTCCATCGTGCTTATAAAGTGAATAACGAAAAAAAAAGACGTGTACACGCCATTCATCTCGTTTTAAAACTTAAATGCCATGAAATAACATTAGTCATCTGACAAATATCTGAAGTTGTCACACACTATTCTCATTTCTTTTGCAAAGTTTAGGAAATGTTTTTGACTTGTAAACAAAGAAGTACCCCTAATATTAAGCAGCATTTTACTTTCCATCGCTGTCTTGGTATAATTTGCATAACAATTAAGCGTATTTAAATATGTTCTTACTTGTTAATATGTTCATTTTTAAACACATTTATGTGTAAATTATTAAACGTTTCGTTTTATTTTCAATTAAAACCAACTATTATACTTTAACATAAAAATTGTCCAATTCAGTAATCCATTAAGTGTGATAAAACTGATTGCACTTCACAAACTTTGATCTTAAACAAATAAATAATAAATCTGATGTGTTGCACGTCCATGACCTCTACTCTTGTACAAAATATTTATACAGACACTTATTCTCCATCTACTTCATGTTAATCGAGATGTTAATCTTATTGCTAATTTTCTTGTAGATGCAAGGGGAATATTGTAGGCTTTAAGCGATAGTCAAATCTTTTAAGAGCTGGTTGCTATGTGGAGCATTCCATTCTCTTTGCATGCCCAGAACATAAAAAAGGAATAACGAATTACCATTTGAGAAAAGTATAAATATTAGAAAATTAAAAAAAACAAGGAACATCTCAGAAATGGGTCACTCGACAAAAAAAAATTATGTAAATAAATTATGTGTTTTAACGAGATCTACTTTTTTGTGTAGTAAAGTTTTGTCTATTTTTTACGGTTTGCTAGTTATGCGAAATTCATTCATAATGAAGAGA
The DNA here is from genome assembly GCA_030765065.1 of Deroplatys truncata. Taxonomy (NCBI): domain Eukaryota; kingdom Metazoa; phylum Arthropoda; class Insecta; order Mantodea; family Mantidae; genus Deroplatys; species Deroplatys truncata. The sequence goes on from CM060986.1 coordinate 183,861,482, forward strand.
ACTTTTGGGGACATTCTCAGAAAATTCAAGATATACATTTCATTTGCCATGAAAATATCTTAAACCTATGATAATTTAATCAAAGTCGCTAGAGCCATTTTTGAGATAATTAAAATTTTTTAAAAATGTTCCATCTAAAGGGTAGACTGGGTTAGGGAGATTTTCTTTAAAATTTTCGTGTGGCATCCTTGGAAGATACTAAACTCAAATACCAAAGTTGGTATTTATCCAACTTTTTGTTTTTCAGTTAATGCTATTCACAGACAGACACGCGCGCGCGAACATACTTCCAAAAATTCTTTATTTGGATTCAGGGCACCTCAAAAATGTATTTCCGGTGAAATTTTGGTATCAAATTTTTGGGTGGAATGCAATAGTTCGCCTATTTGCTATACCTAATGCAGAAAGTAAAAATAGCAATAAAATTTACTAATGATTAGATTTTGAAACCTAATTTAAGGGACACTGGGACTAAATTGTTTACCTTTTTGTAATTTTAAAGCTATTCACTTGAAAATTGGCACTTAGTATGAGTAAATAAAGAAATGACTGTACAAAAGTTCAAGCTCAAATAGTTTCTAAAGAGAGCTTCTAGTATTAAATAGTTGAACAGAAGTCTACTTAACACTCTCCTTTTCCCTCGGAAGTATTAGCATTCAACATGGCTGGCTATCAACCTCGGAATCCTTTCTTCAATTCTTAGTTTGTCAAGAACCTGTACCTGCTATCCCTTCCCATAAATGCAAACGTTTTCATCTTGAGTGTAATCTAGGGCCCCGGTTTGAAACTCGGCTAAGTTAATTTAAGCTTCATTGAACTCTGAATTTTTGGCAACTATCTGTACCCTATTCATATGTACATTTCGAGCAGTTAGTAACCTTCTTTCATGCACTCCATATGATCGAATGCAGTGATGCGGCAATTGGAACCTTGTTGAGGATGGGGCAACTACCCCGAAAACATATTTCTTGTTACGCAGGGTAAAGGTGTAGTTTTTAGTGAAGATTGTGTATTTAAACTTGACTCAGTGTAGTATCGGTACTCGTCACTAGGTCTAGGATTTACATGATGTAGCACATACTTTTTGGTAGGACCGATATGTTCCTTATATATATATATATATATATATATATATATGCTTGTTATTATCATGGTAAGTATATTCGTCATATTTTCACTATTTCAACAAGCAAAATATTTGGAAATAATATTACTTCTACGTTCATTTGGATTGTTAAATTTCTAAGAATTACTCATCATTTCCTGAAAAATGGTACTGATTTTTTTAACACCGATACCCCATACTCGCTTTATAAAAACACTGTAAAGGAGATTGCTTGTTCTCTTTTTCTTTTTTTAGTTCCATTTATACCACGCCTTTAACTACATTGGGCTTATCGGCGACCTATCCTTTGGAACTTATTGACGTTGGCAATGGTGTTAACTCGTACCTATTCTCTTGTCGTTAAGTTTATTGTAGTTTGGGTTTTAATCATTAGATCACACACACACTCATTAAAACTTCCAGATTCTGGGGAAGATAGTGAATAATCTTGACTAGAGAAAAATTTCCAACCCCAACCGGGAATCGAACCCGGGACCCCTCGCACAGCAAGCAGGTGCTCTACCGACTGAGCTACGGACTGAGCCTGCTTGTTCTCTTAATTTTTTTTTTCTTGTTAATTGTATATTGCTGTGTAAACGTGCATTTGTTTGCATGCTTTTAGTCGGGTCCCGCATAGCACCCCGGTTAGTATGTGAATAGCTACTTAGCTGGCATGCATTGCATGCGAGCGCGTCAAATGTTACTTGCTGGTATTGCCCATGGAACCTGAGCAATACCAGTGTCTCTTAATTGTGTTCTTATTCGTAGTTTTCTGTGCGTATATATTGTAGCTATACTAACTCCGAAATAGTTCCTCTTTGACATTCTCCAATCGACAGCAATTTTTTTAGCTTATTAATGCCACAGTTTATATATTCCCTTATTCTAATAATAATAATAATAATAATAATAGTAATAATAATAATTTCTTTGCTTCTCTTTTTTGTAACTATTTTTGTGTTGAAAAGCTTATTTTAAAAGATTTCCTATCCATAGAAATAGAAATACTAGCAATTCCTCTTTATTCACATTCTTTGAAATTATAAAGTAATACATATTTTACATGAAACTCAAACAATTAAGAATAATGTGTGTGTTACACTATTCTAACAATATCCACCACTACCACATAACAGGTAATAAGTAATTACCCATATAATAATCGGAAAATAGTAAGTTTGTGGGTTAGGCCTCTCTACTACCCACCCTCATACATTAGCACATACGTGTTTAGTACAAAGGTTTGACTAGCGTAAACACAAACTAACAGATGGAAGGAAAGAACAAATATTTCCATGCCCTGTATTATCTCGCGTCTTAAGTTTTGATTTGTTTCTGTTGGATTCACAGATTTTGGTCACCTGAGAAGGTAAATTTAAAGCTGAGATTAAGTCACTAAGCCAGGCTATTGCAGTCATTTAGTGCGTTAGCTAAATCAGCTTCATTCACAACTCAGTTAACGCTACATGTTACATAGTACCTCCACTCCTTCCCCCACTGTTTTCCATCTTTTCATTTAGACTCAAGGGTCTATGGAATGTAGCATTAATTCACCCACAGGAAACACAGTCCAGGTCTATCAAGAAGTATAGTCCAGCAACACTTTGGAGACGTGCGGGGCAATAAAGTGAAGTTGCGGCTCCTTTAATACCTCGTCTAGCGTAAAGTTAAACTCGACAACTTTCAATAGCTTAAAAATTTTAAAGTATCGAAGGTTTATCTCAAAGTAAATTTACTGAGTATCGAGGTATCGACGGTATCGAGATCCCATCCATAATAAAAAACGTAGTTTTGTTTGAAAACACAATACGGACTTTATACTTACATATAATTGAATTCATGTAGCCTATTGTTTCACTACAAGCAGCTACAAGTCGGCCACGATATGACTGCGCCTAGAGGAGGGCGCCAGTGTTTTTGTTGACAATGCTTAACATCATCAAGGCTTGGGATCAGAGGGAAGTGAGGAAGGGAATATCGAGTTGCACAACGAAAACAGTACTACATTTGCAGGCATTTAGCCACACTAGTAAATGCAACTCAGAAATACGGATGTTTTCTTTACCTGACTGTCCTTCCAATGCCATTTTCACGGCACGAAGCAGAAGATCCGGTAGCTATGAGCTAGGGTCTCTGTGACACGTGACGGAGCGGGTGGTTACAGGGATGAGACCTAGAAGGCTAACTGTCCATCACATATCGTTCTAAGAGTTATCCACCAACAGATCCGTCGCGATATGACCAAGGAGTTAAAGCGACGTAAAATAAAATAGAATTTAAAAAAATGCCCCGCCCACTTGTTCCATAACTATTTCTCTTCCCACCGCACGCACTCAAATCGTGGCCGACTAGTAGCTATTCAAGCCTGTCTTTTATAATTTGGCCATCGGACTGAAGACAAATGTGCCATTGTGTTGCTGAATCTTGTTGAAGTCGGAAGCGTCTAGAGTTCAGAAAAAACGCCTAAAGTGAAGCAAATTATTCGAGTAAAATTACAGCAATTCGTGTCTCGATATGATGAGACGTTTCTGACTGATGGTAAAATACTGTATGGAACTGTGTGACGTTAAGTGTTAGAAAAAGTGTAAAAAATCTGATGTGCTACACTCACATGACTTTCTCTACTCTCTAAAAACTATTTTACAAACATTTATTCTCCATATGCTTCATGTTAATCGAAATATCGAGATGTCAATCTTATTGCTAATTTTCTTGTAGATGCAAGGGGAATATCGTAGGTTATAAGCGATAGTCAAATATTTTAAGCACTGGTTGCTATGTGGCGCATTCCAATCTCTTTGCATATCCAGGACATAAAAAAAATGAATAACGAATTTGAGAAAAAGTATAAGTATTGGGAAATTTAAGGGAATAACAAGCAATTACTCGAAAATGGATCACTCAACAACAAAAATATATGACAATTTGGGTATTTTAACGCGATCTACATTTTTTGTGTAGTAAAATTCTGTCTATCTCTTATGGTTTACCAGTTATGCAAAAGTCGTTCCCAATGAAGAATACTTTTTGAGACATTCCCAGAAAATTCAAGATATACATTTTATTTGTCATAAAAGTATCTTAAACATATGATATTTTAATCAAAATCGTTAGAGCCATTTTTGAGAAAATTAAAATTTTCGAAAAATGTTCCATGTAAAGGGTAGTCTGGGGTGGGAGGATTTTCTTGAAAACCTTCGTGTCGCATCCCTGGAAGGTACTGAACCTAAATACCAAGTTTGGTGTTTATCCAACTGTTAGTTTCTGAATAATGCTGTTCACAGACACACACACACACACACAGACACACACACGGACATGTTTCCAAAAATGCTTGTTTTGGATTCAGAGGGTCTCAAAACATGTATTTCCGGTGAAATCTCGGTATCGAATTTTTGGGTGGAATACAATACTTCCCCTACTTACTATACGTAGTAGAGAAAGTAAAAAGCGAAAGGCATTATACATCGTTCCATTTCAATGAGTTTTTGGGGTGAAAAATTCTCTTAATCATTTAGAATTGGATTTAAATTATGTTGTCCATTTTAAATATGCTCCTCTTATGTTAACTGAAGTACTAGCCTTCGTTGGTTGACAAAGGATGTTTTTATTTGAAAATTTGCACAAGGTATTCATTGTATATTGCAAATTGGTGATCATAAACTAAAGTAAACAGAAGAATGTAAAAACCTGCAGCATGCGCTATGTACTAATAATTTTAATAAAATCAAAAGTATACTATAATATCAAATACGCAGTTTAGCTTGCTTCTCATGTGCATTTTATTTTAAATAAATAATTCATGGTCATAAACTCAGTTACTAATTTATTTTGTAACTGAAATTTCACTTAATCATCTTATGTCATGTTTTATGTTACTGTGCAGATTTTTGTAAATTTTAGATCATAACAGCATTTTTCATTTTGCATATTATAGTGACTTTTAGGTCATAAAATCCTAGCCCTACACTCATTTCACTTGTTTATGTTTTCGTATATATGTATATTGGCACAGTGTACATAGCCCTGGCGAAGAGTCGTCCCGGAAAGCCACAAGCTGAGAAACCTTGTCTTACAACATTTCTTTCATACAGTGACGCGAGGTTAATGAGGGGCTTAGAAGAAAAGCTCGGATTTGTATATAATTACGAGCACATCCCTTTTCATCTGCGTTTGTATAAAACAAAGATACTGCTGGATTATGACACACACTTCTTCTTTGCTCTACAAAGATGGAAAGAAGCTAGACCATGCTGACACAAAAGTCTCAGGTAGATCAAGTGAAAAGATTGACTCGAGGGAAGCGAGATAGATCAATACAAGTAAGTGAGCTGCAAAAAATATGGAATTGGAGGTTACTTTATATTTGCATCGTCATTAGAAGCATCTCTTATTTTAAATACGAAACTTTGTGGTACTGTCAGATAAACAAGAATATACGGCAAGTTTACTTTTGAGCAATAGGCAGGATTGCAAGATTTGATAAAAGCAGCTTGATTGCATGATTTGGATTCGGCACGGAAAAATTGCAATCCTTGGAAGGTGGGTATAAAAAAGATAGGATGGGCAATTGCTGAATCCAGACAAAATTCAGGGTAAATAGAGAAACTTGCTGCCGAGTATTCCTGGGAACCAATCTCTAAATCTCTACTTCTGGGATAATCTATTTCCATGAGAGTAGTTGTGAAAACGCATGGTAAGGATAACAAAACAAAGGAAGCGATACTCGGAAATCAACAAAATGATACTATTATGTTGAGATAGATACAGTTAGTTGAGTGCGTAGGTCTAGCCGGGGCAAAGCCCCCCCTTCTCTGCCTAGGGTTAGCGCCATCCGAGTGGCTCTCTAACCGGGGTTTCACCATGAGGCCAACACCTGGTTTCCTAAAAAGGTTTCCCTTACGCGGAGATGGAAATGGATATGCCACTTACGCGCGTCATCCCGAAAGAGCGACTACCGATAATCCGGTAGGGCCGACAGCTTTCTAGGAAGCCGTCTACCAGCTATCCAGCGCGTTACCGGAGGACATTGAGGCGTCTCACAACCCCGCCTGTATGGAAACCTATACAGACGTAGCCAATCTCCCATGGGTATCGGGAACCACTGCCCCGCCGAGTCCAACCCAATCCGAACAACTCCCGTAGGGAGGGGCTCGAATGTTCGGCCCAACGTACTTCTAGTAACGTCAGATACACCCGAAAATAGTTGGAGTAGAAATGCATGAACATATTTTACTTATTCCTTTCTCTTCACCACTAACGCACTGCTATTCAGCCCCGCTGCCTCCGCCATCTAATTCACTCTCTTCGTTTATTAGTCCTGTGAATACTAAACTGTATTCACTCTTAGGTTGATCCGCGCCAAAACAAAACCCAGGTGATCAGTGCACCATTACAATGTATCCTTCCGCCATTCGCACCAGAAATAACACTTTCGAGATATTTGTGGCGAGTGCACTCGGCACTTAATGCAAAAAGAATAAAGCCCTTATTCCGACAACTTAAACGGTGACTAGCATACTTTGTTAGGGATTAAAGGAGATAAGATTAGCAATTACAATAAAATAAAAGTTTGCACATATAATAATAGTCTAAAAGAAAAGGCGGCGCCGTGGCCGAGTGGTTAGACCGCTCGCCTCCCACCGAGGCGGCCCGGGTTCAATCCCAGGGACCTGCATGTGAGATTTGTGGTGGACGAAGCACCGTCTGGGCGGGTTTTCTCCGGGTTCTCCGGTTTCCCCCGCCATTCATTCCACCAACTGCTCCATCATCACCTTTCCTTTCATCCATTTTACCAACATTTCGTTTCATCTACTTCCTTCATCCCATACCAGGTTGATCACCCATCCTGGATGCTCAGTCTCATCCATGAGTGACTGCTCCTCGACGGGCCTCTGACCCCAGGCACCCGCTTGTAAGTCCTGGGGGTGTAAGTCCTACATAAGAGGAGGGTAAACAGATAATGAATGAATGAATATTCTAAAAGAAAGAGCGAAAGGAAAGCAACAGATATGCGATAACTTATATTTATTCGCTCTCTGGTAGCGCACTTTATCAACTGTTGGCGGCTCATTTTTAAAAAACGAAATTGAGCACTGTTACGCAAATTGCATTTTTCACAAAATCGTTACATTTTTTCCGGTTATAACACTTTTCCTGTTTCAGATTTTTTTTACGAGCACTGTTTACACTTATACTCGAAACACCGCTGAATTCAGCTAATTTCACCACATCTTTCACCGTAGGTGTTGGATAAACACTCAACACCGGCTTATTCTTTATGTAAGTCGAGAAGACGCGAGAGCAAACTCACCGTCCTCAATGATTCTAAACAGAAACTGCCGGTTTCAGTCTGTAAACAATATTCTGCGCATACTCGGATCAGGTGACTCATACGAATTGCATGTTGGAACTTGTAGCTCTGTTTATAAGTAAAAATCAGTGTTCATTAAACTCTTAGGTATTTGTATAGAATATTCATCCATTTAAGGATAAATTCATTCTAAAATTTAGATTATTAGCATGGGACTGCTTTCCTACGCGCATTGCAACCCTGTCGTACCACGGTGCATTGGTCACCTGAGCTTTTGGCGTCGATCAACCTGAGAGTGAATACAGTATAACTGTTTCCAACTAATTCTGTTATTATGACTGCGGAAATGAGTAACAAATACCCATAATTGTTTGAGTTCAACGTTTTCTTTAGTTTCATTGCTCAAAATAGTATGCCCTAGTCCAGGGCCGGTAAGATGAGCACCCGAAGTGTGAAATGCTCTACCCTACAATCATCCCTTCATTTTCCCTTCTACGTGGTACGTGTGCCACAGCTGTGATCATACGGGTCTTTTGCAACGTAATCAAACTTTTGAACTCAAGAGTTGGCTAGGAAAGCACAAAGAGAGGTAATACAACTAGAGAGTTGATCGTGTGCACCATTCTCGATCAAGATTTTACCGTGGTAAAATGTGGACTTTACCGCGGTGAACGGTCATTTGTAGTGCATCGACCACGGTAAAAGTTAATCGAGGATTCTACCGTGGTTGTGTTGAAATGTTAAAATGGCGGAACGGTATAGCTTAAAATTCGCAACTAATAGATGCACTCCATTTTCTCCAATGAATGCATCCTTATGCGACGGGTACCTTAAATATCCTGACCCAAGACGTAAAGAAAATCCACACAAACACGCCGTTACCTATCATAATTATATTAGTTGGACCATAGTTCAAGAACAAGACAGAAATAAGGGTCGTAATGAATGAATTTAGCACAACTAGGAATACATTCAGGAATATTAAGTACATTAATTGCACAGATATAGGAATCCGGTAACCTGAAGAGGCAGTGCCGAAGTCTAAAATCCGAAGTTGTCATCGTGTGCTTCTCTATTCAAGAGGTTCTGGATTCAAATCTTGTTTGGGAATATTTTCTTCCCCCCCCCCTTTTTCTGCCTGTCCTTCAGTAAATGAATATCGACTAAGCTAAATGGAATTTAATCAGTGTAGAAAGAAAGAAAAGAAGTCTGTAATAGTTCAGCATACTTTTCTAATCAATTCTAAGGCCAACTTTTCCCACGTGTCCATCTTAATGTTATTGCTTCCATCTCTGTACTTTCTATATTTTCTTAAGAATCGCATGTTAAGTTTAGTAACATAATAGAGAAACTTTAGTCTGCTTTTGTATTCCTCCATTGCACGCTGAACTACATGCATGCACTTCAGCAAAGGAGTAGAACAAGTGAAAAACAGACGACGTGATGTACATCCGGGTGCGTTCAGTAGAGTTTAACTGCAATGAACGCACCGTGAGCTCAACCAAGGTGAGCTCCTGCCAGGTAACCACGGTCACCTAAACTGCGATGAATATTGGTGATGATTACTCCGGTCAAATTCTTACCGCGGTAAGTTAAAGGTCTCTGAAGGGTTTGTGTAACGAGAATGGTGCACTCGCCCATATATGAGCGAAGGACGTAGTGACAAAGCTACGCATAGCCGCTCTCACCACATTTCTAACAATAACCAAAGCTTAAGCTTACAAAAGCAGGTCTTCAGAATTAAGATCTTTATTATCTTGGTTTTATTATACAGTAGTTGTTCTACAATACTAATTATTTCGTTTATGCTGTTAAGTAGTTTAATTAAATAGTTTTTATACTGTATTCTCAAAAATAAACCTCACAATTTAGCCAAATAGTGTATTGCCATTATTTAAAATGTGCATTGTTAGATAGTGGCGTAGCCATAATGTCGTCCTCCGTGGTGTAGTAGTTACCAAGCTAACCTCTAGCTCCCGAGGTCGCGGGTTCAAACCCGGCGGAGGGCGATGGATTTTTTGGGCGTAAAAATCCTTAGCATGGCTTCCTTCGGAAGGGAAGTAAAGCCAGTGGTCCCGTGTCGTAGATTTACGGCACGTTAAAGAACCTCAAGCCTGATAAAGAGGCCTCTGAGCAAAATTACCGTTCTTTCACGCGCAATATAGAATGGGACGCTATGGACCATAGCAATTAAAGAGCGTCCATAAATAAAACTCAGTTTATCTTTCTTTTGTAGCCATAATGATACTCCCTTAATTTACACGATTGGTATCCTTGCTGTTTCTTTGTAAACATTAGCGTTTCAATCTCCGGCTGCAAATAGATGAACGTAAAGGTAGAACACATTGAAGATGTTCATCCGGCGTTAGTCTAGTTTTCAGCCGGACAGTGAAATGTATTGAAGTGTCTCCCTATGGTGAAGCTCGTAATGTAACCAATATTAGTAGGACACATCAAACACTGCTTTACTATCTTGAAAAACAAAAAGATACTTGTTCTCCCAGTCCCGATTAAACATTCGTCGTTCTCTCATGTTACACATGCAAGCCATCACTGCACTGATAAGACTGCCACGGGACTAAAGTGGTTTCACTTTAAGTTAAAGGGAGTTGTAAACAAAACCACGTGATAAGAGAGCACCCCATTGGCTGGAGGGCAAACTATGTCTTTTCTCGCTTAGCATGTTGTCTCTTCCTCTGCATAAAACAGTTCGGTTCAGATCGTAACATGTTGTGGTTATTCTTATGCAGAGAAGTGTAAAAATCTATTTATTGTAACAGTTCAGTTTATGAAGCTAAATATGTTTGTTCAGTTTCACCTACAACTAAATGGACCGTTATAGTAGAGGGTTTAAGAGGCTATGCGCAGGCGCTCCAGTTCGTTTCCGGTCTCCGGATAAGCCGTCAGTGTACTTTTGCAGCGTGTTGAGAAAGTGAGTGTCATGGCTGAGAATCCTCTGCCTCTGTGGAAAACATAAAAGCGGAAATGGAAAGAAAATTGCGTTAAATGCTTTTAACAAAGTCTGTGAAACGTACCCACCTTTAATCGACAATGAATGTTGTTGGCCATTATTTAACAATAATTGACCGTTTTTGTTAGTGATGCAGAATTGTTACTGGGATTGCTTGTGACGCGTTTGTTTTCTGTGGTTTTCTAACCTATAGTGCTAATCATTTTCTTAACTTGTTGACTCATAAAAGGTTAAAGCAAAAGTGATATACTGATATTAGTCATTAAATGAATGACTTCTAAAGCTGAAGTTAAGAGCAGTTTATTCCAGGACCTTTAACCGCAAATGCAAAACTGTTCAAGTACAACTTTTATTTATCTACTTTTAGTATTATGTGTTAGAAGTTTAGGATGTAAGGCAAAATATAGGAATAAGACATACAGTGTTTAAAAGCTAATGAACCCCGAGCTGCATTATATACTGTGTTCACATTTTGTCTGAAGGAATTTCCTCTCAAGGTACTTCGTTACCGTCGTTCTCCACGTGGTGCTATCATGTGCTCGGCGGAGTGATACATTTAAGCTTTGTTTACTTCTCCTTTCAACTTATAGTGTAAAAGGTATAATAGTAGAATCAAGTGGTTTAGTTGGTTCTACCTGGCTGTTTGAAAGAGAGTAGTGGGGTCAAGAGGGAGGGTAAGGTCCTACCCCTGACGTAGACAAAGAAAGCAATTATTAAGATATTGGTGTAAGATATCACATGAAACAAATGTGTGTTACAGAATCGAACGTGTGGAGGCCGGCTTACCCGCAGATCGCGCAGGACTGCGACCAGGAGACTACGTTATCTTCGTCGAGAGGCAAAACGTAGTGACGATGCCGGAGGAACAGATCCTTCAGCTGATCCACTCCTGCGGAGACACCATCACGCTGGAGGTGTATCGGCGTGCGGGCCACAACGGTCTGGCCCAGCCTGCGCCGACACGCTCGTCGACCACCAACACCACCACCACCTCGCTGGACCTCAGCAAGCGTCGTCTCCACCTGCCGCAAGTCACCTTCAGTAGCGAGGTCGGTAATGGCGTCCTTGTCTGACCTCACCTAGTTAACATTTTGTTGCAACGCTTGCGCTTATTCTTTGTTTAGAATGCAAGACCCCTTAATCCTAAAATATGATGGGAGCGTTTGCATCACCTAGAGAAGTAGTCAGGTGCAAAAGCCCTTCCTTGGTACCAAAATACGTAAATATAGCAATTATGGGATATACAATGTGATCAATTCAGTTTTTCTAGAAGTTTATTTTGTGTGGAGGCCCTGTGCTAGAATCCATCTCTCTGGCGTAATAATTTAACATGTCTGCCTAGAAATCCAGAGGGTTTCAGTGAATTATCTGGATAAGGTGTTTTCAGGAATATACCATTGCTGAGAATATGACTCCAGATATTTGGTTCCTGGACTCATTTAAGTATGCATTAATCACATTTGCATAGTTCATGTTGTCACTTATCTAAAATCTCTAACATAAAAAATAAGGAATGTCCAGTTTTTTTGTGTAAACTATTTATCTATATTTAAAACGTATTGCTTCATTCAAAAAATACGAAACAAACACTGAACTCCATTGATGTGATCATAAACTGACTGAAAAATAAACAAAAAATCTATGTTGCACTCATAGCTTTCTCTACTCTTGTACAAGCTACTTTTACAAACGCTTATTCGCCATCTACTTCACGCTAATCGAGATATTGAGATGTTAATCTTATTGTTATTTTCTTGTAGGTGCAAGGAGAATATGGTAGGCTTTAAGTGATAATCACATCTTTTAAGAGCTGGTTGCTATGTGGAGCATTACATTCTCTTTGCATGTCCAGGAATAACGAATTCCCATTTGAGAAAAAGTGTAAATATTGGTAAATTCAAACAAATAACAAGGAATATCTCGGAAATGGTTCACTCTACAAAAAAAATTACAGGACATAAATTGTGTGTTTTAACAAGATGTACATTTTTTGTGCAGCAAAATTTTGTCTATCTCTTACGGTTCACCAGTTATGCAAAAGTAATTCACAATGAAGAGGACTCAGCTTATACTACAGTGAGAACAAAGTAGATATAGTTAAATATTTAATGATTGTGTTTTCCATTAGCTCACTGGAGTATTTACTCCTTTGAATGTATTACAACACTTGGTTTTTGGTATCTTCTGTGAAGAAGAATTATTTTATATTATATAAAATAAGTTTACCAATAATACATAAATAAATGTAAATAATATGTTCATCTATTGAGTCAATGTAGAGGAATCTAGAGGCCACTCCAAAGCTAAACAATTTGCCTAAAAATTCCACTAACACGTAACAAAAGTAATATTTAGTGTGTATATGGACTGCAACTATTTCATATCGTTTTCACCCTATCTATGTAACTCAGATAGTCTATAAAACTTTTCTCAAAAGAGAGCATAAGAGCAGTGCTAGATTCGATTTCTATAATGCCAGAAAAAAGATATTCTTTGTACAGTAAAGACATTCTTAAATTTGAGCTGAGTAAAAATGTAGTTGATCACATTGTAGTATCCAATTTTGTTTTTAGTTTTGTTTGTAAAATAATGATAATAATACTAACATTCCAAAGAACTTCTGAGTCAAAAATGAGTGTTGATATCAGTTCATTTTAGATGAAATAGAGATTCTTTAAACAATTCCTTTGTTTTAAGAATGTCTATGGGCTCTTTGGGAGAAGCAATATATGTTAAATTATTTTTGCATATAAAACTTAGAACTGGGCGTTCTTTAAGGTGTCTGCAAATTATATTCTTATACTGAGAGGAAAGACTGAAATAATCCAGCACAGATACTCTAATATTACAATATACAAGTATAGCTTACCTGAATACATAAAAATACGTGGTGGAAAATTTAGATAGAGTAACTTATTAAAGTCTTTTCTGTAGAACATTTTATTTGCAGTAATACCATGAGTAATTTGCATCTTATCAATAATACCATGAGTCTCTGTGTATTGAAGGTCAAGTAAAATTATCTACAGAGATGAAACCAATAATGCCTTTTTATGAACAGAACTAGATAAAAATTATTAACACTTACTGCATATTATTATGTATTTGAAATTCCTTAAATATCTGATTTCAGTTATGGAAATGGCTTTTCCTTCATGTTAGGTATGAACAGTTGAAAATCAGATCCTTAAGCTTTGCTGAAAGTTGAGCATCAGGTTTATTAATTTAAATAAGCTTATATTGACAGACAGCTATGATTAGTTGAAAGTGAAGCCATTATAAGACATAATCCAATATTAAAAGTCTGTCATATGAACAGGACATTTGCTAGAGTGCTACTTTGCATAATTTCCGAGTACCTTGCTCCCAATACTTCAATCATTAAAGTGCATAGTATACAACAGAAATAAATATTACTCTTGGAAATGAACTTTTCTTGCATTCCCATAATCATCCTTGTTGTAACTTGGAAGATATGCTAGGTGCCAGAAAAGCTTCAAAAGTAACTTAAGATTAATTTCTTAAAATATTTTCAACAAACATTTTACATTAATTAAATTGTTTCAGAGGAAAGAAAAGAAAAGTTTGAGGGTTATTTTTTGATAAATCAAATACACAGGCGATGAAAAAATTAATATTCATAGATGATTGATGAAATTTAAATTTAACACAACAAGAAAATAGCAAATGTTTGAATTTATTACATTACAATCCATTTATGATTTCAGAAATGCAATTTTTTTATGTCTCATAGATGTGAAATTAAAATCTATTATTTTTGAACAAGAAATCATGATAGTTTCAAAACTAATGTATTTACTTTGATACGTATTACATCTATCACTTATTTTTTGGCAAATCTCAATTTCACCATTGATTTATGAATCAATGAATCATGGAGTGTGTAAGTATTAGAAATATTTATGCATGAATTGATAAACAAAATTTTGATAATTGCATCACTTGTGTGATTATTTCAAATGATTTTATGACATTAGCTATCAACATTTTATGCAAATCATTGAGAATATATGCCTTTGTTTTCTATATAAGAGTAAAAACAGATATACAATTGAAGGACCTATGGCCACTACTATTTCTTGATGATTCTAAGCAACTTCTACAGTTAATTATGGCCTATATAATATATTACACTATGCAAGGAAAAGCATAATAATTTACTTTTTGCAATTGTTTCCCCTCCATTTATATGCTGTCTTTAACATCTTAAGTTTTATTGGTGGTCTTTTACCTTTGAAACAATTGTTCATCACCAATGATCTTCCTCATTTTACACTGGTGTTCATCTTTGGGCCTGTATTGCTTTCAGTAGTTACGTTAAATTCACACATATTTTCACATACTTATTCATACTTCCAAACTCTAGGGAGGATAGAAAATAATCTGATGTGCTACACTCACATGACTTTCTCTACTCTTGTACAAACTATTTTTACAAACGTTTATTCTCCATATGCTTCACGTTAATCGAGTAATCGAGATGTCAATCTTATTGCTAACTTTCTTGCAGATGCAAGGGGAATATGGTAGGTTAAAAGCGATAGTCAAATCTTTTAAGTGCTGGTTGCTATGTGGAGCATTCCGATCTCTTTGCATGTCCAGGACATAAAAAAAATGAATAACGAATTTGAGAAAAAGTATAAGTATTGGAAAGTTTAAGGGAATAACAAGCAATATCTCGAAAATGGTTCACTCTACAAAAAAATGTATACGACATATATTGTGTATTTTAACGCGATCTACATTTTTTGTGCAGTAAAATTTTCTCTATCTCTTATGGTTTATCAGTTATGCAAAAGTCGTTCACAATGAAGAACACTTTTGGAGACATTCTCAGAAAATTCGAGATATACATTTCATTTGTAATGAAAATATCTTAAACATATGATATTTTAATCAAAATCGTTAGAGCCATTTTTGAAAAAATTAAAAGGTTCGAAAAATGTTCCATGTAAAGGGTAGTCTGGGGTGGGGGAATTTTCTTGAAAACCTTCGTGTCATACCTCTGGAAGATACTGAACCTAAATACCAAGTTTGGTGTTTATCCCACTGTTCGTTTCTGAGTTATGCTGTTCACAGACACACACACGGACATGTTTCCAAAAATGTTTTTTTCGGATTCTGGGGTCTCAAAACATGTATTTCCGGTGAAATCTCGGAATCGAATTTTTGGGTGGAATACAATACTTCCCCTACTTACTATACGTAGTAGAGAAAGTAATAATCCTGGCTAAAGAAAAATTACTAATAGTTTTGGTGCATTTAGAGGCTAGCATGCTAACCAGCAGGCCACAGAGACAGTCCTTTTGCAGTTTTGTATGGCTGTGAAAGGAATTTCTTTCCCTTTATTTCTTACTTTATTTCTTCTGGAAAATAAATTTGTGAGATAATGTAAAGTAAATTAGCTTTGCATATATGCAGTAATGTCAAACAAGGGAAATGACAATTCGCCATAAGTGAGTGGTATGAATTGCCTTGCATAGTGCAATATGTAACACTACTAGGTATTTCGAACTTTTTTAATGAAGTACCTCAATATTGACAATTTTGGCACTTTTTACCCTTTTGTAGTTAAGTATCCCCACCACCATTTCATTTAATAATTTAGTAGATGTTTTCAAAAAATAAAGAATATTAATTTCTGCAGGACTTAAGCTTTTGGTTAAAAAGGTTTATCAGATGAAGAACAAACTAAGGCAACTTATATATTATAACCTAGAAAATGCAGATAAATTAGAGATACATTTATGAGGACTCGTATGCTAAAAAATCATGTTATATACCTATCCATTGTTTTTCGTTTACACTGTGGAATAATGCAACTAAACCATCATATCGTCAACAATAAAAATTAATAACAAAATAACTTTACAGAATTCAAAATGGGTTTCACAAAAGCAAGGGCTTCTTTAAATAAAGAACATTAATCTGGAATTTTGCCTTGCAAGTAATTGGTTACCAGAACAGAACAAAAAAACATCCATATTTGTTTATTATATAATACTGTATATATGTTGCATCCTAATTATATCTTATTGTCCAAACTCTGTTGAATGTATTTTTGTTTTTGTTTCTATGCATACACTTCAAACAGGTTGGCAAAAATCTGTAAAATCAGAAAGTGTATGATTAAATTGATATAAGATCTCACACTTAAAAGACAGTACAGGTTAAATGAAGCACAATTTTGGCACGTGTACTATATCTAAACTTGCAAATTTGGTGCTCTACCGATTTAATGTCATCTAATCACCAAATAGTGAAATATCTGCACTGTAAGACTGTTGCAAGACATTTAATTTTCACCTCCACTTATGTCTCCTCTTTGTATTTTTAGTACTTTGAAATACGACGATTTTACGTGCATAAATATATGTGTTATCAAAGATATATGGACATATAAAATGATAAAATTTATAATTTGGTAGGATATGATCACTGTTTAGCATCGTCCTCTGTGGTGTAGTGGTTACCATGCTAGCCTCTAGTTCCCGAGATGACGGGTTCAACCCGGCGAAGGGCGATGGATTTTTTTGAGCGTAAAAATCCTTAAGATGGCTTCCCCCGAAAGAGAAGTAAAACCGGTCGTCCCGTGTCAGATTTACGGCACGTAAAAGAACCTCAAGCCTGATAAAGAGGCCTCTGAACAAAATTAGGTCTTTCACGCCAAATATTGAATGGGATGCTAAGAATCACAGTCGTTATGCTGTCCATTAATTATAAAAAAAAACTCACTGTTTACCCTTGACAAATCACATTCAACGTGGCTGAAATGTTTTCAAACAGCACAGAATGAATGATGTGCCAGACTCCATTTTGCATATTCCATCATATTACATTAACTTAGAGGTTTTAGTTTCTCCTATGCGATTTTGATTTCTTTTTATGGGTCCTTAAAGGTCCTTTCATTCGTTCTTTTTTATCCTATACACTACTGTTTCTGAACACCCAGTAGCCTTAGTTGAAACTTTTATTGCCTTACTGACACTCATTTTACTTGGAAAATAATCTAACACATTTATTGTTAATTTGGTTTCTTCTTAGTTTACCAGCATTTCGTTTCTTTCTAGCCTCTCTCTCCATAACCAGCAATATTTACATAAAATGTTAACCTACATAACACTATACAATGTTCCACTCTTACAACTGATATTAACTTATCTGCCTTTTGCCCCGTGGCTATTATCTGAGTAGAAGGATGACTTGTGTTTGTCATTCATAATGAATGCAAGAAATTGCAGGATTCAGGCTTTTTTTAAAAAACTGCCTCCAATCCTCCAACATTCTCTTTTGCTTGGTCACCATTGTAAAGCCAATAAGAAAACAGCATCTCAATGGGCAACGTTTTTACTGCATAGGTGTAGAATTTTCCAAAAATATTCAATTTAAAAAATTATAATGCTCATCTTATTAAAGGCAGAGAATTCACCAGGCAAGTGTTGGCCCTCTAGTTTACTCTAGCCTAGTAAAAAGTACTGTGGCATTGAACCTTTTAGTTTATTAGTTACTGCGTAATAAGATAGAAACAGCAAATATTGGACTTTTACTGAAAAACTTTTTATCTAGAAATGGCTCTAAGAATGATATAATCTGATAGAGAAAAATATTCTCTATGGGGTAATGTGTTCAAGCTGAAATGTACAGGGTTATTCTAAATAGTTACCTGATAATAAAGCTAAATTATACACAGTTATCTTACGTAGTTTATTTCCATTTGCATTACATACATTAACATTAAGTTTTATTTGCAATGTTTACAAATGTTCAATGTGACTCCCTTTTGTCATTTCCATTACATACATTGACATTAACATTAAGTTTTATTTGCAATGTTTACAAATGTTCAATGTGACTCCCTTTTGTCATTTCCATTACATACATTGACATTAACATTAAGTTTCATTTGCAATGTTTACAAATGTTCAATGTGACTCCCTTTTGTCATTTCCATTACATACTTTGACATTAACATCAAGTTTCATTTGCAATGTTTACAAATGTTCAATGTGACTCCCTTTTGTCATTTCCATTACATACTTTGACATTAACATTAAGTTTTATTTGCAATGTTTACAAATGTTCAATGTGACTCCCTTTTGTCATTTCCATTACATACTTTGACATTAACATTAAGTTTCATTTGCAATGTTTACAAATGTTCAATGTGACTCCCTTTTGTCACTCGGCAGATATCCCACCTGTACGACAGTTCATCCCAGATACGCGTGATCATGTCCGCATCTACCCGAGCTACCGCTACGTTAATTCGTTGACGAACTCATCGAGATTGGTCGGCAGCGCAGTGGAGGGTTGTACACGTTATCTTTAATGTAACCCCACAAACTAAACTCCAGCGGTGTTAAATCGGGAGATCGTGGAGGCCAAGCTATGTTCCCGCCACGTCCAATCCAAGCGGGAGTGGTGTGGGATAGGTACGTAGTGACCTCATGGTGGTAATGAGGAGGTGCTCCATCTTGTGAAAAATGAAATTATCTCTCATATCTTCTTGCAGCTGTGGCATCAGGTAGTTTTCTAACATATCTAGATATGTGATGCCAGTCACAGTCTTCTCATAAAAAAAGAATGGTCCATACACATTCACGGAGCTTAGCGCACAAAACACATTCAGTTTTGGTGAGTCACGTGTATGTTCCAGGCATTCCGTCGGTTTCTGTGTACCCCATATCCTTACATTGTGGTGATTAACTGTACCACTAAGGTGAAAAGTTGCCTCGTCACTGAACACAATCTTATTAAAAGAACTATCGTCTTCTTCCATCCTGTTCAGCATATCCGCACAGAACTCATAACGTTTAAGCTTGTCATTAGCACTCAATGCCTGCAACTTGTACCCCTTACACTGCAGTCGTCGTCGTAAAATTCTCCATACCGTAGGTTGTGGAATGATCAGCTCCAAACTTGCTCTAGTTGTAGACTTCCTTGGACTTTGTGCATAAGTTCTTCTCACGGCTTCCACAACGAGGCCTGCTACAGGAGGGCGTCCCTGTCCTTTCTCTCGGTGTTCCACACAACCTGTTTCTACGAATAGATCATACCATGTTTTGATAGTTTTCACCTACGGGGGAGTTTTGTACGAAAATGTCTTTGTGTGGTAATTTGCGATTTAGTTTCATGAAACCACAGACAACACTGCGCGCGCTCCGCATTGCTGTAGGACTCCATGGCGACTGCTTACTAGGCTCCAGGTGTTGCGAGTGCTTTACATTTTCCCCGCCAGACGAGCGACCGAGTGCATGTAGCGAAGTCTGCCGACCATGTTTAAAACTTAATGATGTGACATAAGGTTTGATGAACATCGAGATAAATTTTCCTCAGCAGTTTCGAAATAATTCATTCATACTTTCAGGTAACTAATTTAGAATAACCCTGTATAACAATTTAATATTTACACAATGTTATTAGTAACTTGGCGACGGCGCTAGAGTAGAAAATGTATGTGTTAGATAGAGACAGAGAAATCCCATTTACCTCCATATTGTCTTTTAAGGTTGAGACAAACTATAGTACTGCATTCTGAGCAATCACTTACCTGAAGACTAGTTTTCCGGACATCTACCAGATGGAATTTCTTTTCTAGCTTTTTCTCAGGTCTCATTAACTGTTAAATGCTGGGCAGCTACCCTAAACTTAGGCCTGGAACATTTTCTTCCAATCATGTATCATCAGTATCACCACCTGTGATGGCATATGAATGAGTGAGCATTAAATAACATTCAATTCCAGATTATTATGCACCTCCTATTTATCTAGATAATTGATGCTTTACTGTATACCTATGAAAACTTAATATATCACAGGCAGAACATTAATTTTACCAAATTATTAAGTGTTTTTCCACTATACTCAGTATTTTATAGGTATAAAAACACTGAATGCCATAAACTTGCTTAAAAATTTTACCTCAAATCTAAACAAATAATTACTGCTTTTTGATCTCATTTAAATTCTCTACAAGCAAAATACTCATAGTATTATTAAGGCATGAATATACATTTTAAGAGTCACTGGAGGTATACAAAATCTTTAGAAAAGAAAGGATTAAATATATTTTATAATTTATTAAGATTAAAAATTATATGATTCATTGCTGCTCTTCACCAATTCATGTGCATTTATGCCTTGAAGTTTTAATAATATACAGGTAGCTCATGCATATCAGTAGCTGATTCTTATGAATACACAGAAAATTACTCACAAGCTGTCAGTTCTATAAATTCCAAAAATCTTTTACAAGGGTAGCTATAGCTAACATAATAACCTTACAATATTTCATAATTTGAATTAGTACTTTGTATACTCCAAATGTGTAAACGTTTTATGTTGTATATACTCTTGTTAGTGTTTTGAACGGCTAGTTAAAATGTAGCTTTTACTAACTTATACGTATAGCAGCACCAAAGTAACACAGTGGGGAATGTTGAGGATAAAGACTGTATATAGCTCGGATGTTGCAGGGTAATGGATTGTATCCCTTTAAAATTCCTCTTTGGCTTATAAAATACCTGCACTTTTGTTTTGTTAATTTGTATTTGTTTGCTGATTGGTGATGCTGGTTTTAACCTGTTTGTTATATTTTAATCAATCTTCATTTTTGCACAGTCATCAGTGTTATTTTTTAAGTGGAAGTTAGAAGATAGAAACTTTGAGTACAAAATTAAATCATAATATATTATAAATAATAGTGCACATGTCTTAAAGAAAATATTCATAGATAGTGCAAATGAGTGTCTTTAGAGTAGCTTAATCTAGTTATGATGGTTAAAAACCAGAACATTTAATAGATCATTCTTAATTGTTCAGGTCTGGTCTATAAAGAAGTGATCACTACTTGATGGGAACTGCTCTAAAGGTGCAATGATGAAGTTGATGACTGTAGTTTTCATTTTGTGTTTATGTTTTTGTACAAATATAACAGTTCTAGTTAATTTGTGTTCATTTTTATTTCCATATCCTTGCTTTCCTATTCCATTTTATGTTGGCTTTGCTCTTGTAATACATTGAGAATATAAATATTATTCTTTGTGTTACATTTATCTTTATATATTAATATTTTCTTTGATATTCCTTTGTTTAAATATGAAATTTATGCGTCTGACTGTATACATTGATAATATTGCCAAGATGAGAATGATATTGTTACATGCTGGGTAGACCGCCTAAAAGTTCACATGAATATTAAATTAATTTTGAGTATCCAGCACGTACATTGAGGGGAGGTATACTTACTTGGCTGTGGATTACCGAAACGTGGTGTGGAGGTTAAGAGGAAGGCGTGGGTTTTTCATCGCACAAAATTCATAACACACATCTACTCACACATTCCTAGATTTATTTCCCAACAGTTCGGGGTTCCTACATTATTAAAAATGGAACGTGGGAGGAGATTTCCACCAATCTAAAGCCCGGCTTACACACGCGGTCCGTTCCTCACCTGATCCTGAGACAGACGCTATCCCCCACTACTAGTGGCTAGCAAAGCTACCAGCCAGGAGTGACATAAACAACGCTGTGCATGGTAATGACAATGTAGAACAATAATGTAACCTCTCAAATTATTAATACGCCATAATATTACTTTTCTGAAATATTGCTCTGTCTCAAGTTTAATCTTGCCAAGGATAGCACGCACAACGGGTAGCTTTAAGAGATAGTAGGACTTGGTCAAAATTATCAATTATGGTACTGTTGTGGAACTTATATTTTGAGAGTGTATACTTATTTTGTGAATCAACCTTAAAAATGTCAGCAAGTGCAAAAAAATGTGCTACTTAAAGCCTGTCAAATTTGCTATGTATAAGTGTACAGCGCGGCGCACGAATAGTTGACACATTTAATATTGCCATAACAGTTTTATTTCTGAACTTAACATTTTTTTAAGTTTTACACACAGATAGTATGGTCCATGGAAGTGCATTTTACTTCATAACATGTTCAATATGCACTCCAACGTGTTTTGCTTCATGGAAATGTCGGTAGAGGTCGTGTTGCTGCAATATTGCCTGAAGTTCTCTATATTTAAAGTACAGCAAAGGTCAGCGTGGCAGCCATTTGAGCTGAAGTCTCGCCTCTCTTCCCATATACGAGGGCTGATCAACAAAGACTGAGACTGATTTTTTCCTGTAGCTTCCGTGATAGTTTCGTATCTGTAACATAAATATTTGAAAAGAGCGGGTTTTTATGTATAATGTTGGTAGGCGGCAGCACTCTCGTATTGGTAGGTTCGTAGTAATGTTCTATTTTGTAGACCCTACGTGCATTTCGCATACCAGCTGCGTCTCTTTGCTGATGGAGGGGATGCATTTTTTAAATCGATTATCACCGGTGATGAGTCATGGCTGCATCATTATGATTCTGAAGGAAAACAAGCCAGCACAGTGTGCAAATTGCCAGGTTCTCCAACACCAAAAATTGTTCCATCTGCAGGGAAGGTGATGGTGATCACATTTTTTGACATTTTGGAATGATTTACCAGCATGAAGTTCCCCCTCACAGTACTGTTACAGCAGCATACTACACGTCAGTATTGCCTACACTGAGGAAGCACATTATAAAGAAACGAGCAGAGCTTTCTCGGACTGGGTGACGACTTCATCATGACAATGCACGGCCTCACGTCGCAAATCAAGTCATGCAGTTTCTGGCTCGATTCAACATTACCTGTGTACCACATCCACCTTATAGCCCCGATCTTGCACCCTGTGACATTTTTTTATTCCCATCACTAAAGGCAAAGCTTAGGGGTATTCGATTTGAGAACTCTGAAGCAGTGCTCAAGAAAAGTGAGGCGATTCTCAAGGACCTGACAAATAATGGTCTGCAGCACGTGTTCAAGGACTGGCAGAAACGCTATAAAAAGTGCATTGAAGTAGGAGGGGACTACTTTGAAAAAGATCATGTAAACATTGAATTGGAGTAATAAACATCTGTGAAAAAAAATCAGTCTCAGTCTTTGTTGATCAGCCCTCGTACAAGTAATGCGGACCGGTTGCACGATCTTAGAAAAAGCGAAATAAAACACAAATCATTCACAGGACTCCAATACACTTGTGCATAACTTACGTATTCGCAAATTAATGTTTTAAAATAAAAAATCCTGCGCTGCATGTGCGCGACTTGCAATGACATTCATGATATTATCCTGTCCACAGTTTAAATCATAGGATAAAATAACTTAGAAATGCTTCGTAGCATTATGATAACTATTAACAAACCTTTATTAATTGCAGAAGGGGTACGAAGAAAATACTGTATGACACTTTTGGTATTTGCAAGGAAATCTACGAAAGTGTTATCCTTCAATTTAGCCGAATTTAGAATATATTAAAATAGGTTAAGAAATGATATTAAAGAAACGTGGTTTTTTTTCTACGAAAGACTCTACATATACAAAATGAAATCACCTCACCCTCCAGACGTAAATTTGCGACTTTCTGCTCTGCTAGTGGTGAAATTAGTTACAAAAGTTGCACATTTTTATGTAAGATGTTTGCTTATTAATATAGATCCCTATATTACTATATTAATATAGAACGTTGCACAATATTACACAAATTTGTAGAAGTACCAAAAACATGGAAAATTAATAATTTTAAGAAAAATATATACTGGACATCTGGTAAAAACAAAACCAAATTAGTATTTTAAACAAGCACAAATTTTTAAGTGCTGTTTTTTTTTTTCGAAAACTCAATCAGTTGAGTTATAGCTTGACGATACTGTGATTTTCAACATTTTTTCTTTGTTTTTTACTAATTGTTTCTTATTCCGCTCATATCGGCGGCCTATTACCTTTGGAACATATATATTTTTAGCCTGGTTTTGCAGCATTACATGCTTGGATAGATCTCTACAAATTAAATACTTATTGAACTCAGTTCAGAAACAAAGATACCAATTATAAAATAACTTTTTTAAATGTGCACAATAATGTTGCTAATAAACACAGTTTAATAGATTAGGATCTGAAAGCGTTGTATAAAGAATCCTGTGCCCCTATTGTTCAAATAAACAAACTATAAAGCTGGTTTCATTTTCAGTAAAATACTTGAAAAAACTGATAATCAAAAGAATCAGAATCAGAAAAAATACCTATATTAGGTTATAAGTATATAGCTGTTTTTTACACACAGAAACTTGAAATGTTCCATTTCAGAAGCACAAAACAATTGAAAGTGTGTAATATAAATATTTAATCACTCGTAAAATCCAGTATTGAATAAATACGTAATAGATACGTGCTTCACAAAGTCTTACGTCTTCTCCAGGAATCCAGTGCTTTTTACTGATTTGACCAATCAAATCCTTCTTCTCTCCAAGTTTCTAAGTTTCGACGTAACCTATATAATTTAATGTCCTTTCGTACCCTCATAATGCACCCGAAAGCACAGTAATGTAGCATTTTCACTCGTAAATCAGCTTCGACGCAGCTGTTTCTTTAAGGCTATCAGCCCAAGATGGCGCGCGGATACCACGTGATCAGCTATCCGCCAATAAGCAAGCCGTATTGGCGGCATTCGCAAGATAAATCAGTTGTTGTGCTTTTTATATAGAGAACTTCAATATCGCCAGTTGCTTGTTTCGCAGTTAGCGTCTCGCCATGGCCGAGCATGGACATTTAATTGTTCAGCAGCGTGTTAAGGCAGTTCTCCTTTATGCTGAATGGAAAAGTGTCACAGCAACGCAGAGAAGATTTAGGGCAATATTCCACACGTGTTGGGCTCTATCAAGGAACACAATTCTCCGGTTAACGAGAAAATTTGACGAAGAAGAAGAAAAGAAGAAAAAGGCAGTTTGTTGGAAGTGAAATAACCTCAGGCACCGACTGTTCGTTCTCCGGAAAACATTGCAGTGCTACGGGTCGCCATGCAACGAAGTCCAAACAAGTCAACCCGGCGGGCAACAAGGGAAATGGGGATATCTCGCCGTTCTGTACAAAAAAATTTACAGAGTGATCTCAAGCTCTTCCCTTACAAACTGACTGTGTTACAGAAGTTGCCTGAGCAGAACAAACAGAGAAGACTGCACTATTCATTATGTCAGGAGGAAAAGATGAAATAATGTTCAACACATGGATGAAGCCTATTCCCACCTCACTGGAACAGTAAACAAACAAAATGTTCGATTTTGGGATACAGAAAAACCGAACATCTTAATGAAATAACGACGCATGCGGAAAAAGTGCCAGTGTGGGTAGCTTTATCCAGTCCTGGCCTAATTGCACCAGTGTTTTTCAATGAAACTGTCAATGCTGACTGATAGAAGTATATGTTGGAAAATGACTTTATGCCACATCTCCTTGCTACCAATCTTCCAATGAACACACAGTGGTTTATACAAGATGGCACAACACCTCATACGGCTAATGCTGTATTGAATTTTCTACAGGAAATATTCAAATCGTGTGATGTGGCGTAGTTACCCGCAGCGCCCTCTGGGGAATTCTTTTGGCCTCGTTCAAGTCCATATTTAAACCCATGTGTTTTTTGGGGGGATATTTGAAAGAGAAACTGTTTCCTTTGAGACCACAGAATATTATGGAAATGTGTACCCGGTAGTGCAATTAAGCAACGAGATAAATGAAGACTTGTGCTGCCAAGTTGTAAAGAACACGTCTACTTGCCTTCGCGAAGTTGTCCGCTGCAATGGAGCGCATATTGAACACGTGATGAAGTTAAATGCATTTCCATGGACTATACTGTAAATGTATGTAGCATTTGAAATTTTTCATTTCAGAAATATAAGTATTGTGGCAACATTAAATGTGTCAACTATTCGTGCGCCACCCTGTAGAACCCTCTGAAATAAAGAGCACATATATTTAGCTAATTTAAATGGGCAATATAGGGGTCTCTTATGAATGGTCTATAGAAGTATTTGTATTTAAAATAGGCCACAATTCTTCTTTAATTAATACCATTAAGCATTAACTTTTTAACTTTTTTCGGCACCTGCTATATTAGGTAGAAAATAAACAACTGAGTACCAATATTTCACTTCAAATACATGCTTTGAGATCTCTGAATAAAAGAAACATTTTTAGAAAAAAAGGTGCTGTGTGTGAGATGGAGGGAGATAGAAAACAGCATTATACAAAAATGAAATGCATAAATACCAAATTTGGTATTTAGGTTCAGTATCTTCCTAAGAACTGGCTCATTTGGACCACCTGAATACAAATACAACTGCACCTTTGATGGAATATAAAAGGAGATGTGCAATCCTTCATCAGGAAGTGCGAAAATTTAAAAGAGTAGCACATAGGTAAGTGATATTGTACATGATGTTCATGACAGTCAAAATAAAGTATATAAGATCATGAAATATTTAAATGGTAAAAACAGAAAGAATCTTAAGCTGAATCCCGTTTTGGAGACTATGTGGTTACGATATTATCAGACTTTGTGGACGGAAGGTGAAGAAACAGAGGAGACAATAATTATATAGACAGACGGAAACATTGATCTCATTGCTCTGGAAGAGCTTAGAGTAGATATTAGGCACTCTCAAAATAAGAACACTTCAGGTACCATGGGATCAATAGTGAGGTTATAGAGTACATACCACTATCTCTGAAATATAGATTGCTGGATATTATAAGTATACCAGGCGGCCCACACAAGCCGTCCTTAGTTGAAGTTAGTTTATATCAAATAGCACGGATGCTAAAATATTAGCCTAAGCAGAACTGCAAAGGGGACTGCATACCGACAGAGAGGAGACCGTTAAATGAAAGGCCAAAGCTTGAAAACGAACACTAAGTGCTGTAACTGTTCCAAAACTCTTACGGTAGGGAAATTGTCTGAAATATGAGGTGCTCCGGGTTCGAGCTGGGCTCCAGAAAGTTGCCTTTAAACAAAAACATTTAACAGTATACCCAGAGTCTGGTGTTTCAATGTGAGAGTGCCTATGTGTGTGTGTGTGTGTGTGGGGGGGATGTTATCGGTTATTTCATAAGCAATTTGCTCATTAACAACAATTCAGGATTGCCGCTTAATTAGTTCCATGACAGTTAACCTACACTCGGTACAACTGTATGACACCAATTGGTGTCGCAAAGTTAACAAGATTAAACAAAATTCTATTTGTATTATATTCATGTACCCTTAAAGGTGCACTAGAATTAAATTATTTTCTGTTTGTGAATTACTCAAATAAGCATGTGCAAAAATATGCCGCCTTGGTGGACGAGCTGATGTAAGAGCCTCTCAGGCCCACGTTCTACCTGGAATGATTTCTTAATATTATTTCGCCAAAAACAAAAACACGTGCGTAGAAGACAGATGCCGCATCAGAAAATGTTCAGAATACAGCCTTCGTAACTCAGCTGCATTTTGGTGCGTCTCCGCAAAGATCAAAACCATATCTGTATGTTCTGTATTGGTGAACTTTGCCTTTTTGTCTGAATGACCCGGTTCGAATTGTATCAGGCGACCACGCGACGCTTATTAGTACGAAACTACCGCGTAAACACCTGCAGACAGCAGCACTACCTCAGTGACTTTTCGCTTTGTACCTACACTGCCGCTTTGAACAGTTGTGATGCGCCAACTTCTTTTGGACCTAAGTATGCTGGAAACAAAACCGTAAAGGACTGTTTGTTAGGGCCACCTGGTACGCTGGAAATTTGGTTACATTCCAGATGATTGGAAAATTGCAACAATTATTGCAGTTTACAAGAGAATGGATAGATTAGACTGTTCTAGCTACAAAGGAATAAGCCTCCTAAAGGTGGGTTACAAAATATACACGCACGTGCTAAAGAGACTTTTAAATGTGATTATGTAAAATGCTATAACAAACGTAAAGAATGGTTTCAGAAAAGGAATGTCTTGCTCTGCTTGCATTTTTACAATAATACAAGTGATTGAAAACCATAAAGAATATAATCCACCTACATACACGGGATTTATAGATTATGAAAACGCGTTTGATATGGTTAATAGAAGGAAACTTGGACTAAAAATGCAACATCTGATCACGGCGATACATAGTATATATACTACGTGATCAAAAGTATCCGGACACCTGGCTGAAAATGACGTACAAGTTCGTGGCGCCCTCCATCCGTAATGCTGGAAGTCAATATGGTGTTGGCCCACCCTTAGCCTTGATGACAGCGTTCACTCTCGCAGACATACTTTCAATCAGGTGCTGGAAGGTTTCTTGGGGAATGGCAGCCCATTCTTCACGGAGTGCGGAACTGAGGAGAGGTATCCATGTAGGTCGGTGAGGCCTGGCACGAAGTCGACGTTCCAAAACATCCCAAAGGTGTTCTATAGCATTCAAGACTGTGCAGGCCAGTCCATTACAGGGATGTTATTGTCGTGTAACCACTCCACCACAGTCCGTGCAGTATGAACAGGTGCTAGATCGTGTTGAAAGATGCAATCGCTATCCCCGAATTGCTCGTCAACAGTGGGAAGCAAGAAGGTGTTTAAAATATTAATGTAGGTCTGCGCTGTGATCGTGCCACGCAAAACAACAAGGGGTGCAAGCCCCCTCCAGGAAAAACACGACCACACCATAACACCACCTCCGAATTTCACTGTTGGCAATACACACGCTGGCAGATGACGTTCACCGGACATTCGCCATACCCACACCCTGCCATCGGATCGCCACATTGTGTACCGTGATTCGTCACTCCACACAACGTTTTGCCACTGTTCAAGCGTGTAATGTTGTCGCTCCTTGCACCAAGCGAAGCGTCGTTTGGCATTTTCCTGCGTGATGCGTGGCTTATGAGCAGCCTCTCGACCATGGAATTCAAGGTTTCTCACCTCACGCCTAACTGTCATAGTACTTGGAGTGGATCCTGATGAAGTTTGGAATTCCTGTGTGATGCCTGGATAGATATCTGCCTATTACTCTTTACGACCCTCTTCAAATGTCGGCGGCCTCTGTCAGTCAACAGACGAGGTCGGCCTTACGCTTTTGTACTGTACATGTCCCTTCACGTTTCCACTTCACTATCACATCAGAAACAGTGGACCTAGGGATGTTTAGGAGTGTAGAAATTTCGCGTATAGACTTCTGACACAAGTGACACCCAATCACCTGACCACGTTCGTAGTCCGTGAGTTCCATGAGCGTCCCTTTCTGCTGTTTCAGTATGTCTAATGACTACTGAGGTCGCGGATAATGAGTATCAGGCAGTAGGTGGCAGCACAATGCACCTAAGATTAAAAGCGTATGTTTGTGGGGGTGTTCAGATACTTTTGATCATATAGTGTACCTATAGAAAAAT
This sequence comes from Deroplatys truncata, assembly GCA_030765065.1. NCBI lineage: Eukaryota > Metazoa > Arthropoda > Insecta > Mantodea > Mantidae > Deroplatys > Deroplatys truncata. The sequence continues at coordinate 183,891,159 of CM060986.1, forward strand.
AAAATGGTAATTGATAAGGGCTTTATAGCCGAACATAGCAGTACAGGAGTAATAAAAAGATGTCAGACAAGGGTACCATTATCCCTTTCTTTAACTTGTATACAGTGTGGTCCATTTAGGTTGAGACTGTACAAAATCTCCAAAACTAAGTCTTGTAGAAAGAAATGTCTTTAATAAAAGTTGCTTGATATTACGGGAGAAAATAAATGCCATTAGTCTGTTTTGATTGGAGAACGTTAGATGGTCATTTTAGGATCAATTTAATATTTTTAGTTGGGAACCTACAATTAGAGTCAATTTAGGTTAATCCTAAAATGACTATCACAACGTCTTCCAAATAAAACACGACTAATGGCATGTACTTTCCCCCATAATATCAAACAACTTTTATCAAAGGCATTTCTTTCTACAACGTTTAGTTTTGGAGATATTGTAGAGTCTCAACTTAAATGGTCCACTCTGTATAAAGGATGTCGTGAAAAAATGACAGAGAAATTTAAATGTACGTTTTATAATGAGAGGAAAGCGAAAGTTCTTAGATACAATGTTTTTTGCTGACGACGAAGTGGTGATTTCCGGTTCAGAAGATAATCTGTAAAGAGCCATTTATAACAAGTCACATTAGTCGGAATTTTAATTTGAGATATCTTCAAAGAAGACCAAAGTATTAACATCCAGAGGAAGGGATACACTGCGGGCAAAAATCTTTCTGAATAATACAACTCTAGAACAAATCAATAGTCGTATATGTCTTGGGTTCAACATATCTCACTGCAAAAATTTTTGTTTAGATAACAAAATATACAGTTTTACTCAGATGTGTGGCTTTATTTAAAAGCGCCTTATAAATACTCGCAAAGAAACTAAGTTTACATCTTATAAAGTGTTGGCTGTTTCTGTTCTCTTGTATGGGTCACAGTCTTTGTCACTTAACAAGAAGCAGGAACAGAGGTTGAAAATGCTGAAATGAAATTTCTGAGAAGTTTTGTGGATTATACTCTTCTAGATAAAAAATGTGTTGCATTCATATGAACATCTCTACTCTTCTACAAACTATTTTTACAAACGCTTATTCTCCATATACTTCATGTTAATCGAGATAAACATTTGCAGAAACTGTCTTATTGCTAATTTTCCTGTTGGGCAAAGGGAATACGGTAGGCTTTAAGCGATGGTCAAATATTTTAAGAGCTGGTTGCTATGTAAAATATTCCATTCACTTTGTATGTCCAGGACATAAACAAAACTAATATCGAATTCCATTTGAGAAAAGTATTGGAAAATTCAAACAAATAAGGAATATCTCGTAAATGGTTCATTCCACGAAAGAATGTTTGTGACAAAACTGTGTATTTTAACGAGATCTAACTTTTTCTGTAGTAAACTTTTGTCTATCTCTAACGGTTTACCAGCTATGCAAAGTCATTCAGAATGAACAAGACTTTTAGGGATTTCCTAGAAAATTGAAGATGTTCATTTTAGTTACAATGAAGATATCTTAAACATATGATATTTTAATCAAAATCGTTAGAGCCATTTTTGAAATCAAAATTTTCGAAAAATGTTCCATGTAAAAGGTAGTCTGGGTGGGGTAATTTTCTTGTCTACTTCGTATCGCATCTTCGAAAGATACTAAACTCAAATACTAAATTTGGTATTTATCCGACTTTTCGTTTTTGAGTTATGCTGTTCACAGACAGACACACATACGGACATGTTTCCAATTCTTTATTTGTATTCAGGACACCTCAAAACACGTACTTCCGGTGAAATCTCGGTATCCAATTTTTGGATGGAATGCAATAATTCCCTTCTGACTATACGTAGTAGAGAAAGTAAAAAAGAAGCGAGGATATCCGAAATGAATTGAACATATTTACGCTTATACATAGAGTTAAGCAGTATCATAGTTGGAAAGAGCACGTGAGAAGACCATGTCCCAAAACTATCAGTGAATTATAGACCTAGAGGTAGAGGATTGTAAGCCGCCGAAGAGCAGATGAATTTAATAATTCTAACTCCCATGGAATCGGAACAAGCAGGATGCTTAATCCCTGAAGTTTATGATCTTCCAAGGATGCGACACTAAAATTTTCAAGAAAGTACCTTCATTCCAAACCTATCATTTACATGGAAAATTGTTCATCACTTTTGATTTCCCCAAAAATGGCTAGAACATTTTTGATTTAAGTATTTATTTAAGATATTTACGTGACAAGTTATATATGTAATTCACCATTTATTAATAATAAGGAAACACCAGGATTATGGTTCGCAGATGATCTAGTGGTAGGTTCCATCTTAGTTGTGGGGCTAAGTAAAGCTATTGAAGCAATTGAAAAATACTGCTATTATTGGGGGTTGAGAATAAACAAAAAGAAATCGAAAATCATGATCTTTTAAGAAAGGATATAAACTAAGAAAGACCGAAAAGTGGTATTGGGAAGAAACGGGGCTGGAAGTAGTGAGGACAATTGACTATTTAGGATCAAGGCTCAATAGTGCAGATGATTGAGGAGAACAGAAGAAAAAGCTACTAGCAAAGGGGAGACAAGCAATACAGGTAAGCAGAGCATGTGTGAACAGAAATACCAGAAATGCAAATTGCGTGGCTAGAAACGATATGTAGCACAGTGGTGGAAGCAAGGGTGTTATACGCGGCAGAGATAATGGGACTGGAAAAAGGATGGGATAATGTAGATGCTATACATTGGATTTTTTGCAAAATAAGCCTGGGATTACCAAGGAGTACACCGAATGGAGTAACACAAGCAGATTTTGGAAGGGTGGGAGCTAAGGGCAAAATGGTAGAAAGGGCAATCAAATACTTGTTCAGAATAAAGCTACTAGAGGAAAACACGATTCTAAAGCAATGCTTGGTTGTGCAGGAGTAAAAAGGGAAAAAAGAAACTTGGATGCACAAGATATAGACAACAATGGAAGAAATAAATATGCGGAAAACATCGGCAGAAAGAAACAACTAAAGAAAGGGTTTCTTGAGAGACATTAGAACAAGAGTGGAGGATATTGAAAAGCAAGAAATTATAAGTAGTTTCAAGGAAAAAACGCCATTAAACGATTATAAATATTTTAGACCGGAATGGAGAAAATACAGATATATCGAAGTATGCCACAAAGAAGCCAGCATGGGATATGCATGGGCGAGGACAGGTGTAATGAATCTAAGTGGTCTAACAGGAAAAGGGGGAGAGATGTACTAAATGTAATGGATTACATGACAATTGGCATTGTATTCTGTAAAGCGAGGACACAAATAAAGGAAACGAGAATTTAATACTAGACAGATGGAAAAATTTACCAGTACAGCAACAAATTAGGAATATTATTATATTTTTACAAGATCAAATGAATATACGGAGAAAGCAGGAAAATATTTAGGAAACATTAGGCTAAAGTGGTTAAAGGAGACACGCAGCAAATTGGAGAATATACAGAAAAAAGTAAAAAGGCAAAAAAGTAATTAGTGAAAAATTATACTTCCCCAAATATATATAACAAAATGTTAAATATAAGGGGAAGAGAAATAATAAGCAACTCCATTGTATTGTAAACATTGTATAGATTGCTTGTAAGTTCAAATTAGGTAAGTTCAATTTGAACTTTTTATATATATATATATATATATATATATATATATATATATTCAAGACATTTCTTTCTACAACGCTTAGTTTTAGAGATACTGTACAGTCTCAACTTAAATGGTCCATCCAATGTATAATTTTCTTTGGATAGCCTGTCTCTTCATTGGGAAGGTATTTTGTAGACTTTTAACTTGTAAACCATAAGAGACGAAAACTTACCACACAAAGCAAAACTCATAGCTCCTTAAAGCACATAGTTTATTTCAAATAACCTTTTTGTGACAAATATGTTCCAAGACATCCGATCTTATTGACTTGAATTGTTGAGTAATTTTCATTTTTACTTTCTCTACTACGTAGGGGAAGTATTGTATTCCACCCAAAAATTCGATACCGAGATTTCACCAGAAATATATGTTTTGAGAACCCCTGAGTCCAAAAAAAAGCATTTTTGGAAACATGTCTCTGTGTGTGTGTGTGTGTGTGTGTGTCTGTGAACAGCATAACTCAGAAACGAACTGTCGGATAAACATCAAACTTGGTATTTAGTTTCGGTATCCTCCAGAGATGCGACACGAAGGTTTTCAAGAACATTTCCCCACCCCAGATTACTCTTTACATGGAACATTTTTCGAAAATATTAATTTTCTCAAAAATGGCTCTAACGATTTTGATTAAAATATCAAAAGTTTAACATATTTTCCTGACAAATAAAAGATATATCTTGAACCTTCTGGGAATGTCTCCAAAAGTATTCTTCATTGTGAACGAATTTTGCATAACTGGTACACCATAAGACATAGACAAAATTTTACTACACAAAAAAATGTAGATCGTGTTAAAGTACACAATTTATGTCATGTACATTTTTTTTGAGTCAACCATTTTCGGGATATTGCTTGGTATTCCCTTAAATTTTTCAATGCTTATTTTTCTGAAATTGGAATTCGTTATTCATTTTTTTTTGTGTTGGATATACAAAGAGTATTAATCTGTGGCAAAGAGAATGGTGCTGCACATAGCAACCAGCTATTAAGAGATATCTCTATGCTTAAAGGCTACTGTATTTCTATACTGCCCTTGCAAATACAAAACAAGGGGAACATAGTACGCCTTAAGCGATATTGAAATAGTTTTAGAACTGGTCTCTATGTGTAAAATGTAATTCTCTTTGCATGTCAAAAGATCGTTTCTGCAAATGTTTATCTCGATTAATATGAAATAGATGGAGAACAAGAGTTTGTAAAAATAGTTTGTACAAGAGTAGAGAAAGTCACGTGAGTGTAACACATCAGATTTTTTTAAATATTGTCGCCATTCAGTTGGTTCTCGCGTTGTCGCGGAAAGACGATGGAATTTCAAGGCCAGCGTAATATGCTATATTAGAGTGAACCGCTTTTAAACATTTGACTGTCGCTTCCGTTTTCTGTATCCGCCTTGTACCTATAACGAAATGTGTAATAAACTAGTTCTATAAAACATTTATGTTCATTAACATTAAGTGGATAGAAACATAAGAGTTTGCAAGAATGGTTTATAGAGAGTAATTTATATGTAATTCATCAGATTGTTTAGTGTAGAGAGAAAGAATGTAGGAAAAGTGTCCTCTAATAATAGCATTGCAGGTTAGGGAATTTACATTAAGAATGGTTGAAAGCAAATCCATGTATATTTCAACGAACTGACAGTTGAAAAAGTAGTTAAGAAACGAAATGGGATAGAAGGAGAGATGGAGACGGAGAGGAGGGAAAGAGACAGTGAGAAAGTGACAAAGAGAGTCAGAGAGAGAATAATTTCAGCAAGTTCTGCTAGTATTAGCAAAATCAAAATTACATTCGTCATCAGTAAAAATTAAAGCACAGCATTCGTATCCCTTTTTTCATTGGAATAATTATAATCCTGTTTAGTTCTCATTTATTGTTATACAGGGGTTATTTAAAAACTAAAATAAAATTCCTAATGAATTAAAAACATTACGTTAACATTTATCCTGACACTGTCAGTATAAATCAGTATACTGATGCTATCAGTGTAAAACTGTACGCTTTAAATGTTCATGCTCATGTTGTCTTTGCGCTACGGTCATAAAAGAGGCAATAGCAGCAACAGCAGCAGCTTAGAATGCACATATGGCTGGCTCCGAAGCAGTCGGAGAGCACCTGCCTTCTTTTTTTGGTAAGGGGTCCCGGGTTCGTTCCCGGCTGGGGTGCGAATTTTTCTCTAGCCAAGATTATTTCTTATCCTTCCCAGAGTCTTGAAATATGAATGAGTGTGTGAATGTGTGTGTGTGAACTAATGATTAAAGCCCAAAAAGTGCTAGAAACCCAACGGCAAGAGAATACGAGTCAACACCATTGCCAATAGGTAATAAGTTCCAAAGGAAAGGCCCCGATAAGACCAATGTAATTAAAGCCGGGGTATAAATGGAACTAAAAAGACATGACTTTGTCCACTCTTGTACAAACTATTTTTACAAAAACGTTTATTCTCCATCTACTTAATGTTAATCTTATTACCAATTTTCTTGTAGGTGCAAGGGAATATGGTAGGCTTTAAGCGATAGTCAAATCTTTTAACAGCTGGTTGCTATGTGGAGCATTCCATTCTCTTTGTATGTCCAGGGCATAAAACGAATAACGAATTCCCATTTGAGAAAAAGTATAAGTACTGAAACATTCAAACAAACAAAGAATATCCCGGAAATAGTTCATTCCACAAAAAAAGTATATGACATAAATTGTGTGTTTTACCGAACTTTACATTTGTTGCGTTGTAAAATTTTCTTTACCTCTTACGGTTTACCAGTTATGCAAAAGTCATTCTAAAAGAAGATGACTTTTGTGGACATTCCCAGGAAATTCAAAATATTTATTTTAATTGTCATGAAAATATCTTAACTATGTGATATCTTAATCAAAATCGTTAGACGTTTCTGAGAAAATCAAAATTTTCGAAAAATGTACCATGTAAAGAATAGTCTGAGCAGGAGGGATTTTCTTGAAAACCTTGGTATCGCATCTTTGAAAGATACTGAACCTAAATACCAAGTTTGGTATTTGTCTGACTTTTCGTTATTGAGTTATGCTGTTCACAGACACACACACCAACACACACCCACACGCATAGACCTTCTAGAAGTGCTTATTTTTGGATTCAGGGCACCTCAAGACATGTATTTCCGGTGAAATCTCGGTATCGAATTTTTGGTTGGAATACAATACTTCCCCTACTTACTATACGTAGTAGAGAAAGTAAAAAAACACACACACACAGGCGCGCTCGCGTTCCTCGCTCGTTCGCTCTCTTACTCAAGTTTCATTTTCTCAGCGAACTTTTTTCTAAAATGAAATTAGAGGCGTACAGAAGACCTCAAAATTTGTTCTGCTACTGAAATCTCGGCAACTAATTGTTTGATAGAATACAGAACTTCCTCTGCTTATAGTGCGAAAGCGTTAGAAAAAGTAATAAAAAAATGAAAACAAAATTTTGTGCTTGAACAAGACAGTAAATGTATGGATAGCGTTAATGTGGGGCAATTTGTCCCACTAACACCGCTGTCGCTGCCGCCGCCGCCACCCCCGCCACTACCTTTCAGATGTGTACATATTGTGATAGAAATAATGCGGTAGCTTTGATAATATTTATTATTATGGAGATTTTGTGAAATTATTCTAAAAGCGATAAATTATTCCGAAGCTCTACATATAAGCCACCCTTCATTTTATATGGATTTAAAAATAATTTTAAATTTTACAAGTTCTGTTCAAATTCTTATATATCAAGTATCAACTCAAACCTACAATGCTTTGCCTAAATATTTTAAGTTTTAATAAGAACGCCGTATATTTTACACCGATTTCGATCAAATTTGAAATAAATCAGAAAATATTGTTCAAGCTCTTGCATGACATTTTCACACACACATAGCAGTTCACCTAAATAAAATTTTAGAAATCTATACATATAAACTGTTCTTTTCTGTATCGATTTCAACCAAATCTTCAACATATGAAAGAGATTTCTTCAAAGTCTCGTGTATAAATTATCAGCTCAATATATGCAGCGTCTCGCGAATTGTTTCATACAAACAGACAGAGGAATAAATTAGCGCAAATATATTCCCTGGATTGCGAGCGTACCTAAACTCAGCAAGAAAACTTACAATAAACTTTTTATTCTATATTCAACAGAACTGAATGTGTTTAGGTTACCGTTAGGGAGCTCGGAGTTCAGTAAAATCAGCGCACATAAAAGTTCAAAATTGTTACATAACATTTTAACATAAATACAAGATTATTATATTAGATTAGGAAGGAATTTAAAAGTGTTTATTAACGTCAAAACATGTAAACATAGAAATTTGAGAAAACGTATGGAAGAAAATAACTGCAGTGTTAGAAAATTATTCCAGTCCCAAAAATACACTATGTGATCAAAAGTATTCGAACACTCCTACAAACATACGTTTTTCATCTTACGTGTATTGTGCTGCCACCTACTGCCTGGTACTCATCCGCCACCTCAGTACTTATTAGACATCGTGAAACAGCAGAATGAGACGCTCTGTGGAACTCACGAACCTCGAACGTGGTCAGGCGATTGGGTGTCACTTGTGTCAGAAGTCTGTACGCGAGATTTCCGCACTCCTAAACATCGCTAGGTCCACTGTTTCTGATGTGGTAGTGAGGTGGAAACGTGAAGAGACATGTACAGCACAAAAATGCACAGGCCAACCTCGTCTGTTGACTAACAGAACCGCCGACATTTTAAGAGGATCGTAAAGAGTAATAGGCATACATCTATCCAGACCATCACACAGGAATTCCAAACTACATCAAGATCCACTCCAAGTACTATGACAGTTAGGCATGAGGTGAGAAACCTTGGATTCCATGGTCGAGCGGCTGCTCACAAGCCACACATCACGCAGGAAAATGCCAAACGACGCCTCGCTTGGTGTAAGGAGCGTCAACATTACACGATTGAACAGTGGCAAAACGTTGTGTGGAGTGACGAATCACGGTACACAATGTGGCCATCCGATGGCAGGGTGTGGGTATAGCGAATACCCGGTGAACGTCATCTGCCAGCGTGTGTAGTACCAACTGTGAAATTGTACGTACGTTCGTGGCACCCGTGTCCGGATACTTTTGATCACGTAGTGTAGATACGAAACAATACATTTTGTTCTAACGATCCGGTAGAAAATATTTAGGTGAGGTTTACGGATATGTAGTAATTAAACATATGTAGTCATTCACAAGGTAAACGGAAACATAAACAGCTGCCAGCCGCAAGACAGCATGAGATAGCTAATATAGCAGCCTGCGAAGCGACAAAAGGGACTATGTACATGTATAACAATGACTTTAAAGGAGTAAACTCTTAAAAGAAGACACCTATCATCACAATTTGTTTTGCTGCAATTTTTGTAGACATCGCAGTGATTGTTTGTTCGTCATCATGCACAGAAAGGCAATTAGCGAGTCAACACGAGTCTGATACGAGGTGGCAGAATGGCCGCATGATGAGGTGTATGGAGAATCACTTTCTGTTTGCCTGGCTTCTTTTGTTCATCGCAGGCATAGGCGTAAAAACTTGGAGCTTACAAATTTCTATGTTTACGTTATAAGCAAGGCTGCGACATCGGAGTCGTTACGTTTGTTTAGAGGCGTCCTGTAGTCGACTGTTTACAATGAGAGGGTTACCTGTTCAGTTGAGTCAAGTGTATTGCCGCACAGAGTTCTCGTAGACGAAATGCAAAAGGAAAGGGCAGAAAGTCCTCAACGTTGCAAAACTATATATTGGAGTATGGGGAAAATGTTTTCTCCGTTATTAATGAAAACCTTTATTACTCGTACAAACCATACAATAGTATAAGTACTTCTGCGCATAGTAGGTCGAGTAATGTGCGAAGACATGTCAACACAGAAACACACAAGTGCTGTATTGCAAAATGTGAGGATAAACTGCTACAGCAATAGTCACCTCCATCAAATCAAACGTTTAATGAAGAACTATGCGCGGCATTTATTACTGCCGATATTCCGTTATATAAACTACAAGATACAAAACTGCAGGTTGTAATTCATTGCAATAAACTGACATAGAATCTTATTCATGTACACATTGTGACGTAGCGTTTTGCATTTATGATTTAATAAGACATTTCAGTTATATAAATCAGCTGTATATGCTATAAATAATATTGCAGAAATAAAGTAAATATTCAGAGACATGCATAATTCCTCTTGTATAGGCTTACCGCGTGAGGTCAACGTCAGCCCTTATCGCTACACCCTTACCTTCCTATTCTAAATGCTTTCCTCCACGTAGCGACTCCGATGTCGCAGTCCTAGTTATAAGTTGCCTGTTTATATTAACATCGGACAATATGAGCGTGTTTATTAAGATAACATAAGACAAACTTCTAGCCTACCTTATGCTTATATCTAAGTTTCATTGTGAATGGACCCGAGTATTAAGCCATTAATATTATTAACTTAATGGAAAACATTCAAAATAGAAATTAGGTAATATGGAAATTTGTCGAGAATGAGATCGTGATAGGGTTTATTACATCATGAATATTGACATAGGGACATAGGCAGGCTCAGAACACCATAGAGTTGTCAAAACATTTCTTGGAACTGTCAGGGTACTAAACATAAAATGTCTTATTGTTACATTCACATACTTTCTTTATTCACTAGAGTTTATTTTTATATAACCTCTATAAACTATTCCTAAGGAAGCTAATTTTTCTATTTCCTGTCAATCGAGATAAACCTTTGCCAAAATAGCGTCATTAAACATTTCGTTTTAAGTATGCACAAGGAGGATAGAGGAAACAAAATCGAGATATATTTAAAAACTGGATCGCTATATGCAGGGATAGAAGCTTCATATTCTTTGCATGACCGCAAGAAACAAATTAATAGCGACAGCGCTTTAAAATGGCGAAGTATGAAAAATTCAAACCCAATAACGGATATCTTGGAAAATGGCTTAGGCCACAAAAATGTCATTTAATAAAATGTATTTTTTAAAGAGATCTACACCTTTGTGAAGTACGTTTTTATCTATCTCTCATGGTCTAAAAGTTACAGGAAATTACATAAAATTATTCCAAGTGAAGGGGCTTCACAGTCTATTTCGCGAATATTAAAAATATAGATTTTATTTGACTTGTGAATATCCTGGACATAATTCTATTTTAATCAAAATCGAAGACCATTTTCGAAAAATAAAAAGTTTAAAAATTTCTTCAATGTTAAGGAGAGTTTGGTGGGGGATTTTATTGAAAATCTTCTTGTTTATCTTTGTGAGGTGCTGAACCTAAATACCAAGTTGGGTTTCGTTTCGTTTCGTTTGGGGGAGGGGGGGGGGTTGTGCTGTTCATATACGTACACACACTTCGACCTTTTTCTAAAAATTCTTTTATGGATTCATGGGGTCTCAAAACATATATTCCAGTGAAATACCAACACTGGGTGGAGTACAATGCTGCCTCCTACCTATATAGGTAGGTATAAAAGTACTTGTTTTTATACGAAATGTACATAATTGTAGTAACCAGATATAATTTATATTCTTTTCCATTTTCATTATGTGGTTAATAGGATTAAAATATTTATTTACTATTACTTGGGATTTTGTTGCAAACCATTGCAAGGTCGATAAATCTATAATGCCGCCATTTCAATATTTTACGAAAGGAACGTCTCAAAATTCTCTCTCTCTCTCTTTCTCTAAATATCCAGAATTACGGGGATGAATTCTGTGAGAACGCAGTTGCAAATAAGAATAGGGATGGGTTTTGAAAGTCGTGAGTAGTCCAGCAATTATCACTTATACCTAAAGCATAAACGTTCAAAGTTTTGTCTAGACTAGACAAATGGTGATAATTGGTACATAAAGGGATTGAAAATATGTATATATTTTTAAGTTATAAGGTATCTTATAATCTTCATGAGGTTATATCTCAAGTGCACAAATTTGTTCCCTTATTGGCCGAGTAGTATAGTTTTGCCTATAAGGGACAGAAAATAAAGGGTAAATGTAGGTTTTTAAAAAATTCGAATACTATATGATTGAAAAAAAATATTGTGTGGATTTTAGAAGTTTTAAGTTAACCTATGATATTTCCAGGTCCTACAGCACAATTGTGCAATATTTTTGCGAGATGGGTTAAACAGTACAAATATTTAATTAGGTTGAAAATATGGCATGTATAATTTATGAGATTTTTATGGTAGCCGAAAGCATTCTTTGGTACCTATAGGTAAGTGTAAAACTTTTGGTCTAGAGTGCCATAAAGCATTGATTTATATGTGAGGGGAGAAAAAGGGATAAAAACAACGAAGCGGAAGCTTCTTTAGAACGTTTTAGGGTAGTTTATGATTTTTGTCAGATTTTAAAATCCAAGTTTAGTGAAAATGATACGAAAAATACTCCTTGAGAATAAACTTCGGGAAATCAGAAAAAAACCTTGGTGATACGAAAACCATATACAACTCCCCCACGAATAACTTAATAACAAATCTTTTAGGCCTCCATTCACCCCTTTGGAGAGGAAGTCATTAAAAATCTGCAATGTTTACAATAAAGTACCTAAAATGTTATTTATATTCATATTAAAAATGAGATTGAAGTGGCGTGACATGAGCGTTAAACTCTACCCCAACACCCCACACTTTTAAAACGTTTTAAAACATTTTATAACCTATGTCCATCTTGAAGAACAGTAAATTTGAATGGTGAAAGAATTATAAAAACAAACATACAACGTTTATCTCTTTATTATACACTGCCATTTGTGAAAATTACAGCACCAAGAAGGAAACGCATGAATTCAATGTATTTAATACCACAGATTAGGTACACGACAAGTAACAAATGATAAACTTTTCGAATCAATACATGACTTTTGAGCCCTAATATTCAGTATTTGGTCTGGCCTCCATGCGCTGCAATTAGAGCTGCTATACGCCGTGGCATCCAATCAAAAAGGTTCTGAATAAGTTCCTGAGGTATTTTCCTCAACGCAGTTTGTATTCGAGCCCACAAATCCGTGACACTGGTTACTGGAGGACTATGACGCACCAGGCGCCGAACAACCATATCTAGACATGTTCGATGGGCGACATGTCAGGCGAACTTGCAAGCAATGGTACCCGTCGCTCTTCGAAGAAGGCTTGTACATTTCTCGCAATATGTGGCCGGGCATTATCCTGTTGAAATGTGGCCTGTGGAGATGCATGAAGCAGGGGGAGTACCTCAGGCTCTACAACCACCGTTAGGTACCGGTTGCTGTTCAAAGTGCCCTCAATTCCTCGGAGGCGAGATCGGTTGTTGTAACCAATGGCGCCCCAAACTATCACACCTGGTGTTTGTCCGCTTTGCCTCTCAATAATGCAGCCCTCCAGGTTGGGCTCACCAAGGTACCGCCGGACAAATATGCGGCCATCACTGTAGGACACGTTGAAGCGGGACTCGTCCGAAAAGACTACATTTTGCCACTCAGCACCCCAATGACGGTGTTCACGTGCCCATTGCAGTCGGAGGAGCTTGTAGTTTCTGGAGCCGACTAATGGCATGCATGCAACTTGTCCAACATCCAGCAGACGGCGACGAACCGTTGATGCAGACAAGATCACACCTGTTGCAGTGCTCCACGTCGAGCCAACACTGTGGATGAAGCTGTACGATCCGTTATGGCCATATGGACAACTTGACGGTCATACCGTGCAGTGGTCATGTTCCGTGATCTAGTACCCGCTCTTCGCAGCGTACGACCTTCACCTATCCACTGCTTCCACACACGCATCACTGTCATAGCAGCATACCCTGTACGAGCCGAAATGTCACGGTATGACAAACCCGCTTCCCGAAGACCGATCATTCTGCCCCGTTCGAACTCACTCACATGCCGATATGGCTCCCTTTGATGTCGACGAGGCATACTAGCACCCGCTTTATTGTTTCCACTTTGTTTGAGAGCTCTGCACTGACTACACTGGGCACAACACTGACCTTGTCGGACCGACACGAGAGGGCTCTGCTCGGCCTACGTGTACCCCATCTCTCTGCAAACCTAATCACTTATTGCTTGCACACTCTTCCACACTTCCACCAAGTTTGGAGTTATTCGGGAAATTGTTTCTTGGTGTTGCAATTTATACAAACGGCAGTGTGTTAGTACAGATTATAGTCGTGCGTCGTGGCGCTGTTGACTACAGCGTGGAACTCTAGTTCTCGGCTACGGAATGCGTCCGGGTTCGATTCCACTCATGGGTTGCGGATTTTAAGTCCCGGGTATAGGACCGGTGCCTACTCAGCATTGTGAGAAGAGTGAGTAGCTGGGATAGGCATTGATCCCGGTCACGGAGGCCAAAATTCTGGCTGGGGAATGCGTAATGCTGTCCATATCACCTCCTTGTATCGGTTGGATAATCATCCACCTCGACCGTGCGTACGTAGGCGTGAGGCCGGCAGTTGGTTTAGTAGGTCTAGGACCCTTCACGTGCTCTAGTGCCATGGGATTATTATTATTATTATTATTATTATTATTATTATTATTATTATTATTATTATTATTATTATTATTATATTAACTATCTAAAGAAATATGCATGTTCAGTTCGTACAGCATATTCTTGAAAAAATCAATTGACTACCTCGTGATCTTTATCCGTGTTTCCAGCGGTATGACCTCCACAATTTCTAGACCTCCTCAAACAATCCTTTTGTTGACAGAAAATCTATGCATTATTCAGGTCGTACTCTGTCGCGGTAACTGTCGTGTTATCTTATTTGCTGAGCGCCTGTTATTTTGAATTTTGGGTTCTTTGTCCTCCGGCTAGCTATTATTACTCAGTCGAGCAAATATCTCTTAAACAGGGTGTGTAAACGGAAAGGAGTTGTTACTAAAAGATAACACTGATAAAAGAATTTGTTTTTACACTTTTATTGCCGTCACAATTTATTAATTTCACATATTTACTTTTGATACACGCCTGACTAAAACTGTTATATTTTCGAATGTAACTACAATCACTTATTTGCCGCGCATTATTAATTCGCGTATTTCACATTTTGTAACTAACTTTACGACGCGAGAGATTCTGTAGAATTTGCGTAATGTGTACTTCGTGAATGCTTTCTTAGAACTACCTGACGTGTAACTCGCGAGAGAGATTTCTTATAACTGCGTGACGTTTGCCTTGTGAACGATTCTGTAGAACTGCGCGACGTGTAACTCGTGAATGGTTCTGTTGAACTGCGCGATACCTGTCTTTGGCTCTAGAATTTATACTCCCTCACCCCGATATGCCTAAACATTATAACAGAGCTGCTATTGGTTAATAAAGCGCGCCAACATTAGCGTCTATTTTTTTATCCAATCATAATTACGAATACATATGCTCTAGGGAAGATATTCCCTCCATTTCTAAAGAAAGGCACGTTACTCTGACGTCATTTGTTTGTCTCTTCTAATTGATAAACAACTCACCCCCTCGCTACATTGTTACCCGCTCTTATTGTCAGTTTCGGTGAGACCGTGTAAACTTACTTCCTAACAATGCTTATAGTTAACAAACATCTCAAATCATTGTCATACAATAATGTTAATTTACACTACAATCACTCTAGCATTCACAGTGTTGTGATATAAAATACTGCCTCAACTCTAGCGTTCTTTACTTGCCATCAACACAGCAACTATCCTTGTCGTGTATAGCGAGTACAGGTTTCTTGATGTAAACACAATATCAGCGCCACCAAACCAGCGTTATTGCTAAATGTCCCGAGTAATACTACGAGGGGTGATCAGAAACTAAGGTTACAATGCCGATATTCCAAGACTTTCATCCGTTTTAGTGAACGGATACATGCGGTTGGCAATTGTGTAAAGTTTCAGCCAACCTCCGCCCACAACGCTAGTTGTAGGTAAACACAAATGGCGACTACTTTGGAAAGCTGGTCTCGCGAAGAAATCCACTCCGTTATTCTACATATTTCTGTGGGCGAAACACGCAACCGTGGCTGAAATTCACCGACAGAGGTTTACGGAAACATTGCAATATCTCATCAGCATATCGCAGAATGGTATCGAAAGTTTGCGACCGGTAGAGAAAACGTCACCGACGACACTCATTCCACGACGCGACAAGTGTTTAAACCGATATGGAGAATACGTTGAAAAATAACCTAATATATGTACTATCAGTTGGCTGTATTGGTTGTATGAAATAAAATTTACAACACGTTTCACTGCAGCCTTTGTAACCTTAGTTTCTGATCACGCATTTTAAATGAACGTTTTCCGGTCGATTGCACATTCAGAAACCAACTATGTGACCGCTTTTACTCTGATAACTCGCTCTTTCATATACAGAGATGAGAGCCGTTTGCTTAATAATATTGGGATATAATATGGCTAAATGCAATGTCTAGAAAAGAGCAGATTCATTAGCTTTTTTTTTTTTATTTATGGACGCTCTTTAACTACTATGGTTCTTAGCGGATTCATTAGCTTCTTTACTTTTACTTTAAATCCATTTACGACACTCGCTGCCTTTTGGGCATGAAAGCTTGACAAAGTCTGTTCGTGGAGGTTAATAAAGTGTGACTGCGCCTTTCATACCCATAGCCTCGCATTCGTTATAGAACTAGTGCTTAGAGCAGTGAAATCAGTTTATTTATGTAATAATAGTAATAATAACAATAATATTGATTTTTAAACGGCATCTATTATATACTTTTACATTTTTACAACAGACACTGCGCTTCTTAACTAGAAAAACAACCCAGGAGCCACAAAATTTATCTAAAATCATTCATATATGCTGCTGTCACATGACTCTCTCTACCCTTTATCATTTCTATCTTTTCTGCGAACTTTTTTACAAAATCTTTATTTTGTACCTACTTCGGTAAATCGGATAAACGATTGCAAAACCCACATTATGAGGACAATACTGAAAATTCCGTGTTTCTAAACAGAAATGAAATTTGTTTATATTTAACAGTTATTTTGAGAGTTAATTGTTGTGTAGTTTGTTCTATTTGCTCAAATAGTGTGTTAATTATTATCATTTAAAGATTTTGTGTTCACCCAAAAATGAATTTGACTTAGAGAACCTTTCCAGGCTATGAATTTTTATGATTTTAAATCATCAATAACACCTAACAGTGTGAAGATCGGCTTAGAAATGAATTTAGCGAAGATGCCCTTTCAAAGGCAGCAATTTCTAATTGGTACAGAGAATTCAAACGATCGGCTTTTTCTTAGTGATGAATTTCGTGAAGGACACACAAGAACTGCTATTACTGATAAAATTATTGAAGCTGTTCGAGCAATACTTTAAGAAGATCGACGGACATCTTAAGAATTTGTTCGGGCGACATTGGATATTGGTGTGAGCCAAATCTAGAAAATTTTACATTAACAGTTAGACGTGAGAAAACTTTGCTGTCAATGAATTCCACATAAACTGACGCCCGATCAAAAACAACAACACATTGATTGGCGCAGAAAAAACCTTGGAAAAATTCCAAGACGACACTTCAGATTTGGTTTGGAATATCGTTTACTGGCGATGAATCTTGGGTTTATTATTATGATCCTGAAAGAAAAGTCAATCGTCTCAGTGAGTCATTCGAACAGAACCTAAGCCTATAAATGTCCAACAAATTCTCAGTGCTGGTAAAAATATGATTGCTAGCGTTTATTACTTTCTCTACTACGTATAGTAAGTAGGAGAAGTATTGTGTTCCATCCAAAAATTCGATACCGAGATTTCACCGGAAATATATGTTTTGAGACCCCCCTGAATCCAAAAGAATCTGATGTGTTACACTCACATGACTTTCTCTACTCTTGTACAAACTATTTTTACAAACTCTTATTCTCCATCTATTTCATATTAATCGAGATAAACATTTCCAGAAACGATCTTTTGACATGCAAAGAGAATTACATTTTACACATAGCGGCCAGTTCAAAAAATATTTGACTATCGCTTAAGGCGTACTATGCTCCCTTTAAGCATCGACATATATCTTAATAGTTGGTTGCTAGGTGCAGCACCATTGTCTTTGCCACAGATTAATACTCTTTGCATATCCAACACAAAAAATGAGTAACGAATTCCTATTTGAGAAAATAAGTATTGAAAAATTTAAGGGAATAACAAGCAATATCTCGAAAATGGTTCACTCAACAAAAAAAATGTATATGACATAAACTGTGTATTTTAACGCGATCTGCATTTTTCGTGTAGGAAAATTTTGTCAATCTCTTATGGTTTACCAGTTATGCAAAAGTCGTTCACAATGAATAATAGTTTTGGAGACATTCCCAGAAAATTCGAGATATACATTTTATTTGTCATGAAAATATCTTAAACATATGATATTTTAATCAAAATCGTTAGAGCCATTTTTGAGAAAATGAAAATTTTCGAAAAGTGTTCCATGTAAAGGGCAATCTGTGGTGGGGAATTTTCTTTAAAACCTTCGTGTCGCATCTCTAGAAGATACTGAACCTAAATACCAAGTTTGGTGTTTATCCGACTGTTCGTTTCTGAGATATGCTGTTCAGAGACACACATACAGACACACACGGACATGTTTCCAAAAATGCTCGGTATCGAATTTTTGGGTGGAATACAATACTTCCCCTACTTACTATACGTAGTAGAGAAATTAAAAATACATAGCTTTTTAACAAAAATTCTTAGAGGGAGTTTTGAGAACATAAAAAAATGTTCCACTCAAAGGGTAATTTGGGATGGACGATTTTCTTATAGATCTTCGTGTCACATCTTTGGAAGATACTGAACTTAAATACCAAGTTTGGTATTTATCTGACTGTTGTTTCTTGAGTTATGTTGTTCACACACAACGAACCATTTTTGGACCTCAATACATGCATTTCCTTTGAAATCTCTATATGAAATTTTGGCCGGAATATAATACTTCCTGCACATATGTGAGTAGCGCCAGAGAAAGTAAAAATAGATCTCTAATAAGCAGATAAAAAGAAGTAAGCAATAAAGAAGTTCTTAATGATGCATTTAAAAATGTTTAGTCTTGGGACATGGCGTTATGTAATTAAAATACAATAAACTGGACCAAATTGTCCTGTTCGTATATGCATTTGTCTGGTACATATATACCAGGTGGCCCACACAAGCCGTCCTTTGCAGTTTTGTTTCCCGCAAACATAGGTGCAAAGGAAGGTGTCGCATCACTGTTGTTCAAAGAGATATTGCAGGCACAAAGCGAAAAATCACTGAGATAGTGCTGCTGCCTGCAAGTGTTTACGTGGTAGTTTCGTGCTGATAAGCGTCGCGTATTCACCTGCATGCAGATCGAGCCAGGTCATTTAGACAAAAAGATAACGTTAGCCAATAACGAGCATGGTTACGATCTGTGCGAAGACGCATCAAAATGCTACTGAGGCTCGAAGGCTGTGTTCTGAATATTTTCAGACGTGGCATCTGTCTTCTGCGCACGCTTTTTTTTTTCCCGTAGAGTCCCTTGCATCAATTCGCCCACTAAGGCGGGCATGTTTGTGCACATGCTTATTATGAATAATGTACTCATAGAAAATAATCTAACGCGACTTTTAGGGGTACATAAATACAACAAAAATAAAATTTTGTTTAATATTGTTAAGTTTGCGGCACCTTATTGGTGTCATACTGTGCTGATTGTAGATTAACCGTCATGGAGCTAAATGACTCAACACGTGTGCTCAGGTTTGTGTCAAGCGTTATCCCTGAATTCTTGTTAGTGAGCGAATTGCTTATTAAATAACCCATAACAACCCCCACACACACGCACATACACATAAGAAACACCAGACTCTGGGCATACAGATAAATGTTTTTGTTTAAAGTCAACTAACTTTCTTTCTCCAGCAGGGAAGCAAATCAGTAACACCATATAGCAGGCAGTTTCTCTACCGAATGAGCTGTGGGAACAGGAATAGCAGTTAGTGTTCTTTTCAAGCATTGGTCTTTCATTTAGTGGTCTCCTCTCTGTCGGCATGGAGACCTTTTGTAGTTCTGTTTAGATAAACCTTTTGGCATCAGCGCTATCCAGTATAAACTAATATCAACTAAGGACGTCTTGTGTGGGCCACCTGGTTATGATGCTCTTCCAAATATCACTGAGGATGAATTCCTGCAAAACTTCTAATGCCGAAAACTAAATCTTTGTGTAACGCTGACATAAACGGACATTGTTCTTTAGCAGATAGTATTTTAAGGTTACAAACCAATAGCACCTCGAACATTCAGAGAGTTTCGAAGGTAAATTTTATTCATCTTTATTATAAACATGAAAATGGAAAATGAAAGAAGATAAGACAACTTGTTAAATATCTTCCTCAGTGATATTTGGAAGAGCATCATAACCAGGAAGTGCATCTTTAAAAGCAATATTAATGGAATTTTTTGGCAAAGTTCCAAAATATAGATATTTTCAGAGTGTATCTGAAGAAATTAATTTAGGGTAGCTTAGAGAAAAGATGATTAAGCTCAATATGAATCAGTACCAAAACTGGTATAACTGTATTGCTGTAAAGAAAGAAATGAAGACGTCACAGCAAAAAGGGTTTTGCACTCTCTTCATAAAGCTATGGAAGTCAAAGAAGAAAACGGAATTTACATACACTGCAATGATATACACTATATCAGTAGCTTTACTAATACAAATCATCCTTATCGGAATCTCCAATAAAAAATCCGATGTGTTACATTCATATGACTTTCTCTATCCTCTATTGCTTATTAGTGGGTACACAAATTACTCTTACGAAAGCTTTTTTCCTACCTACTTCATTTTAATCCAGATAAACCTTTACAGAAGTAACTGCATTACACAACTCGTTATAGCCAACTGGACGCTATATGCTGGCCATAAAATTCTATGCTCTTTCTGCGACAAGGCAGGAAACAGCTGAAAATGGACAGAACATGACAAGTTTGACTTTATTGAACAAGTGAACCATCATTAACGGATGTCTCGGAAATGGTTTGTGCTACAAAAAGTTATTTGAAATAAATTAATTGTGTATTTTAAGGATATCTACATTTTTATATAGTAATTTTCGTCTATCGCTTAACGTTTACCAGTACAAGATTATATAACATTCCTTCCGAAAGAGCAGGACTTCAAAGGCTATTCCCAGAAAATTCAAGATATACATTTTATTTGTCATGTAAATATCTTTAATATAGTGTATCCAAATGAAAATCGTCAGAGCCATTTTTTTTAGCAAATCAAAAATTTTAAAAAAAACTTCTATGTAAAGGGTAGTTTGGGGCGGAAGAATTACATTGAAAATCTTCGTGTCGCATCTTTGGAAGATAGTGAACCTAAATACCAAGTTTGGTATTGATCTCAAGTTTCATTTTTGAGTTATGCTGTTCACACACATAGACACACGTGCAGGCAACTATTTGGTGGAATGCAATACCTTCTCTGCCTACTACACTATGTGATCAAAAGTTTCCGGACACCCCCAATAACATACGTTTTTCATCTTAGGTGCATGGTGCTGCCACCTACTGCCTGGTACTCATCCGCGTCACTTATGTCAGAAGTCTGCAGTCTGCACGCGAGATTTCCACACTCCTAAACATCCCTAGGTCCACTGTTTCTGATGTGATAGTGAAGTGGAAACGTGAAGGGACATGTGCAGCACAAACGCGTACAGGCCGACCTCGTCTGTTGACTGACAGAGACCGCCGACCGCCGTCGTAAAGAGTAATAGGCAGACATCTATCCAGACCATCACACAGGAATTCCAAACTGCATCAGGATCCAATCCAAGTACTATGACAGACGTGAGGAGAGAAACGTTGGATTCCATGGTCGATAGGCTGCTGATAAGCCACACATCACGCAGGAAAATGCCAAACGACGCCTCGTTTGGTGTAAGGAGCGTCAACATTACACGATTGAACAGTGGCAAAACGTTGGGTGGAGTGGCGAATCACGGTACACAATGTGACGATCCGATGGCAGGGTGTGGGTATGGCGAATGCCCGGTGAACGTCATCTGCCAGCGTGTGTAGTGCCAACATTGAAATTTGGAGGTGGTGGTATTATGGTGTGGTCGTGTTTCTCCTGGAGGGGGCTTGCACCCCTTGTTTTTTTGCGTGGCACGATCACAGCGCAGACCTACATTGACATTTTAAGCACCTTCTTGGTTCCCACTGTTGAAGAGGAATTCGGGGATGACGATTGCATCATTCAACACGATCGAGCACCTGTTCATACTGCACGGGCTGTGGCGGAGTGGTTATACGACAATAACATCCCTGTAATGGACTGGCCTGCACAGAGACCTGACTTGAATCCTATAGAACACCTTTGGGATGTTTTGGAATGCCGACTTCGTGCCAGGCTTCACCGACCTAAATCGATGCCTCTCCTCACTTCCGCACTCCGTTTCCCCAAGAAACCTTCCAGCACCTGATTGAAAGTATGCCTGCGAGAGTGAACGCTGTCATCAACGCTAAGGGTGGCCCAACACCATATTGACTTCTAGCATTACCGATGGAGGGCTCCACGAACTTGTACGTCATTTTCGGGCCAGGTGTCGGGATACTTTTGATCACCTGGTACGTGGTAGAGAAAGTCAAAATATCAACTGAGTTAGAGCTTAGCTGCAGCGGTTGTGTGATGACATGTAAGGTTAATTAATACGTTTGCAGTACACCCTATATCAATTTTGTATATGAAACAGTGTCTTGCGCTATGTGCTAGAGCGTGGAGTTCGGGTTGTCGGCCACGGAATGAGACCGGGTTCGATCTCACCCATAGGGGTACTGGTTTAAGTCCCGGGTGTAGGACCGGTGTACACTCGGCATCATGAGAAAAGTGAGAGGCTGCAATAGGCAGCGATTCTGGCTACGGAGGCCAGCATTCTGGCTGTGGGATGCGTGATAGTGGCCACATCACCTCCCCGTTTCGGTTGGGTGATCGCCCGTTTCTGCCGTGTGTACGTGGGCGTCGGGTTGGTAGGTCCATGCCGTTCAAGGGCTGTAGCGCCACGGAATTATTATTATTATTATTATTATTATTATTATTACTATTATTTAACGTTAGCGCGTCATAGTATTGACAGAAATTGGACAACATTCTTTGTAATACTGTGCCAAGTCTCCAAGTACACTTGTGTTGGCAGCTCAGTATGCTTACTTTTTGGGTTGCAACGATTGCTTCTACCCACTGGGTAGTGATCATAGTCTAACTACCTTGTCGGCTATAGAAGTGAGACAGCAAAATTGTGCTGCCTGTGACACGTAAACGGTCCTATAAGCTGTTCATTTGAAATGTTATAATTAATATTTACAAAAGTAGCTTGAGGGGACGTGCCAGAATACGAATGCCCCTTAGGCTTTGCACACGTGTAGTAAGTTCTTCCAGTGTTTGAAACATTGACAGTGCAATAAATATGGGAGATAAAACACTCAACTCATGTCAAAAAATACAGAATCTCTCCAAGTTTGGTACGTACGAGGATAAGTCAATAAGTATCCGCACATCATTTTTAATGTTTTGTGGGTTGGCTATATTAGATTGTACAACATCGACATGTTGTTCCTTTGTCTCCGCTTGTGGAATGCTTGGCCGTCATCACTCCAGTGAGTGTTGTATTGTTGCATACTAAGCATGGCTGCACTATCAAAATTGAAAAAGGACTTGTCTTGACAATGAAGAAGTCAATTAATAAAATAAATGAGTCGAATGGTATTAAAAACCTTCACTTACATCATGATGGTAAAATCTGGACGATCGTTTCGAGACTTCAAGGTCTCATCTTCTGCAGGATTTTTGGAAGTCGTTAGAGCTGTTTTTGAGAAAATAAAAATTTTCGAAAAATGTTCCATGTAAGGGGTGGTTTGGGGTGAGGGGATTTTCTTGAAAACTTTCATGTCGCATCCCTGGAACATATTGAACCTAAATACCAAGTTTGGTGTTTATCCGACTTATCGTTTTTGAGATATGCTGTTCACAGTCAGACACACAAACATACACACGGACATGTTTCCAAAAATGCTTTATTTTTTTTATTCCTGGACATGCAAAGAGAATGGAGTGCTCCATATAACAACCAGCTCTTAAAAGATTTGACAAGAAAATTAGCAATACAAATGTTTATCTCGTTTAACATGAAGTAGATGGAGAATAAGAGCTTGTAAAACACCTGGTACAAAAGTAGGGAAAGTCATGTGATTGCAACACATCAAATGTTTTATTGATGCTAACACATACCTAGCGGTTTATCTGCGTTACTTCCAAGAACTTACAATAATTTATTTATTTTTATTTCATTTTTTTTCTTTACGCATCAATAATAATTAAATGTAACCGTATATTAATATAAATGACATATTCGGCAGCATAATTTGAGGTTCAAGTCTTCTTTGCAGCCTAGGAATCTCTACTTTGTAAGCAGCTTCCTTGATACGCAGTGACGTGCGTGTTACGTCAGTGAAACACAATCAATAAGAGCGCCTTTGATGTGAGCTACCAAGTGCTACCATGCCGATCAGCAATTTAGCTCCAAATGGCCGTCGCATCAGCCATGTAATTTGTGCTTTTAATGCAAAATATGCTCTGTAATCTTCCTAACAGCAACATCATCACACCATCCGGCTGACGATATATTTCTGCAACTATGACGGTAAAGGGAGGCGATGATGTAACATTGCTAATGCTACGTTTATTTTACATGAAATATTATACCCTCTAGCTGGCTGAAATCTGCACGATCACCGTGTGGAGCGTGGGGGATCTAAATACCGTATGCGTTACATTCACATGACTTTCTCTACCCTCTCTCGTTTATTAGTGGGTATACACAGCATTTTTACCAAAGTTTATCTTTATATCTACTTCAATCTAATCCAGATAAACCCCTGTAGAGATAGCTACATTACACATTTCGTTATAAACACAAAAGGAACAGTGATAGTAAAACGCTTAAGAACTGAATGCTATACGCGGGTCAGAAACAACTTAAAATCGACACGACTTTCTAAGAAAGCCTTATGCCACAAATAAAATTCTTTAAAATAAATTGTGTGTATTTTTCGTCTATCGTTTAACGTTTACATCTTATACAAAATTATACACAATTCCTTCCGAATGAAGAGGACGTTACAGACTATTCTGTGTACATATTATGTTATGAATACTTATATTTAGGTATATCATATAAATGTATATATACATTTCATTTTTATGTAAATGTCTTTAATATGTGGCATTTTAATCAAAATCGCTAGAGTCATTTTTGAGAAAATGAAAAGTTTCGAAAAATGCTCCATGTAAAGGGTAGTTGGGGTGGAGAATTTTCTTTAAAATATTAGTGTAGCATCTTGGAAATTAATGAACTTAAACACAAAATTTGGTATTTATCCAAATGTTCATTTTCAGTTATACTGTTCAGACACACATACACCCACGAGGACCTTTTTCTAAAAATGCTTTTTTTGGGTACAGGGAATCTCAAAACATATATTCCCGGTGAAATCTCGATATTAAATTTTTAGGAGGGATACAATACTTCCCCTTTTTACTATACTAGTAGACAAAGTAAAAACACATCTGATTATACATTTATACGCCTTTCTCTAGTTACATGTTACTCCCGAATCGTCTTCCTAAGCGTTCATAACTAATATTGGCTAAACAAAATAAACCAGATGAACATAGACCATGACCAATTATTAAAACAAAAATTATATAAAAACCTTAAACATTTAATGTTATTAAACCTCCTACAACTAAACCTATATGAGCTACAGATGAATAGACAATTAATGCCTTTATATCTACCTGACGTAAACATATCAAACTAACAATAAATCCACCAATTAATCTAATAAATAATCAAATCATATTAATTAATATTTCAATTCCCACTAAATATTCAAATACTCGTAATAAACCATAACCACCTAGTTTTAATAAAACTCCAGCCAAAATTATTGAACCTGAAACTGGAGCTTCTACATGTACCTTAGACAATCATAAATGTACCAAATATATAGGTATTTTTCTAAAAATGCTAAAATTATTCTAAAGTATAAATAAAAATTCAAAAATCATTTTTATAAGTTAACGTAAAAAACTAAATAATTTAAATTACTATACAGATATATTATACCTATTAATAATGGTAATGAAGCAAATAAAATATAAAATAATAAATAAATACCAGCTTGCAATCGTTCAGGTTGATATCCTCAACCAAAAATTAAGAACAAAGTTGGGATTAAACTACTTTAAAAAAAAATTAAATTAAATTTACTCTACATAAAGTACAAATTAACATCAATAATAATATTAAAATTACAAATATAAATAAATTGTTACAAAATTTATACCGAACCACAGAATAACTAGCTAAAATGATCAAAACACAAATTCAAAATTTTAACATAGTTAAACCATATTCTACTTCTTGAAGTTACAGGGCGCGCCGGTAATGTTGGTTGCATTTGCAGAGGTTTCGGGGGCAGTACAATTCAGTCAGTTGCGAGTTGTGCCTGTGCATTTGCATGTATATGTAAAGTATAATAAAATTTAACAGACGCGAGCAGGATTCGAGCTCGTAACCCCTTCGTTAGAAACACGCCGTTCTAACCACGCGTGCATAAAACACAGCTGCAGATATGAAGGTCAAATCCTAATAGGTAATCTTTAGATGTGTGATTCATTTCGGACGGGATGTATTATTATACTCTAACGTATTACGGAATATTATATTGATTTTACGTTATATAGGTTTTGTAAGGACACTTGATAAAGATCGCAGGGTATTTTTACGCTTTTTTCGTAATTGAAAGAAAGCCAGTTTTCGCTAGAATTACGCCATCTGGGACAATGAACTATTACTGCTTATTAAAGAAAGTTTTCTGAGTTTACTAGTATGAAGATTTTTTAGCTAGCTTTAAATCTTTTAGTTATAAAAATATGTAAAGATTGTTAAATAATCTCTAAAACATTTTACTTTCACTTATAAGTACACTTTTCTCTGAAAATAAAGACCAAAACTCTGACAATTTTTATTCTGAGTATTTATATGTAGCCAAAGATAGCCGGTAAACTATTTGTCCATTTGAGGGAGTAATTTTAAAAAATAGTCGCAAGAAAATGATTTCTGGTATAATTTTTTTATTTTTTTATTTTTGTTCGTGGAAACCATTTAATTTGAGATCAAACTGTTGACCTATCAAATGCAACTAACACTCTGTAAAACCACACAATAAATTTCTAACTTCTGAGTTAAAAGTTTAGTAAAATGTAGAGGTTAAAAAGTAAAACTTACGGAAAACGGCAAAGAAAAACAAGGTGAACACATTATTATTACTCTATTTATTTTACGTCGGTTTAACTATATGGTCATACTACGGCGGATCTGTTAGTGGATAATTCTTAGATCTAAGGTGGCGGACAATTAGCCTTCTAGGTCTTACCCCTGCAACCAGCCGTTTCGTCATGTATCCACAGAGACCCTAGTACATAGCAACTGGATCTTCTGCTTCGTGCCGTGCAGATGGCATTAGGGTGCCGTCCAGTCTAACTGCTTTCATATAGAAAGGCGGACAGTTAGCCTTCTAGGTCTCATCCCTGTAATTACCCGCTTCGTCGCGTGTCCCAGAGACCCTAGGGTGAGCACATTGTTACATGGCAATGTACTATAACATCTCTGGACTATAAGGGCCCTTTAAAGATCCAAATAACAAAAAAAAAATACTTATTTATGTGATTTTTTACAACAAAAACAATTCTTTGCACCCAAATCTCTACCAAGTGTCCTTAAATAAAAGGTGAACGTGTTACGTTTTGGCTTGGATATTGCTTGGTGTAAGTTTTGAAATACACCAGCAGGATATTGTATACTTAAATAAAAAATCCTCAAATTAAATGTAGCAGTGAGGTTACAAAGTGAGTATAACACCTCTATTTCGGGATTATTTGTGTTGAAAAGATTAGTCATCATGTATGTTATCTTGAGAATTCTGATAACCATGGTAACCTTACAGTATTTACTATCCATTCCAAACCAGAGTGCCTCTCACAGTAAACAAACTCCGAGCGAAGGTAGTTCGCAATCCCCGCCCCTAATGGCTGTTTGTTCCTCTCTCACCTGCTTGTTGAATACTGTTTAAATCTATAAAAAGGTGTCCTGCGTGAGAATCATAGTTCAAAATGCAACCTGAGGTAACAATCGATTTTATAAGTATGCGGCAAGGAACATTTTACTTACGTTAATCACAATCCTCGGGCAAAAGTGCAACACCCAAATCCGAATCCGCCGAAGATGACTCAGTGACATATCGGAATCAGAACTACTCTCCAAAATAATGACAAGCTTATCCACTATTCCACAGCACTGTCGCACAGAAAACAAGTTCCCACATTTTATCCTCTTCTATGTCCTATTACGTCTGTTTATATTCCCTGCTCGCTTTGGTTACACTTCTCACTGAAACACCTGTAAAATCCGATATTAGTTTCGTAATATGCACTAGTGTCGGTATTTTTCTAATAGTGAGTTGAAATATGAAGTATTGTTTGTCTTTCCCCACTTTCTAACTGTTTTCCTTTTTTGTGTTTGAACAGTTTATTCGCATTACACGCACCTTCTTCTGCCATGAGAACTCTAATACCAACTGACTAAATCAGAAGATTTGAGCTGAGCTGAGCATACTTGTACTAGCGTATTATGAATGGCTGTTCGCTTATCATATTTCCTGTGTTACGCAAAGTGTTTATTCGGTACTCAGATAGCAGCTCTGGGAATTCCTTGCTGCATTTCTTGTATATGTAAGAGAGTGGCAGTCATGCACACGGTTGGTATTAACAAGCAAGATGCTCTCTGCGTTAGCGCAATAGCAGACGAAAATCATATTTTGTAATCTCTTAACAGCTAGTATATCCATCACCTTTAATAATGAGTTCATATGGTAACCACAATAAAATGTGCAGTTTTAATCCTTTCCTGCCCTAATATTTCGTGATACAATACATGTATTAAGGAACTATTTACGTTGGCGTAAGAGTATGTTCTTGAGTTCGTGACAAGCCGAAGCATGTGCTTCTGTTTACATCAGAGGAACTCTGGTTTGGAATGGACAGTAGTTAGGTTACGCAGGGGGTAATAAACAAACATGGTTGATCTGAGTACACATACCATCGAACAAAGATGAGTAATAGCGGTTTGGCCTTATAAAAGACGTCATACCTGCGACAGCGTGGAAGCAGTGAAGTAATTAAATTTCGGGCTCATCAAGGAAAAAGCGCGAAATGCATGCAATAGCACTACGGCACAAATACGAGCAGCTGTGGTGAATGTCTTCAATGATTCTCTCCGCAAAGCATCTGCCATTACATGGCGTAGAGTTCAGTTGTGGTATGAAAATGAAGATGTTCATACCGATGTCTTGGACTAATAGACTATCTATGTATGGCCATATCTATCTATCAATCAATCATACACATCGTAGTGTCAAAACATCAACTATCACCAAGCGAGATGTCCTCGCATAACTGTGAAGCTCACATTCGGGAAGTCCCGGGTTCGATTCCCGAGACCGCTCACTCTGACCATAGGATTTTCGAGGTTTTCCCGGATCGGTAGACGAATGCTGAGGCGGTTTCCCCTCAACCACGATTTCCTTTCCATCGTTTCCCTTTTCATTGCGTTTCCTTCTTATCTTTAAGATGTGCTTCTAGGTTTCGTGGCGTATGACGGTTCCGAACAGATGGTGCGGTTGCTCACTCGAAAGAAACAGTACTCCCTGTGGACACCAGAGGGCTGCTTGGTCGACGGGTCCTTCATTGCCCTCTAAAGGCAGCCTATAGACACCTATGGTTCCTTCACTTCATCCCTTCCTCCTGGGGGTGGTAGCCACAATACATTTATGTAGGTCGCAATTCGCGAGGTGTCCCCCTTTGTTGTATAACCTAACCTATACATCCACTTTGTGACGTATCTGATTAATTGTACTTTTCCAACTTTCTTTGGGTAAATTGCTGTTTTTCACACACAAATAACGAATTCAAAAAATACAGGATAATAAAGGTTTTAATAAAGCCTTCTTTTTTAATGGCTCAGCTTCATATTTACAGATATTACAACATTGTCTTTCCAACTTTGATAAAAATTCTCATAAAAGTTTAGTTCCCGTAACACATTTTGAAACTTAATGGATTTTCCTTTTCTTCTTTTTCTTTCATATCTCTTTTGTAGGCTGCAGTGATCGTGCAATATTAAATTAAGTTTACTGAAACCTCTCAGGCTGTTTACTTTCTTGTTTACAGCAATCATACAACAGACAACAATTATGAAACAGTGATGATTCCATAGAACATTTAATGCACGGAAGTTAGTGTTTCTCAATACCCTACCCTAGTCAATCTCTATGAGGATGACGAGTTGAATTTGGTGCTGAAGACCGAGGAACACTAGGCATAGAAGAAGCCATAAATTCAAGAGCAATCTCTGCTGACAGAGATTTGAAATGCTTTGACACCAGTCCTTTGGGCAATGCCTCAGCTTATGCCCAGGTTGAACTTTGAAACGATGTGTTCCAAAAGTGAAAACGAATTTCTTACGTTTATCTAATGTAGTTTCTCCCATGTCGATGGTATGGGACGTTGCATACTAAGCTGTTACAGTAGTTACACCTATCGTCCAAAAACACTTAGTTTTTTACCTTCTCTACTACGTATAGTAAGTAGGGGAAGTATTGTATTCCACCCACAAATTTGATACCGAGATTTCACCGGAAATATATGTTTTGAGACCCCCTGAATCCAAAAGGAGCACTTTTAGAAAAATCTGATGTGTTACACTCACATGACCTTCTCTACTCTTGTACAAACTGTTTCTACAAACCCTTATTCTCCATATGCTTCATGTTAATCGAGATATTGAAATGTTAATTTTATTGCTAATTTTCTTGTAGGTGCAAGGGGAATTGGTAGGTTTTAAGCGAGAGTAAAATATTTTAATAGCTGATTGCTATGCGGAGTATTACATTCTCTTTGCATTACCAGGACCAAAAAAATTAATAAAAAATTTCCATTTCAGAGAAAGTATAAGTATTGGAAATTTTCAGGGAATAACAAGCAATATCTCGAAAATGGTTTACTGAACAAAAAAAATGTATATTACATAAATTGTGTATTTTAACGCGATCTACATTTTTTGTGTAGTAAAATTTTGTCTATCTCTTCTCTTATGGTTTACCAGTTATGCAAAGGTCCTTCACAATGAAGAATACTTTTGGATACATTTCCAGAACATTCGAGATATGCATTTCATTTCTCATAAAAATATCTTAAACATATGGTATTTTAATCAAAATTGTTAGAGCCATTTCTGAGAACACTAAAATTTTCGAAAAATGTTCCATGCAAAGGGTAATCTAGGGTGGGGATATTTTCTTGAAAACCTTCGTGTCGCATCTCTGGAAGATACTAAACCTAAATACCAAGTTTGGTGTTTATCCGAGTGTTCGTTTCTTAGTTATGCTGTTCACAGACACACAGACACACACAAACAGACACATACAAAAACACACACACACACACAGACAAACACAGACACACACGGACATGTTTCCAAAAATGCTTTTTTTGGATTCAGGGATCTCAAAACATGTATTTCCGGTGCAATCTCGGTATGGAATTCTTGGGTGGAATACAATACTTCCCCTACTTACTATACGTAGTAGAGAAAGTATAAAAAATCTTATGTGTTACACTCACATGACTTTCTCTACTCTTGCACAAACTATTTTTACAAACGCTTATTTGGATACATTCCCAGAAAATTCGAAATATACATTTCATTTGTCATGAAAATATCTTGAACATATGATACTTTAATCAAAATCGTTAGAGCCATTTTTGAGAAAGTTAAAACTTTCGAAAAATGTTCCATGTAAAGGGTAGTCTGGGGTGGGGGGCTTTTCTTGAAAACCTTCGTGTCGCATCTCTGGAAGATACGGAACCTAAATACCAAGTTTGGTGTTTATCCGACTGTTCGTTTCGGAGTTATGCTGTTCACAGACACACAGACACACACACACACACAGACACTCAAACGGACATGTTTCCAAAACTGCTTTTTTGGATTCAGGGGGTCTCAAAACATGTATGTCCGTTGAAATCTCGGTATCGAATTTTTGGGTGGAATACAGTACTTCCCCTACTTACTATACATAGTAGAGAAAGTAAAAAGATCCATGTGTGTGACTGTGAACAGCATAACTCAAAAACGAAGAGTCGGATTTAGGTTCAGTATCTTCCAGAGATGCGTCGCGATGGTTTTCAAGAAAATCCCCCCAGCCCAGATTACCCTTTACATGGAACATTTTTAGAAAATTTTAATTTTCTCAAAAATGGCTCTAACAATTTTGATTAAAATATCATATGTTTAATATATTTTCATGACAAATGAAATGCATATCTGGAATTTTCTGGGAATGTCTCCAAAAGTATTCTTCATTGTGAACGGCTTTTGCATAACTGGTAAACCATAAGAGATAGACAAAATTTTACCACACAAAAAATGTAGATCGCGTTAAAATACACAATTTATGTCATATACATTTTTTTGAGTGAACCATTTTCGAGATATTGCTTGTTATTCCCTTAAATTTTCCAATACTTATACTTTTCTCAAATGGAAATTCGTTATTCATTTATTTTTTTGTCCTAGACATACAAAGAGAATGGAATGTTCCACATAGTAACCAGCTCTTAAAAGATTTGTCTATCGCTTAAAGCCTACCATATTCCTCTTGCATCTACAAGAACATTAACAATAAGATAGTTTCTGAAAATGGTTATCTCTATTAACATGAAGTAGTTGGAGAATAAGCGTTTGTAAAAATAGTTTGTACAAGAGTAAAAAAATTCATGTGAGTATAACACATCATATTTTTTAAAAACGTCCCGTCCTTTTCCCTATGCAAACAATAGGTTATTCTGCAATGTAGTTCGTTTGGATGAACTACTTTGTCATAACTCAATGACAGAAACATCTTCCATCTCAGAGAAAACCTGCTCTGGTTATTCCTTGCAAATTAGTTTCAACAAACTCAGATGTTTTAGGTTATATTTCTGCTGGTGTACGTTAGGTAAGGTACACCCGTGGACAGAGAATGAGTCTTGAACGCCTACACGCCACAGCGCCTTGTTTACACCATAAGTAATATAGTTGTGTAGCCGCTGCAGCAAGTTGTACGGCATGCTACCTACCATGTGTCTTCTCTGTAGCTCATTGTCAAAGCGTAAGGTACTTCTGTGCTTAAAACCGGGGATTCGCATGTAGCAAACATTTTTTTCTTTCTTCTGTTAATAATGTTTAATCAACACACAGAGGCTACGTATTTTCGATATACTGCATTTCATACACGGCATTCGGAAAGGGTAATAATAGAACAGTTTCTTTAATGC
Source organism: Deroplatys truncata (assembly GCA_030765065.1). Classification (NCBI taxonomy): domain Eukaryota; kingdom Metazoa; phylum Arthropoda; class Insecta; order Mantodea; family Mantidae; genus Deroplatys; species Deroplatys truncata. Next base: position 183,924,275 of record CM060986.1, read on the forward strand.
TTCTTTAAGAGTTTACTATACCTAACTGCAATATGCTGCACACGAAACCACGTGATGCGCAAAAGGGTGCGCAAATGTGTCAGATCCAAACAGGTTCTCCTTCAGTGAATCACACCGCAAAAATCAAATTTTTTTGTGTGGTCTGTTTTCGTGTATTGTTTAAGGTTTACCAGTTATACAGGATTCAAAAAAATCCTTTAAAATGAAGAAGAGTTCACGGGTATTCCCAGAAAATTCCAGATATCAATTTATTTGCCATGAACGTGTATTTTTCGATTCTTGTGCTTAAATGCGTTCATTTACTGTTAGAAATCTGTATCTAAATGAAGTACTTTTACGAAAAATGTATTTACTTACCTTTATCAGGAGATACGTATTGTCAGATGCTTCATCAATGAAGGTTTAATTTCATTTGTGGAAAATGCTTTCCTTTTTCCCCTCTGTACCCTACCGATTTCTGTTTTAACAGGTAATACAACTTTTTATACTTGGATATAACAGTTCCACGTTTTGCATTTAGAGTAGTCTTCAATATCGAATAATTTGTCCACAAGGTTGGGAATTTCATTATTTTTGACATTTCGTCAAAGCAAACTATGAGCACATTTCCTGACAATGAAGTTATATTTTTTCTTGAATGAACTTGTCATACAACTTTCATATATTTTCTTTGATTTTTCAGGAAGTAAGTTCTTGCTTACATTCTTTACCTCCTCCAGCATATCAGGAGGTGTGGAACTAAATTCCACAGCCTCAAATTTACTGATAAACATTTCTGTCTCCATCTTGTAAAATCAGTATCTGCTACCTTGAATCGATATTCCTTGTTATCGAAGTGCATCCAAAATATGTATCGAGAAATTGATTTATCACATTTTTATTTTCTTTCGTACGCATCTAAATATTAAATATTTATTGTATATCTGAATGTAGTAGAAAAGCTATTGTATGCAGCTCTCATATAATGGTTATTAAGACGCTCGTTAAGTTTTGACTCCCATTATAGGATCGTTGCATAAATAACTATTAATAGATCAGGTGGCTCAACCGTGCCGTGTTTCAAGTGTGCAGATATGCCTTAGAGCGTTAAAAGTTGCAGAACTCAAAGGGGCAATTCGAAGTAAACACAGGCAAGTGGGGAACTAGCGAATTAGTGTGAGCGAGTTTCGTTTCGTAATTTTTTCTTTTTCTCTTTTTAAAGTTCCATTTATATCCCGCCTTTAACCACAATAGTCTTATCGGCGGCCTTTTTTTTGGTCAGTATTGTTGCCTATAAGCAATAGTGTTAACTCGTATTCGGTTGTCTTTGGGTCTCTCGTAAGCTTTGGGCGTTAACCATTAGACCACACACACATCCAACTTCCAAGGAGGGATAGGGGATATTCTCTATCCCAGGAGAGGATAGTAAATAATCTTGGCTAGAGAAAAATTCCCACCCCCAGCTGGGAATCGAACCCGGAAACCCTCGCACAGCAAATAGGTGCTCCACTGAATAAGCTACGGGGCCAGCCGAGTTTTGTTTTACTCCTCTTGCTTATTAGCAAAGACAATGAGCGGATCGAGGCTTACAATAGAGTGTGCAGTCCGTGATGATAGACAAAAATAGGTCCTTGCACCAGAGTGTTCTCTCCGTAATGATAGACTAAAATAGACCGTGCACTTCAGCAACATAGGCTTTATTTTCAAGGGAATAAACTTACTTTTTAGACTGACAAATAATTAAAATGTCTTTGCTTGACTCATCCATATCCTACCATAGCTTTTTTTACTTTCTCTACCTCGTAAATGTCTGTGATCAGCATAACTCAAAAAATAAATGTCGGATATATACCAAACTGGTATTTAAGTTCAGTACCGCCCAAGGATGGGATACGAAGATTTTCAAGAAAACCCCGCCAATCCAAACTACCTTTACGTGGAACATTTTTCGAAGGTTTTTAGTTTCTAAAAATGACTAACGATTTTTATTAAAATACCATATATTACATATATTTACATCGCAAATAAAACGTATCTATATCTTGAATTTTCTGGGAATATCCTGTAAAGTCCTCTTCATTCAAAAGGAATTTTGTATCATCTTGTATAGCTGGTAAATGCTAAGCGATAGACGATAACGTACTACACAACAAATGTAGATCCATTTAAAACAAACAATTTATTTCAAATAACATTTTTGTAGCAACAGTTATTTCCGAGATATCCGTTATTAATGGTTCGATTTGTTCAGTACTTTGTCATCCTTTTAAGTCCGTCGATTTTCAGTTGTTTCTCGCGATTGCTGGAAACAGCATGGAATTTTAAGACCAGCATATAGCTTCCAGTTTTTAAACATTTGACTATCGCTGTTCTGTGTGTACCCTAACAAATGTGTTACATAGCTATTTCTGCAAATGTTTATCTCCACTAAAGTGAAGTAGAGAGATAATCGTTCGTAAGAGTAATTTGTATAGCACTAATAAAGGATAAAATTTGGAGAGTTATGTGAACATAACACATCAATTTTTATTTTATAGGATCATACGTATGTTGTCTTAATTTGAATTAAGTAGAAAGTGTTCATAATAATGTTGCTGCACAGACAGAGGAATGATTTGGCTTCTATAAGGCAAAATGCACAGATAATAAAGATCGGCTCAGTTGAATGGTACTCTTCTATTATAAATTTTTTTCATTCATTCATTATCTGTTTACCCTCCTCTTATGTAGGACTTACACCCCCCAGGACTTACAAGCGGGTGCCTGGGGTCAGAGGCCCGTCGAGGAGCAGACACTCATGGATCAGACAGTACATCCAGGATGGGTGATCAGCCCGATGCCTGGTATGGGATGAAGGAAGATGAAACGAAATGTTGGTGAAATGGATGAAAGGAAAGGTGATGATGGAGCAGTTGGTGGAATGAATGGCGGGGGAAACCGGAGAACCCGGAGAAAACCCGCCCAGACGCCGCTTCGTCCACCACAAATCCCACATGCAGGTCCCTGGGATTGAACCCGGGCTGCTTTGGTGGGATGCGAGCGGTCTAACCGCGCCGCCCTCTATTATAAATAATATATTAAATAACACGACTTTCTCTATCCACTATCGTTTATCTTAATACGAGGGCTGATCAACAAAGACTGAGACTGATTTTTTCCTGTAGCTTCCGTGATAGTTTCGTATCTGTAACATAAATATTTGAAAAGAGCGGTTTTTTATGTATAATGTTGGTAGGAGCAGCACTCTCGTATTGGTAGGTTGGTAGTAATGCTCTATTTTGTAGACCCTAAGTGCATTTCGCATACCAGACAATCAGGTGCTGCGACTCTTTGCTGATGGAGAGGATGCATTTTTTAAATCGATTATTACCGGCGATGAGTCATGGCTGCATCATTATGATCCTGAAGGAAAACAAGCCAGCACGGTGTGGAAATCGCCCGCTTCTCCAACACCAAAAAAAGCAAAAGTTGTTCCATCTGCAGGGAAAGTGATGGTAATCACATTTTTTTACTGTAATGGAATGATTTACCAGCATGCAGTTCCCCCTCACACTACTGTTACAGCAACATACTACACGTCAGTATTGGCTACACTGAGGAAGCACATTGCAAAGAAACGACCAAAGCTTTCTCGGACTGGGTGGCGACTTCATCATGACAATGCACGGCCTCACGTCGCAAATCAAGTCATGCAGTTTCTGGCTCGATTCAACATTACCTGTGTACCACATCCACCTTATAGTCCCGATCTTGAACCCTGTGACTTTTTTTTTTATTCCTATCACTAAAGACAAACATAAGGGGTATTCTATTTGAGAATTCTGAAGCAGTGCTCAAGAAAAGTGAGGCGATTCTCAAGGACCTGATAAAGAATGGTCTGCAGCACGTGTTCAAGGACTGGCAGAGACGTTATAAAAAGTGCATTGAAGTAGGAGGGGACTACTTGGAAAAAGACCATGTAAACTTTGAATTGGAGTAATAAACATCTGTGAAAAAAGTCGGTCTCAGTCTTTGTTGATCAGCCCTCGTATCTCTTCCACACACTAGTCTTACAAAAGATTATTTTTCTATATAATTCATGTTAATCGAGATGAAGCATTGCAGAAATGATTTCATAATACATTTCTTGTAAATACAGGCGTGATACAGGAGGCTGAAAGGATTGTCAACTTTTTCAGCTGATGCTGACCTTGAAATTCCCTACTCTTTGCTTGACATTGTAAGAAATAAATGAATGATGACTTAATATTTCAAAAATATACAGTGTTGGAAAACTAAAACCAATAATTATGAATATCTCGGAAGTATTTAATACCACATATAAATTTACAGTAAATTATGTTTTAATGAGATCTACATTTTTCATTTAGTAATCCCTTTTTCTGTTTATTATAGTTTACCACTTTTACAAAAGTATACCAAATTCATTCCGAATGAAATGAACTTCATACGTTATTTGAAGAAGATTCAAGATATTATGTTCATTAGTCATGATAATTATATTTTAATCAAAATTTTTAGTCATTTTTGAGAAAATAAAAAATAACTAAAAGTTTTCCAGTTTTTGGGGTGGGGGATTTTCATATCTTCGTGTTGCACTTTTGCAAGATGTTAAACTTAAATACTAATTTGGTATTTGACTTCAATTTTGGTTTTGAGTTATGTTCTTCACAAATTACACACATGCGAGCATTTTTCTAAAATGACTTTTTTTGTTTAGGCTATCTCAAAATATTTGTTTTTTCAATTAAATCTCGATATCTAATGTTTGGTTCTTTGTCTGTGTACTATAAGTAGTAGAGAAAGAGTACACAATATTTATTATCATATTATTATTGTTATTGTTATTATTAAACTATTTATAAAGTATATGAACACGGCCACACAAACTACAATGTGTGTGTGGGATTTTAAAATAAAAGATATTGTTTCCGTATGGGTGCACGTTTATGCAACGCTGGTACGAAAATCAATCTGTAAAGTAGTTAAATACCATTTAACTTTTTGGCTATGGTATACAGGTTGGACCATTTAAGCTGAGACTGTACAATATCTCCAGAAGCTCTACTAACAGTGGAAGACAGGATGGCTTGACTCCACGAGAAGCAAACTCCGTGATATAACATCGAGTTTTTCGACACATCTTCCCAGCAATTCTCTTTCCAGACAAGATCAGATTTTAATATCCCGACTAAGAAGAGACATATCCAGATCACGCACAGTTATCTTCTTTCAAAGGACCAACCACCCATCTGCCACCAGTGTAACATAGTGTTAACGACGAAACAAATAATCCTGGAATGTCCACAATACGATCAATGGAGACAACATACCAGATACCCAATGATTTACATACAGCACTCAACTATACGATGTACCCTAAGATAGTTGAATTTTTTAAAATCATATATTTATATAAAAATATATAATGTTCATTCAATGTGATTAGTTATAGTGTCACAAATTTATACTTGTTTATTGTAATGATTCAAAACTGCCACTATGTTAAATAACCTCATTGTTTTAAGCGTTGTAGAAAGAAATGCCTTGAATAAAAGTTGCTTTATGTTATGGAGGAAAGTAAATGCTCTTCGTCGTGTTTTGCTGGAGGACGTTGTGATGGTCATTTCTGGGTAATTGTAGTTTTTTTTAAATGGGAACTACCTTTTTGTGTTGTTTTCTCATTCTTCATAAAAAAACTAAACAACATTTGTATAAAACACTTTGCAATTTGAAGAAGTCACAACCACGTACAAAGTTCCGGTGGCCTTCGCCCGAAATGTTCACTTTCCGGTAGTCTTCGCCCCAACGATTAGGGACCAACATTGTATTTTATACTTTTTAAATATTATATTTATTTACGTTTGCCTCGGCTGTGTCAGTAATAATTTGTATAAACATGTATTTCTTAACAGGGAGTGGTGCGGTTAAAGAATGCAGGCTTACACAAATTATAATTTTTACTTCCCTCCATTTATTAATCCTTCACACGATTAAATAACACTTCACTGATATAGAGAGCTGTGAGATTATTTATTAATTACTTGCACTTTTTAACACGTAAACTTTATAATGAATTTTCGTCTCACACAGAATACGTATAAAACCTCTCGAGGACGCGTCTCGCGTCCACTTAGGAACGCTGTCTACTAGCAACTGAACTGATTCCTACCGCCTGAATTTGTAAATTTCATCTATTTCAAGTCTCTGATTGGCTATTCCTAATCCAATAGAATACTTTTATTTAACTTTCAGGTTTTTGTGGTTGTTGATTGGCTATTTATAAACTGTCTCAAAAATTACACTATTGTTGCTCCAAGAATTACTAGTAGTATTATTAAACTTTCCAATTCATTATTGCCTCAAGGTTTCCTTATTGTTACCTCATTGTTAGCAACTATTGACCTATATTCTCACAGCTCCTACATTATTAAATTACGTAATACATTCACATAACATTATTAAACCTGTACATAATAATATAAACATTAATACAATGACCGTAATATACACTTTTTATATATTATTACATACACATATTGTTTTAAGGCAGGCTGTTATTAAATTTATATATTATATAATTAGACTGAAATCATTTAAGTGTTAAAAATATTGCCTCAAATTGTTCTTACACCAACGCAAATAACAACGAAAATTCTGAATGGATATGTACGAAGAGCCAAATGAATGGTTGGATTATCTGTGGATGGTCATTTGAGGGTCAGATTGCGTTTCGTAATTAGGAATCAATATTTTGTTATTTCATTTCCTTATTCCTCATCACAAAGTAAACAGCTTTTTATAAACCATTTTATAATGAGAAAATAGATACAAAATGTAGGTTCCCATTTTAAAAAACTTAAATTGCCCCTAAAATTACCATCACAACTTCCTCTAAATAAAACACGACTAACAGCATTTACTTTCCCCCATAATATCAAACAAATTTTATTCAAGACATTTCTTTCTACAACGCTTAATTTTGGACATATTGTACAGTCTCAACTTAAATGGTCCACCCTGCATATTGTAATAATGATATCCACAAAAATTCAACTGGCTGAATCATATTAATAGAACGAATTAACAGACAAAAATAAAACTAACCAAAACTCTTACGCTCTCCGCATACCCTATAGAGCTAAACTGTGGATTCCTCAAAGCTTCAGATGAAATTAGGCTCCATACAACTGAAGTAAGGCTTTTAGTGATGAAGAAAGCGTAAAGGAATAGAACGAATTAAATGGAGAATGTAAATGATATAATAGTAAAGCGAATAAATGAATAATGGGCTCATTTAAATCAAATGGATAACAATACGAGGTGTGATCAAAACGTTTCCGGAATGAGTCATAAATACTACACAACAGTTCGTTTTGTCTAATCTGCACTGTCACCCTCGAAGTAGTCTCCTTGGGAGTTAATACACTTGTCCCAGCGCTTCTGCCACTGCTGGAAGCACCTTTGGAAGTCCTCTTCTTTCAACATGTTCAGAGCCTTCTGCGATTTGCGATGGATGACATCAGGTCCTCAAAACAGTGTCCTCGGAGCCACATTTTAAGTCGCGGGAGAAGAAAAAGTCCGCTGGTGCCAAATCTGGAGAATAGGCGGGATGGGGAACAGTATTCATCCTATTTTTATCCAAAAATTGGCGAACAGAAAGGGCTTTATGCGCGGACGCGTTGTCATGATGCAGGAACATGTCCAAATTGTCTTTCAAAATGCTTTGAATACTTCCAAAGACAGTCCTAATGAGTCAGAAAGCTCTCTTATTGTAATGCTCATATCATTTAAGACAATTTCCCTCACTTGATTGCTATTTTCATCAGTTTTGCTGGAACAGGGTCTGCATCTTTAACTGATGTCACACCACTTTTAAATTTTGAAAACCACTCAAATGCTTGAGTTTTGCCCATAACTTCCTCTCCATAAGCTGTTCTTAACATTTCATAGGGTTCTGTTGCAGTTTTACCGAGTTTAAAGCAAAATTTGATGTTCGTTCTTTGTTCTTCTAATCTGACATTTTTGCTACGCGGAAAAATCGCAAAACATGCAAAACACGTGTTCACTTCAGAGCGTCTACCTCTTAACTTCATGGTCAAAGGAAGTCACGTGGCCTTTCATTTTTATCGGGAAGGAACGCTGCATGTACAGCCTAGGTAAGAATTAAAGAAATCTCAGCGTCAGCATTCTTGTGACGCCATTCCGTGAACTTTTTGATCACACCTCGTATAATACCAAAACATAATAAAATACAAACTAGCCGGAACTAACTCTTTGATATCTCTGCGATTTTTTACTTCCCTACAGCATAGACGAAGCAGTACGCCTATGTATCTGCAGCTTTCCCTTTAAAGTAGATCGTCCCGCTGTACAGTTGAAGCTGTGTTGCCTACAGATGAGTTTAGACTGAAAATCAGATTTTCATAGCCTATTTTTGCTTCTAGCTTATTGTGTGTGCGTGTATGTGCATGTGTGTATGTTCTTTACCATTGTAAATGAATAAAACGTTGTGTTTATTTGCAGACTGAACCGTTAAACCGCGAAGAGGCTCGACGGCAAGCAGTTTATCAGCTACTCAACAAGGAGCAACACTACGCCTTGTGTCTCCAGTTTGGACTCTCCAGGTTCCTGTTGCCTCTTGCAGAACGACGTGACCTGCTCAATGCTAACGAACACTTAACTCTCTTCCAAAACGCTGAGGAGGTCTGTAGTTACTGCTTCATTTGCTCTACTAGAATCTTCTTCTAGACAAATTAATACATCTGAACAGGTTCAAAGCAATTCCACTAGATTGCAGGAAGATGCAGATAGTAAGAGTTTGCGTATTGCGTACTTCCAGTGATGTACTAATGAAGTTATGGCCGCCATTCGCTGTACTCCTATGTGCATTTGTTCATCCCATGCTTATATTCCGTTATTGTTAACTTTTTTAGGAATGCTTTTATTAAACATTTTATTGGAGACACAAGAGGAAAACAGTCGGTTTTTTTCCTTTGTATGAGAATTTTATATTTATTTTTAAACCGATTATAAAGAAATACAAATTCTGATGTGTTACACTTACATGACTTTCTCTACCCTTGTACAATCTATTTTTCCATCTACTTCATGTTAATCGAGATAAAGATTTGCAGAAACTTCTTATTACTAATTTTCTTGTGGATACAAGGGGAATGTACTAGGCTTTAAGTGATCGTCAAATCTTTTGGGAGCTGGTTTCTATGTGGAGAATTCCATTCTATTTGCATGTCCAGGATATAAAAAAATCTGATGTGTTACACTCACATGACTTTCTCTACTCTTGTACAAACTATTTTTACAAACGCTTATTCTCCATATGCTTCATGTTAATGGAGATATCGAGATGTCAATCTTATTGATAATTTTCTTGTAGATGCAAGGGGAATATGGTAGCTTTTAAGCGATAGTCAAATATTTTAACGCTGGTTGCTATGTGGCGCATTCCATTCTCTTTGCATGTCCAGGACATAAAAAAATGAATAACGAATTTGAGAAAAAGTATAAGTATTGGAAAATTTAAGGGAATAACAAGCAATATCTCGCAAACGGTTCACTCAACAAAAGAAATGTATATGACATAAATTGTGTATTTTAACGCGATCTACATTTTTTGTGTAATAAAATTTTGTCTATCTCTTATGGTTTACCAGTTATGAAAAAGTCGTTCATAATGAAGAATACTTTTGGAGACATTCCCAGAAAATTCGAGATATACATTTTAATTATCATGACAATATTTTAAACATATGATATTTTAATCAAAATCGTTAGAGCCGTTTTTGAGAAAATTAAAATTTTCGAAAAATGTTCCATGTAAAGGGTAGTCTGGGGTGGGGGGATTTTCTTGAAAACCTTCGTGTCGCATCTCTGGAAGATACTGAACCTAAATACCAAGTTTGGTGTTTATCCGACGCTTCGTTTTTGAGTTATGCTGTTCACAGACACACAGACAGACACACAGACACACAGACACACAGACACACAACAGACACACACACGGACATGTTTCCAAAAATGCTTTTTTTGGATTCAGCGAGTCTCAAAACATGTATTTCCGGTGAAATCTCGGTATCGAAATTTTGGGTGGAATGCATTACTTCCCCTACTTACTATACGTAGTAGAGAAAGTAAAAAACGAATAACAATTCCCATTTGAGAAAAAGTATAAGTATTGGAAAATTCAAACAAATAACAAGGAATATCTTGGAAATGGTTCAATCCACAAAGAAATGTGTAGGTCATAAATTGTGTGTTTCAACGAGATCTACATTTTTGTGTAGAAAAATGTTGTCTATCACTTACGGTTTACTAGTTATGCAAAGGCCATTCAGAAAGAAGAGGACTTTTGGGTACATTTCCAGAAAACTCAAGATATATAGTTTATTTGTCATGAAAATATCTTAAATGTATGATATTTTAATCAAAATCATCAAGATTCATTTTTGAGAAAATGAAAAATTTTCGAAAAATATTCCATTTGAAGGGTAGTCTGGAGTGGGTGATTTTGAAAATCTACGTGTCACATCTTTGATAGATACTGAACCTAAATACCAAGTTTGGTATTTATCCAACTTTTCGTTTATGAGTACGCTGTTCAGAGACACACAGAAAAACACATTGGACCTGTTTCTAAAAGTGGATTTTTTGGATTCAAGTGCCTCAAAATATATATTTCCGGTGAAATCTCGGTACCAAATTTTTGGGTGGAATGCAATACTTTCTCTATTTACTATACGTAGTAGAGAAAGTAATAATTATTATACAAAAACCTAAACATTTGACAGAGTACATCAAATAGGTTATAGTCGTATTTTGCAGTGAAAGAATTAAAATCAATCAAAATAGTTTTTTACCACTTGTACAATTTGGTAGATTGTGTAATACAGAATAGCAGGGCGTACTCTGTTTTCAAATACATTTCATAGTCCAAAAGTGTCACATAATGTTGCAACATATAATAAACTGTGCTTGCTAATTAGCATACAGAGAACTTATGTCTTGAAGTTTGAGTTAATTAAAGTATGGTCGAAGAAGAATGTTGGTATTACAACATTTATAGTGATCCAACTCTAGTTTCTTTATATAATTCATAAAGAGATTCATAATGGACTGCACAACAGCGCAATCATATGACCCATGCCTTGGCTGACCTCTATGTCGCACTTCAAGCACTTACTAAAATCAGTGAAATGAATATTATGTAACCTATTACGATTGATCAGAATATCGTGCACCACTTGAAACCATAAGTATCTGATTCTAACCGGAGGATGTTTCAAAAATAAATAAATATGTTGTTTGTATACGACGCTGTCAGTTGCCAGGATCGCAACTGCGCCGCCAGTGTGCCGGAATTTTGCCCCATAGGAATTATTTTATACGTTAGTAACTTTACTGACATGGGGCTGTCGCTTTTAAGCACACTTAAAAACCATCGATGTGGGCCGGGTTTGAACCACGACCTTGGAATCAGAAGGCCAGCGCCAAAGCAACGGAGCCACCCAGACCAACAAAGGTGTTCGAGGAGATGTTGTGCAACAAATTAGAATAATGAGTGTCCCAAGGCAAACTGTTCGTTACGTTCATCTCAGGAGCGTTACAGTAAAGCATGAGATTATTATAGTTGTGAACATTATTCCGGAGGAAGATAACTTCGTGAATATAAAGGTGCATGTAATTTAAGGTTCTAGGTATACTTCTAACGTCTAGTGGGTTATCTAACCCTACAGCATCAACCGAATGTTTAAACTACTTAGTGGAGAATGCGTAATCATTATGTTGTAAATTGGAATTCCGACTGATGAGTGCTCTACATTTCATCTCCATGTTCCGGAAAACAATACCACTTTTTTAGGTTTGGAAAACCCTAATCCAAACGCGTCCTATGTGCCTGAACATCTGACTGAGAAATGCTATTCTGGCCTGCAAGTGTTTTTGTTTAAAAAAATCGAAGGCAAGAAGAAAAGGTTTTGGTATTGAGAAATGTGTAATCTTTCCATACAGTCGAGTAATTTATTGCATCATACTTGTTTCTACTATTTATATTTCAATAAGTTCAAAACTTATCATTGACAATGATGATAAATTAATGTTACAACTTTCCCCAAGCGTAGTATCAGACCACCAAAGAAGAAAGACATGAAATCTCTAGTTAAATAAAGTGATAGAAAACTGCATTGCGTGATATTGTCTTCACTTGAATGTTGACTTTAAAAAGGGTGGAGATGTTGAGAAGAAATCGTATATTTGAGTGATAAAGTAGCTAGGGATCAATAAGGTAATTCTTCTATTTAGTAATATTTTAGTTAGTATGATGTTAGTTATATATAATAATTGTTTCATAACATGCGGGCTGTATACAGTACTAAGAATATATGCAGTATAACTAGCAGGCTCTAGAATAGAGCTTTTTTCGTTGAAGTTTAACATCCTTTAACCGAGTAGATTATATCTAGAGGTGCAAATTTCTGCGATTTTTACCACCTGCCGGTCCCGACAAGTAGGTTTTCGCAGGCCAACCTACGCATAGACAGGCAGTTTTCCTACATGCTGGGCAGGTCAAGAAAAACCTGTCTAATAGTACTGATGAGAGGAGCGAAGGTCTCGACGAGAGTTGGGAAACCCATCTTTAATACCCTTCACTACTGCTAGTAGTAAACAGGCTAACCGTTGCATGGTCTTGTTATACATCCTAATGCTTATTATCGTTAGATTTAACTTGTTTTCCATGATTATTTGCTCCAAACTACTTATTAAATGATAAAAGGTCCCACTTTGGAACTGTTTGGAAAGTTTTCATTTGGATTATTTCAACCATTACATTGAACAACCTTTTTTGTCGTTGTCGAAAAATAGTTTGAGATATTTGCAAACGTTGTCAGCTTTGCAAGTTGATATATTTGTTTTATGACCTCATAACCATTTATTCGCCATTTTCCGCCTTTAATTGTCGCCCGAAGATGCTGCACTTCCGCTTTAATACAGCCCGCTCCCAAAGAAGATGATCTACCTTTTGATCTCTGTCACCGCAAAGACACCCTTTTAAAGTGGATGCAGTGTAATAAATCGGTCTAAAATGTGAAAGAACGTAAAAAGTTGTGAAAGATTGAAACAGTTAGATTAAAGTAAAGTTAAAGATATGGAAAACATGTAAACATGTCGGGAAATACACAATAGTGTGAGAACCAGGAACAAAATTTGGTGAAGTTTAAAAGGCTAAATGTTGTAAATTTGTGGAAAATTGTATAAAAGCATTGAAAATGCTTTCAAAAGCATGAAGAAAGAGATCATTCTCACTACTAAACAGTTTCCACAAAACATCATGCCTTATATTAAGCTATGATGAAAATAAAATAGGAATGTTTGCGCTTCACTAACTCCCAATGTATCTCCAAATTGAGCGTTGTTTTATTCTACGTATGCGTCCAGCAAGGTTCCAGGTGCTGTAGGCATAACACAGCTTTTAGTAGGTCCAGACTATACTGCCCAGCGTGAACGAGAGGTTTGGAGAAGATAAAAACCTCCTCCCCTCACGCCAGGTTGTTGACAAGCAAGCAGGCGTAGGCAGGAGTAGATCGAAAACTGTATAGGTAAAGGTACGTATCATGGAGCGGCCCACAGAACTGGGGCAGAGCACCGCAAGTAGGTCAGTAAGACCGTTTTGCTTCCAACGTGACCCCTGGGAGGGAAGGATAAGGTGAGAGACACGAAGGGCGACCAGTTACGGATGCCGACGGGCGCAAGCTTGGAGGGGGTTCCTAACAGTTCCAGATAGAACACATCTAACGCCGCCTGGTTCCTGACCACAAGCCACCAACGTCTGGGTTCCCCCGGAGCGGAGCCCCACGCTGAGGAGAACTAACTGAGCAGTCCCGCAGCGACGTCAGGGAGAAAACCTTTACAGAGCGCAAGCCACTGCCCAGCCGCATACCGCCGATCACGTCTCCTGGTCCTAAAACCCTGAAACATATAACAAGGAAGATGATGGGTACAGGACATGAGAGGAACGAGAATCATGGCAGAAGATGAACCACCCCAGCATTCGCGTGGCGACCCGGGGAGGCCACGAAAAACCCATGGGCAGAGTGAGCGGTCGCCGGGGATTGATCCCGGAACCTCCCGAATGCAGTCCACAGACTTAACCACCTGAGCCTGCCGCTCAGTGATCGAAAACTGTACACCTCTAGTCATATTGGATGGAGAATGAAAGAAATATTTAAAATGATGCTTAAATGGGACCGGGGTCCTAGAGTTAGAGCTTAGAGTTTGTCTTTTTAGGATAAGGGATAAGTCCGGAAAAATCATATTCCATGTAATTCCCCCTAACCGAGATTTGAAACCTTGATAACATACTACGTTATCTGAACTTTTAAAGTCGCTCGATAATGCGGTAACTTTGAAGCAGCATACGTGTTTCTGATGTTAAAAATAAATTGAGCTTCATTTATAGACGCTCTTTAACTACTGTGGTTCTTAGCGTCCCATTCTGTATTGAGCGTGCAAGACTGGAACAGAGACTGCTCAGAGACCTCTTTATCAGACTTGAGGTTCTTTTACGTGCCGTAAATCTACGACACGGGACCACACTTCCGAAGGAAGCCATGCTAAGAATTTTCACACCCGAAAAAAATCCATCGCCCTCCGCCGGGTTTGAACTCGCCACCTCGTGAACCAGAGGCTAGCATGGTACACCTAAACCACGGACACTGATGTTCTCGTTATCTCGTAGCTCGTTCTGTTTTCTCGTGCCCAGCTTCTCTAGTGTAGAGCTATGAGTACTTTCTCATGGTGTGCATGAGTGAAATGTGAAGGATAACACCAGTTTAAATTGACTGAGAAATTTAATGTGATCTAATACTTGAGCTATTGAAGCGAGTTGCCAACCGTTTGAAGGTAAGAATGAAACCGATTATAAACCGTAGCACTTGTAACTATAACAGCTGAATTATTATGCCTTCTAACTTCTCCAATATCAATTCAATAAAAGAAACTAGAAGCGTAATTTGCCATGAGTCGCTTAAATGCTTACTGGCAAAACCCCTCGCGATGGCCGCTAAATCTTACTAACACAAGCGCGTCACTGAGCGCTTAAAATAACACACGAATAATCACCAGATTAAATGACTAATTCTCAAGAAAGAGTGTCGCAAATGTATGCACGAAGGTGTGCAAGAACGAATGACTCTAATTAGAATACACGCCGTTATATTTACTCAAGCTCCGCTTACATATACTACGTGATCAAACGTTTGCGGACACCTGGCTGAAAATGCCGTACAAGTTCGTGGCGCCCTCCACGAACTTGTAATGCTGGTATTGCTGGAAGTCAATATGGTGTTGGCTCATCCTTAGCCATGATGACATTGTTCACTCTCGCAGGAATACTTTCAATCAGGTGCTGGACGATTTCTTGGGGAATGGCAGCCCATTCTTCACGGAGTGCGGAACTGAGGAGAGGTATCGATGTAGGTCGGTGAGGCCTGGCACGAAGTCGGCGTTCCAAAACATCCCAAAGGTGTTCTATAGGATTCAAGTCAGGACTCTGTGCAGGCCAGTCCATTAAAGGGATGTTATTGTCGTGTAACCACTCCGTCACAGCCTTTGCAGTATGAACAGGTGCTGAAAGATGCAATTGCCAACCCCGAATTGCTCTTCAACAGTGGGAAGGAAGAAGGTGTTTAAAATATCAATGTAGGTCAGCGCTGTGTTCGTGACATGCAAAACAACAAGGAGTGCAAGCCCCCTGCAGCAAAAACACGACCACACTATAACATCACCACCTCCGAATTTCACTGTTGGCACTACACACGCTGGCAGATGACGTTCACCGGCATTCGCCATACCCACACCCTGCCATCGGATCGCCACATTGTGTACCGTCATTCGTAACTCCACACAGCGTTTTACCACTGTTCGATCGTGTAATTATTACTCTTTACGACCCTCTTCAAATGTCGGTAGTCTCTGTCAGTCAACAGACGAGGTCGACCTGTACGCTTTTGTGCTGTACATGTCCCTTCACGTTTACACTTCACTATCACATCAGAAACAGTGGACCTAGGGATGTTTAGGAGTGTGGAAATCTCACATATAGACTTCCGACACAAGTGACACCAATCACCTGACCACGTTCGAAGTCCGCGAGTTCCACGGAGTATCCCATTCTGCTGTTTCACGATGTCTAATGCCTACTGAGGTCGCAGATAATGAGTACCAGGCAGTAAGTGGCAGCACAATGCACCTAAGATGAAAAGTGTATGTTTGTGGGGATGTCCGGATATTTTTGATCACATAGTTTATCACTCCTCCACCAACGTTACTTCATATGTGCTCGAATCTTAAAGCTCCCACGTATGCGTATGTGACAATGTTACTAAGCGGTACCTCCCCGACTCTCAGAATTTCATTACGTTTCTCTTTTCAGAATTTCTGCATACGTGACTGTTCAAACGTACTGAACTTAGTTATAACTGCATTCTAAGAATCTCTAAGCTAACTGTTTCGTTTTTCGCGCTGTTACTAATTACTTTGCTTTACCTTTTTTTCGCACAAATCTTTCTACTCAAGCTTATTATATCATACATTGATTTAGTATACGTAAATTATTTGTTGCAATTATTTCTCTATCTTACTATAATTTCTTTAATTGTTTATATCTTTCTGTCAATAAGTACGGTACCACTCGGATCTCTTGAACATGAGGTAGACATCTTACGTCCACACTACGGAGGTGATCTTAATATAGCACTGACAACATCTGCAGTAATGAGAAATAAGTTAGTCTATGTAAAAAACAATTTTAATGTGTTGCACTCACTGACTTTCTCTACTCTTGTACAAGTTATTTTTACAAACGCTTATTCTCCATCTACTTCATGTTAATCGAGATAAACATTTGCAGAAACTATCTTATTGCTAATTTTCTTTTGGGTACAAGAGGAATATAATAGGCTTTAAGCGATAGTTAAATATTTTTAAAGCTGGTTGCTATATGGAGCATTTCATTCTCTTTGTGTGTCCAGGACTTAAAAAATGAATAACGAATTCCCATTTGAAAAGTATAAGTACTTAAGGACTTAAAAAATGAATAACGAATTCCCATTTGAAAAGTATAAGTATTGGAAAATTCACAAAAGTAACAAGGAATATCTGGAAGATGGCTCACTTCAAAGAAATGTATATGACAAATAGTGTGTTTTAACGAGTTCTACATTTTTGTGTACAAAAATTTTGTCTATTCTCTTACGGCTTACTAGTTACGCAAAAGCCATTCAGAAAGAAGAGGACTTTTGGGTACATTCCCAGAAAATCCAAGACAAACGTTTTATTTGTCATGGAAATATCTTAGGTATATGATATTTTAATCAAAATTGTCAGAGTATTTTTGAGAAAATCAAAATGTTTTAAAAATGTTGCATGTAAAGGGTAGTCGGGTGGGGGGATTTTACTGAAAACCTTTGTGTTTTTAAGTTAAGCTGTTCACAGACACACACTGACTTTTTGCTAAAAGTGTCTTTTTTGGGATTCAAGTGCCTCAAAACATGTATTTCCGCCGAAATCTCGGTATCGGATTTTTGGCTAGAATACAATACTTCCACTACTTACTATATGTAGTAGAGAAAGTGCCATGCATCTTTAGATCAATTGCCATTTATACCCTATAGTATCCCCCAAGCTGGTAGGAAACGTCAGAGGCTGTTAGCAGGTTTGGAGCACCATAATACTTCGAGTACGAAGTATGTATGTGTTTGAATTACATGTCTTGATTCATAAGCCATTATCAGGATGTTCAACCTTGAACCATACTTCTTGGCGAAGTATTTTGAAGTAAAAAATCGTGTGTGATTTGAATTGGTGAATGTCTCTTCATTTTATGCATTGTCTACATTAAATTTGATTAGCTTTGGAACATAAACCTTGCTTGCTGGAGAGAAGATTTATCTGTTCATAATTATGAAAAGCAAAATTTCCAAAAATTGCTTTGGCGTCATATATTCGTTGTTTTCATATGGGCTGTATTGCTTGGCCATGTCGCATATGCTGTCAGTGCTTTTTTACGATCCTTGAATTTCTCTGCATGCTTAAGCTTCTATTTTTCTCGTTTCATGACTAAGGTGTAATAATACCTATAGTAACACTTTCTTTTATAAAAAACTAAACAAATAAGATTTTATTTTGTTTGTGTCAAGTCCAATTTAATTATACTTCTTAAACAAAGAGTGCATATTGTCTCCAGAACAGTAGCCTAAATAAAAATTGGTAAGAAAAGAATTTACATACACTATTAATTATTTTATTACATTTTCATCAGGTATTAATATCCAGTAAATCTAATGACTACAATATTAATATAAATAAATCAACAAAGCATAGTTTACACCAGTTAAAATAGCTGTCACAGCAAGAAATGTGGTAACATTACAAAGAAAACTTCAAACGTGTTTACCTTGTCTACTGCGTATAGTAAGTAGAAGTATTGCATCCCACCCAAAAATTTCTATAGTGAGAATTCACTGGAAATACATGTTTTAAGGTGCCCTGAACACAAATAAAGCATTTTGGTAACGTGTCTGCGTGTAAGTTTGTCTGAACTCAAAAACGAAAAGTCGGATGAATAACACATTAGTATTTGCAATTAGTATCTTCAAAGGATGCGACACGAAAATTTCCCCACCTCACACTATCCTTTACATTGAACATTTTTCGAAAATGTTGATTTCCTCAAAAATGGCTCTAACGATTGTGATTAAAATATCATATGTTTAAGATATTTTCATGACAAATGAAATGTATATCTCGAATTTTCTGGGAATGTCTCCAAAAGTATTCTTCATTGTGAACGACTTTTGCATAACTGGTAAACCATAAGAGATAGACAAAATTTTGCTGCACAAAAAATGTAGATCGCTTGTTATTCCCTTAAATTTTGCAATACTTATTTTCTCAAATTGGAATTCGTTATTCATTTTTTTTGTCTTGGATATGCAAAGAGTATTAATATGTGGCAAAGAGAATGGTGCTGCACATAGCAAGCAGCTATTAAGAGATATGTCTATGCTTAAAGGCTACTGTATTTCTACATTGCCCTTGCAAATAAAAAACAAGGGGAACATGTAGGCCTTAAGGGATAGTCAAATATTTTTAAAACTGGTCGCTATGTGTAAAATGTAATTCTCTTTGCATGTCAAAAGATCGTTTCTGCAAATGTTTATTTCCATTTATATGAAATAGATGGAGAATAAGAGTTTGTAAAAATAGTTTCTACAAGAGTAGAAAAGTCATGTGAGTGTAACACATCAGATTTTTTTTATGTCCTGGACATGGAAAGAGAATTGAATGCTCCACATAGCAACCAACTCTTAAAATATTTGACTATCGCTGAAGGCCTACCACATTCCCCTTGCATCTACAAGAAAATTAGTCATAAGAAGTTTCTATAATGTTTATCTCAATTAATATGAAGTATGTGAGAGTAAGTGTTTGTAAAAATAGTTTGTACAAGAGTAGAGAAAGTCATGGGAGTGCAACACATAGGATATTTTTGCCTAATTTTTATCAAAATTATATATTTTGGGTAAAGCTTATCTTTCACTCCGTTCTTCATTTAATTCCAAATTTTGCTGCAGATAATTATGTCATATTCTCATGAAATGATAGGAATATAATGTTAGTCCAGGGATGATATTAAGAGAAAACATGATATATGAATGATGAAGCTCCAGGGAGTACTTGAATGGCGTTAATGAAGACTTTAAACCTGACATTACTTCCATATGCGGTTCATTCTGCCGCTGCAGCGCCCTCTTCTCATTTTAACCCTGTTGGTTGTAACAAACACGCTAGTTGTGATGCCATAAGAAATTAATAGGCCACTGGGGACCGGTAACACGGACTGCTCGCTCAGTAAATAAGAGCAGAGGGCTGCAATTTTAAAGAGATGGAGACACTAATGAGGCATTTAGAAACACGTATTTGAGAGCATGACGGTCATTATGAAGTGTGAGGTCATTAAAACCGTAGCACCATCTGGGTACATCCGGATTCAAAGTTCCAAATATTTTCTCTACAATCATGTAAAACAAAAAATACTTATGTTTTAGAATGTTGTTTATATTGTTATTATTATTTCTTCGTTCAGTTCCGCAATAGAAAAAATCTGATGTGTTACATTCATATAACTTTCTCTACCCTCTATCGTTTATTAGTGGATATGCAAACTATTCTTACTAACGCTTACTTTACATTTATTACATTTTAATCCAAATAAACCTTTGCATAAATAGCTACATTAAACATTTCTTTATAGAAGCAAAGAGAACAGCGATAGCCATATGCTGTACGCTATATGCTGTCTTAAAATTCCACACTGTTCACATGCAATCGCGAGAAACAACTGAATGTTTACAAGACTTTAAGAGAATGACTAGAAATAAACAATTCGAACCTTAAATAACCGATATCTCAGAAAAAGCTTATGCAACAAAAAACTTATTTAGAATAAATTCTGTTTTAAAGGAATCTACGTTTTTTGTGTAATATGTTTTCGTCTACCGCTTAACGTTTATCAATTAAACAAAATTATACAAAATTCCTTCCGAATGAAGAAGATTCCCAGAAACTTCAAGATATCAATTTTATTTGTTGTAAATTTCTTTAATAAGTAGTATTTATTCAAATGGTTATAGCCATTTTAGAAAGTAACAAACTTCGAAAAATATCATATTTAAAGAGTATTTTGGGGTTAGGAGGATTTTCATATTTTTGGAAGGTACTGAAAACCTAAATACCAAATATCTATCCGGTTTTTCATTTTTGAGTTATGCTGTTCAAAGACACACATACATACGGACCATTTTCTAAAAATGCTTCTTTTAGATCCAGGGGTTTCCAAAGCATGTATTTTCGGTAAAATCACGGTATCGAATTTATGAGTGGAATGCAATACCCTCTACCTACTATGTACGTGCGGAAAAAGTAAAAATAATGCCTCATTTAATAGATGTAAAAAGTTGTTGCTACACTACAAAATAGCATTTGTATACCGAGTATTATTCGGCAAAGTATACTTGCGCATTGCAGTGACAGCGCCGCTGTTGCTTTATTTATGGAAATGAATGAGTGTATTTATTTAAATAAAAGTATACATACATTGATCCCTATTAATTGTACGGGTCTACAAACCGTAAGTGCTGCTATAATACATGGAATAATAAGCAAAATTTTAAAAAGACAAAAATAGAAGGATAAAAAGAAATGCGGCTACGAGAAAACATCATTGTACGAAAAAGAAGAGAAAAAAAAGAAGACAAACATCTTAGATATAAACAACCCTCAAAACAGCGGTATTACGTTCATCATTGTGCCCTATTATAGTAAACAAAGAACAGTTAAGAAAAGAACTCTGATGTGTTACACTCACATGATTTTCTCTACTCTTGTACAAACTATTTTTACAAACGCTTATTCTCCATATGCTTCATGTTAATCGAGATGTTAATCTTATTGCTAATTTTCTTGTAGATGCAAGAGGAATTGGTAGGCTTTAAGCGATAGTCAAATTTTAAGCGCTGGTTGCTATGTGGTGCATTCCATTCTCTTTGCATATCCAGAACATAAAAAAATGAATAACGAATTTGAGAAAAAGTATAAGTATTGGAAAATTTAAGGGAATAACAAGAAATATCTCGAAAATGGTACACTCAACAAAAAAATATATGACATAAATTGTGTATTTTAACGAGATCTACACTTTTAGTGTAGTAAAATTTTGTCTATCTCTAATGGTTTACCAGTTATGCAAAAGTCTTCACAATGAAGAATACTTTTGGAGACATTCCCAGAACATTCGAGATATACATTTCATTTGTCATAAAAATATCTTAAACATATGATGTTTTAATCAAAATCGTTAGAGCCATTTTTGAGAAAATTAAAATTTTCGAAAAATTTTCCATGTAAAGGGTAATCTGGGGTGGAGGGATTTTCTTGAAAACCTTCGTTTCGCATCTCTGGAAGATACTGAACCTAAATACCAGGTTTGATGTTTAGCCGACTGTTCGTTTCTGAGTTATGCTGTTCACAGACTCACAGAGGCATACAGACACACACAGACATGTTTCAAAAAATGCGTTTTTTAGATTCAGGGGATTTCAAAACATGTATTTCCGGTGAAATCTCGGTATCGAATTTTTGGGTGGAATACAATACTTCCCCTACTTACTATACGTAGTAGAGAAAGTAATAAATACAACACAAGAACAATAAGTGAAGAGTTAAGAATAAAAATATAAAGCACTAACACCAACGTTTTAGCTCTTCTTACACCCCCCTTCCCTACTATCAGCCTTCTCAGATCTCAGCTGCCTTGCCTTTAGTAGAAGTTTATCTATCCCCTCCACGTCTTCCCTGCCTGCCAGTAGCGTCCAGCATGCCCTTAACTCTCCAATCCAGGTGATAAAGGATCGCGGTAAATATTTTCCCCTCCGTTTCTCCGTACCCCTACAGCTTGCCAAGATGTACACCCACTACTACATATCTATCGCAAATGGCGTAGATTATCCTACTATTTTTACTTTCTCTATTACGTATAGTAAGTAGGCGAAGTATCGTATTGCATTCCACCCAAAAATTCGATACCAAGAATTCACCGGAAATACATTTTTGAGGTCCCCTGAATTTGAAAAAAAACACTTTTAAAAAAAGGTCCATGTGTTTGTACGTCTGTGTGTGTCTGTGAACAGCATAACTCAGAAACGAAAAGTCGGATAAATACTGAACTTCGTATTTAGGTTCAGTATCTTTAAAAGATGTGGCACGAAAATTTTCAAGAAAATACCCCTACCCCAGTCTATGTTTCTATGGAACATTCTTAGAAATTTTTTATTTTCTCAAAAATGAGTAACGGTTTTGGTTAAAATATGATACATTTAAGATATTTTCAGACAAATAAAATGTATATCTTGAATTTTCTAATAATTCCCCAAAAGTGCTTATGGCGTTTGCATAACTGGTAAACCGTAAAAGATAGACAAATTTTTCTACACAAAAAATATAGAGCTCGTTAAAACACATGATTTATATCATACACATTTTTTGTGAAGTTATTCATTTCCGAGGAATTCCTTGTTACTTGTTTGAATTTTACAATACTTATACGTTTTCTCAAATTGGAGTATTCGTTTTTTATGTCCTGGATATGTAAAGAGAATGAAATGCTCCACATAGCAACCAGCTCTTAAATGATTTGACTATCGCTTAAAGCCTATCATATTCCCCTTGCACCTACAAGAAAATTAGCAATAAGATGGTTTCTGCAAATTTTTATCCCGATTAACATGAAGTAGATGGATAATAAGCGTTTGTAAAAATAGTTTGTACAAGAGTAGAGAAAGTCATGCGAGTGTAACACATCAGATTTTTATCAGTAATTTTTATCATCCGCCACTTTATTTAGACTGTCAGCATTTCAATATGTAAATTTCCAAATGCTTCGTGGTGCATGGAGCTTTTCCACAATTGTTTATGCATGTGTTTTACTGTCAAGAAGTTTCCATTTTCTGTTTTCATTCGCGTGATATCGTTACTATGGGTCACCAGACAATATTAATAGTAACACAGTTATTGCAAGTAGAAAATATAATCACCGTTTACGCACATCATGTGATATAATCGAATGTTTAATCATTTCCTTTCCTTTAACAAAAATTTTTACTGTATAATGGGACAGAAAATCTAAAGCTAACATTTAAACCGAGCAATTAGGCAATGACCCGGCCGGTGGAACACAGGACTTGACACGCGGGCTGACTCAGCAACTTGGGACTTTCTTTCGACCGATTGAGTGCGGGAACTGATGCAGCGATTTGAAGGTTATGGTGCTGTTGCTTAAACTATGTGATGAAAAGTATCCGGACACTCCCACAAACGTACGTTTTTCATCTTAGGTGCATTGTGCTGCCACCTACTGCGTGGTACACATTATCCGCAACCTCAGTAGTCATTACACATCGTGAAACAGCAGAATGGGACGCTCCGTGGAACTCACGGACTTCGAACGTGGTCAGGTGATTGGGTGTCACTTGTGTCAGAAGTCTGTACGCGAGATTTCCACACTCCTTAACATCCATAGGTCCACTGTTTCTGATGTGATAGTGAAGTGGAAACGTGAAGGGACATGTACAGCACAAAAGCGTACAGGCCGATCTCGTCTGTTGACTGACAGACACTGCCGACATTTGAAGAAGGTCGTAAAGAGTAATAGGCAGACATCTATCCAGACCATCACAAAGGAATTCCAAACTGCATCACGATCCACTCCAAATACTATGAAAGGCGTGAGGTGGGAAACTTTGGATTCCATGGTCGAGCGGCTGCTGATAAGCCACACATCACGCAGGAAAATGCCAAACGACGCCTCGCTTGGTGTAAGGAGCGTCAACATTACAGGATTGAACAGTGGCAAAACGTTGTGTGGAGTGACGAATCACGGTACACAATGTGGCGATCCGATGGCAGGGTGTGGGTATGACGAATGCCCAGTGAACGTCATTTGTCAGCGTGTGTAGTGCCAACAGTGAAATTAGGAGGTGGTGGTATTATATGTGGTCGTGTTTTTCCTGGAGGGGGCTTGCACCCCTTGTTGTTTTGCAAGGCATGATCACAGCGCAGACCTACATTGATATTTTAAGCACCTTCTTGCTTCCCACTGTTGAAGAGCAATTCGGGGATGGCGTTGCATCTTTCAACACGATCGAGCACCTATTCATACTGCACGGGCTGTGGCGGAGTGGTTACACGACAATAACATCCCTGTAATGGACTGGTCTGCACAGAGTCCCGACTTGAATCCTATAGAACACCTTTGGAATGTTTTGGAACGCCGACTTCGTGCCAGGCCTCACCAACCTACATCGATACCTCTCCTCAGTTCCGCACTCCGTGAAGAATGGGCTGCCATTCCCCAAGAAACCTTTCAGCACACCTGATTGAAAGTATGCCTGCGAGAGTGAACGCTGTCATCAAAGCTAAGGGTGGGCCAACACCATATTGACTTCCAGCATTACCGATGGAGAGCGCCACGAACTTGTACGTCATTTTCAGCCAGGTGTCCGGATACTTTTGATCACGTAGTGTATGCGTTATTTATAAGCAACTACTTCGTTCGATTGTTCCTATCGCATAGTTGTTTCACAAAGTCAGCGTTCTTTTTTTCTGTATAGATCTGCTTTGTTTTCTATATTTTCAATGCATGCGTGTATGCGAATTATTATCCCATTGGAATGCCAGTCCACATTAGAACAAAGGATTTTTATGCACGACACACATGTGAAAACCGACTCACGTCGAAAAATGTACCTTTAAATAAGCCTTATTACAGTAAAAGGAACATAAAGTAATATGATAGGAAAATGTTCACTTCAGAAAATTCTTTCGACATGGTTTTAGTTACATATTGTGTTATTAACAAATACAAACAAAAGAAATAGTAGAATGTATTCTGTGTGTTTCATGATGGCTATTGATAAGGGGTACTTTCAGGAAATAAGGTTATAAACAAATGTTACTAAAATAAGAAAAACACAAAAAATATTATTCAAAAAGACCTATTTTCAGTGCATAAAAACTTACTACATAGGCATGTAACGACTAATAAGAAAAGTGTGTTTTTGGTGGTTAGTAATAATTATCTATAAAGAAAACCTAAAGAAGCCTATTTTAAGGCTATAAAAAATCTAAAACGAAGGCTAACAATATTTAAAAATCCGGGTCTTAATTATTAGATTTCATGTTCATGGTATAGTTCTAAATTGTCTTGCCTAATTTTGTCGATTGTCTTATTCGGAAATGTTCCAATTGACATAATTTTCCTGCACCTTTAATTACATGTTGATACTTATTCTACAGATTGTCAGTGATATGTGCATTGTGGTGGTTGCAGCTGCTCCGACTGACTGAAGACACTTTGGAACAGCTGATTCACGAGGACTCGGAGCCGTTTGTCCAGTCCCTAGGCAGAGTCTACCTCAAGAAGGTGAGTCATGTTCCATGCAACATTCTGAACACGAAAAACACACAATCCTTCTCAGGCCTATTTTAGAAATTATGTTCATAATTGCACGCGAGGGTCTTTCAACGAATGCACGTCTCAATGACGCGTTACTCACCAATCAGAATCAAACTTGATCGACAGATGGGACAATACCACTATTTCTCGATATGACACTCACTTTATAAAAAAACTGCAACGGCAATAGTTTATTCACTGAATTATGTTCTTATTACAGTACGTGAGGTTTAAGTAGAAACATGACCATCTTGATGCTACCTGACCGGCCAAAGAGGGGGGTACGCTAATAACGATACCAGTGCTAAGAAACCCTGTCACAGTCACGCTTCACTGCCTAGTTTCTCAGTACCCTACACGCCTTACTAGAGCCTTTCCTTCCTATTCTAAACGCTTTCCTCCGTGTAGCGATTCCGATGTCGCAGCTCTAATGATAATAATTTCTTCGCTTTCCTTTTTATGTAGGTATATATTATGCTGAAAACTTGGTTTTAAAGGATTTTCTACCCATAAAAACAAATACTAGCAATTCTTTATTCTGCAATCTTGAAAATATAAACTAATATGTATTTTACATGAAGCTCAAGATCTAAAAATAATGCGTATGTTACACCATTCTACCACTGTTCACAAGTACCATATAACATATGTATTTTTCGTCCGGTAACAAAACACTCGGAAACATAGTAAGTTTGTGGATTAAGCTCTCTACTACCTACCTTTGTACATTAGCAAGTACATCTTCAATACAAGGGTTTGGCTTGCGTAAGCACAAATTAACAGATACAAGGTAAGAATAGCCATTTACATGCGCTGTATTATTGCCGTCTTAAGCTCTGATTCGTTTCTGCTAGATTCAAAATGCAATGTCTGATAGGGAGTCACCAAGCTGTAAACATGGAAGATATGTAGTCATACCTAAATTGTCATCAATATCCATCTTACGTGCTATAGCAGCCATAGACAAAATGCTGTAGGCTTTTCAAAATCCCTTTCGTTGAAATACTGAACCATGTAACTGAATATTGTATCAGCCCTACTGGGGGTGGATAACTCATAGTTGCTTACACTAGGGTATATTTCAGAGATAGGGATGCTTTGAAGTACCAGGGTGGTTAAGTGGATCGTGCTGGGGTTCCGAATAGGGGTAGTGAATAAAAGCGCAGGGGATGTATCAAAACTAGAGGTTGTATTTAAATGCACTGTACATAATGCCCGCGGACGGGCAATCTGGGGCAGGGGCGAAGCCCATGCGAGCGGGACCTAATGCTTGAGCATCTTAACTAGTGTAGTTACTGTCTGGACGAGAGCACTGCTAAAACGTTAACTAATTGAGATGGGAGTACGTGCGTGGCCGCCTTGCTGGTTGGTCTTGTCGAATATGGCCTCCGGCCGAGAGCGATTGTCAAACGGTAGGTGACAGACTACATGGCCTAATCCTCTGGGGTATAAATACCTTAGATAATGCTGACTCCGCATACGACTGCATAACAGTGTTGATAACCGAGTTTTAATACTTTCTTGCCGATTAACAAATGTGATGTAATCCCCCAACTCTCAAGTCGATTCTTGCTGCTAGCTTCGCTACAATATGTAATTCGGATGATGGGTGCCTCAACTCTCGCCCTCTCCAAGCTCTTTGTACAAACGGTTATTATAACTTGACTCAACGTACTTGTGCCCATAAAACTGTTACTAACTGTTCCTGCGCTTTTAATTCAGTTGGCTAGAGCCGTGAGCATAACTGACAGGATTTTAATGTGGAAGATTAGCGAGGTTTGATTTCTTACTTGAGCACAAGTCGTCCTTGTACTGCTATTCCAGCGTACAGAAACAAATACCTCTTTCTTCGCAGATGCCGACGCTGTCCACTGCATATCGTCGCTACTTCGCAGGCCTGAAGAAGGCCGATTGCCTACTCGTTGCCAAAACGCGGAACCCGGACTTCATGCGCATCATAAACGAACCGCCCGTGCCACGAAGACGTCCAGATCTCACCGCCTTCATCCACAAACCACTAGAGGCAAGCTTTAAGTCTCACTCCTGTTCTAGTTGTAAATCTGCAAGGTTGTGTAATAATGTTCCATCTCCTTATTGAATACTAAGCATTTGCTTTCAAAGGTAAGAGAGAATAAGCAAGTAATTACAGGTATGTTCGCAGTTAAAAAATAAGAAAATAAAACAATGTTATGAACTTTATTTTAATAATTAAATCTCGGACAATATACTAAACACCTATTTTTATGCAAATGAAATAAAATAATTAAATATCTTCACATTTTATATAAAATATAAGTTATGGAATAGGTTTTGTGATGCCTAAAATGCCTATTTTGACCATTGAGACCTATTTTAAAGTTTTAGAGCCTAAAAGTGACTATTTTACCATTTATATTGATAAACGAATGGTAAACCATTGATATTATGGTTGGTTTGATTCAGACTTCAAAATATTTTGGTTGTAGCAATGAGACTGAGTCTCTTTGCCATCCTTTGGTATTTGTCGTGACTGCAGTACGGCAGAAATCCCTTCAAAAGAGCAAAAAAGGTCAGTGGCTGATTTCTCATAGTTTCGTGACTAGTATATACCTGTCCCCTTCATTAACTATTGATATGCACACGTTCGCAAGATTCTGTGTTCCTTTACATTGCTATTCTTAACCATATATTGTGTTTTTCAAACAGCATTTTGAGTTGTGGCTCAATGGCAACTCTAAAGGTTTAGGCTACCAGGCTATATCTGTAATGTACGGTGCATTTCTACTGTGATCTATTCAATAAGTTTTGAGAGTGTCTTTTTTCAACTTTAGGAATTCATAATATGTATTAGTAATAATTCGTAAACTAAGATGTAACAAAATGTTTACGTCTAAAATGAGTAAGTCAATTTTCTGTTTTTGTCACCAGTCATTTAAAGTGCTCGCTAATTGTTATTTGCATTTTTAAACTTTTAGAAACTGGAAATACATTTTAGATACATCAAATGTTTAGCTTGCGGAAACTAAATTTTTAGGCGCCTAAAACTGTATTTTTGGGCCTATTTTGATAATTTTAGAACCTATTTTACGCACCTAAATATTGGTTTTTAGGGACCTAAAAATCTGACGCCTATTAACAGTTATATAATAATCATTTACTAAAGTGAGTACCCGAAATCTGTCTGCAAAGCATAAAATATTTACGCCTTTGTTTCGTTTTCCTACAAACTGTCTTACAGTCAAACCAGGAAAAAAACGCAATACTTTATATATTGTCCTAAAAGTGTTCGTCGAACACGTTTTTAAAATATGTATAACATTTGACACTCATCTTTTTGTTCTAGCACTTCAGGGATATACTTAAACTTCTTCAGACGATATTGATTTATACTAAAGTCAATGAAGAAGACTACCCTGCCCTCTCCAGGGTAGTACAGGAACTACAGGTAATAGATTATTTAGTGAATTTTATAGTTGTAATAAGTATCTCATTTTATAAATTTATTGGCTAGTTTATATTCTACATAAATTCTGTGTAGTTCTCAAAGACAACTTTGGTATAACACACATGGTATATTTTCTGGAAAGCACGAAGCATCTTCAGATGCGTCTTGCTCTCCAGAATAAGAACTTGTCAAACATTTTATAATTTGAAGTATTCAGGGTGGACCATCTAAGTTGAGACTGTACAATATCTCCAAAACTAAGCGTTATAGAAAAAGATATCTTGAATAAAAGTTGCTTGATATTACCGGGGAAAGTAAATGCCAATGATCGTGTTTTATTTGGAGGACGTCGTGATGTTGTAGGTCCAATATAAAAATATTAAATTGACCCTAAAATGACCATCATAACGTCCTCCAAACTAAACACGATTCATTGCATTTACTTTCGCCCATAATATCAAGCAACCTTAATTCAAGACATTCCTTTCTACAACACTTAGTTTTGGAGATATTTTACAATCTCAACTTGAATGGTCCTCCCTGTGTTTGCATAAAACGAACATTCATTGCTCCGTCTTGTGTGAGGCCTGCAACGAGCGTTCTCATGTGATGTGTTCATTCCTAGTTTATTGTAAATAAGCAAGCGCAACTATACTCCTTCGCCACTTTGAAACTACAGAGCCAAATGAAAAAAAAATCTTGTGTTACACACGCATGACTTTCTCTACGCTCTGTGTTTATGAATGGGTATACAATTTATTCTTACGAAAGTTTATTTTCCTATCTACTTCATTTTAATCGAGACAAACCTACATTACACATAGCTACATTACACATTTCGTTACAGGTACAAAGGGAATAGCGATTATCAAATGTTTTAGCACTGGACGCTATACACTGGCCTTAAAAGTTCGTAATCTTTTCATGACATCGCGAGTAACAACTGAAAATCAACAGACTTTAAAAGGATAGCTTAGTATTGAACAATGCAAACCATTAATAACGAATATCTTGGAAATGGTTGATGCCGCAAAAAACTATTGTAAATAAATTGTGTGTTTTAAAGAAATCTGAATTTCTTATGTAGTAAGTTTTCGTCAACGCTCACCAGCTCTACGAGATTATACAAAATTTCTTCTGAATAAAGAGAACTTCAAAGGGTATTCGCAGAAAATTCAAGATATAGGTACATTAAATTTATTTTTCATTTAAATATCTTTAATGTACGGTATTTTATTCAAAATAGTTGGAGGCATTTTTAAAAAATAAAAGCTTTTGAAAAATGCTCCATGCAAGGGGTATTTTGGGGTGTGGGAATTTTCTGGAAAGTCTTCGTGTCGCATCGCTGGAAAGTACTGAACCTAAATACCAGGTTAGGTATTTATCCGAGTTTTCGTTTTTAAGTTATGGTGTTCACAGACACACACACGGACATATGTCCAAAAATGTTTTATTTGGATTTAGCGCGCCTCAAAACATGTATTTCCCGTGAACTCTTGGTATCGAATTTTTGGGTGGATTGCAGTACTTCCCCTACTTACTATACGTAGCAGAGAAAGTAAAAATAAGTATTTTGGATTCAGGGAGCCTCAAAGCGTGTAGGTATTTCCGGTGAAATCTCAGTATCGAATTTTTGGTTGGAATCCAATACCTTCTCTGCCTACTAGGTACGTGGTAGGGGAAGTAAAAACAAACGAACAAACGGCTCACTACGCCAACACGGAATGTACTCTCCAGGTAAGAGAAGGGGGAAATAAGCCTGCCCTTGTCTAAAGTGCTCAAACATTGTATCAACACACTGATGTTAACTACTAGCTTCCGAAGGTTTAATAATAACATATAGATGCTTGAAATGAAAGATGGTAGTACAACCTATAAAGCACAAGTGCAGTCCTCATTTTATTCAAATTAACTGTACTCGCGCAATTTCGGGGGAGAATTGCATAAATTCAGACTCCTTTTTATAGGTATATCGACGAAATGTTGATCACTAACACAATTACCTTATTGGCGGTTATTTTAATTTCAATACTACATCATACTATTTTCAATCATTAAAAGGCCGAATTTCAGCCAATTACGGCTGTTAAAATACTATCAATTTATCATTGTATCATTATCACTTCCCTAGGTTTTGTCATAGATAATCTCACAAGAGCTTGTCTAGTGGTACCATGCTAGCCTCTAGTTCCCGAATTCCCGGATTCAAACCCGATGGAGGGCAATAAATTGTTTCGGGCGTAAAAATCCTTAGCGTGGCTTCCTTCGCAAGGAAGTAAAGCCGATGTGTTGTAGATTTACGGCACGTAAAAGAACCTCAAGCCTGATAAAGAGGCCCCTGGGCAAAATTTCCGGTCTTTCACGCCCAATATAGAATGGGACACTAAGAACTATAACAGTTAAAGGGCATCCATAAATAAAATTCAATTATTTTTTCCACCAGAGCTTACGAGATTTTATTGATACATTAGCGACTGCAGGGCGTGAGGAATTTAACTGATGTAACTCGTAACTTCGAATGGGATTTATTAAGACTATCTCATGAATAAAATATAATATATTATACAACTAATTACTAGTTTCTTGTAGTGTTTAAAATCAAATCACCATTGCATCAGCTGTCAGTTCACGGCATACTAAATGAATGAACAATCGGTTTTATTACGAAATAGTAACCAATCATAGCAACAGTTACAATGAGAAAATAGATAGCTTCAACATCAAGTAAGCTAAAATATGAACACCACAAAGACACATTTGATTTTCAAGAACATAATTTATTTGGAAACTGACATTATTTTAATGTGCATTGATTAAAATCACAATTTTGGAAGTTGAAGGAATCTGCTGGTTTCCGGTAATGAAAACAAGTGGATTGAAACGAAGTGCAATTGGATTGATACTGTCATGATGCAGTAATGAGCTGGCGTTTTATCCAATAAAATCGCAGCCTTGCAAGCATATTATAAAATAAACGACAGAGCTTTTTCGATATCTGAGGCACTGTTAAACGTTGTTGGTCAATATCAAACACGGGGCGTATGAATGGAATAGTTAACAGTAACCTCACTAGAGGTTTAGATTTTATCAATAAATTATTGATTTATCTGGAGAAAATCAAAGCTTTAATTGGCTATTTCACGAAATTGATTACGAAAATACCAAATAGGGCCATTTTCAGCTGAGTTTGCATGCGGTAAACAAATGACGATCGCAGAGCATGTTTTATAGTAGCAGTGGTAAATCCGAAACAAATGCTAGGAAGATTTTGGTATAAGAAGCCGTGATTGGTTTAAATAGGTCGCTCCTTATAGTTTTGTTGGTCAAAAGTAGTATGACGTAGTAAGAGTGAAATAATCTGCATAAAATTGATACCCAATGAAACAGTCAATTTTTACATTGTGTTAGACTTGACGTTACAAACCGACGCCGTCCTATGGCTTCGGGTTTCCGAAGTAATTCGAATAGTTGTGATGCACAGAACCTTTCCTCCGTCGGGCCCATATCTTTAATATTAATTTTAGTGAACTATTATTTTCAAACTTATAAAGACTGAAACTGAATTTATATAATTGAATATGCATCCATAATTTGAAGCTCATAGGAAGACATACCTAGTACGATTATTTACTTGTGTCAATAAGAGAGAGAAGCGGCAATAAGTGGTAATGCAAACTTTAATTTTGTAAATAGTCTAATTTAAGCGAAAAATTGTACTTACAGTACCTGAGAGTGGCAGTTTAACTGAAATTGTGGAGTAGATTCGGTTAGATACATTGAGGTTTAATCTATAAGCCCAACGGAGGAAGGGTTAAATGTGTAACATAACCAATAGGATTTCTTCGGAGACCCGAAGCCGTAAGACGGCGTCGATTTGTAATCTCAAGTTTGTGTTAGCAATGTCAAAATGCCGTGCACTATAACGCAGCCCATTTTAACAAACATCAGACTGAATCCATATAAAGTAATCACAACCTTCTCCTAAAGTTTACGTTGTTTTGAAAAGTTTTACATCAGATGCTGAAAAAGATGGATCAGCGGTATCTGGCAATAACTATTCTTAGATGTTAGACTCAATTAGTATATTGGTTACGTGGACTTCTTTTAATCTTCACTCACTTTGTTCAATCGTGAATACAATGCCATCAAGTTCGTCACTGATAAGATCAAAACATGTATGAGACTCCCACAGCTAACATCTGTTAAAATGCAGATCTTATATAACACTAGCCAAAAAATAAACTACTTCTCTCTTTCCTTTGCAAGAGCAGCCAATTTCAATCGAAAAGAAAGTCGAGGAAGCAAAATATGTAGTTAGAAAAATGTCATTAGTTTGGCTTTCAAGATTAACAGAATGTCCAAGAATTAGTGTACCAACTCTCTAGAACAGTATTCTCTGAGTAAATCGAGACTAAAGTGTTAAGGAAATTATAATTCTAGGTACAACATCTCCCATGTTGTGGCCTTCATTGAGCTTGGGGATTGTTGGCGTGAAGGATTAATGTCAGGAAACGAAGAGACATGCTGACCAGCTAATTAGCCGGGCATCGATGTAAATAGACAGACTGCCTAACTTTCATTGCCTTTAACAGAGAACCCTTACATTCACAAAATAATCTGTTTAACATCTTTGCCTTCGAATTGCCGATAGTGTACGATTCTGGAGAGT
The DNA here is from genome assembly GCA_030765065.1 of Deroplatys truncata. NCBI lineage: Eukaryota > Metazoa > Arthropoda > Insecta > Mantodea > Mantidae > Deroplatys > Deroplatys truncata. Next base: position 183,958,433 of record CM060986.1, read on the forward strand.
TATTGCGCCATTTCTGTGTGCACCCGTGGACAAAAAAAAAATGAATCCCCGGATTCCATGTGACGATTGGAGGGCTTAGTGTACCTTCGTAACAACTGTCTTCACAACACCCATGGAGCTGTAGAAGATCTGTGCCTGTGAGCGCAATGGTTACCTTATAACGGTGTTTCTCGGTTGTAACGCTTATAAGCTACCGAAAACAGATTACGTAACAACGTTTCTTTGACCGAGAGTTTAGCAAGACCCTGCTTGTACTCATAAGCTCTTAGGTTCAAATATCGCAATAATTATTGTCATTTTTATGTTGTTAATTTTATGAATGGATGTGTAGATCATAATATTGCATTAATATAGCTTTAGTATTTTAAGTTTTATTCATATCTATGGACACAAAAACATACTTCTACTAAAACGCTTGCTCTAAACAACTAAAGAAATATTTGCAAATGAACTATTGTCTTCAAAACCTAAAGCACATAAAAATAAACAAAAAGAATATCGGGTGTATGAGCACGCATTAATTACTACCCTCAATTTATAGATGAAATTAAAATCCTGTAGTAACGCGGACGAGAAGCTACAACATCCCATGCTTCTTGAATTTGTACTCAGAAGCCTTCTTTTGTCCTTGGCACATCTGTAGGGAATTTAGAGCGCAGCTCCCTTTTCACCTCAACCCACACATTTTCAATAGAGTTTAAATCTGGTGAACAGGAAGGCCAGTCTAACACTCTGTTATCCTGCCTCTCTGAGAACCAATTTGAAAACTTTCGACATATGTGGTCAGGATGATCATCCTGTTCAAATTCAACAATTCGATCAGGATATCTCATCCTCACAGAGGGAATCAAAATATTTTTAAGTATTACCGTGTATTTGTCACTGTTCAGTGTATCGTGAAGCTGCCACAACACACCTAGACCGTCCCTTGATATCCAACAAGATACAGATACGCAACCATGATTAAATAGTGAAGTCACGTGTTTTGCATCGTAATAACTATTCTATTATAAACTTTACCAAATGCCGTGTATGAAATGTGAGGCAACATTTTTAACACTTAAATGATATCAGTTAAATTATATAATATAATAACAGCCCGCCTTAAAAGAAATATGTGTATAATATATACAATGTATCTTACAGTCATTGTATTATATTTATATTAATATGCACACGTATAATAATGTTATGTGAATGTATTACGTAACTTAATAATGTAGGAGCTGTGAGAATAGAAGCCGAAAATTACTAAAAATGAGGTAACAATAAGTTCAAAAGTTTAATAATGCTACTTATAATTCTTGGAACAATAATGTAATATTTAAAACAGTTTATAAATAGCCAATCAAAAAACTAAAAAAGCTTTAAGTTAAATAAAGTATTCTATTAGAGTAGAATTAGCCATCAGAGACTTGAAATATAGTAAATGTACAAATTTAAGCGGTAGGCGCCAGACGATAGAAGGCAGCGTTCCCGAGCAGTTCGCTCGGTACGTATTCAGTGTGAGACATAAAAAAATTCATTATGGTGTGAATAATATAATGTTTACGTGTTAAAAAGTACAAGCAACAATAATCTCACAGCTCTACAGTAGGATATATCAGTGAAGTGTTATTTAATCGTGCGAAAGATTAATAAAAGGAAGTTAAATACCATTATAATTTGTGTAAGCCTTGTTCTTTAGCCGTAATAGCCCTGCTAAGAGATACGTGGGGCTGCAATTACGTCAAGTTTGGTGCCCAAAGCGTGGTGCTAATAACGTAAAGATATTCTATCTCAAGTTTGGCTCCCATACGTGCAGCAACAACCCTCTCAAGTTTGGCTCTCATACTTGGGGGCTACAACCATCTATCCCAAATGCAATATATAGAAAATAAGTAGCCACTATGTGTTGATTAAACATTATTAACACAAGTAGAAAAAGTGTTTGCTACATGCGAGAAGCGAACCTGCTGTCTTAACCACAGAAGTAATCCACGCTTTAACACAGTGCTACACAAAAGTCTCATGGAAGGTTACATGTTAATAACAATTTACTGCAGCGGCTACACAACTGTATTACGTATGGTGTAAACAAGGCGATGTGCCCGTGTAAGACCTGGAAAAATTTGGCTCCTTTATTTTTGTCCACGGGTGTACGTATATATCTATAAGTTGGCCACGATATGAGTGCGCTGGGAGGAGGGCGACGACACTGTTTTTGTTTACAGCATGAGCGTCATCAAGACTAGAGATCAGAGGAGAGTGAAGGGCATGGCAATAGGGGAATGTACAGTTGCACAATGAAAACAGTACTACGAGGCGTGTTTTTAAAGTAAGTTCCGTTTTCATATTTTGTCGCTGCAACGCTGCAATCAAAATTTTGAGCATGTGCGATCATTTCCTCCATTCATTAGGAAGTCAGACGCAGCTGTGAGCGATTGTCACTTTATATTTACTTGTTGTTGGAGCATTTCAAAATGTTAAAAACAATCGAACAACCCCCGACTGTGAAGTAGATCAGTGATGCCTTTTTTGAATGCGAGTAATGTTAAACCAGCAAACATCCATCGCTAATTGTGTGAGAAACAATAATGGGTAATGGAATAGAGAGGAAGTAGGTAGGACACACAGCCAACGAAATCCAAGATCTGATCGCACAATTTGGTTGAGAACAATTCGACCAACCTCCCTACAGTCCGGATTTGGCACCAAGCGATGCTCATTTGTTTTTTCATTTGAAGAAATTCCTTAGTGGGAAACATTTCAACGATGATGATGATGATGTGAAACAAGAAGTGCAGACTTGCTTTCATCGTAGGCATTTGACGAAGGCATACAAAAACTGGTTTCCCGTTAAGACAAGTACCTGAGTAACGGCGGTGACTGTGATGAGAAGTAGTGTAATGAATAATAATAATAATAATAAAGTATTTGGAAAATAATGTTCTGTTATTTTTTAAAAGTTATCAGTATATACTTTAAAGATACACCTCGTACAATTGCAGGCCGCTAATAAGTGCAACTCGGAACTGTGAATGGTTTCTGGACTCCTCTTCCGATACCCCGCTCACTTGTTCCGTAACTGTTTAGTTCCTCCTCCCACCGCACGCACTCATATCGTGGCCGACTAGTATATGTGTTCTCGCTTTTAGTTTACTTTTGGTGCAACCCTTATTACATTCGAACGATATTTACTTATAGAAACTAAGACTTAATTACCCCAAAAACAGTGAAATTATTGAGAAAGAATAAGATTAAACATAAGCCCAGTAAGTTCCAAAAATGTAATAAATGGTTTATATAAACAGAATTGCTTCTTTAGATTTTAAAAATAATTTAGTTAGTGTTATCAACATGTACTTCTAACTTAAACTCATTACCAAAATCAAAATATTTCACTCATTCACAAAATCAATTTCCATTTTCAAGACAAGAGTCAATTATACGCTTTAAACACCATAATGGTCTCTTTCAAAACGAAACGAACATAACTCTAATATTTTTCAGTAACAGTGATATGAGTACCAGTCAATATAGCTAGTTTATGTGTCATTAGCAATGTTTTGATTTGTCGCTATCGTTATTTGTATAAAGTGTGTCTGGCATGTTTTCAGGTCACGTACAGGGAGGCGACTGTGGGATCAGGCCTTATGGAGCCAGAAGTGGAAGGACGACCTCTTCTTACACTTCAGGATCTAGAGAGCCGGCTGGTCTTTACAAGATGTAAGGTAAGTAATTACATAAATACGTACAATAGTCCAATTTAGATTCACATAAGTGTCAATGTTATAAAGCAGTAAAATGGAAGCTAGTCTGCTGCTTTATGAACTTAGAAAAGAAACATCAACAGGATGAAGGTCGTGACCGCCTTTTTGTTGTATTATTAACACGAAAATGCGAAAATTTAAAATTAAACACAAATTATTTAAAAGATTATCACCAATGAAACCCGCCTCTGCATATATACGTCAATTTTAAACTCCATTTTTCTCAATCCTCTTCTGTATTTCAGCATTTTTCATTATTCAAAATGGTCCTTGGACCACAGTTTATAACTTATAACCTTGAAACTTTCAGGATAGCTTCAGAAATTACGGTTTTAAGAAATGTTTATGCAGTATACACTTCAGCTGAAATTAATTATTTTCCATAACTAACATTGAAAAAGATAAAAAAGCAATAGCATGCATAGTCTTTTTCTCTTACACTAATTAAAATTGAGAAATGCTTCCATAAAATATTTATTTCAAATAAGGTTTTTGTAGCATAAGCCATTTCTGGGACATTGCTTATTAATGGTTCGAATTGTTCATTCCTTGGTCATTCTTTTAAAGTCCTTTCAGCATTCAGTTGTTTCTCGCGATTGCATGGAAACAGTATGACATTTTAAGGCCAGCATATAGGTCCATCTCTTAAACATTTGACTATCGCTGCTCTCTTTGTATATATAACGAGATGTGTAATGTATCTATTTCTGCAAAGGTTTATTTAGATTAAAACGTAGTAGATATGACAAATAGTTTTAGTAAGAATAATTTGCGTACTCACTAATGAACGATAGAGGGCAGAGAAAGTCATATGAATGCACCACATCAGATTTTTTTTATTTTCGTACATACAGTGCCTTAAGGTAAATAACTTGTTTTCTAAAATATACCAGCCATTGGATGCTCACAGTGTGGACTGGTCAACGAGCGCCTTAAGCAAAGGAAAGTAGAAAAAAGAAATTGCCTAAACAAAAGAGAGAAATTTTCAACTAAAGGATAAAAATCATAATAGGATTGTATTGATATTTAAAGCTTCTGTAAAATGGTGAGAGACCACTTTATGAGCCACATTCTGCGCTGAATGTTCACTTTTCTGTAGAATTGAGTGTGTGAGATGCAACCTTATTACCAGTAGTTTTAGTTTGTTCACTTGTATCAGCCATTGCAGAGTGGTTAGACCGCTCGCCTCTCACCGAGGCGGCCCGGGTTCAATCCCAGGGACCCGCATATTTGTGGTGGACAAAGCGGCGTCTGGGCGGGTTTTCTCCGGGTTCTCCGGTTTCCCCCGCCATTCATTCCACCAACTGCTCCATCAGCACCTTTCCTTTCATCCATTTCGCCTTCCCAGGCATCGGGCTGATCATGCATCCTGGATATTCTGTCTGTTCCATGAGATTCTGCTCCTCCTCGAGGGGCCTCTGACCCCAGGCACCCGCCTGTAAGTCCTGGGGGATGTAAGTCCTACATAAGCGGAGGTTAAACAGTGAAAGAAAGAATTAGCCATTTTTTATATCTGAAATATAAAAAACAACATTGCAATTCCATCATATAATGTCAATTATGGGGGTGATGGGACTTTGTGCGCATCCTGTAGAATGATGAAGACCTCTTGTCTTTAATGGTCTGGCACTCATTCATATTAGTATTACAATATTTGTGAAACTTAAACAGCCATTCGACGGATTGTATTCTGAGTATATGCCAAGGTGACCTAAGTGTAATGTACTATAAAAGTGTGTTCTCACATTAACTCGTTTTCTCATTTGTTACAATAGATTTTAATTTTAGCTAGAACTCACTTTTTGTGATTTTTTATTTTCCTACTATGTATAGTAAGTAGGGGAAGTATTGCATTCCACCCAAAAATTCGATACCGAGATTTCACCGGAAATACATGTTTTGAGACCTCCTGAATCCAAAAAAAGCATTTTTGGAAACATGTCCGCGCGTGTGTGTGTGTGTGTGTGTGTGTGTGTCTGTGTGTGTGTGTGTGTGTGTGTGTCTGTGAACAGCATAACTCAAAAACTAACAGTCGGATAAACACCAAACTTCGTATTTACGTTCAGTATCTTCCAGAGATGCGACACGAAGATTTTTAAGAAAATCCCCCCACCCCAGACTACCCTTTACATGGAACATTTTACGAAAATTTTAATTTTCTCAAAAATGGCTCTAACGATTTTGATTAAAATATCATATGTTTAAGATAATGTCATGAGAAATGAAATGTATATCTCGAAATTTCTGGGAATGTCTCCAAAAGTATTCTTCATTGTAAACGACTTTTGCATAACTGGTAAACCATAAGAGATAGACAAAATTTTACTGCACAAAAAATGTAGATCGCGTTAAAATACACAACTTATATCATATACATTTTTTTTGTTGAGTGAACCGTTTTCGAGATATTGCTTGTTATTTCCTTAAATTTTCCAATACTTATACTTTTTCTCAAATTCGTTATTCATTTTTTTATGTCCTGGACATGCAAAGAGAATGGAATGCGCCACATAGCAACCAGCGATAAAATATTTGACTATCGCTTAAAAGCTACCATATTCCCCTTGCATCTACAAGAAAATTACAAATAAGATTGACTTCTCGATATCTCGATTAATATGAAGCATATGGAGAATAGGCGTTTGTAAAAATAGATTGTACAAGAGTAGAGAAAGTCATGTGAGTGTAACACATCAGATTTTTTTCTAGATGCAGTGGATCTGGAAGAACATGAAACAAGTGCTAACAATTTAAAATGTATACAGAGTTCATCTAAAGTTACCTCTTTTTTATTTCCAAGAGAAAACTAGCAGAATGACTTGGTCCATGCAATAGAACGTACTCTGGCTTTTCATGCACTTTTCACCACAGTTTGAAATCAATGGACTGCACTAGTATATTACAAAACGTAATGTATATGGACTCTGCCATAGCAAAGCAAGTGACGATTTTCCAGTGTAGTAATTGAGAAACTTCCTACAATTTACATTATTTAGCAGTATAGTCTAAATATTTATGATATCAATCTAACTATACATTGTTAATGTCTATCGCTTGTCGCCATTATAACGCTGAAATGACAATGTTTCAGAATTACTGTTCTGCTTCATTTAGATGGATATACTTGTCAGAATACAAAAATGTAGGTAAATTAATTACCATGTGTGTCCTGGCAACTTGCTTTAAAAGTATTCTCTCAAAGCGTACACGAAAGAATTAACAGTTTTAAAGTACAGAAAAACGAAAGAAAGGGGAAAATGCTCCATTATTATTTTCTGATCCATACTTACTTCTACTGTCAGTTCTATAACACCAACCACACCGCATATAAACCTGTTACTGTATTCTGCCAAAACCATCTAACCAGAATGGATCAACAACGTAACTCCAATAATTAGAAGTCATAACGACTCACACTTGTCACTCTGTTACAGCCGTTCGTACTGAGTGCTCCTGGCAGACAATGGATTTTTGGTGGTGACCTCAGTCGCGTTGAAGGAAGGGCGGTGAGGCCGTTCTGGGCATTGTTGTTCACAGACATGTTGCTCTTCGCCAAAGTCAGCCGTGATCGCGTGCTTTTCATCACGGAGGAACCTCTGTCATTGCTAAATGTCACCCAAGCCTTCTTCAACATCCGCAAAAGGGGTAAGTACAGCCTGTCTTTGATTTTAATATTAGGAAGCGTCTATCCAAATGGATTAAAGTAAGGGATTGATACTAAAGAGTAACTTTATCTACGAGAAATAGTGTTTATGTCACATGTCCTATTTAAAGAAGATAGATAACATGTGATGTAAGTGCAACATGACAAAGAGGTCAGCTGATAAAAGAGTTAATGTAACACATCGCTCTATAGGCAGCGACAGACACACAGTGTTTTCCATCATTTTTCTCGTAAAGATAAGAAGGAAATGTGTGAGCTCTTAAGACGACAGTTCTTTTTCTGATTGTGTTCTTTCAAAATTATGGATTGAATTGAGCCAACAAACTTTGATAGTTTCCCGCGTGTATATGTGAGTGGATAAAATAAATAAGAGAATGCTTAGATTTATTGTCGGTTAGTGAAGGATAAAAATGATTTTTTTTTTGCCATAAATGACCATGTTGTGAAAAATTAAGTTAAACGGTTATTCTGAGGAACCAAAATAAGCTGGTATGACATTTTGAAAAAATTGAATTTTTGAAAATGAAGGAAACAGAAACACATATCAAGATGTTAATAGCGCTTAACGCCCATCTTAGTACATATGGCGATAGATATTTGATATACCACCAGGGAGACAATGGGCATTGTCTCAAATCCCCCCCCCCAATCACAGAGTGGAAGTGGATACGCCACTTACCGCGTCAACCTCAAATGGGAGGACTACCTACTGGAAGCAGATACTGTATTCCACCCAAAATTCCTATATCGAGATTTCACGAAACACGCTTTCAGGTCCCCCAAATCCACTCCCGTTTATAGAAATTAACGTTTTACGTTAAAAATACTTACGAAATCGCGAACAGGCTGCATCCATAATAATTCAGAAGGAATTAAGCACTAGATGTTGCCCAAATGAAATCATCTAACCTCATCTGCCCGCCCTTTTTAGCGACGACACTTATATAGGATAAATCAGCGTCATTTTGAGATGGAAGTTAAAAGGACGCTATAACAATTGGCAAAATATATTTTTATGTATATATTTGAGGGGAATTGGTTATACATTAGATCACACACACACATTTACATTCTCATATTTCCAGACTCTGGGGAGATTAGGAAATAATCTTGGCTCGAGTAAAATTCCCACCCTAATCAGGAATCGAACCTGGGACCCTTCGCATTACAGGCAGGTGCTATGCCTCCAGAATTATCTGTTTTGTTTCTGTTAGTTGGCAATCAGTCGTCTAGGTGTAATACCATACCATATAAATATAAATAACTATTAACGTTATGAAAAGCACTCCTGTAAATGTTTAACAATTAATGTTTAGTAACTATTTTATAAGGAGATTTGTTGTTGTCTTATTATGTATATTAGAAGGGTCATTTGAAAAGTTCTTGGAATGGCCCACAGATTGCAGCAGCATTTCCGAAGTAGTTTTGTTTTCAAAACCAGCCACTTTTCATGGAAACATTTGTGCAATAATAAAGAGATTGTTCAAGAACTATAGAAAGTATAGCTGTTTTTTACAGTGCAGATGTGTGTATACGGGAAACATAGCAAATAATGAACTTCATGCTATTATTAAGTGCTTCATATTAAGAAATTCATACCGAAATGACACACGCTCTATGAATCTATGGACCACCATTTTCAAATATTTCCAAGTGGACCACGTGGCTATGAAAGCTTGGATGATGGCGCACGCAGCGGAAGGCCGAAATCCGCCCGGACAGAAATAGTCGAAGTGACGATATGGTTCTACAGGATCACTGAATGAATACTGAAGCTCTAGATATTTCGAGGGAACATGCGTTTCGCATTATGAGAGTTATACATGAAGATGGCCGCGCTACTGCTGACTCCGGACCAAAAGTGAACCAGAGTGTATATCTCTGAGCAAAATTTGATTCATTTTCAGAGAGATTACGCGTCGATTTGTAACAAATGATACAATATGATAGGCAAAGAGTGTGAACTCGGCCGGGAAGATCATGGCGTCGGTTTTCTGAGATACCAAGGGTGTGTTGCTAATTGATTATCATCCCCCCGGAAAATCCATTACCGTAACGGATTATATTAACCTTCTGAACCGACTGAAGACCAAAATATTCTAGAAAATCCCGTGTTTGGCAAAAAAGAAAGTCATTTTCCATCAAGACAAAAGAAAGTCATTTTCCATCAAGACAATGATCGCCTTCACATATGTTGTTGCATTGGCGAAAATCATTGAAATCCTCCCCTTATTTAGTTCCATCAGTCTTCCATCTGTTCCCTAAACTGAGGAAGTTCCTTGGTGGAGGGAACGTTCGTCCGATGAAGAACTTAAATTGTCAGGCGTATTTTGCAGATGTGGAGGAATCTGACTTTTTGACGGGATAAAGACCATGGAGCATCACTGGACCAAGTCTACTGATTGAAAATAAAGAACAATTTGTAAAATCTGTGACATCATTTTATGTTTCATTTGAGAACTTTTCCAATGATTCTCTATAAAAGTTTAGCTTTTAGTATGGCTCAATTCCGAATATTATAAGCTAAAATTAGGCGTTACATCCCAAACAACTTTTTATTTGCAGCCAACGAATTCCGGCTCCAAGTAGATGGAGGGGCTGTGGGTACGGACAGTCCTGCACCAGGTGGCTGTGGGCCTGAGCTGCCCTTGACTCGCAATCCGAAAAAGGGCACCAGAAGGCGCACAATTGCGCTGCGTGCTCCTACTGCTGAACTAAAGGCAGTATGGCAAAATCTGATTCAGCGACAAATGTAAGTTTAAAATGTGAACATTTCTTGTGCAAATTAATTACCTCTCTGAGCCTCAGTAGAGTGTTTTACAGGCAACAAGCTATCCATAAGAAACCAATCTCAGATTACTCTTAAGCACATTGGAAATATTGTTTTTCTCTGTAACTTGTTGGTTTTGCTTGCGTATGTTATAGTATAATATGTAGATTTTAGCTGTAGTTAACTTTGAAAGATGAAAGTTGGTCAGAACGTATGTTTCATTCTATCACACTATACATAATATCGTGAGCATAAGTATTTTTTAAAGTCACTCCAAACATCATAAACATTATTTATTTATTTACTTATACTTCCTCTTCATGGATTATGCTATTAGCATTCTCCAACCTCAGAGCTCATACTATCTCTTTATTGGTCGACCAAAATTGTTTTTACACTAGGATGATATTTAATAGGGATGGGACCTCGATACCGTCGATACCTAGATACTCTCGATACTCAGTGGCATCAAAGTATATCTAATACTTTGAGATAAACCTTCGATACTTTTAATTTATTAAGTTTTGCATTATTGGAAGTTGTTGCGTTTAACTTTATGCTATGTAAGGAATGAATGGAGTCGAGACTTCTTCACGCTACTGCCTTGCAACTGTCCCCAACGAGTTGCTGGACTATAGTTCCCGAAAGACCTTGACTACGTTGCATGCAACATTCCATAGACTCTGCATCAGCTGATTTAGCTGACGCAATAAATCACATTTCTGCAATAGCCAGGCCTGGTGATTTACTCTCAGCCATTACATTTACCTACTCTGGTGATTAAAATCTGTGAATCCAGCAGAAACAATTCAGAACTTAAGACGTGAGATAATGCAGTACATGGAAACATTTGTTCTTCCCTACCATCTGTTAGTTTGTATTTATGCAAGTCTAAATTGGATCATGAACATAGCTTACAGGCATACCGTACCACTAGTACCCATAATACGAGGGGCACTATTTATATATTGAGCCTAATAATTAAAACAAAGTCATTTCTGATTGAAAACTGCTTTATTGTTTTTCAAAATATTGTTCATAATGATCAATACACATTTGTCAAAGCATTTATTCCAGTCTTCCTGAGACACCTCCAAAACATGGTTTTTGAAGGCATCAGCGGCTTCTTCTGCCAACGAAAATCGTTGTCCACGCAATTGATTCTTGATATTCGTGAACAAAAAGAAGTCATTGGATGCCAAATCAGGACTGTATGGCGGATGACCCATCAGTTCGATTTTTTGAGCGTTCAAATATTCTGTTGTTAGACGAGATGTGTGTGCGCTCGCATTGTCTTGATGAAGAACGATCCTACGGTTCTTGTTGGTTTTCCTTACTTCACCTAAGACTTCCGGCAAACAATTGGTTGTGTATCATTCGGCATTGACCGTTTTACGTTCCTCTAAAGGCACTGTTGACATTGCCAGTTTTGCTGAAAAAGCAGGCGACCATTTGCTTCGAAGTGCTTCGAGTGCGAACAACTTTTGTTGGATTTGCTTCATATTGAAACACCATACAGTCGACTGCTATTTACGTTCCGGCTCATACGCATAGATCCATGATTCGTCACCTGTTACAATCTTATGTACGTCTTTTGAGGCACCGCCATTGTATTTCTTGAGCATTTTTGTACACCAATCGACACGAGCATCTTTTTGAGATTGCGTCAAATTATGTGGGATCCAACGAGAGCAAACCTTTTTCACGGCTAAATAATAATGCAATATTTTATATATGCTGGTGGAACTAATGCCTAGGGTTACCTCAAACTCACAATATGTCGCATGACGATCTTTCATTATTAGTTTTTGCACAGCATCAATGTTTTCAGGCACAGCAGCTGATTTTGGACGACCTTCACGAACTTTATCATTGAGCGAACGGCGGTCACGATTAAATTCGTTCTACCAGCGTTTCACAGTGGCAAAGGATGGAGCTTTGTCGCCAAATGTGGAAGTTAGTTGATCGATGCAGTCTTGTCTTGATAATCCACGTCCAATGTCGTAATAAATCATTGCACGAACATTTTCACGAGATAATTCCATGTTTTTGTTGACACACAATTTTCAAGTTAGTGTAAACAAAACAAATGACAAAATGTTTGAAGTGGATTATGGTCAAAAATGTCAAACGTTCCATTGGAAACGTCAGATGGCACCTACAACATTCACGATTGCCAAGGCTCCAAATATAAATAGTGCCCCTCGTATGCATAGAATATCCTTTAAAAGAAAGTTTTCAGCACAAGGCATAGATACAAAAAAAAGGGAAGTAATTATTATTATTATTATTATTATTATTATTATTATTATTATTATTATGCCTTGACTAACAAAAGGGGATATAACCTGTGGCATTATCAAGATAAAACAATTGCTGGCAATTGAAGAATGTCAAACAGCAACAATTCCATAATCGGCATAGAATACCAAATTGGTTATGTGCGTTTATATACAAAAACTACAATAATAATATAATTCAGTGAAAAAGCTATTGCGTTTACAGTTTTTTTTATTAAGCAAGTATGAGTATCGAGTATCAGTGCTCAAAAATCAGTACCAGTATCGAGCATTGAAAAATAGTAGTATCGTCCCATCACTAGTATTTAAGGACAAGTTTTGGAATTCTCTTATCATCATTCACTTATTGTAAAATAAGAATAAAGATGTCATTATGCTAATTAATAACTACCAGAAATATGATGTAGTATTGAATTAATTATGTTAATTACATGTAAAGCTATATTCGACCATCAAGGAAATGCAGTCAGAGTTTGGAATCAAATCATATCACTTCAATCTCTGTAACCTATAATGAGATTAGCCAACTCCGAAAAAGGCTAACTTTAGAATGCAGATTATATAAATATTATGTACGTTTGGTGAAATAGTCATGCATTTTGTAGTTACAAAATCAAACTATGATGTAAACTTACAAAACTGAATGCATTAAATATGCAAAAAGTAGTACAATTAGTTTCTGATAAAATTAAAAACCTCTGTATAGAAGGTATGAGTGATAGATATCCTTTTAATGCTAACCTAAACTAATTTTTACTTTCTACCACCTGCACTTTCTGTATCAAAGCATCTTCCAAATTTTTCAAGCAATTATCCCCTTACCAAATTAACATTTATATTGAAAGATTTTCATTGTGTTTTATTTTCTCAGAAATGCCTGTAACAATTTTGATTAAAATACTGTATGTATAAGATATTTGTATGGCTAATAAAGTGTGAGGCAGTATTTTTAACACTTAAATAATTTCAGTCTAATTATATAATATATAAATTCAATAACAGCCCACCTTAAAGCAATATGTGTATGTAACAATATATAAAAAGTGTATATTACAGTCATTATATATGTTTATATTATTGTATACTATTGTAAACATGTTTAATAATGTTATATGAATGAATTATGTAATTTAATAATGTAGGAGCTGTGAGAATAATAGGTTAAAAGTTGCTAACAATGAGGTAACAATGAAGTAACCTTGAAGCAATAATGAGTAAGAAAGTTTAATAATACTACTAGTCATTATTGGAGCAACAATAATGTAATTTTTGTGACAGTTTATAGAATAGCCAATCAACAACCAGGAAAAGCTTTAGTTAAATGAAGGTATTCTATTAGAGTAGGATTAGCCAATCAGAAACTGAAAAAGAGAAAATTTTACAAATTTAGAGTTCAGTTGGTTGCAGACAGCGTTACTAACCAGATGCAAAAAGTGTCCTCAAGAAATTTAATACGTATTCGTGTGAGACAAAAATAGTTTACGTGTTAAAACAGTGCAAGTAATTCATAAAAGAATCTCACAGCCCTATATCAGTGAAGTGTTATTTAAATCATGTCAAGCATTAATAAAAGGAGTGAAGTAAAATTATAATCTGTGTAAGCCTACATTCTTAGTCGCACCATAACCCTGCTAAGAGAAACGTGTCTCTAACAATAATACTGACGCAGCCGAGGCAAACATAAATATTTAATATTTAAAGAAACAGTCAAATTACAAAGTTAATATTTTTTTAAAACTTGGGGTGAAGGCTAACAGAAACTGTTTACCAAACGTGTGGTTGCAACTACTACAAGTTCGGCCAACAGTTGAAATATAATACAACTCCTTCAATACAAATTACTTCAAATTGACGCCCAAAGCGTGGTGCAAACTCCTCAATACAACAAAATAACTTCTTCAAATTGGCTTTCATATGCGGAGCTAATTTAAAAAATACTTCTTCAAGTGTATATCTTGAATTTTCTACAGTCTGTGATGTCCTCTTCATTGTGAATGAACGTTGTATAATTTTGTATTATTGATAAACCATAGGAGATAACTACACAAAAAGTTCAGATCTCATTAAAATACACAGTTTACGTCATATAAAGTTTTTGTGTACTAACTGTTCCAGAGATATCTGTTGTTATTGGTTTAAATTTTCCAATACTTGATAATATATTAAGCGCTAAGTGACCAGGTGTTTGTTTCTCATGGTGTATTGCAAAGAGAATGGAAGTTCAAAGCCAACATATAGCAAGCTTGTCTCTGGTGACTTTACTGTGGATGTGTCAATTCTTATGGATGCATCTGGGTTGTGTACTACAAATAGAACAGCAGCTATGATCACATCACTGCTGAAGAACTAGCTGAAGAAATTTAAAGTATAAGTGAAGCTTTAAGTGTAAACAGCCAGCTAAATAAGTGCGAAGGATTTCATGGCCAGAATTAATCGATAAAATATTAAAAACTTCTGGGCTGGAAGGTCATGATCTAAGGGTGCAGGGTATTTGCACTCGATGTTTCGATCAACACTTTGGTTGCCATCTTCAAGAGGGTAAGCAAAGTGCTGACCGAAACGTCGGGTTTTTAATATTTTATTGAGTCAGTTAAATATTACTGATGATATCATAACTCGTTGGACTGCAGGTTTATAATCTTGGAATTGAACAATTTTATTTACTGTGTGGTCAAACATCTGGAGCCTGTAACAAATCTTATTTACAGTTTAAATTTTATGCAAGCATGAAACAATGTGCCTAAAGACTACTTATGCCACTACCAACTAAGTCATGTGGCAAACATTCATGTATGCAGTTACAAAAATGATAATGCTAAACTATTATTTCTAGAAACTAAACTTTCATTTTCCTGCGAGTCTCTTGGCACAATAAACTGAATACACATTAATGATCTCTCTATTCAATTTTTCATAAGTACTTAATTCAAATCCATCCTTTAAGATCAACCAATTTAGTAGTATTAATCCCTGTTGCACTGAAACCAAGCATTGCTGTCCATATATTCTGTAACAAAATATGTTTAAAAAAAGATTATTTATCCAATTCCAAGTTTCTCAGTCTAATTTAGAAACATCTTATATAAAGCTGATGGCAGCCATTCATTTGTTTTATGGAAAATATCTGTTATATGTTTTCCAAGTACCATACATGGCTTTGCAGTAATGTGTTAGAATTGTTGACCTTGTCAGGTCATTTCTTAAAATCCAGGAAGATTTTATATATTGTATTTATACTAATTTAAACTGGATCTTTTTATAAGATTGGGTTATCCTCCTTGGTGTAATGGTTACCATGCTAGCCTCTAGTTCCCAAGCTCATGGATTCAAACCAGGCAGAGGGCAGTGGATTTTATTCGGGTGTAAAAGTCCTTAGCATGGCTTCCTTCGGAAGGGAAGTAAAGCCAGTGATCCTGTGTTGTAGATTTACGACACTTAAAGAACCTCAAGCCTGATAAAGAGGCCTCTGAGAAAAATTACCAACCTTTCACTCCCAACATAAAATGGGATGCTAAGAGTCACAGCAGTTGAAGAGCGTCCATAAATAAAACTCAATTTAACTTTAAGTTTTATAAGACTGGAACAAATATTGATAGGAATTAAGACTATGTATTTTCCAAAACTCTTCAATTAACACTTTTAGGTGTTTAGGTGATGTGTTAATTATAAAAATACAGGGTTAATTTTCAGATTTAGAATGAAGATTCAGATGTTAAGACAAATATTTGTTGTTTTTTTTTCAGTATCTATTTGAATACTACTAGAGGTGGCACACCTGTAAGCAGCCCATTGGACTCGCCCGATCCTCCTACTACACTCTCTGTTGCAACGTTGGACTCTTTCTCACTACGACGTCAGGTGTGTCCCCTGCTACTGCAGCCCTCTCCCACCCCACCTTGCCGATCACCCCCACCACTCTCGCCCATTTCACACTCTAGTCCCAAACGATCAGCATCACATTAAAGCTGTACCAGTTTATCAATATTGCTTTACCATAAAATTTCAGTTTAATTACAGTTTTCACTTAAACTCACCTGCAATTTGCTGATGGTAATTTATTTTAACTTTAAAAACAAGAAAAGCTATAAATGTGCATAACTTTTGCGGGTTATAGAGTGGTGAAATTTTGCTCTTTATTCAATTTGAATTCATTTGAATTAAAAATGAAACTTTCATTTCTTTTGTATAGTAAGTATGCTATATTATAATGTGCCTTTAAAAATCCCTTTAACAGTTATATATCATACATTTAATTCATCAGTTAAATGTATCAGAGGAACCGGATTAAAGCTTAATTTTATTTAGCTCAGCCTAGAAGGAGCCAGTGATAAGAAATAAGCCTTAATCAATTTAATAGCACCTACTCATAAATTGAAGGTTTCTCAACAACCTTATTAATTTCCCTCCACTCTTAATTTTATGAAAACCTGGAAGCTTCTATTTTGCTAGCAGTCCACCTATGATCTGCAAAACCAAAGTTATATCTATTTTATTATACATAAGTATTCATTGTTCATTGCCAAGAATGACTGTTCACATAATATTCATTCTAAAGCAAAATTTTTAAGACTTTATACACTGCCACTAACCTATAACACCAAATTGCTCTTGCTATGGACTTATTAATGTGCGGTATTTTTGGGACAAAATTTTAAGCAAGTAATGGACTTTAATTTTGGGAATTTAATTATTATTACTTATTTTTGTAAAAACCTTATAATCAATCAATCCAAGTACCTGAATAAGTGAATTATCAGTCTGTAGCTCATTAAAGCATATTCCTGGAAATTATGCTCATGAGCTACAAATTTCTTCTTCACTTGATCATTTACTTAAAGATTACATGAAGATAATTTCTTACCCAGGTATACATAAGTATTTTTAATTATTAATTAGTTCGTGTGCCAATGTATGAATTTTAAAGAATTGCAATATTTTCCTATTAATGGCTGTTTTTGTATATAAATGCAAGTATTTCAGCTAAATGCATTCAAAACACATATTAGTAATGCTAATAAATCTTAAGCATTAAATACTCATGTTATTCCTTATAATATTTTATTAAGGATGAAATCAATGCTCCTTTCTTAAAATATCTTGATCAATTAGTTTTCATCCTAGGCAAGTCTGATAAAGTAAACCAAATAATAGTTACTTCAAAAGAAGATAAATGAAAAATATTGTGCTTTAGATAAAAGACTGCAGAATTTGAATGAATCTCTCAAACACTGTAAATATACTTTTAGAAATTGCTTGGAAAATTCTCACTAGGAACAGCTATGTTTACTTAACTGAAATATGCTATTTAAAATTCTATGGCCAGCCATCCGGAAGTACATCATTCTTATATATTATTTTAAAATTCATAGATTTACATCACAGGAATATAACTAAAAGTGCAAATTAAAAATTACAGATAGAGGTTTGTAAAAGAGCAGGAAATGAATTTCTGAAAAATAAATGTTGGTTAATAACAAGGGTGGCTTGTCAAGTGAAGGGAGTGAAGAGTTGTTCCCCAAAGATTAAATACTAACAAAGCATACAATATTTAATGTTTCATTGTCAATCAAGTTTTGTATGCTCTGAAGCCTTTGCTTTGATTGTAATGACTGCCTGAGACATGGAGTTTGCCAAGTGAAGGGAGAAAGAAAATAGCCCTGTTGTATAACCTGGCAGTGGAATAAGAAACTACCACAAACAGATGGGTACCAAGACAACATATAAAATATTCTTGAAAAAGTCTGTGCTAGTAGCAAAGAATGTGCCATGTTTCTGCAAAGACTCAAAACCCCATATGCCAAAAGCATATCAGTGCTTGCTTACTACTCACAATCTTTGTGTGAGCATCATTTGTGGATAAAGGTTTTCAGATATCTGTAATGTGAATTTTAACTTATTAGAGGCACCTTACCCTTTCTGGAAAGATGCGAAAAACTGTTGTTTTGACAGCTAGATAACCTCATTGCCATTCATAATGAAGAAGTGAAGCTTTTGAAGCCTGCACGTAAGCTCTTACAGCCCTTTGTTGCTCTTAAACTGAGCTTTCAATCAAATCCAATGGACCATGTCCTTAATATTTGCCCTTCTTATATTTTCAGGTTCCAAGAAAAGGAGCCTAAGGATACATATGTATACATGACAAAACCTTTACACTTTCACAGTGTATGCTGGGAGGTTTCATTTTCTCTTCCACATTTCCTGCATAAAGGGTCTTAAATAACTACCATTATGTACAAATTTCTATGTAGTGTGTTGTGACCCCATAATTAGTCAACAACATATCTGAGTTTAGATCTAGTTAAATTCAAAAGAGTCTTACTATGCTTATCATCTGGACACAAAATTAATTCCTGGCCTTGCCTGACAGTAATTTGTTTAATCCAATATTCAAGGTGTACTTGTTAGTTAGGTTATCCCATACTTTATACTTCTGGGAGACACACCACAAAAGGTCACAGGTTTTATCAAATTAAGAGCAGAGGCATATTCCCCATCTCATTACCTCCAATACCTGCATGCCTGGGGACCCAAACAAGAGGTGCCTGGGAAGCTGTATATTGCCATTAATTACTACTATGTGGGAAAGAAAAGTTGTAACAATTTTTCATGAATAATGTTTGAAAGTATGTTGAGTTTCTGATTTCTCCTGCCTGAGTAGTATTTCCTCTTTCAAAAACTTATTTAGTTGGTATTATACAATAATAAATCATCCAATCTCATTTGAGGTTGACCAAGAAAACAAAAAATTTAAGCAGCACTATTATTTAAGAGTTGAGGTGCTAATTAATATTAATATAGTTAGTTAAATACCATTTAAAAATAACTTGAATGCAACAATAATTTTCACGAATAACAAAGGGTTTTAGGATTTTAAATACAAGCACTGATTGATATATAAAATATAGGCCACCCTTACATTTTCAGTATAATGATTATCTGTATGTTTAGCAAAAATTACTTTTTTGTAACTTCCTGGTACCCATACCAAAAAAGCCATATGCTCATGTTAAAGACAGCGTATCCATTGTGCTATTAAGTCCATTCAAAAATTTGAAATATAAACATTTAAAAGTAAGTACTAAATTTTACAGAGCTGTAACCTACAAAATATTATCATTCTTAAGAGTTACACAAATTTTGAAATAAAGTATTTAGAAATGACCCAGATTATGTTGCTCGCTTCTTCACTTATTCTTCACTCACAAACTGCCACTGGTTAATGCCAACAAGAAGATGTGAAAAGAATAGTATCGTGGTATGAAATAAATAATGTAATTAAAATGTGTGATTTATTCTACTTAGAGTGTACTATATACGTATACAAACATACATGTATAGAGGAGTTCATGTTTTATTTAGTGTAGTGCTATAACCCTAAAAGTTATTAGATCTTAAATTTAAATAAAATTGTTATAGTATATTCCAACCCATCAACAGGTAGTCAATTTGGTTCTCACTTTATAAAGAGATCTATTTCTGAATTCAAAACCATAATATTAAACCCTGTAGTATTATTCCGCTTTTGTGAAAGGTATATTTTGTCTAAGAAACAGTTTTTGGGTGATACAGATACAAACATAAAGATTCCATTGAAAATCTTGAGAACTTTTGCTGTTAGTCAATCATTTTTAAGAATAACAACTGTGTTTTTGGAGAAAATAAATAGTTGCCTCATTGTAGCAACTAAAGCTTTCGCTTCTTATTTTTAAATTATAATTGCTGTTTCTTCTTGTTAGTTGCCTATTGTTAAGGAGAGCAAAGAAAGTGTGGACAATAATTTATATATAACTCAATGGCATAAAAAAATGTATAGTTCTTCCAAAAATTGTTTCTAACCTTCATTGGTAAATCAGTGAATAGCTTTAAGTATCTCACCTGTTGTTTTCTTTTTATTTTAGTGTAACTTCTAAACCTTATATACTTAATATTAATCTATCAAGTACCAAATTAAGTTAATATGAAGCAATGTATCATATGTTTACATATCTAGTATACTACTAGTAATGTGGGCAAGTAAAGTGTAAAACAGATTTACTTTTCGATTCACTCATGATTATTATTAAATAACATAGCAATTACAAGTTCTGTAATTAAGTAATCTGCTTTAGAGTAAGGAAAAATAATTTAGTGTTGTTTTGGATTCAAATTTTCTTAGAACAAGTGCAATAACTTCACTACTCAGCTTGGAAACAACCAATGAAGAGGAGGATATTCATTAAACGACTAGAAACATTTAAAAACAGAATATTGCTAAACTGAAGGGATATATACTGAGATTTTTAAAATGCTGCAAAGAGCATAGAAAGTGCTTTCAAGACTAAATGTATATTGAGGTTGTTTGTTATGACATTAAGAATCAATTAAACTACCTAAATATATGGTGCCAAAAGAAGGAGAAACAGATTTAAAGTAAAACCCACAGGTGTAAAATCAATATGTTGGAAAAGAAGAAAAGGAAAATTTTCTCTATTAAGTTAAACAATGTATGAATAGTACTTAATCTCATGTGAACCAAGAGGTAACTTGTTGTACTATACATATCTTAGGCTTCCTATTTTCCCTTACAGAACCAATTCAAGTCAGAAAACAAAAACTGTTATAAGACATACAAGTAACTCAAGCATTTCAGCACAAAATATAATAGTTTGTTCAGACAGACTGGTACTACACATAGCGGTTATGTTGCTTTAGTTTCACACCATAAGTACAACACATTGCTTTAAGTAAACATATTCATAAACTGTCACTAAAATGTGTCATGCAGAAAGCTGCTACAACTTACTGTGGTTTTATGGAATGTTGCGGAGTTCAATGAATGACAATAATTTATAAAGTTCATGGTGGCATCCACAGATTGCAGTTTTGTTGCATGTATGGAAACCTGATTTAGCTTGATCAAGAGCAATTATCACTATGAGGAAACAACTGCCTGACTATATGAACAAGGGCAAAGTGCACTTTGGTGAAAGTTCTCAAAAAACTATAAATAATTCCAGTTTTAAAGCACAACTTTTAATGTTTTTAATGTTTAATATTAACAGTGACACCCTGATGGGGTTCCATAATAGTACAATACATAAATATTATTTGTTAAATTCTTGATTTTAGTCTTATAGTCTCACCTGTGCATATATGTACATCATGATAAATTCTATTTTATTAACATTATTGTAAAAGATTCTTTTGATAGCGCAGAAAAGGAAAAAAGTACAAACTTAAACACACTTAATCACAAAATGTGATGCCCTTGAATCTATACACTCATTTATTCTCTTTTTCTGCAATTCAGGAAATATTTCAGAAGTGAGAGCAGGTGAGAATATAGGTATTTATGTGATGATTCTTAACCTCAACAGGGGTGTAAATCGAGCAGCTAAGTAAAATAAGTGTAAGTGTAGTCTTTTCGGACCTGCAGCCTTGTAAAGAAATAGACAGAGAAACCTTACTTCATTTCAAAGATAATTGCTGTCTTACGATAAGAATATTGTAAAATAAGGTGCTGATAGGTTAGCTCTTTTTAGTTGTTAAAAATTTTCTGATTATCACCAGCTGGACATTGTAATTCAATATTACTCACAAACTTTATCCTCATGCTTTCATATCTTAGTACAAAACTTTATAAATCTCTGCGAGGTTAGCACGGAAAGAATGTACTGATCCTTACTTTCATCAGCTTTTCAAGCAAACCAACAGCCCCACCCTTCTGTACTCCTAATTCGGACATGTTGCTTTCATTTGTTCAATTTAAACTGATGACCCTGGGAAATGGGTGAACAGTGAAGGGTATCCTGCAGAAATATAATGTGTGTTTTTAGTTAGCACTGTGCAATGTGTGGTCCCAGCCTTAGGCTAAAAAATTTATTTAACACCAAAATAAAACCAAGGCTGAGAGTGAAATAAATAAAATATAGTTACATATATTTGCTTGGAAGGATGTTATTCCAAAATATAATTAATGCATTACTCTTTCATCCAAAAGTTACAGCTTTATTAATAAAATAAAATCTGTACATTTATTTAATGTTCACATATAGCTAAAATTTGAATCTCTTTAAAATTTACATAGCTAACTTGTCATCCATCTGGTAAAAAGTACATAATCTACAACTTCAGTAAAGAAATTCTGATAAACGTTGTTTACCTACCTAGTCATTAACTGTTGGTTGCAAATATTGCCTTCTACAGCATTATAATTTCTTATCAGTAACATAACCTCAAATTAACTGAAACAATCTACCAAACTTACAAATATGTATTCTATTTATATACAGAGAACAGAAATACCTACAGGTTGAAATTATTAAAGTTTGATGTTGAAGGAAAATATTTTCAATCAACAGTTTGCTGTTTAGATCTTTATTATAGAACAATTATACCGAGGTAAATTAATGTCTTTTTCTGGATCTATACACAGAATGTGTTGTTGTTACTTTGCAGAATCCATCCAAATAATTGAACCCTCCACCAGAATGAATGATAAATAGCACAGGGTTTAAAATGTGCATCCTACATCTCTGAATAAAACATCCAATTTTGATCTAGGTGTCCTGTACTGTAAGACACTCAACTGCTAGCTTGTGTTCTTCTTTATAACCAAAGCCTTTGTAAATGTTAAGCAGACCAATTATGTGAACAATAAAAATGTAGGTGCTTTGCTTACCATATGAACATATTTTGTCTGTGAATATATTTTATCAGTGCATGAGTGCTGCAAACATTGTCATAATCTAATAACAAATTACAATAATTTTTAAACTATTTTACATAAATATTTTACAAAGTGTGCAGTTTTTAGATAAATCAGAATAAGCCTTCTATAATTTTTAGATTTTGTGGTAGAAATCACAGCATTAAGATGTTACCTAGATATAGCTTTTTTATTTATAAAGTTTATGAGAAAGCTTTTTAATACAATATTATGTGTATGCTACGTGTTATTTATTAGCTGTTTTTTCACAACACTATTCAATTATTTTAAATGTGAATATATACAGTGGCAGATCCGGAATGAATTACAGCGGGGGACCAGTAACATTCATACTACAAAGAAAAACCATATGGGCACGAAGTAAATAATGGGAATGTTTTACCTACATAGTGCTGGAATTCCACATTTTCCATCATGATATCAGTGATCTATATCTATTGAGAAATAATAAGCCAATTCTGATAAGTAAATGTTATTAAAAAAGTTTGTCATGTTTCCATAAAAATTCATGACTCAACTCTAAACTTTCTCAGACTTCTAGTCAGGAAAATGATTGGTTTGACACTGCTGTTTATCCTGAAACTGAATATGATGAACACCTTCAAAATGTCAATTTCAAACCAACCATTTACCTAGCTAGAAGTCCAAGAAAATTTAGAGTTACTATGCCATCAGGAAAACTTCAGCTCTTATTTCATGAAACAGGTTCAAATGTTGTTTACTAGTAAATTATTAGCACCATCTCTTTTTCTAAGATTAATGCAACAGCTTTTGAAACAATAGACATCTTAACTGGGGCCAAATTGGTCCCATAAGTAATCTCTACTGTCTCACAATTGGTAATCTCTGGAAGTTTCCATTATCTTATCTTCATAAGCCAAGAGTGTAATATGGAGGGTGGATGTAACCAATGAATGACCATATGATAAGTAATGTATCAGGAACACTAGCCATATAGTTATAGATATCATAGCAATGAGCCTCCCATTCTCATTTGTGTTTTCAACTTGCAGCTCTGTTGGATCCCAACTCAAAATTATAGTCTTTCCGGTTTGAGAATGGGTCCCCATACAAACAATGCACACAGTAGCATGCCACACTTCCTCTCTTCCCCCTCTATTGTTTACTTTTGGGGTCTCCAGAAACTGTCATTATTACCTCCCAATTTTATATTAGCCATGTATTGTCTTTCGCTGTGAATTTCTTCATGTTAAAGAAATAACATGCTCCTATCTTGATAAACAAACTAAATTAATGATGCACTAATTCAAGAATGGATGAAGAACAGTTATGAAATAACTTTTATTACTGTTTACTGCAAAAATGGTAGAGTGCTCATTGTTTAAGAAAAGGCTGCAACTTGAAGCATGCAGCACTTTTCGCAAAGTTGTCTGTTTTGTCTAAAACAGTGAACGTTGATTCCTTTTCTTTTTGGGGGGTTTTCACAGTAACTGCCTCCTTCACTTCCTTCCTGATATTGGAAATAATATTCACAGACACATCAGTTACTTCTAATGTTAATTTGATGGCATTTTTAACAATAACACTCAAACAAAATCTTCCATTCAAAACTATTGTTTTTTTAAGGGCTTTGCCACTTTTAGGTTTAATTACACTGTTCTGATCTTCTATGTACTTAGCCATGATTACAACATAAACAATACTGCATTAGCATGACCATTGCTTTCTTCCAGTAAACAATGTAGGAATACAAATGGCTGCATGGCTATGACAATAAGCTAAGAATTTATGTTTAAATGAAGAGATTATTAAAACACTATGCTTATTTACCATATTTATTCATTGAAGCAGAAAAACGTTGCAGTAATAAACTATTTTTATTTGCTAGAAAGGTTTGCTGTGTGTTAGTTTACACCGGGACCCTTTCTTGGGCAGACTAAGTACAATACTTTTATTGTTTTTATTATTTAGATATACAATTTGTATTGCAAGAAGGGACTATTGAAGCACATAAATATCCAAAATGAAGTTAGTTTATAATGCATGTTGCCTTATGACAAATTTACATCAAAGCATTAAATCATAAAACTACTTAAACCATTTTAAAAAATCTTAATTGTTAAAATGTCTATTATCATAATCTCTTCAAAACTAAAAGCTCAGTTGAAGTGTATTTGATTAACACTAAGAAGTTTTCCATTCATTCAGTAATTATATTGATCCAAATGTATAACACATGAGATTATTAACATAAAAACCTTTAACTAGTTTTACTATTGAAAATAATTATCTTAAAAATTAGTTGATGTATGATACCACTATTTCTCGATACTCAGTTTGATACTGATTTTTGAGCATCAATACTCAATACTCGATGCTTTATAAAAACTGTAAAGGCAATAGCTTGTTCTCTGAATTATGTTATTGGTAGTTTTCTGTGTATAAATGCATTTAACTAATTTTGTATTGTATGCTAATTCTGAAATTGTTCTGGTTTGACATTCTTTAAATGACAGCAGTTTTTATCTTGATAATGCCACAGGTTAATCCCCATTGTTAAGCAAGATTAATAATAATAAGTGTAACTAATAACAACAATAATAATAATTTCCTTTATTGTAACTATATTTTGTGCTGAAAACTTTCTTTTGAAGGATTTCCTATCCATAGGAAAAGAAATACTAGGAATTCCTCTTTCTCAATCTTGAAAATATATATATATATATTACTTGAAACTCAAACAACTAAAAATAATGTGTATGTTCCACCATTCTACCACTATTCACAAATACCACATATATATTTTTTCTTCTGGTAATAAGTAATTAACCACATAACACTCGGAAACATAGTTTGTGAATTAAGCCTCTCCACTGTCCACCCTCATACTTCAGCATATGCATGTTTAATACTAAGGCTTGACTAGCATAAACACAAACTAACAGATGGAAGGAAAGAACCAATATTTCCATGCACTGTATTATGTCACGTCTTAAGTTCTGATTTGTTTCTCCTGATTCATAGATTTTGGTCACCGGAGTAGGTAAATGTGCTGACAGAGAGTGAGTCACCAAGTCAGGCTATTCCAGAAATGTGATTTAGTGCATGTTAAATCAGCTTAATTCGCAACTCAATTAACGTTGCATATTACACGAGTACCTCTAATCCTTCCCTCTTTGTTTTGCATGTTTTCATTTAGACATAAGAATCTATGAAATGTTGCATTCATTCACCCCCAGGAAATGCAGTCAAGGTCTATCAAGAACTATAGTGCAGCAACTCTTTGGGGACACATGGGAGACAATAACTTTACGTCTCAACTCCATTCATTTCTTATCTAGCATAAAGTTAAACACAACAGCTTTCAGTAATGCAAAACTTAAAAACTTAAAGTACCAAAAAGGTATCAAAGCTTTATCTCAATGTATTAGACAGACTTCAATACCATGAGCATCGAGTGTATCGAGATATTGAAGCAAATTAATCCAAATAATTTAAACCAAAATTATAAATAAGGTAATTCGGCATAATATGTAATACAAATATAGTTTATATTCCTAACATATGTTCACCTATATTAACAGATTTAAAGTAACTTGTTTCAACATTACCTAACTATAATTAACTTAAACAAAAGTTTTGGTTGTTTCAAACAAATGACTATGGTAGAAAGTATCACCCTTATAAAGCTTAAGCTTGAAGTTTGATGATGCTACATTGTTTAGTAATTGTTTGGCAGCCATTAATAGTGAACACACTCAGTGAATTTGTAAACATGGATAAAACTGGCCATCGCTATGTAATACAATACTTTCATTTGAAAGGTCTTCGTCCAACTAATATTAAAGCTGAGCTAGATTCTACACTAGGGGAGTCTGCCCCTTTGTTTACAACAGTAAAATATTGGGTGGCAGAGTTTAAGCGAGGCCATATGAGCTGCCAAGACGAACATCGTAGTGGTCCACAAATGAGGTGACCATGCCAGAAATTGTGAAGAAAATCCACAAAATGGTATTGAATGACATGGTAGGCATTTCAAAAGGTGTTGCACATTGCATAATAACTGAAAATTTAGACATAACAAAGCTGTGCGCAAGATGGGGGTCACGTTTACTCACAATGGAACAAAAGCAGCATCTTGAGGATGTTTCAGTTGAGTGTTTGGCGATGTTTTGCTGCAATAAAGCCAAGTTTTTGCATTGATTCATAACCATGGATGAAACATGGATCCATCACTTCACACCTGAGATGAAGGAACAGTCAAAATATTGGTTTGAAAGGGGACAATCGGCTTCAAAGAAGAAGAAGACAGTTCCATCTGCAGGAATGGTCATGACGTCAGTTTTTTGGGATGCGCGTGGGATAATTTTCATTGATTATCTTCAAAAAGGAAAAACAATCAATGGCGAGTATTATACAAACTTATTGCAGCATTTGAATGATGAAATCAAGCAAATACGGCCACATTTAGCAAAAAAGAAAGTTCTGTTTCATCAAGACAATGCACCAGCTCACACATCCATTATCACCATGGCCAAAATCAATTAGTTAAAGTTTGAATTGCTTCTTCATGCACTCTATTCGCCAGACTTAGCTCCTTCTGATTATTTTCTGTTTCCAAAGTTGAAGAAATGGCTTGCTGGTAAAAGATTTGCCAGCAATGAAGGGGTTTAGTTTGCAGTTGATGTCTGTTTTGCAGAACTCGATGGTTCTCAGTATAAACAGGGTATCGAAGGTATTGAACATTGCTGGGAAAAGTGTATCAAGCTGAAAGGAGACTATGTAGAGAAATAAAGATGTTTTCTCCCAAAGTTTTTGTGTTTTTTTGTTGGGTCGGGTACTTCTGGGACAGTCCTCGTAATAGACAGAAATTTAAAGCCTATGTCCAAAATGAGCTTAAAGTCCATACAAAAATTTAAAGGCAAACAATGAGCATATCTATCTCATCTTAGGTTTTAAACAATGAAGAAGTGGAACTAAGTTACCACTATTTTCTTCAACAAGTTCACCATAGTTAGCACTGAAACAGACACACTAATTAGATGTTTATTCAGAATGGGCATAAACACTTTCAATAGCATTTATCCTGACAGCATAGCAATTGGCAAGTGCAGCAGCATCTAGGAAGACATACCATTGCTGAGCAAGCCCAGTACACCCAACTCTCAAAATTAGCACCATAATGCAAGTTAGCCTGCTATAATGCTACCAATATTAGAAGAGGCTATACCATGAGCTCAAACTTGCTCAACTGTAGATTTGTAGTACTTCAATTTAATGTATCATTCCATCTAGTTGGTTCTGACTGGTGGTCCATTGATAATTAATACTAGACTTTTACATACCAATATTAGTGCCAAATTTAAATTCCTAACTTAATTCATTATGCCCTTAATAGCTATAATTAACCAGGACTGAATCTCTAATTTGATTTTGGAGAGGGGAGGAATTTATCTCCCAATCTCCCTATCACTATGCCCCAGTAACTGTGAGAGAACTAAAGCACCCCTTAGTCTCTCTTTGGATCTGCCTATGAATATATTCACATAACAGTGTTTGTTTATAACAGAAAGCATTGTTATTACTTTGCTAGAAAAAGGTTAAACTATTATCATGAAAAAATATTATACAATTTTACAATTGCCAAATAATTTTCCTTTAACAAGAAAAGGATGCAATTGCAGATCTCTTTGAAGAGTTTTGGAAAATCAATATCAAAGTTTCTATCCAGTTTCTTGTATATATATATATATATATATATATATATATATATATATATGTATATTCACAAATTTGGAAAACAGTATGTTCTTACAAAAAACTGAAAGCACATGTGAAGTCTTCCAGAATACAATGTATTGCATATACTTCCATAATATTTTTGGCAAGTGCAGAAATATGAAACATGTGTAGTTTATAAGACTCTAATGCACCAGACACTCTGAATAATGATGATGTAGCAGCACTGATGCACCATCTAGTTCTCCCTAGTATACATATTTTGATTTAATTACACCCAGAGCCCAGTACATTCATGTGCCTGAAGATTAACATTGAAGAACCAATACAGGTATGACATTACTTCCTTAGGGAATTTTATGTTTTTGTACCAGATTTGCTATAATTTGTGCATGATTATATGTGTGTAATCAGTGTACAGGAAGCAAACCTGAAGGATATATTCTGTAAAAAGTTTCAAAAGAACAACATTTATTTTTATATTAAATTTCTCAGTATCACAACAGAACACACTTTGGATCTTATATTCTAAGTGTGCTAATATCTGTTTTACTTAAAGAAACCAAAGACAGACTAAGAACGTAGTATTTTGAGACAGAAAGCAGCACAGTGAAAAAGATTAAAAATATAGGTAGATCTTTGTTTTTATTACTTTAGTACTATGCCTTTGAGATATCATCTGCACTGTGCAGATTGCAAGTTATATATGAAGTACACAATTATTTTAAATGTGGAATGAAAGGTATCTTAATGGCAGAATGATGACTAAAAACAAAGATCTGTTATTTAAATCACAGCTAGAATTTCCATCAGTAAGCTTGTAAACCTTGGTATCCAGTATTTTATTAATTTTACAAGGTAGAATAAAATGTGCTTACTTTCACTATTTTGTAGGTAATAATAATTTTACCAAATGTTTTATTATAAAACTAGCAGAATCTGCAGTGTCATTCATCTTATAAATTCTCCCTCATTTATTCAAATAGTGTTTATCTATTACTATAATAATCAATGATGCTTTAGTTTGTAGTTACTAGGCAAAAAGCCTATACTTTATATTCTAACAAAGCACAAAACATGCTATTGAAACATAAAATACACTCGTAAATGCTGAACCCACATCCTCAACATCATCAATCGTCATTTTATACAATTATTCCTGATGACACGCTCCACATATCCCAAATATAAGAGCAATCTTCTGTAATAAATGTTTTTCATCAGGTGTCTCTTCATTCTCAGCTTAATATTTTCGACTTCTTACTATGATAACCTACAGATTTTCTCTTTAAAAATGCCTTTTTTTTCCAAACTTACTGATATCAATATTATCATTAATCAAATCACCATGGAATATTTGTTCCAAAGACTCAAAGCTTTAATACTTTTCGGCTTCTCATAAAAATATGCCAACAAAAAATCTTATTTATGTCTGCTTCGTTACCCACAAACCACTCCTTGAACTTCATATAACTACATAAATAAACTTTCCTTGACTATTCTTAAGTATATTAATAGTTGCATCTTGGACTGCTTTTAAAATTTTTCCTGATGAACCGTAAAAATCACCTTCTTCGCTCATTTTTACTTTAAGTTCACATATGAAACTAGCATCCGAAATTGCAGAATATAATAACAAAGTTTGTTGATTTGTGTGTCCTTTTCTTCTTTTTTTTTCTTTCTTCCAAAGCCCACATTACTCTTTCTTTAAACATATTGTTTCTGCAATAAATAAATTTCATTAAATATACAACATATACTAAAATACTCTGAATATAGATAAAATATTGTAGACAACACGTTACAAACTAGGTTTAGTAACTCCCTTTGGTCGTGTTCTAACCTGAGCCTCTCATTATTAAACCTCTACTTTTGTAACTAGTCCATTTCAGAATCAGCAAACAAAAACACTGTTTCTGTGTTAGATGTAATAAATACATATTACCTAACTAGTTTACCTATGCAAGAAAAATAATGAAAGAAAGAATTAAAAAAGTGGATTTTGTGAGATAGAGACATTACTTGCAACGTCCTTGTACAGAACAGAGCTAAAACTTTCTGTAAGTAATAACCAAGGCTCTTGAAACAAAAGCTTCCTGATCTCTAACCTTTAATATTCATTTTAAATACCTAACTTTCATCTAGGAATAAGACATAGACAAATTTATGCTTTTATTGCATTCAGAACTGTAATGTTTACAATGGTAACTACAAATAATAAAGTATATTATAGCTTTTTTATAAGTATGGAAAATAACAGTTTAACTGTGACTGTTAAACATTCTTCCTTTCAAAACTTTGTAGAACCTTGCTTTTAACTTGTATAAATTTTACACAAAATTCAATAGTAAGTAAGATGTTGTGATATTTTTAACTTCAAGATCTATTTTGGGGAAAATTAAATTAAATTGAGTTTTATTTATGGAAGTTCTTTAACTGCTGTGGTCCTTAGCATCTCATTCTATAGAGAGCATGAAAGACCCATAATTTTGCTCAGAGGCCTCTTTATCAGCCTTGAGGTTCTTTTACGTGCCATATATCTATGACACGGGACCACTGGCTTTACTTCCCTTCCAAAGGAAGCCATGCTAAGGATTTTTATGCGCGTAAAAATCTATTGCCCTCCGCCGGGTTTCAACCCGCATCCTCAGGAACTAGAGGTAACCACTACACCACAGAGCACAACATTTTGGGGAACGCAATTAGGATGCCATACATATGCTTTGCAATTTAATATACACTATAAAACCAAATTCCATAGCAGTTGGTTCAGATGTATTTGATGTAATTTTATTTTATTTTAAGTACTTTAAAATTTCAGCAGGATTTCAATAAACAAATTAACCATTTTCTGCTTATTTGATAATAGTTGTATGAAGAAAATTGTGCTTTATTATCGTAATGCTAATTGCCAAATTTACAAAATAAAATATATTCTGCTGATGTAGACAACATAACCTACAAAACATGTTAGATAGGTACTTAATTGTTAGTGAAGCAATTCAAGTGTAAATTTGACTTACATTGCAATTTATTATTATTATAATTTGCACTTCTGTGTACCACATCCAGTGTTTTGGTTATAAATTATTTTGTTTATAACACTTTAATATTTGAGTGAAAAGGTATAAAGATACACAGACATACAAAAGAAAATACAAATGCTTTTATTTGGCTCCAGTATAGTCCATAGATGTTAACATAGGTTATTTATAAACAACTGAGAATTGTCCGAAAATTTTTAATTATAAGTTTATTATCTGTAAAGATTATACTGTCAGTATTAGAAATTTCACAAGCCTAATTATTATTACTTATGAAAAGTGTAAGTAATTACATATTTTACTCTCCTGTAAAATTAATACACTTTTAGATACCTTTACAGTTTTCAAGTTTGCTGGTGATATGTCACTTTTCCAGCCTAATCTATAAACTTCACAAAACAGATAGGCAAAAATTCAGGTATGTAGAATAATAGTCTTCCTGCACTTATTTCTGTAGTTATCTTACAATGATAAACCTGTATTGTAATGTACATTTTTTTATTGGTTTAGTATTAAAAATTGTGCTAGAATTAAATTGCTCTGAAAATAGAGAAAAATAATCTGAATTAATAGTAGATTTCAAAAATGATGAAAACAAAACTGAAGGTCTCTCAATAGAAGTTAAACAGTTAGTGTTTATTGTTTGTTATTGGCATGAAAAGTAGATTAGTTCAAAATATATTGTTAAAGGAGTTCTGGTAATTTTCTCTGTAAACCTTAGCACTATTGTTATAATGTATCGTATGCATAATATAATACTGTTTAAGGCTGATTACATTGATCAACACATGTACAAGAATTTTATTTATTGTATTCATATTTATAAGTGTAGACTTAGACTAATGCTACTTTCTTTCAAGAATAGCAATGCATTAGGAAATGTAGAAACATAAATGCTTAGGGCAAGAGCCATTTCAATTAAGATATTTTCTTAGAAAAACTTTAATTAGTTCATTTATTACTTCCATAATTTAGAACTATGTAGGTCATAGTAGTTGGCATCTTAGTAAGCCATATTACTCAGTTGATTGTATTACTAAGATAATAGGAAGAATTAATAACTTAATGCATGCATAGAAAAGTTCTGAAATGAGATGCACAAAAGCCTTTAAAACTATTTTGCAGGAATTTAGAGTTAGAAAGTGTTTATGGTGGTTATTTTCATACTTTTATGACAGGCTCAATATTTTCCCACTGTGAACTCTAAGGGGCGGTATTCTCCTTTTCCTTTCTTTGTGTATCCTATCTTCCTCCTCAGAATAAATGCAAATGAAATGGAAAGTTTATAAGAGTAATTTATATTTCATTATACTTTAATATGCTCAATTACAGGTGTTGCATATATGTTCATATTTAATTGGTTTTTAGTTGAGTCATTATCTTTCAAGTGGTTATATCTTTAAAAGATAACATTAATGTTTTAAATCTAGCAATAATCATATTTTCTATCTTTTGAAGGTAATTTTACAGCTTCCTTTGTTGTTGCTTTTTTACTTTCAGTATGACCACTATACTACATTACACAGGGTGGACCATTTAAGTTGGGATTGCACAATACCTCAAAAACTAAGCGTTGTAGAAAGAACTGTCTTTAATAAAAGTTGCTTGATATTATGGGGGAAAGTAAATGCCATTAGTCGTGTTTTGTTTGGAGGACATTATGATGGTCATTTTAGGGTCAATTTAATATTTTTAAATGGGAACCTTCAATTAGAGTAAATTTAAATTGACCTTAAAACGACCATCACAACATCCTCCAAATAAAATACTGCTAATGGCATTTACTTTCCCCCATAATATCAACAACTTTTATTCCAGACATTTCTTTCTACAATGCCTAGTTTTGGAGATATTGTACAGTCTCAACTTAAATGGTCCACCCTGTATATTAAAAGATGTGTTATAATTATGTTTAACTCATTATTACTTGGTATTAATCTCAGTTGAGTTTGCATACTTCCTAAGAAATAAATTTATAAAATATCTTTTTACTTCAATTTTGGTTGTAATTAGTGAAGAAGTTTAATAGAATAATATCTCAATAAGTTGGTCCAAAGGTGTATTTAAAGTTGTCCTTTTTTCACATATTGTAAAAAGTATCTACATGTTGAAAACTGTACATCATTGCTGTTTCTCCTTAATATTTCTAATTTTATAAAAGCTTAAACAAAAACAGCAAATTGTAAACTATTCTAGGTTCCAGAACTGAATATTCTTTTCATTTACATTCATCAGTTATTGATTTTGTAAATTTCTTGTTAGGTATCTCGTTTGGATTCTTAAATTGATGATAAAACCCCCATTATCCATTTAAGATATAAATGTATTCCTTCAAATAGATCTGGAGACAGTTGTACAAAAAACGTTGAAGTGATTCAAATGTTTAGTAGGATATTGTTAAATAAGTAATATTGGGTCATTCCATATTATATCAGATAGTTTTACAAAATGGGTTGCACAATAATCAGTAATGTGTATGTTTCATATTTTATAAGTATGCCTTTATGAGAGACTGAGATTCCTGAATAAAGGAGCTTGAACACTAAGTAGTTTTCATGAAGCTCAGGAAGTTTGCACCAAAATACGAAAGCATTATATGCTTTAAAGAAAGTGTACATTGCTGAAACAGTATTTCTTACAGTGCAGTGCAAGCAAATAGATGAGATGTTCATTTATGGATGACAAAGGTTTCACAGTATTTACTAAAAAAAGTATTAAACCTGATATTTTATAATGTTTTATGCAATAGGTTTGATAAACATGAAATCAAGTAAGTAAGCAAGCAAACAATTAAAAATTGAGTTTTATTTATGGACGCTGTTTGACTACTATGGTCCTTAGCATCCCATTCTATATTGGGCATGAAAGACCGGAAATTTTATTCAGAGGCCTTTTTATCAGGCTTGAGGTTCTTTTATGTGCTGTAAATCTATGATACGGGACCACCGGTTTTACTTCCCTTCCAAAGGAAGCCATCAGGTAATCTTTTTACACCCAAAAACATCCATTGCCCTCCTATGGGTTTGAACCTGCGACCTCAGGGACTAGAGGCTAGCATGGTAACCGCTACATCATGGAGGACGACATCAAGTAAACACCTCTATTAATAGCATCACTATATGAATTTGTAGTTATCACCATAATCATCATCTACTTATGATTAGATACTCTGGCCTGTTCCAAATTCAGCTCATAGCTTCCTAGGTCCTTCCACATCTTGTTTTCCATCTGGTATGTAGCTAATTACTTGTTTTGGACATCTTTCACCATTCATTCTGTCAGTGTGTCTATCAGTTTTGTTGCTTATGGTATTGCAATTACACCAAGGTCTTCATGCTCAAATTTGTTCTGCTTTCTGCAGCCCTTCTGAAAAAAATAAAAGTTTCATTATCTATTATCTTTCTCTGTCTTTTGTTTTTAATATCGAGGTATATGCATCATAGAGTAATACTGGTTCTGCTGGATCCCTCCGAATCTGTAACTAACTTGGTATTTATTTTATTACTTGTTTTATCATTTCATAGGTTCCTTAAATGTTGCTAGTTTATTTCTAAAGCTATCCTTATAATATGATATGACATATCAACATAGACTAACCCTACAGAAATTATAACATTAATCATTAATTATGTTTCTAATCATGGCTTCAAAGCATCTTCAAGGATTCAAGCAGTGGTGTAGTGGTTTTAGTAGTGTTTGTGGAATGGTAACACTAGTGCAGTGGGAATAACTGCAGCAATCCTTAATATTTATTAGTAAAAAGTATTGCCAGTAATGAAAT
This sequence comes from Deroplatys truncata, assembly GCA_030765065.1. Lineage (NCBI taxonomy): Eukaryota > Metazoa > Arthropoda > Insecta > Mantodea > Mantidae > Deroplatys > Deroplatys truncata. Next base: position 183,994,152 of record CM060986.1, read on the forward strand.
TCAGCTTATTCATTTTCCAAATCATTTGATTATTTGAAGCAGCATCTTCAATTTATAGGACGTTACGATATATCAGTGATTATATATTATGGAATCATTGCCACTTGACAAGTGATTGAAGCAATCAAAATGAAGTTGAACTGCTATAAATTAAAGCTCATCAGATAATATATAAATGTGAATTACTATGCTTACACCTATGACAATGCTAAATTGTGCACATTTGAGGGATTAATTTCAGAATTGGCTGACAAGCAATACTGCCTTCAAAACCACAGCAACTCAAATTTGTAATTAACTAAGAAGTATAAGATTGTGTCATCATTTAGGTAATCTTCTGAAAACCCAATTTATTGTCCAGGATACTATCTAGGGTTTTACAACTTTGTATTGTTCTGTGACTCATATACAAACAATGAAAATCATTATTTTTACTTGCCCTATTATAATGGGCAGAAAAAAGTATTGTATTCAACTCAAATATTGAGATTTAACCAGAAATAAATGTTAGGTACTTTTGATTTTCTCAGAAATACTCTAACGAATTTTATTAAAATACCATATGTTTCAGATATTTACATGAATGGTAAAATGTATACAGGGTAGAGTTGAGACCGTACAATATCTCCAAAACTAAGCATTGTAGAAATAAATGTCTTCAATAAAAGTTGCTTGATGTTATGGGGTAAAGTACATGCCATTAGTCGTATTTTGTTTGCAGGACGTTATGATGGTCATTTTAGGGACAATTTAATTTTCATAAATGGGAACCTACATTTTGTATGTTGTTTTCTAATTAGAAAATTGTTTACAAAAAGGTGTTTATTTTGTGATGAGGAATAAGGAAACAAAACAAAAAATGTTGGTTTGCAATTATGAAATGTAACTTTACCCTCAAATGACCATTCATGGATTGTCCATTGCACTCTTTGTACATAGCCATTCAGAATTTTCGTAGTTATTTACGTTGGTGTAAGAACAATTGCAAGGTGCTTTATACAAATGTTGTTTAGCTTTTCATGAGGAGTGAGAAAAGAACATAAAATGACTTCACAACATCCTCCAAATAAAACACAACTAATGACATTTACTTTCCCCCATAATATCAAGCAACTTTTACTAAAGACATCTCTTTCTACAGCATTTACTTTTAAAGGTACTGTACAGTCTCAACTTAAATGGTCCACTCTGTATATTGAATTTCCTGCAAGTAACCTGTAAAATCCTCTTCATTTGGAATGAATTTTATACAGTTTGTATAAAATTCATCATTTACCAGTTATAAAACTTTGTAGAGCAGTAAACCACAAGAGATAGACTAAACTTAACACCAAAATGTACATCACATTAAAACATACATTCCCTCCAAATAAGTTTTTGTGGCATTAACCATTTAAGATATATTTGTTGCTATTGCTTTGAATTTTCCAATACCTTTACATTTTGGAAGGGCTGAAAGCACCATTTACTTTTTCCTGTGATGTGCATAAGTATTGAATTTCACAGCCAGCATAGCAATCCACTTTATAAAGATGTGACAATCGCTTCAGATTCCTGTATCCTCATACGTATTACAAAATATATAATGAAACCATTTGAGAAACATTTATCTCGGCTAACATGAAATGGATGGAAAAATAAGGTTTTATTAGAGTAGTTTTTAGAAGAGATATAAAATTAAACAATAATACTTAAAGAAAGGCATGTGCATCAGATTTTTCCATCTTTTCCACGCAACTCATCTTAGATATACGAGGTCTTTGATATGAGTATTCTTTTGGCGAAAAGATGGTTTGATTTGTAGATACTGATGCAAGAACCATTGATTAAGATGGAATGACCCTATATTTACAGAAAATGGATATATTAGAAATGGACAGGTTAGTTGCACTATGTTTCTAAAACTTTAGTTTTTAGTAATTGGTAATATTACAGGAAGCAATGCTCTTCATTACTAAGAGCAAATGTTATTAATGCTTCTGTGAAAATAGTAAGCTTTGTTTTTTCATTTTTCTCTTAATGGACCTAAGCTTTTTCTCCATGGAACTGAAACCAAACCACTCGTTTAATTTTGAAATTTTAGTTACAGAAAGAGATCACTGAAAATGGACAAAAAAGGATAGTTTTCACTCCTAAAGCTATACATAACTTAAGTGTTTCAAAAATATATTTTTGTGCATAATTCTAAGACCACAATTAAATATTTGAAGGAAGCAAATGGCTTTGTTGTGGGTTTTGAAAACTCATACTTCTTCATTCTATTATGTTTATTTTTTCAGAGTTTTTATACCCAAAAGTCTGTTTTGATCACAATTTCATTAGATGTGCGTGGACATACATAAATATATAATAATAAACTTAGATATCTTTTTGTAATATTGTCATTATTTTCTATATATTTATGATTAATGTGTGAATGGATGTATTTAAATATAGTAATTTCAGAAAGTAAAACAATAATATGTGCAATTAATTAAACAAACACAAATTCCAGGCTTTCATTTTCTAAGTTGGAATTACTAGCATTTGAAAGATAAGTTTTTAAAGAACTTTTTTTCTCATTTATAATTTGAAGTGTCTTTTATGCTCACAAAAATGTGCTAAATTTTCTCATTTTTTCTTCCAACATGTAGTTACAAACTTCAGTGATCTCTAATCTCATATGACTTGTAGGTCAGTATATCATAAATTAAGAAAATGAAAAGATATTGCTGTTATGATTACGTATTCCTATTTTATTACGCAGGATCCCGATTCCTATCTTCCTCCTTTCTGCATTATCCCGCCCCATTAGGGTACCGCTCCTGTTTAACATAGCCTATTGCCTGCAGGGGACGCAGCAGCAGCAGCAACAACAACAACAGCAGCCGCCGCCAGCTCCACCGCCACCACCAGCTCCTCCCACGATCGGAGGAGGAGCGTCTCGACGGCAGCTAGATGAGCTCATTGAACATAAATGTCGACAGCTGGGCAAATCAGGAGCGAGTAAAGGCAGCGCTCTTCATCTGGCGCAATGGATGAAGGGACAACTAGGTGCTGCCGCTCCACAGACGCCAGACGAAGAGCCTGAGCCCGAGGTTTGGTCACCAGAGACGCTTCGACGTCGAAGCGAACAGTTGCAAGTGAGTTTTCTATTGTGTGTTAGCTACGTCGAGATTATTTTATAAATAATTATTTCCTTCGCTCATAATTGGAATAGTTAACAGCTTAAGCTGCGTCTTAATGATCATAAAACTTACTCGAAGCATAGAATTATATTTTATTAATCCTTAAAAGCAGTAAAATACTTTCACTATGGACATCAGCGACCACATACCATATGTTTGTTGCATACACGTTATTTTTCATGTGATCATTAAAGTCTTTCACTGGATTTTAAGAAATGATAGAGAAATTGACCCATGCTAACATTCTTTTCCGAGGAAAAAATAATTCCATTTATGTTTCGTCGCAAAATAATAAATATTGGAGTATACAGAAACCCGATTTTACACACGAGATTCCCTTGCATATTACCAAATGTGCAGTAAATGCAAAGTAAGACCTGTAGTTTTTTAACAAACAATAAATGCAGATACAGGAATGGCTTACACCAGTGTTTGAACAGCTGATCGAAGTTGAAAGCCAGTCTGTATTTTTTCAACGCGCATACAGCTGATGGATCATTAAATTTCATTCAAGAAAAATTTTAAGGTAGGGAAATTAGTAAAGAATTAAGGCCCCCACGAACCCCGGATTTAACTGTATGTGGTTTTTATTTATGGAGGAACTTGTAAAATAAGATGTGTGCGACAAGCCCCATACATTGTAAGAGCTAAAAGAAAACTTCTGGCAAAAATTCACTCAATTTTGGACATTAAAATCTCCATTGTGAATGAAAATTTCATGAGAAGATGCCAGAAATATTTCCAGCATCTCTTATGATAAGGTGCGTGTTTATTATTATAATGGCGCTTGCGGATATTATAACCTTCGGCGACAGTCCGAGCTGCGACGGCCGGCTTGCAGTCAGCCATGCGGTGGCCGCAGTGTGAAAGAAACGCATTGCACACATCCTATTTTACTTGTTATAGGATTTCTTCAATCAATGCATGGTTTTCATGCGAAGAAATGTTTCTTGAACTAGGAGCTAGAATATTTCGTTTAGCAATTCGTAACATGTCTCGAAACAGTCGTTATTTTGCGAAAATCACATATATTTTGGCTCATCAAATCGTGAAATCATAATGGTCAATGACAACATTAAAAAGACAAGTAGTCAGCAAGTATTTCTTATTATTGTTATTATTATTGTCATAACCATAACTAGAAGTCTCTCCATTTAACACCATCACGAAAGATAACTATAAAATAATAAGACAAAATTTCAACCACTGTGTGTAAATATATATAGTTGCTTTTCTATAATATGTAAACGCATGCGCACACATATTTCTTTTTGAGTGTTTCAAGCAGCAACTGTACCGTCCGTATGAGGCAATGTCGTAACGCTGCTGTTCGCTAACGTCATACTGCGGTAGAATTAAAACATGAGACTTCTGACATTTCTTGCAGGGGTATGTTTCCATGGCAACGTCCCCTCCTCGCTTGCCCTAGCCAGTAAGGCGCCACCACACTCCTTTCCCTTCGCCTACAAATTGAACTTCAGAGGTAACATGTCACGTTATACTACATTGTATGTAGCACGTGGTTTACTACTGTTTACTAGCGTTAATTTGTATTCCCTTTATTTTCGTTATTTACTGTTTGTTGCTCAGTGGTTGTGTGTTGGGAGAGAACAGCAATGTGCAACAATTTTATTATTAATAACCCTTAATACAAAAGTTAAGAGTAGTGCCGCGTAAAACCCGTGTAATATTGTCTTAAAATGAACAAAGGTTAAATTTATTATGGAATATTTTCACAATTTCATTCATTTTCTTCACTTCGAAGGCGAGCATTGGCATTGGTTACTCTGATGGATAATTGCTGAGCTCTCTCAACTATGGACTTTCGTTTCTTTGACGACACAGCATGTGCAATCTCTGCACAGAATTTGCGATTTTGCATCAGAAAAATCTCCAGTTCCTTAACCCTGTTGGTAACATGTGTTGGTCTTCTTGTTGTTGCCATAACCAATGGATGGCATCAAATACATCCCAACCACCACGCAAACGAGGAAGACCTGTAATAATTCATAAGTCAGTGTCACATTTGGAAAACATCTTGTGCGTGATGTATGAGACGTGCGAGTCCAAATCATGCACGTATGGAAACAGAAACTCTCAAAGTTTGTGTCACGTGAAGCGCGCATGTTGTGGTGACGCGGTTGGCCGCTAGGCGGCAGAAGTGTATAAAATGGCGTTCGCAGGTAACGAGAGAGCGTTTTGCGTGATACAGTTTGCGAAAACAGATGTTACTGTGACTGTTCAGCGGCGATTTCGCACTCGTTTTCAGAAGGATGCGCCAGATTGTAGGACCATCAAGAGGTGGTATGAAACGTTCGAGCGCACTGGTTGTCTGTGTGCACCCAAACGACCCGGGAGGCCGGGTCCGTCAGACGCCACTGTTGCAGGTGTTCGTGAGTTGTTTGCGCTCAGCCCTCAGAGATCGACAAATGGTGCAAGTCTGCAGCTGGGAATGTCTCAGTTGACTGTGTGGAGGATTCTTCGCAAGCAACTGAAGGTGAAACCGTACCTGTCAAAGGACAAGGTTTACGGGCCTTTTTTCTTCACAGTGACTGGCATCACTTATCTGGACATGTTAGAGCAATGGCTTATACCGCAACTGACAGACAGAGGTGTCTTCGTTTTCCAACAGGACTGAGCCCCACCCCACTTCCATCGACTCGTGCGCGCCTACCTGAACCAGAACTTACCGCGACGTTGGATTGGACGAAATGCTGACAATGGCATCGCACTGTTTCGGTGGCCGCCCAGATCCCCGGATTTAACACCATGTGATTTTATTTCTCTGGTGATATGTGAAGGTTAGGGTGCTCATTCCACCACTTCCAGCTGAATTGAAGGGCCTCCGAGATCGCCTTACAGCAGCGATAGCAACGATCGACCGTGATATGCTGGTGCGGATGTGGACGGAATTGGACTATCGCCTGGATGTCTCCCGTGTAACCAGAGGCGCGCACATTGAACACTTGTAAGGTACCTATATCGAACAAACTTTGAGAGATTACCCTTCATTTAGTATATCATTCACACTGATATGTCAAGTACTTATTTCTGAACAAACTTCCGAAATGTGACATTGACTTATGAATAACCCTGTACATTACAATACATACAAGATTACGCGGCTAAAAACAATAAAAGGTTCACCATCTTCAAAATGGAGCAGCTAACAATGGAATCAATAGAGCCAGACAATTGGTCGGCTGTGATATCACATGGCAAACACTTGTCGAAGAACAAAGGGAAAAATCTGATGTGTTACACTCACATGACATTCTCTACTCTTGTACAAACTATTTATACAAACGCTTATTCTCCATCTACTTCATGTTAATCGAGATAAACATTTGCAGAATCTATCTTATTGCTAATTTTCTTGTAGATGTAAGGGGAATATATATTTACGAGGGCAATTTGGAAATATAGTAGCCTTTAAGCACATACATATCTCTTAATACCTGGTTGCTAGGTGCAGCAATCATTCCCTTTCCCACAGATTAATACTCTTTGCATATGCAAGACAAAAAAATGAATAACGAATTTCCATTTTAGAAAATTAATATTGAAAAATTTAAGGGAATAGCAAGCAATATCTCGAAAAGGGTTCATCAACAAAAAAATGTATATGACCTAAATCGTGTATTTTAACGCGATCTACATTTTTTGTGTAGTAAAATTTTGTCTATCTCTTATGGTTTACCAGTTATGCAAAAGTCGTTCACAATGAATTCTTTTGGAGACATTCCCAGAAAATACAAGATATACATTTTATTTGTCATAAAATATTTTAAACCTGTGATATTTTAAGCAATATCGTTAGAGCCATTTTTGAGAAAATTAAAATTTTCGAAAAATCTTCGAAGTAAAGGATAATCTGGGGTGGGGGAATTTTCTTGAAAACCTTCGTGTCGCATCTCTGGAAGATACTGAACCTAAATACCAAGTTTGGTGTTTATCCGACTGTTCGTTTCTGAGTTATGCTGTTCACAGACAGACACACAGACACACACACACACACACACACACACGGACATGTTTCCAAAAATGCTTTTTTGGATTCAGGGGGTCTCAGAACATGTATTTCCGGTGAAATCTCGGTATCAAAATTTTGGGTGGAATACAATACTTCCCCTACTTACTATACGTAGTAGAGAAAGTAAAAATGGAGCATTTTAAACGAGTGCGTAAATGATCATCTACATCAGCTGTTCTTCTTCCCTAAATTAAATTGGGTTTTATTTATGGACGCGCTTTAACTGCTGTGATCCTTAGCATCCTATTCTATATTGGGCGAGAAAGACCGGTAATTTTACTCAGAGGACTCTTTATCAGGCTTGAGATTCTTTTACGTGCCGTAAATCTACAAGGGACCACCGGTTTTACTTCCCTTGCAAAGGAAGCCATGCTAAGGATTTTAACGCCTGAAAAAATCCATCACCCTCCGTTTGAAACTGCGACCTCAGGAACTGGAGGCTAGCATGGTAACCACTGTTCTTCCTCTTCTGCTACTGACGAAGAAACCGATTCGTCTCTTGGTATCGCCCTGTCATCACCATAAACGTGAACAATTTAATTATTGTAATAGATAGTGATAGTGATAATAATTAGTCACTGTAATTAGAAAGTAATTTGAGTTAAAGCGGCCCTTATTACAGATTATAAACGTTGGTTATTTTCAACATATTTCTCACGCTGCACATCTAGATATTTGCTGAATAAATTAGTCGTGGCGAAGACGCCAAATGTATTATAAACATACTGCTCCGTATTTTAAATGCAAAATGTTAGGAATAAAATAAAGATATTGGAGTCTTCAGTTCCTTTATACACTGAACAAGCTGCAATTTAGTTTATGATCCTAGCTCTAACCATATAGGATTATCAAATGTTAAATCCCTACGAGGTGTTTACTATTCGGTGCACTGCTAAACAGCTGACAGATGCTTTAATACAGCATGGCAACGCAGCTCTTCCACTTCTCTTAGAGTGAACTGTTAGGAGTCTCAGTTGTTTAAATGGCATGTAGTGGACAGGTCTGAAACGTCGGAGCTTTAGACTCCATAATAGCTTATTCTTTCGGTCATACCTGTATATCCATTTGTTGAATTTGACAGACTATTGGCGGTATCTTCTGAAGTCATCATATGGTAGATACCATTTCCTACGTCTGCGTTATCACTTCTTGCCAGTATCAGCAAGTCCGTCAAACTTGATCTACTTTAAATTTTTTCCGCTGTAATTATGCCACAGACTGCCCTTTTACGTTTTAGACAGCTTTAGTATCTCGCTGACATTAATGTTTTCCTCACATTATGGCCACCTGCTATCATCGTATATGCAAAATATGAACAATATTTATACATTGGCCATAATACTCATGTTCTGCAGAGCTGCACGTTTTCTGCAAGTAACCTCTTTTCAAGAAAGCAAATTAGGTTATCTAATTTTAGATCGTTACTTGTGATAATACTGAGAAATTTTCCTTAAAAAATATTCATTGGTTCTATGATGATACCACTGTTTTCTTTTTATTGTCATCTATATTCCAAATTCGAAGGCTTCTATCTCTCGCTATAATAACCCAAGGCAGCTACATATATGGTATATATAATATTGGAGTACAAAACACACCATATTCAAATGGAATCGGCGTAATTATATCTGATTACTTCGTTAATAGAAATTAATCCTGCGCTTGCTGATTCGCAGTTTATCATGCATAGTTCCCATATTCCATCTCACTGCTGGCTTCCATATATAACCGAAAAATAAGAGAAGATACATATTGACACGAACCACTACAAGTCTAATTACAGTACAGGACATGCATGTTCTCCATTCATGCTATGTTCTGTCATGGTTCATAATCAATTAGAGTTTAGTAACGATTCATGCGTTTAGCTTAGCTTCCCTGTATTATCCTTTTTGCAGGTGAAATCCAGGACATTTCCTCGTCGTACGGAGAGCCGTTGTGAAGAAATCGAAATGTCGGACGTTTCAAGTCTCTCAAGAAGTCGATCTCAAACATCATCGGATAGTCAAGTCACCGTAAAATCCTGTAGTCCCGAGAAACCCGTGGCAGTTTGTCGGCAGTGTCACAAAACTTGTCTTTCAAATAATAATAACAACAATAACAACAGCAGCACTCAGACAACACAGCAGCCGACGACGACTGAAAACAACAATGACTTTGGTGAGTAATAGAATGACAAGCAGAATTCTTTTGTGCTTAAGGCTGAATTCTGATGTGTTTCTAGGCTCCTCTTTCTTGGAACTTGAGGACCTGAGGATATAAGAAGGGCAGATATCAAGGAGGTGTCTGTTTTATGCGGATCATCAGACTTGCTTAATACCAGGACAAAATGCACAAAAAGTTTCAAGAGCCTACGTGAGGGCTTCTATTAAGGCCATTAAGTTTCATAATCATCATTATTATAATCATCATCAAGGCTGAATTCTGGCTTTTGGTATTCTGGAATACCAAACAAAGTGTTGAGACAGATCTGCTTTAAGCCGCTCAAAAACTCTAGCAAACTAAACAAGATACCAAACATAAATATTTACGTATTCATTTTTGTACTTATAACGCTTTATTGTCTTCAGATATTGAGTTTCTGTGCCTACTTCTTGAAGGCATCAAGTATATGATTGGTTTCAGATTTGGAAGACGGCGACGATGACGAATATGACGACAACTGGGGTCCGCTCATCCTGATGGGCATGACTGCGCTTAATGCCACTATGGGCTTAGGGGGTAGTGATCCCTTCTCACCCTCAGATGTGCCTCTTATATCCGTTCTGCCTCCCACTCCAGATACTCATCATAGTGGCGATTTTCATTGGGACGATGCTGACCTAGGGTCTCCTGATACGGCAAGTATATAATCACTTATAACATGTCTCCCTTCCATTAGTAAAAAGCTGTTACAAGAGGTTATGATATGGAGTAAAGCATTAATTCCAGATTACTAGGGTGACTTTGCTATTTTAGAGCAAAAGCTGGACTAAAGCCGCCATATCAGCTTTAGAGGACATCTAGACACAGCGAATTCATTCGTTGTGCCCAATGACAGAGAAAGAGTTTGAATGCCTGCTACCAAATTTTCTGGCGATAAGCGAATAAATTCGCCCAGTTTAATCGAGACCTTAAATATATTGCATGAGATTTGTGTTAAATAATACTAACGTTCTGTTGGTTCCTACGTTTACTTAAAAGTCATTGCGAGTTCATTGTGTTATATTCAAACCCAGCGCAGTATTAACATGTTTATATCATCCTGTAGGAAAATAAAAAAGGAATGTGGTAGAGAAAGATATATAGAGCACTGTAATAAAAGAGAAAATGAAGGGTTAGCTTGGATGAGAACAGGAGCGATATTCCTAAATGGCTTAAGAGGAATATGTGAATTTTGTAATGGCGAGGAAAGTGTAGAGCATTATGTAACTGAGTGTGAAGATGTAAAAAAAACAATGGAGAGAGAATAATCTGGGACAAGAAATGCAATAATATGGGGTGATTTATTTGCATTGAAAATTTAACAAGCAAGCAGGAAGAAATAAATAGGAAAATAGGGAATTTTTTTTAATAAAAATGAAAGAGAAACAGATGAGGAAATTCAAAGAGACGAAGAAGAGAGAGGGAGAGGGGATAAGATAAAATTAATTGTAGTGTAGAAAAGTAAATGTTGCACAGGCCAGGGAGCTATACCGGCTGTGCAACACAAGTAAGGTACAGGTATGTACAAGTAGAAGTATGATGAATAAATGTGACAAAATTTGTAACCTGAAATGTATACAATAAACAATACCACCACCACCACCACCACCACCACCACTACTATATTATACTGTAATAAAGAACATATATATCTACTTATCCTGTAAATACAGCTTTCACTGCATCTGCAGCTGGTACCTTTCGTATATCCTGAAACTCTACTAAAATGGAATTTTCTTACTCGTATCGAGGTTGCTACTAGTAGCAAGCATCTCATTAGTAAAGAAACGCGTGATATTTTTAGTATTTGCATAATTAATTATTGTTATTTAGTACACACGGTACTCGAATAAAGGTTATTTTCCCTAGGGATGGAACCTCGATACCTCGATACTCGGTAGTATCGAAGTATGTGTAATACTTTGAGATAAACCTTGGATACTTTTCCTGTACTTTTAAATTTTTAAGTTTTGCATCATTGACAGTTGCTGCGTTTAACTTTATGTTGGATAAGGAATTAAAGGAGTCAAGACTGAAGTTAGTGACTTAAGTTACTGCCCTACGTGTCACCAAAGAGTTGCTGGATTATAGTTCTTGATAAACTTTGACTGCGTTTCCTGTGGGTGAATGAATGCAACATTCTGTAGGCTCTTTTATCTAAAGAAAACATCCAAAATAATGGGGGAAGGAGTAGAGGTACTCATGTAACGTGCAGTATTAATTGAGTTGTGAATGAAGGTGATTTAACTGACGCACTAAATCAAGTTTCTGCAATAGCCTGGTTTCATGACCTACTCTCAGCCATTACATTTATCTACTCCGTTGACCAAATTCTGTGAATCTAGCAGAAACAAATCAGACGTGAGGTAATACAGCACATGGAAGTGTTTGTTCTTTCAAGAATGCTCTTGTTCTTAAAGAAACAAAAAACAACAAAAACTTGATTCCTTTATATAATACTTTGTTGATTTTTTCTTCCTCAAATGTTTAATTATGTCTAATATGCCTTTGTATTAAACATGTATATGCTAATATATAAGGATGGGTAGTAGAGAGTCTTAATCCACGAACTTAATCCGAGTGTTATATTACTAATTACTTATTACCGAATGAAAAGATATGTGATAGTCTGAATGGTGGTAGAATGGTGTAACAAACACATGATATTTAGTTTATATTTTCAAGATTGCGAATAAAGAAGAATTGCTAGTATTTGTTTATGTATGGATAGAAAATCCGTTAAAAGAAAGTTTAGAACAAAAATATAGTTATATAAAAAGGGATTATTATTATAGTTATTATTATTATTAGCTTTGACTAACAATAGGGAACACATAACCTGTGGCATTATCCAGATAAAAAATTGCTGCCAAATGGAGAATCTCATACACGAACAGTTTCGGAATTAGAATAGAATACAAAACTGGTTACATGCATTTATACACAGGAAACCGCTAATAAGACTAATTTAGTGAACAAGTTATGTTTTTTTATAGAGTATGGAGTATCGGTGCTCAAAAATCAGTATCACTATTGAATATCGAGTATCAAGAAATCGTGGTGTCGTCCCTTCACTATTTTTTCCCATATAGTTTCCCAGACTGCTTGAGTCAAAGTATTACGGACAGTAGGGAAGGAGAGGCTGAGTATTTTGAGAGAGAAACCATTAGTCGGAAATCTCTATTTCTAACTACAAGATATCTTGAGGCATAAGGCTATGAGCATGACGCACCCTTTTTATACCCATAAACATTCTAGAACCCGAAACAGCTGCTGAAAGTTGCGACTATCAACCCAATGCATGCATTATAACGGCGGGTGACATTTTAACTCTATATATTCTTGGTGCCCCTTGTAAAACGAAATAGTCAGATCCTAGGAACCATTTCCTCCATTAGTCTTGAATACACCAACGACTTGATGTGTCTATGTACGAAAACGTTTAGATATGTAATATCCAATGATCGTGCAGGTGGTGGTATAGGACCCCTCTTGCAACCATTACAGTATCATATTTTTTAAAATTTATTTTATTTATTATAGCCGTTTCAGTAATAAAGTCATATCACTGCTAAACACTGAGATTTACATTGAAGCAAACATTGTAAAACGTCAGATTAAATCTTGCAGTAAATGTTAAACAGTAAGAAACTTAACAATGATTTAAATATCATTAACAATTGTGCATGTTTTAATGAAGTTGATGGCTTTTCTACGACATTGTTGGTTGTCTAAGGCCAGCTGTAGGTGTTCAGAAACTCCACAATTAAGTCACTGAGCAGTGTATCTTGGGCAAGCTGTGATCTCATGTTGGGCGATGAGAGTTGAATTATATAGAATACATGTAGGGTCAGGTTCGTTAGAAATGGGTTAGCGCAGTGTGGCCAATACATAGTCGAGTTACTAGTATCTGATCTCGGCGAGTTAGTGTTGTAATAGATTAGATAGGTTGGGTATTGGGCAGGCATTATGTAGTTTACCGGTGGATATCTATCTTCCATTGGTGTATTCTTAGATGTGATAAATGGTCTTCATGGGGAAGCTTGAGATTTGATAAAGTGCAAGGATGCTTTGTGGCTTCCTTAGCGGCAGTATCAGCAAGATCATCTCCTGGTATATCACAGTGAGATGACATCCATGCAAAGATGATTTTAAGTTATTGTATAGTTGACGGATCCCCCGTACCAAAGTATGGTGAGGGGATCGTTGTTGTAGAGCCAATAGGACACTCAGCGAATCATGTCTTTGTTCTTTTATATATAATCCAGGTCGAAACGGTGGCAAAAACTTCACAACTAAACATTGCGATAGTGTGTGGCAGACTATAGAGCATGGTATAGTTAGGGGCAACCGCAGTGCAGCCGCTATTGTTGCCACACCGAGAACCATCTGTGTAAATTGGTTCATAGTTGGGATATTTCCAACGTAATTCTTTGAACAAAGTGGTGTAAACAGTGCCTGGGGTATCACTTTTGGCATATTTTGTCAGAGTGGTGTTGATAACAGGAGTTTTAAGTTTCCATGATATAATATGTATGTTGACGGAACGGGGAAGCAGAAAGCGAAAGGCCAAATTAAACTCTTCGATGTATATAGTCATTCTTTGGGAGAAGGACAGTATCGAGGACTGTCTAGAGTGAGCATTGTCTTGTGGGATGTGAAACTCTGAGCCAGAGTTAAGTTCGATGAAAGTCTGATGGTATTAGGTCGACTTAAGATTTTACGTCGGAAAGAAAGAGGTGGTTCGTCAGCCACAATTTGCTGACTCTGTAGGACGAGTATGGAAAGCCGCAAGTGCAATCTCCAGTGCCAAAGTCTGAACAGTATTAAGCATTTTAAGGCTAGAAAGACTGGAGGAATTACAAACAACAGAACCGTGGCTCAACTTGGAGAGAATGGCCATTTTGTAAGTGCGAAGTAGAACACTAAGATCTGCTCCTCACGTTTTGGCAGACAATGCTTTTAAAATATTCAGACGCCGAATACAATCAGCTTTGAGGAGTTTAATATTAGTGGATCCATGTTAGCTTGTGGTCAAAGTGCATGCCCAGTATTTTCACACTATTTACTACTGCAAGCTGGTAGTTGGCAATGTGTAGTACAGGATTTTGGATAGGTTCTTTTTTTAGCCTGGAGAAAGCAATACCTTGACATTTTCCAGGAGAAAATGTAAGGCCGGTAATTTGACTCCACTTTCGGAGGTTATCTAGAGTTAACTGTAGTAGTTCTTCCCTTTATAGTGAATGGTCAGGTCATCAGCAAATAACGCAGCTCGTACTGGAGGTTGAAGGATTTAAAAAAAACTGTATTAATAGCCACCAAGAAGAGTGTTACACTCAATACCGATCTCTGCAGAGATTCTTGTTGTTCACGCGTGCGCGAACACCTACATCTGTGCCCCCCGCCCGTGTTGCAGCTACATCCTCTCACAGACGACAGAATATGTATCCAAGAACTCATGTTAGCACATCTCGAGTGAACTGCAGATAACGTGATCCATTGAAATGTCATGTCCAGCGGCTGATCTTATAAAAACAGCTGCGTGTTTTGCCAAATTATTAGTCGTTCAAGTCTAGATAAGGTTCACATAGACAGTTCTAACTCCGGGTTCCTTACACCAATTTAGACTTATTAACAATTTATATTTATTTTATTCAAGAGGTCTGGCACTACGATATATGCTTTAAATTTAACGGGACTGGAAATAACTAGAAACAACTGCGAATCAAGTCTTAAGTGCTCACGAACAAATGTTTCGCACATATCACTGTTTACAGCGTAACAGTTCTCCCGTGGAAGGAGAACCGTGCGGCATGTAGCCTAGTCTCGCCTCATGTTACTTATATTCCAGTATTTAAATAACAAAACGGACTAATTATAATCCACAATGTGTGAACTTCATATCCCAGAAGGTGTTTCTACAACCTATTCCTTTAAATAGTTCTATTTTCACTCAGAAAGAGCATAAACGTTTTTACCAGATAATTACACTAGACTAAGCCATTAAGAAAACAGCTTGTGTATATTATTGTCCATTATAGAAGAGGTTACCATAGTATAGCTTCAGATAATAAATTTTCTCGTATCATGTCGGTCCAGAAAGTGGCCGAAGTAATTCAAGGGATTTTTTTAAACGGTGAAAGCTGTGTTTTGGTGTAAGAATAGCAAAGCCAGGATGTAGTGAATACGAACACATATAGTGTTGTTCGCGAACTCGTTAAAATGGAAAGCACACGGCTCAATTATTAATCAATCTGTATTAACTTATCCAATGAATTCATTTTGCTAAAGCCAATTTTGAAGTACTGCAGCCTGGATCCCATTGGATGTCTTTTATTAAGCTTGTTTGTGGTATTTACATAGCATGACGTCATTCTAGTCCTTGTATGGCATGCTATACCATGGCTGATGAGTTGTGTGTTTGGTTTGTAGGTTGTGTGACTATGAAAAGTGCGCCATGTGTTAGAGAAGAAGGCATTTTAAGCTTGCACTCTTTTCGCAGAGTGCTGTATCGCCGTCTTCAGTTCGAGGTCAACTTTCTCCAAGCGGTCAAGAGGATGAGGATGAAGAAGAAGACGAAGAGGACGAGGACGAAGATGAGGAAGACGAAGAAATGGGGATGCGTCGGTCGGCTGGAAGCGATGAACCTCCATATCGATCCCTGAAGCGATATGGTACCCTTGCCTCGCTGGAAATGCTGGACGACAGAGAAGAGGACGAAGAAGAGGAAGAGGAGGAGGAAGAGGAACGGCTTACCTTCATCGAAGGACGGCAGGAGGATCACGATAAGGAAGGAGAAAGTAATGAACAAACTGAACAGCAGCATGAGAAACGTTTTGAGGAAGATATTAGCAGCGCCCATGAGCTTCAGGAGAAATTAAAGGAACATGAGCAGCAGTGTCAGCTGGAGCAGCAGTGTTCAGTATCTCGCCAGCTTCAGCAACAAAAGCTCTGCAACGACCTCGATAGACAGTACCACGCTTCTCCGTACTACGAACGAAAGCAAGAATTTCAATTGGAACAACGTTACACTCAGGAAATACAGTACAAACAGGCGATCCATCACGATCTTAAGCAGAATCTCCAAGAGCCTCAGTCACAGAAAGAACAACCAGGTAAGATATTAACAAATTACTAATGGATAGTTGTTCAGCTTCAAAATGCTGTATTTTCCAAAATAACACAAAATAATGTTTGATAGATATGCTACTAGAATTAGCTCCAATTATTCTATCATTGATTCTTATCATTATCGTTATCTGAAAGATGAAATTCCACAACTTTAAGTATTGTTAGCTCTGTTCGCATGGCTACCCGAGACTCCGGAAGTCAAGTTCGTTCACGTTCAAATTTGGGGAGTACATCTAGAAAACGTTTCGTGCACCTATTGTCAACCACAAGAGTTGACCTTCAGGAATGTATAACCGCGTTAATACAGAGATGCTACGAAAGTGTATGCCTCAAATCCTCCACACCATTTGAAGTGTATAGTATGGCAAACAATGACCGTTTGTAATACAATGAAAACATATGCTTCTTTCCGCATTATTTTGTGTGCAAAACTTTTGAGAAAACAGTGTTTTTATGTCGGATTTATCATTTATGTTAACCATATAGAGGTTTAACATTAATTAAGCGAAGCATGTTAAATAAATAGTAATTTAACCGGTTGCAATTGTGCATTCAAAGAATACATGGGTTCTAGAAGGCATAAGTCAGGATTCGGTTTCGATATAGCTCTGTAAATTGCATACTACAGATTTATGTCTTAATTCTTGTATATTTACCTAATAATTACGCATTGAATGATTCGTGCATATAATTCCCACAACTTTGATAAATATCTAAATACACCACAATGCCATTCACTAATGTTTAAGTACTACACTCGCCTGCTTGACAGTAGTCATAAGAGTATAATGTTATACACCGGGGTGAGGCCAAATGTTTTGCAGCTAAAATATTAAATTTAGTTACCCCGGCATAAACATTGAGGGACGTAGCTAGAGGCAACTAGAAAGGTGCCAAGAACTTGCTGCACAAAACTAAAGCGGGCGTGGAATATTTTTAAATAATTACATTTGAATTCACATTTTACGCAGGTTTATTATAAATCAAGGTGCCCTACATGGTACACAAAGGATTACAAACACTGGGGGAGATGCCCCACGCATACACACCCATCACACATACGCCCGCTCCCTCCGAATTCTTACATTAGAGTCGTTACTCTGGCTGCAACTAGACACACGCTATAACACACACACACACACACACACACATACACAGCTATTACCACAATTGCCTTCACCCCCCCCCAACTAGAAAATGGAATTGCCACAAACACAACAATTAGCTCAACAATATTATATACAGCAATAATGTGTCCGACGCGACAATACACACACATACACACGCATTACAATAATATAATCGTAAATACAGTTTTGACTTTACTGTAAAGTAGTTTTTATAAAATTAAAAGCCATATTGCAAATACACATGAGAAAAAGAAGCTAAGTACCGACCACTCAGTTTCGATACGAACCTTTTTTATGGGCATACTTTTACTGAAGCTTGCTGTGATACGTAGACTTCTTGGCAAGATAAGGACCGCGATGTATGTGTTTCATCCTTAGTGTAAAATGGTTTCAATAGTGTCACAATAAAGTGATTAGCAGGCAGGGGGATTTTATTAAGCAAACAGAGCAATCGTGTTACCGCACGTAGTATAGGTTGAAGTAGTTTTTTTTATAGCAGTTGAATTATTATTTTCACCACGCTTTGGGCGCCAATTTGAAGGTGTACTTTCAGTTCGCCTTTGCTCCAAGTTTAAAAAAAATATTAACTTTATAATTAAACTGTTTCTTTAAATATTGAATATTTATGTTTGCCTCGGCTGCGTCAGTATTTATTTTAGAGACATGGATATCTTGGTAGGCTTGTGATGCAACAAGAATGTAGGCTTACACAGATTATAATATTACTTCACTCCTTTTATTAATACTTGATACGATTTAAATAACATTTCACTGATATAGAGAGAGAGCTATGAGATATTTTTATTAAATACTTGCACTGTTTAATACGTAAACTATTTTCGTCTCACACGAATACGTATTATACTTCTCGAGGACACTTTTTTGCGTCCGGTTAGGAACACTGTTTGCAGGCAAATTACTTCTAGATTTGTAAATTTTCCTATATTTCAGTTTCTGATTGGCTAATCCTACTCCAATAGAATACCTTCATTTAATTAAAGCTTTTTCTGGTTGTTGATTGGCTATTTTATAAACTGTCACTAAAATTACATTATTGCTTCCAAGAATCAGAAGTAGTATTGTTAAACTTTCAAACTCATTATTGACTCAAGGTTACCTCATTGTTAGCAACTTTTAACTTATTATTCTCACAGCTCCTACATTATTAAATTACGTAAAATATTCACATAACATTATTACACATGGATACAATAATATAGGCATATGCGATGACTGTTACATACATTTTACAAATTATTACATACACATATTCCTTCAAGGTGAGCTGTTATAGAATTTACATATTATATAATTTGACTGAAATCATTTAAGTGTTAAAAACACTGCCTCAAGGTGACGTTAGGAATTATTGTAAAGGACTCTCTCCTCCCCAAACCAACAGACCGTTTCATTGCGACCGTTCCATTTATACCATGCATTATTTATTCGACCAGTAAAAGAACCTAGCAATGTATCTAAAGTAAAAGTAATTCATACATTCAAAACATAATAATAATAATAATAATAATAATAATAATAATAATAATAATAATAATAATAATAAGCATCGTTTATAGCGCGTAGCTGTAGAGGGACGGGTTGTCTGGTGGCGGGTTTGATATTGGTGAGCTACAGACGAGGCCAATGAGTTCTGAGAAGGGTAAGGTTTACTCAGGGTAGAGGATGGGTGATATTATTGTATGAGACTCCTCTCTCGGGATTGGTATGGATATGAGATTGAAAACACGTGAAAATTCTTCTTCACTGTCTCTCAGTTTACGTGAAAATCCATACAAGATAATACAACCTTTCCTTTCTCGAAATTCCCGCCACACAAGTATTATCAACGCGATCCCGTCTACAATTCTAGATTAATAACTACACTTCCCCCGTAACTGTTTCCTCTTACAAACATAATTGTGATGATAACTATTCGTTATCTCCTGAAATTAACAATCGTTTTCTGCTCACATATTGTGACGTCGAGAAGCGCAACTTTCCGCTACAAAATCTGAACCCGAAGTGTCGATGTGACCCACGTTTTAAGCCTCGCTCCCGGCCTAGATAATTCTCTAGTCCACTCCTTTTTTCTAGCTTAGTTCAACCCTTTTTCTAGGCACGTGATTTTTATGTTTCCATGGTTATTTTTCTAAATTCATTGGTTTTCATTGGTTATCAAGAATTAGAAAGTTCGTCTTCTCCACGTCTAACATTAGCTCGTTATTTCCGCCAGAGTGAATTTTCAGTCTTCGGGTTTTTCCCGTGTTTTATATTCTCAGCCAGACTAGTCTTTCCCGGGTCCGTGATTTCTATAGCTTCTTAAAGACTTCTCTCCTGGTTGCAGCAGAAATCCCGTAACATTCACAATTTTCGCTGGTTATCGCCCTCAAGAATTACAGGGTTTCGTCCGTTTTACATTCATTCATTTTCATTTATATTTAAATTCTCTTATTTATTCCATTCGGTTCCTTTTCTTAATACCTATCATTATATTTTTATTCCCCCCTTTTCTTATCCATCTTCTTGTGTAATTTGTTGCTTTTCATTTTCATCATTTTAAATATTTCTTTTCTTATTCTTTTTTCTTGTTTTATTAAATTCTCATTATTATTATCTTTATTATTATTATTATTTCTTTTCGGGCGAATACTACTGCTTCAAGCGGGATTTGGCACTGAACACTTCAGCATAAATGGCGAAACCATTAGATGTGACATTACAGCCTAGCATAAAGGGTGCCTAGCATAAAGTACATGACCAAGGGGAAAGTGTCAGTATGACCAGTGTGGTCCTAAATATTTACATAATGACCCAACAGGTGTATAGAAGTATGGATTTATTACTACATGGCTCGAGGCCGCCTAAAGGGCATTACAATTAATTAGTGAAACGGCATGCTAGACATGAGAGGAGCAGATGTTACCTGATACATGGTGCTGTCTTACCGATCTATAATTTATCTTTCTTAATGATTTTCAAGAATCAGACTGACGCAGGTTCGGTAGCAGTCCTTCTGAAGTCCTCCCTTCTCCCAGGGGTTTTTAAAGTGCACTCCTGCTACCTCAGCAGTCCTTCACCTCTTCGGCGAATGTCCTAACTCGAATCAGAGTTGAATGAAACCTGACGCTGCGCCTAGTAGCGACAGAGTGCTTGGACATACATTTGCGTGTCTGGCTTTTTAAATTTTTTTGTTCCAATAATTTCCAACACAGCTGAGCGCAAGAGCAATGCTACAAAATTAATAAACTTAATCCATGCAATATCTGTGAAACATAAAAATACTCATTTTACAATCTATACTCCTACTTGAAAAACGTTTATAAGATTTCTTGTTGCGTATATCCTAGACAATCTTCTCTTAACTTTAATGCATGCACTAATGTTGTTCTAGCTGTATACTCCAGTTTGCATTCCATAATATTATTATGGAATTTGTATTTAGAAAGGAAATCAGATTAACAAATTTCTGTTGCCACAATAATTGTGATTAACACTTATATCGCTGGTTCAGAACCATGCATCTGTCTAGTGTTATGTTGCAGCGAGTCCTTCGCCGCCGCAGCCCCAGGAAGTGGTGGGATCTTCACTCAGAGGTTGGACGGCGAGAGCAGGATCGTTTGTAGCGGAGAAGATGGCCCTCTTCGAAAGACTGGGCGAAGAATCTAGAGCAGCCGCCTTTCTCGACAGGTGAGTTAAGCTATTTTTGTATTTCTTTGTGGATGGCGTAGAAACATAATCATATTCAAAAATATTGAACATAACCTCTAAATAGAAAGTCGTAAATCTAAATACAAATGCGTAATTGCTCAATAATAAACGACTAATTAGTGGAAAGTTGTAGGTTTTGGGGGGGGGGAAATAAATACTCTAGTGGTCCCATATTGTAATCATTTTATTTTTCATATTTTTAACATAGTTATCATTTTAAAAAATAGGAATACAAAACAAAAGAACCCTTCGTCCATTAGCTGTGCTAATATTATAAATAGAGAAAATTTATATGTGAGGGTGTATGTGTCGATGTGTGTGTGTGTGTGTACGTAGAGTAATCTCAAAAACCACTAAATCGATTCTGATAATTCATTCACCATTGAAAAGTCCAAATCGTTTTGACGTACATGGTGTACAAAACGCCTAATTTAATTTCACAAATTACTAAAAGATTATAAAATGCTCGTACTTGAAAACGAACAACATTGCAGTCATAAAAGAACATGAGAAGAAGGTCTTGATTTTTAGTTGAGAATGTCATAGAGGAGGAACTAGTTGTTGGTATTCCACAGAATATACATGTGAAATAAGACAAATGCCGCGCATATTTCATTCCAAAAAATATTATATACAGATAGTCACGATTTAGCAGCTAGGACACAGCAAAACGAAAGAGAATCGAATCGAATCTGATTATAACGGTATGATGCGCATGCGACACGAGTGCCAAATATTGTAATAATCCTCAAGTAAGAAAGTTTTACTTTTCTTATGTGATAATCAAGTTTGTTGGTAGGGTATGTTAAACAATTGTATAAAGAGAGAAAAGTATATTCAGCTAACATTAGAAACCATTCAACCGATGTTTTATAACTAACCGCTGAGAAGACGTTTCTCTCTATGCGTGTTTTCCAAAGAGGTTAAGTTGGCGGCCTGGGAGTGCCGAGTCTTCATATTCACCAGCGTCACCTATATACCTTGTACCTATATGTTAAGGATCTAGTGTTATGTGAAAATTATGTAGATTTCATGGTATTAAATAACCATAGAGTCAAAGAAGGTACGGTGGTTTAAAAAGTTATTATTAGGGCTGCGACATCGGAGTCGCTACGTGGAGGAAAGCGTATAGAATAGCAAGGTAAGGACTAACGTTGACCCCGCGCCGTACAGTCTATAGAAGAAGAATTATTATCATCTCTCGCGAACATTTACATTATTTCTGAAATATTATTTATAACATATAGAGCTGACTTAAATAACTGAAATGTCTTTATTAAATCATTAATGCAAGGCGCTACGTCACAATGTGCACATGGATAAGACTCTGTGTCAATTATTGCAATAGATTACAACTCGCAACTTTGTATCCTGTAGTTTATGTAACGGTATATCGGTAGAAATAAATGCCGTGCATAGCTTATTAAAGTTTGAGTTGATGGAGGTGACCCTTGCTGTAGTTTATCCTCACCTTTTGCAATACAACATTTGTATGTTTCTGTGTTGCCACGTCTTTGCGCATTACTCGACCTACTATGCGCAGAAGCTATGCTATTGCACGGTTTGCAGTAAATATTTTATTGATAATACAGTAAACATTTTCCTCATACTCCAATATATAGTTTTGCAACGTTGTGGACTTTCGTACCCTTTCCTTTGGCACTTGTCTACGTGAACACTGTGCGGCGATACACTTGACTCAACTGTACAGGTAATCCTCTCGCAGTAAACAGTCGACTACAGCACGCCTCTAAACAAATGTAACGACTCCGATGTCGCATCCCTAGTGATTATATACTGATTATCTAATAAATTACTCCACCATTTCGACCGATGATTGTTTCACCGCCAAAGAATACTATATGCTATGCAGCAGCATTTCCAGAATTTGGAGGACTTTTGGGGAAAGATTAAGGAAGTCAGGCGTTCCGTCGATGTTTCACATTCATTTGTGTGAATATCAGATTATTTTTCATCCATTATTATAAATATTCGGAGCTGTACGAAATTACAATAAGAGGTAAAGGCTAAGATTCAGCATATAAATCTTCTAGAACGTTGTACGATAATTTAATAAAGACTGCAACGTCGCTCAGCCAGGTAGATTTCAGTAAAATAAGCCCTATATTCAAAGATGTGAGATAAAACCTCTAGATAGAAAGTTATAAATCAACATTTTATCATCCCATTCTATATTGGGCGTGAAAGACCGGAATTTTTACTCAAGAGGCCTCTTTATCAGGCTTGAGGTTCTTTTACTTGCCGTAAATCTACGACACTGAACCACTGGCTTTACTTCCCTTCCAAAGGAAGCCATGCTAAAGACCTTTACGCCAGAAAAAAGCCATCGCCCTCCGCGTAGTTTGAACATATGACCTCGGGAACTAGAGGCTAGCACGGAGGACGAAAATTGTTCAGTATGGTTAATTAGTGGACAATTCTAGTTTTCTGGAAAATTAGGAATTTAGTGGTCCAAGATTTTAATGCGTTTATCGTTCATTTTGTTTAACTGTATTGATAATTTTAAAAAATTATGATTACTCAACAAAAGAAGATTTCGTCCATTATTTTTAGTAAACTAATTACTATCACGACTGTTTATTATTTTAAAAGGTTGCTGCATGCTTTTTAGATGCGTACGCAGCCTTATAGCTGCGCTTTGTCGTCTATCTCTCCATTCGTTATACTCATGAAGTAACTCACGAATCACAGATATACTGAGTTGACATATCATATGCAAGAGCTTGGCGAAAATATGCACACACTTTTTTAATTTGGTTAAAATTTCTGGAGGATTCACAGAAACATTTAAAGTATGGAGATCTCGGTACAAATTTTTTTAGCATATTTACCTCAGGTGCTACACGTTTCGATTCGAAACGTTGAGTACAGACGTCTGGAGTGAACTGTGTGTAGTAGAATAGATAGTCTTTTCATGAATGCTACAGGGGTTCAATCGCGCGATGTCCAAAATAATCTTCGTTCCTGCAAACAATATTGTTATCCTCAAGTCATTTCTTCGTCCTTCGCAACAATGCAGATGTTATAGTTGAATTTTCTACTCGAATTCTATTATGGGCTCATCGTTGTCAATAGTAAATCATTCTAAACTCAATCTCCTATTTAACCCCATAGCCCATCAAAAACTACCACAATAGACATATCAAGGAAATGAGGAATGAGTCGCTCTGTATATTTATGAATGAATAGTTAGCCAAAACTGCATATCTTCATCACCAAAATATAGAAAGAGATAAATTATTATTTAAAAAGGATTTTAATGCAGCTATGCTACAAAATTATTATTACATTATCATTAAATTTCACTGGTCTAGTGGCTCATTTGGTAAAACCCTTGTCTGCTATCCCAAATGGTCCGGATTTGATTCCGGGCTGGACTCGAGAAACTTTTATTTGATAAAGAAGGTTCCTCCATATGCTGAGTCTGATGAATGTACCTACTTACGTGTATGTTGGATTACTTAATAGTCAGTTATCATATATCAGGACTGTCGCTGGACAGCTACGTGAATAATTAATCCACAGTCGCTATACAGGGTGTACCATTTAGTTGAGATTGTACAATATCTCCAAAACTAAGCGTTGTAGAAAGAAATGTCTTTGATGAAAGTTGCTTGATATTATAGGGTAAAGTAAATACCGTTAGTCGGTTTTGTTTAAAGACGTTATGATTCTTCCCCCATAATATCAAGCAACTTTTATTAATGCCGGTTTTTTTCTGCAACGCTTAAATTTGGATATATTGTACAGTATCAAATGGTCCACCCTGTATGTGGCTGTGAAATAACACATCCTATCAGAGAGAGCAGAACTACATATCAGTAAGATACGAGGGGCACTATTTATATTTTGAGCCTTGGCAACCCTGAATGTTGTAGGTGCCATCTAACGTTTCCAATGGAAAGTTTGACATTTTTGACCATCATCTACTTTTGTCAATAGAGCGACATTTGTTTTGTTTACACTAACTTGAAAATTGTGTGTCAACAAAAACATGGAATTAACTCGTGAAAATGTTCGTGCAATGATATATTACGACATTGTCTTGATAATCCACTGCATCGATCAACTAACTTCCACATTTGGCGACGAAGCTCCATCCTTTGCCACTGTGAAACGCTGGTAGAACGAATTTAATCGTGGCCACCGCTCGCTCAATGATGAAGTTCGTGAAAGTCGTCCAAAATCAGTTGTGCTAGAAAACATTGATGCTGTGCAAAAACTAATAATTAAAGATCATCATGCGACATATTGTAAGATTGAGGCTACCCTAGATATTAGTTCCATCAGCATATATAAAATATTGCATGATTATTTAGCCGTGAAAAAGGTTTGCTTTCGTTGGATCCCACATAATTTGACGCAATGTCAAAAAGATGCTCGTCGATTGGTGTACAAAAATGCTCAAGAAATACAATGGCGGTGCTTCAAAAGACGTATATAAGATTGTAACAAGAGACGAATCATGGATCTATGTGTATGAGCCGGAACGTAAACAGCAGTCGACTGTATGGATGTTTAAAGATGAAGCAAATCCAACAAAAGTTGTTCGCACTCGAAACAAATGGTCGCCTGCTTTTTCAGCAAAACTGACCATGTGGCAACAGTGCCTTTAGAGGAACGTAAATTAATACCGAATGGTACACAACCATTTGTTTACCGGAAGTCTTCGGTGAAGTAAGGAAAACCAACAAGAACCGTAGGATCGTTCTTCATCAAGACAATGCGAGCGCACACACATCTCGTCTAAGAACACAGTATTTGAAGGCTCAAAAAATCGAATTGATGGGCATCCGCCATATAGACCTGATTTGGCACCCAATGACTTTTTTTTTATTACCAACATCAAGCATAAATTGCGTGGACAACAATTTTCGTTGGTAGAACAAGCCGTTGATGCCTTCAAAAACCATGTTTTGGAGGTGTCTCAAGAAGCCTGGAATAAATGCTTTGACAAATGGTTCAAACGGATGTAAAAGTGTATTGATCATAAAGGAGAATATTTTGAAAAGCAATAAAGCAGTTTTCAATCAGAAGTTACTTTGTTTTAATTATTAGGCTCAAAATATAAATAGTGGCCCTTGTATCGCTTTCATACTCTACTTTTCCATGACATACATTTTGCTCTTTTCTTTCTTCTTGCTGGAATCCAGGCATATGCGAACCTTGGTAACCTTCCTTCACTCATTCTCACCTCATTTCCATACCATGTTAACTGTCTTGTAGATATATCTTCCACGGTGTTATTTTTTACTTCTGTCCTCTTTATAATCATTTCAATTCTTACTCTTTTTCTTCTTTAAACCCCTGCTGACCTCAAATAATCCATTTTCATTACCAAGCATTTATTACTTTCTCCACTACGTATAGTAAGTAGGGGAAGTATTGCCTTCCATTCAAAAATTCTATACCGAGATTTCACCGGAAATACATGTTTTGAGGCCCCTGAATCTAAAAAAACACTTTTAGAAAACGGTGTTTGTATGTCTGTGGACAGCTAAACTCAAAAACGAAAAGTCGGATAAATGCCAAACTTGGTATTTAGGTTCAGTATCTTTCAAAGAATGTACACGAAGATTTTCAAGAAAATCCCCCCAATCCAGAGTACCCTTTACATGTAACATTCTCGAGAATTTTGATTTTCTCAAAAATGGCTCCAACGATTTTGATTCAAATACCATACATTTAAGATATTTTCATGACAAATAAAATGTATATCTTGAATTTTCTGGGAATGTTCCCAAAAGTCCTCTTCTTTCTGAATGGCTTTTGCATAACAAGTAAACCGTAAGAGAGACAAATTGTTTCTACACAAAAAAATGTAGAGCTCGTTAAAGACACAATTTATGTCTTACTTTTTCTCAAATGGGAATTCGTTATTCTTGTTTTTATGTACTGCACATACAAAGAGAATGAAATGCTCCACATAGCAACCAGCTCTTAAAACATTTGACTATCGCTTAAAGCCTACCATATTCCCCTTGCAGCTACAAGAAAATTAGCAATAAGATAGTTTCTGCAAATGTCTATCTCGATTAACATGGAACAGATGAAGAATAAGCGTTTGTAAAAATAGCTTGTACAAAAGTAGAGAACGTCATGTGAGTGTAACATATCAGAATTTTTTTAAATTAGTTTTCATTAGTCAAATTTCTGATTTGAATAAGGTTGTACTTCCTATAATTGATTTATGCATTTTATGCTTGGTTTCATTTATATGTTTTATGTTTTTTTAGTGTAACATTTAACATTGATACTGCTTATTTTACTTTCTTAGGCGTTATTTAATTTCTGTTTAATTCCTTCCATCAAGAGTAGTTATAGGTCTTAAGAATTTATAGTTGTCTATATATTTAATAACTCCTTTATTTTCGGTAACCAAAATCTTGATTTTTACGTGCTATAATAATATAATAAGACTTTCAAAAATTAAACTTTAAACTAAATATTTATATCCTTCAATCAACTTCCTGCCTGTGTATTCTAATACGATTTGTTCATCAGCATACTGCAAAGTATAAATAAGTATGTCACCAAAGTTCCTCTACACTTTTTTCATATCTTTAATTCCTTTTATCATTTTTAAAAACGTGCTCTACCATAACATAACAAGTGATTAAGAGTTAGTAATTAGTAAATTCTTCATAAATCAATATGGGAAAGAGCTCTTTGCAAAGGTATAGTACGTAAAATTATTTCAGGATATAACTGAGAGCACATTAATGATATGAAGTGATATTTTAATGCATTAAGAACACGATATTAAACTTTTATTTTCAGGAATCCTAGGAAAAATCTGCAGCCATTACTGCAGCCAAAACGGTAAACGTTTTCTTATGTTATCATATAGTAATGCTAGATAAAGGCTATATGTAGTCGGAGACTGGCTCTGAAATACATCATAGGTATAGCAATATATTCCATGTAGATATTGTACTTAAGGTTTAGAAATAGATCTGCTATGCTACAAAAGCCTTAATATTTAGGTTGGGCAAAGTTATATCCACAGTTCGTACCAAGGAAAGACTTCTTCCTCAGCTTTAACCAACTTCTAACTTACGATATGCAATATCTTTTATTAAATGTGTCAAAAACGAACACGGGTTTAATGCTGTGATGTTCATTAGTATTTCTGTTCCAAATCTATAATGATTTTGTTATCATCTTAAGATAACTTCATTTGGGAATATAAGAATACATCGATATACAGAAAAGTATAAGCTATTGAAAGGCATTTTAAAAGCACGTTACACTGTAAAACGCGGTAGTATACAGGATGGACCATTTAAGTTAAGACTGTACAATATTTCCAGAACTAAGTGTTGTAGAAAGAAATGTCTTGAATAAAAGTTGCTTGATGTTATGGGGGAAAGTAAATGCCATTAGTCGTGTTTTGTTTGGAGGACGTTGTGATGGTCATTTTAGGGTCAATTTAATTTGACCCCAATTGTAGATTCCCATTTAAAAAATATTATTGGTATAGACCTTTATATGCAGAATTCAAATAGTTCACTTTTCCATTAGCACATATGCCTTATCATAAAAGAGTAAGAACTAAAAGGGGAATTGTCTCGAAAGTACTCGTTACACACCTAATCATTATAAAATATACAAACCAACAACGTGCTTTTGCTAATATGCATATTGTAGAAGTAGTTCAGCACCTTATAGTTTAGATATACAGTTTCTACCATTCTCTGAAACGATCAGTAAATTAGATAGCATTTCTTCATGAAAGAAGAGTTATGCACTAGAAAACCATGAACGTCATAACCTACAAATTCCCCACACTGCTATTTCAAAATCAACATGAGACAGTGGCTGTTAAAGCACAATACTTTCGCAGCCAAGTTAAAGATTAAGTTCAAGAAGTTAAGAGAAACACTCGTTTGATAATTCCATGTATGTACTTATCAGTTAACCCAAAAAGAGGATGTATTCATACCTTTAAGGGAGAGATTATAGAGCGGCGCCCGCAGTCGTCTTTCGTGCAGAATTCGACTTTCCAAAAACGAGACAGGAAAAGAGAAATTGTCTTTTCATGAGGTTTTATACACAAAAAAGTATCCGTAAAAGTTTACCTAAGTAGTCAAGATTCGTCTCCAGAAATACAATTATTCTATTGCCTATCATCGACGGCATAATGGGGTACTCTCATTAACATCGACATTTTGCATAACGTGATTTACCTACAACCAGTACGCTGTAAACTTGTAATGGGATATCATTTCGACACGTACTCTAGCTCACAACAGATCATCTGTTGAATTTCATTTTCTAGAGTATCTACTTTTGATGATGCCTATCCCAGACCCGGAATTCAGTGATCTTTTCCATAACTTTTTAAATACAATATTGGCACGCCTCAATACAGAGGAAGCATTACATCCCATGCTTCTGCAGTCTAAGTAAGATCAGATAATTCAGCAACAGGCAATTTTCAGGCAACAGAGTAACATTCTTACGACCTATGGTTTGACGGATTTCTCCTTTGAAATGTCAGACTACCGTTGGTGAGACAGATACATTTCTCCAGAATGGTCCGGGTTTAGTCGGTAACGATTTGAGACATCAAGGTTCGAAGTTTGTCCCATTACCGGCTACCTGACTCAAGCAAACATTTGCTCCGTGGTGAGGTGGCCCGTCATTCACGAACACCTTTCGAGGAATGGGTGAAATCAAACGTTACTAAATAACATCTATGCTCTCTGTTGAATTTTTTGAAGTGTTGAGATCAAGAAGAATGTAAGACCATTGTTGAACTGAGGGCAAGGGAGGAGTGATATAAGGCTCTGCAAACGACTCTTTTGCTAACCCATATTTACCAATATAAGTTTGCTTCTATTACCGTACACATCCAGCTGTTTCAATCAGTTCTGACATACACTGTGTTTCACGATGCTGTTGTTCTAATCTGCAAAATAGAAATTGCACACAAAACCTCGAATCTTCAGGAAATCCTGGCGCTACGGTAAAGCTTGAGATTCTGAAAATTAACACTTTGGGCAACATAATGGAGCATATCTGGCACATAGCTACTATTAATTAGTCCATAACTTTCTATCTTTACCCTTCACTCTGCTCTTCATAGTATTTGTGTGACTCGCTTTTGTCATTCCATGTAATTTCTAGCGCCTTGAACTGAGGACAATATTGCCTCATTTCTGTAGTACTGTAACCGATTGTTAAACTGTCGTAACAACCCCATTTAGTCGCACTTATCGTTTCACGCGCCAGTCTCATACCGAAGCACAGGAACCACTGCAAAACGCTTTAGCAACCGCTTCTGATTATATACATTACTTCTTCCTGAACGTTCTTGCATCAGATGATTCCAATCACTTTCGGCTCTTGTTATAAAGTTCAAGTAATTGCTCTGTAGCGAACTGCTTCTTTCCTTCCATGCTCAGTCCAATCGGTCGCAACAATGGGTCCAGAAATCCTTCCGTCACCTTGTCACAGATGATGATGTAGAGCCTGGAATTCTGAAGCTGAGTTTGCAGGCATTATCTTCACTACTAAATTTTATTAGTAGTCATTTCTTTCTTCTAAAATTCGCCTTGGTTGTTGTTCATCACTATGCACAACCAATGAAACATATACGTCAATTTCATGTGCTGGATCATGGCAAACGTATTTCATTTAAAAAGACTGTTAATAGGCTATTTTGACATCTTCCTTTACTGCCACATTTCAGATTTGAACATCTCTTTAAAACTCTAGGACCTATGCCACTGGAATCTTCATTAAGTCTAGCATTAGTTTTGCTATTATTCCCTACTACTGACACAATGTTAATATTTATTATCTTATACCAGAATATCTACTAAGACCCGAGTTGTAAAACAAACTGTATTAATTGACATCAGTTACAGTGCTAAGTGAGGTATTATAAGTGTATTTAAATTTGCATTCCAAGTCACAGTAATCAGAGACAAACCACGGTCTACCGCATGAATACTGCATCCTCAACCACCGTCCCTATAGAACAAAATGGCTAAACAGCAGTATTGACATACACAGAAAACCCTGGCCGCTTAGGCTAGTCCTGTAGCTTCTACTCCTCGATCAAGTAGTTCTATTTGTCCCAAAAGATCTCACAAGCCCGAGTAAAAACCTCACCCAGCATGAGGAAAATCCAATGTCTTTATCAGGTAGAGAACCCTTGTGCCCTCACACTGCAAACAGTAGCGTTATCGCAGCGCTATTTTCGTGATAAGTAAGCATACATGAGCTTATTTTCTCTCCCTAATGCTAAGTACTCATCATATTACCACTGCTCCTCCTCCTCTGCTCTACCCTATGCGCATATTATAGCTGCCCTGTTTGTTTACAGACGATGCACTGTTATGACTACTAAAATAAGGATGCATAATTATGTTTTATAATGTTTCTGTACATCTGTTAAAGAAATGCTTTTTTCAGGTATCTGAGGCCGACATCACCTCCTCAACCTGTGATACAGCCAGGTCTGCACACGGCGGGTCGCAGGGATTCGCCACCTTCGCCTCCGAACACGGGGAGTACGTCTGGCGAGGAAATATGGGGAACCCCTAGCAGTGGAGATCTCCCGGCCTTCCCAAGCCCGGCGCAGTCCACGACGTCGTCTCCTGGCGAAGACAACACGGAGCTCATGATGGACGAACTGCTCGCCTCGCCGCCTCTGGCAAGCACGAGCAGGTTCTCGACCAGACGGCGACTTGAACCTCTTCCGGAAGAAGAGGATACTAACGACAGTTCCGGACTGCCCGAGAAGGAGACGCCTTCGCCCGAACAGGTAGCTTGCTGTTAAGCATCTTTAATTTGCTTGATGGCCTTACTGCAAAGCTTTGAGTGAACATGCAAACTCAATAAATTCAAAGGTAAAGATTGCCACAACTAGCATTAGGCATACTGCAAATCTAAGAGTTTGGCTTAAAACCATGCATACAGCAAAACATACGCTTCTGGCTATGAGAATGAAATGCCATCTATGAGGACTCCTGTCTAGGTAAAATCGGCTTACGTTAATATACTAAACACTATGAAATGTTTTGGATGGGGAAGTAATTTACTTTTTATCCGAGTTTATATAATTTTATTGTTATTTAAACGTTAGGCATTACATAGGAAAAATTTCTGCACACGCTCATCATATAAGTCTACCTCCAGCCCATTACCATTGCATGATGATTTCGGATGTCGCTTTATTTTATTGTGTTTGAATTAAAGAGAGTATTTTTGTCTCAAATATAGTAGTTTGTGAAAAACATAGGCATTAAAAGAAAACATAAATTTCATCGACACGCACTGTGTGATCTGGTAAATGTGTAGTCAACTCTTGAAGCTCAATTTGAAGCTCAGTTTGCAGTTTTCCATTCCATGAATCAAACAAGCGTCACTTCTGCCTTCGCATAAGTAGATGAGAAATGTTACGCTCTACAGTAATTGCTTCAATTTGTTACCTCTGTTGTTGTCACATACATACCGTGCACCAGCAAGTATACACTTCAACCTGGTTTGAAACTGATTGCAGTCGACATGAACTGTAGCATTTAGTGCAAATTTCTTAGATATAAAGACACCTAATGAGTTTATTATTTTCTAATCTAGCTCATTATTCAGTAATATAATTCGTTATTAGTTGTCATATGGTTCTAAACTGTCGTTTCTCTTCTCTGTAGCATCAAGAGTGTAAATCTGCCTAAAGTCAGTAGGAAAGTGCAGTGCCATATGTTTCTCCCTACATCGATATAGAATAGGAAACCCAGAGCAAGCTCTTTCCTAACTCATGACACCTTCGTTAGCTAAAGAACATTTTATGGCTCTCAAACCCCTCTCTGTGTTGGACAGCCGCTTCTAAGGCTTGACTGTTACCTATCTTTATATACACTATGTGATCAAAAGTATCCGGACGCACCACAAACATACGTTTTTCATCTTATGTGCATTGTGCTGCCACCTACTGCCTGGTATTCATTATCCGCGACCTCAGTAGTCATTACACATCGTGAAACAGCACAATGGAACGCTCCGTGGAACTCACGGACTTCGAACGTGGTCAGGTGATTGGGTGTCACTTGTGTCACAAGTCTGTACGCGAGATTTCCACACTCCTAAACATCCCTAGGTCCACTGTTTCTGATATGATAATGAAATTTGGAGGTGGTGGTGTTATGGTGTGGTCGTGTTTTTCCTGGAGGGGGCTTGCACCCCCTGTTGTTTTGCGTGGCACAATCACAGCGCAGACCTACATTGATATTTTAAGCACCTTCTTGCTTCCCACTGTTGAAGAGCAATTCGGGGATGGCGATTGCATCTTTCAACACGATCGAGCTCCTGTTCACAGTGCACGGACTGTGGCGGAGTGGTTACACGACAATAACATCCCTGTAATGGACTGGCCTGCACAGAGTCCTGAATTGAATCCTATAGAACACCTTTGGGATGTTTTGGAACGCCGACTTCGTGCCAGGCCTCACCGACCTACATCGATACCTCTCCTCAGTTCCGCACTCCGTGAAGAATGGGCTGCCATTCCCCAAGAAACCTTCCAGCACCTGATTGAAAGTATACCTGCGAGAGTGAACGCTGTCATCAAGGATAAGGGTGGGCCAATACCATATTGACTTTCAGCATTACCGATGGAGGGCGCCACGAACTTGTACGTCATTTTCAGCCATGTGTTCGGATACTTTTGATCACGTAGTGTATGTGTATCATTCAATAGGTCATTAATCGGCACTACATTTTAAGCAACTACCAGGATATTTATATACATACAAAGCAAAGCTATGTGGATTTGTCCCGCGTTTCGTTATTCATTACTACTATATAAAGAAAACTGGGACTTTTCTGATAAATTTAATGTTCTTTATTAAACGTAATACAATCTTAACAGATCACTAGTAAAACTTAAAAATGTACAAAGTGAAGAGCCACTTGACTGAGAAGCTGTGCTCCTAGTGCGGCGAACCACCTAGGAAGACTGGGCGTGCTGTTCCCCTGTCCAGATAGGCCACAAGGAGAAGATCAACAGTCAACTTATTGACAAGTAGCTGTCCCCATTTAACGATGTTAAATACAAACATGTACAATTACAATAATTTTCAAAAAGCAGTAACAATGTATGTTTATCTTAATCCTTCTTGCTGCGTAATGTAATCAAATGTCCTTGGCATATGGAAATGTTCGATCTGTGACCATTACACTTACACTTTAAATACAACAAAGATATTAGGGTAAGCTAGTAATAATAATAATAATAATAATAATAATAATAATAATAGAAATATCTGTCCCCTTTATACTATCCCACGAGAGGTACACTCAGAACGCCTATTATTTAACAGCAGCGTATAGGGCCATGGACGGAATACACAAAAACACATTAAAAGCCCATACTATTACTTAACAATTTATTTAACATCAGCCTGCACAGCCAAGAATTAAATTAGCATGAATCAGAATAGTCAACAACACATTAAAGGTTCCAGAACGTTTCCCTAAAGCTCTACTGCCAAGTAACATTAACTAGTTCTTCACTTGTGTCCCACAAGGTATTAAAATAAATAAAGATGCGAATACTGAAAAGTGAAACGATCAGAAATGACCCGAGTACAATTATTTGCCCTATAAACGGTTACATGTTATTAGAAGCAACTCACCAAGTTTATATCTCCAAAGCACATTCAGGTGAAGAGCTGGAGAACAAGTCACCATTAGCCTCTAGTTCCCAAGGTCGCGGGTTCAAACCGGCGGAGGGCGATGGATTTTTTCGGGTGTAAAAATCCTTAGTATGGCTTCCTTCGGAAGGGAAGTGAAGCGAAGCCGCTGGTCCCGTGTCGTAGATTTACGGCACGTAAAAGAACCTCAAGCCTGAGCAAAATTTTCGGTCTTTCACGCCCAGTACAGAATGGGACGCTAAGGACCATAGTAGTTAAATTGCGTCCATAAATAAAACTCAATTTAATTTTTTTCAAGTCACCATGCTAGGCAACTTAACTCGAAAGTTAACCTTAGTACGGGGCAGAGACGCCCCTACCAAAGCCAAACAAAAGAAGAACAAGGCAGCACACAAATCCCGCACAAAGCCTTCACCTGATATATAGGGTGACTCCAAAAGTTGTAAGAATGGAGGCAATAAAATATTATACATTTGGCTCCGATCATTGCATTTTTAACAACATTCTCCATTGATTCTATACACCGTCTCATCGTTTCAAACCATTTTTCAAAAGCTGAACGCCATTCTTCTTTGCTAAGAGTGCAAATACATTTTTCGTAAGCAATTACTGCGGCTTAAGGTGACTCAAATCGTTGACCTCGAATTTTGTTTCATTTTGGGAAATAGAAAAAAGTCGCATAGGGGTCGCATCTGGACTGTAGGGAGGATGGGAGAAATATCTGACCCATTACTTCTGCAGAAATTGGGTTGTTTCTTATACAGTGTGGTCAGAGGCATTGTCATGGTGCAACAAAATTCCACGCAGACAAGTCTTAGGACGCTTTGTTCTCAGTTTATTGAAGACTTGTGGTAGTCATTTTGTGATGTACCATCTGGCAGTAACAGTATTTTGTCCCTCAAGCGGAATCGTCACAATGTGGCCACTTGCTGAGAAGAAGGAACAGATCTTGTTCTTGCCAACACTTCTCGTCCGCTTCACTTTTGTTGGGGGATCTTCTCCTGGGAAGACCTAGACGATGACTGTCGTTTAGTGTCTGGATCATACTAGTAAATTGAGCTTTCGTCACCTATTACAATGTTAAATATGTTTTTGGATTTTCCTCCATTGAATTGTTCAATCATTTCCTGGTACCATTGCACACGTGCTTGTTTCTACTCATTTGTGAGGTGGTGGGGTATCCAGCGACTACAGAGCTTCCTTGGGTCAAGCTTTTCTTTCGGGATTATTTTCACTGCTGCCGATCCAATATTTAGGACTTCTTGACTCTGACCATATGTGTAACGATGGTCTTCGCAAACACGCGCTCTGCTTTCACCACATTCCATCCATTGTTGCTGTAGTCGGCCGTCCTACTCGGTCTTCATCTTCAAGGGAACTCCTTCCTGTTCTAAACTCTGCATACCATCAATAAATGCTGGGTTGCAAAGGGCAAGGATTCCCAAATACACTATATAGTCTTTCAAGGCATTCTCTCTCACCTAAAGCGACTTTAAAGTCATAGAAAACCATAGCACGGAAATGCTCTCGCTTGAGATCCATCTCAGCGCATGGCGTAGCAACACCTGCTATACATACACACGCGGTGCTGACGATGCACATTGTTGGTGCGCGCCCAGAGTTGCACATTTGGCTATCTGAACTTCAATATGAAGTTAGAAAAGCTGCTTTGGATTATCACTGTTCATTGTTGCCCATTCTCAAAACTTTCAGAGTGACGCTCGTTCTCGTATTAGCGCGAAGCACAGACAACCAAAACATTGGTACAAATAGACTGCCGGCGGACTTCTGTGATAAGGTTTACAAAAACGTATCCTTTGTTAAGACAACTGTTTGAATAATAACGGAAGCTATATCAGGTTTTTAGTTGGTTTATAAGTAAATAGCCAGGAATTGTTGATATTTATGTGTTACATACCGATCGTCACTTAATAATACATGTGGTGAAAGGGGATTGCACTGAAAACAGGTTTAAAGTTTTGTAGAGTACAGAAATAAAAAGGTGATAGGATCTATGGTGAGCACATATTGCTGAATTAATTTGACTATCTATCAATTCTATCCCTCCATACTGATTTATAAATATGGGTGTGTTATTTTTAATATGATTGAAGTTATCTATAGTAGTGTGTTCATTTTAGCACCAGAAACATTTAGATAATTGCATTCCTCAGGACAAAAAACTTTATGGTACTTATTAACTACCAGTGCAGGCCTCAATCAGATATTGCTCGAGCAAAAATTAAATAGCAATATGCCCGTTTTTTGCCTGTGATTCGTTTAGCATGCTGTTTTCAATCTATGCTTTCAGCATTTTAAAATAATATTTACAAGAATTTATCTATTAGTTGCTAAATAGACTCTACTCTGTATGTTAGCATTCATCTCTTTTCAAAGTAGACATCCTCAAAGAATTAACACAAATCTTGTCGAGAGAGCGCACACGAAGGCAGGTGAAGGAAAGCTACTGCGCAGAGGAGGGAGAGAGAGAGATGGTACACTGTCTCGCTCATTCTCGCGCGCTATGTGCTGGCAGATCACGTGTCTCGCAGCAACGCTACTGCGCAACATGCACTCACCCGCCTTTGTGTGAGCTCCCGACTCTAGGAGCAGGAAATGTCAGTTTCTTATAATTAATTGTAGTTAAATAAAAGCTTCTAAATTATACATCGTAAGTGTCTTTCAAGTGGTATTGTTATTCGAACGGAATAAAAATATTTTATTTCGATAGTGCCATGTACAAGGGTTACTCATTAAATATGATATTTAATCAACATCTTTGCGCGTTCAGGTTTCGAACGGAATTATTTCGCGCTTTCTATGGTACAGCTTGAAATAAAAAAAACGTGCTATGCGATGTAGTTTTTGTAATTTAAACATTCATTTCCCAAAGAGGTTCATTTTTAAATGTATTTGTTGCTGCAGAGCATCTTTAATATTTTGTTTACCATCTTTACGTGCGCATAAAACATCACGAATCTGTGCGCGCATGTAGTTAAGTTTTATAAAAGAATTTGAATAAAGTGTATCCATATATTTAAATTTTATTTGAAATAGATCTAAATTAAACCCTTTCGCTGCTAACGACGGATACATCCTTTGGGGGCGCAGGCTTCTATCGTGGTCTCTATCGTGGAAGCTTTGATTCAGTTTTGTTTCTTCTTTTCTCCTGACGACATAGTGTAATCTGGGATGTAATGTGTTCTCTAAATGATCTATGGTGATACTTACCTTTTTATTATGAATTTTGCTATTTACACAATAAAGTGTTCATGCTTATATACAGTTTATAGAGCCATTGCTTGTATCGACAATGTTTGCTGATAATCTTGCTAGATCTGCTAAATTTTTATATTCTTCCTATTGACTTTCTGTGAATTCAGAATGGGACAAACAATTAAATCATTGCACAACGCATATAAAGGTGACAAGTAATATATGCGTGCAATCTCAAACAGCGGGAAAAGCATTTAGCATAGGATGAACAAGCTGCCAAGTCAGCACCATGCTCAACTTTCAGGCAAAACTCCACATGTACGGATTTGAAATGTCATATACAGTATGTATGAACAGTGCTACGCTGTGTAATGCCCATCGAAGTCTGCTAGCGAAGGAATAAAAAAGGTATCCGCCTTAAAAAAATTTATTCCACTCATTGATAATGAATGTTATAGCTAAAGAAAGGATTTTAAGGTGCAGCACCTTTCCAAAAATATAGCTATTTTCATTCAGACAAGTCAATATATGCGTTTGTAGACATGAAATGAAGCAAAATAATCTCAGTTTGTTGCACCTTTTTGTGAGATTACTACCTTTTGCACCTTTTCCCTTCTATTCCATGCTTCAGCACCTTTCCCTCCACTTTTATCTGCATTTTTAATAGATTAGACAATTCGTTTTATCTTCTTGAACGGGATTTTAGGATTTTGTTTAATCAGATTAATAGTCAATAAATATTAAAATGTTTCATAATTATTAAAATGTAATTAATGGAAAGCACCAGTAAATATTCATAACCCCAGGAACAACGACCAACCACAGCAACAATAGTCAACATCCTCAACAAAGGACAACCGGCAGCTGTGAAATCAAATAAAATTTAAACAATGGTGCTGCAACAGTTGAAACCTAAATTCAGTTAGCACTGGCATGAATTTAACCGTTCCTATCTATCGACTGTGTACTATCTTCGTAGACTGCTTGATTTACCAGAACAGATTTTTCACAACAAAATCATGCCGAAGGTTAAGAAGGAGAAGTTGTGTGTGTACTTTCAGAAGAATTCAAGACTCATTATATCGAAACTGATGCCATCTCTGCGATGTGCCATCTGCGAAGTAAATATTGCCATTGCTGTCAAGCATCAAGAAACAGAATAAACCAGCATATTCCAGAACAACAAACATTTAAAGAACATTGAACTTCGCAAGTCAAAACCTATGCAAACTACTCTGATACATGCCTTCGCTTCAGGATCTGAAAAGCAGTGGTCATTGAATGACTTTAGTGCGCATCTTGCCATGGCATTGATCCAGCCAGGAATTCCAATCTACAAGGTAAACAATCCTGCATTTAAATCGTTCCTTGAGAAGTACATACAGAGGTCAATACCGGATGAGAGTACTTTGAGAAAAGATTACATATAGCCAATTTATGAGAACGTCTTAGAGAAAATAAAAGAGACGGTTGGCAAACATGAACTGGGATTCATTTTACATGAAACTACTGATGAGTTGCAAAGATATATTTTGAATATGTTGGTTTTTCCATTATGTGGCGAAGGGGCAAAACCTATGCTTTTTAAAATGTACCAACTCTGGTAAGACAAATGCCTGCACAATAATGCAGTGATTCAACAACTCATGTATGAACCTGTGGCCAGGGGCATACAATACGAAAAAGTTAGACTTGTGGTGACTGATCAAGCACACGCTATATGCTTTCGGCATTCTCACAATTGAAGGGCTTGTATCCCAACCTCAACCATGTGACATGTATTGTACCACGTGACATGTATTGTACATGGTCTACATTGTCTTTGCAAAATTATCAGGAAAAATTACTGCAGGGTAAATGACTTCATTGCTGCTCTGAAGAAGATTCTGGTAAAGGCTCCCAGTCGTCAGGTTTTATATCAAGAAATGACTGGGCTCCACCCTCCACAGCTTTCTGTCATCACAAGGTGGGGTACTTGGATAAGATGTGCAGTTTTCTTGTGCAAAAACTTTGATAAAATCAAACACTTCATTTGTGCTCTAGACTCAATGGACGCAGCAGCCATCAAGCAGGCCCAACAATTAGTCAACAACAAAGACCTAGAGTTGGAACTTTTTGCAGTGCATGCCTATAAGTATTTGCCTGATGTGATTCAGAGTTTGGAAGAAGAAGGTATGGAGGAGGAACAGTGGAAGAAGCTGATGAGTGTTAGGACAATCTTGATGGATTTGCTAAAGACAAATTTGAATTAAATTTGAAGAACAATCCAGATGTAGAAATCTTTGCAAATTTGACTGAACTTCCTTTACGGGTACTGACAAGATATGCTCCATTGGTTTCTGTAGATGTCGAGCAGAGTTTCTCCATATATAACGAGCTATTGAGCTCAAAGCGCCAGCGACTTAGTGTTAAAACATTGAAATGCTGTGTGTAATACAGTATAACAAGTGTATGAAATATTAAAACCAAGTAAATGGGACAAAGAAAGTTAATGTAGCTGGTTTAACCTAAATAAAGTAATTGCATCAGCACCTTTCTTGCACCTTTTTGTATGTATTTTCAGAACCCTTTTCCCCCCTTTTCTGGCCGTAATTTGCACCTTAAAATTCTTTCACTAGTTATAACATATTTGCGCCATAAAGAGAACGCCCAGTTAAAGATTAATGCTGTGTCTACATTTATATCTTGTTTTTAACCGATGAGCAGTAGTATTTCAGTTAGAAAAATGTGCAGGTAATTTCCTGATGAACATATGAAGTTAACCAATAAGACAATAACGGCGCCTTTTGGCTATCTAGTGAAACTTAAATCGCATATAGATCTTTACTCTGTAGCCTAAAGTAATTTGGTTTTCAATAACTTGCCTACCATACCGGTAACAGGAGAGAGGCTTGGAGCGATGGAATGCTCGCCTACTTATTGAATTACTTGAAACTGTAAAGAACAATTCAACATTTTTACAGTAATCTAAGTATCAGTTACTAAGACAAAGTAGGGCATTTTTCTTACTGCTTAGTACCCGTATTTTATTCCAGCACTGCTGAAATGCTTCTGCTATGCTTTATGCTGTTTTAGGACTCATTAAGCTTTTAGCATGAGTACGTAATGCCTATTACGATACAACAGATAAAAGCATATGCATGGTATTATTTCAAAAATACGTATTACTAAATTTTAGAAGTATTTGCAATTAAGATATCTGAAATGTGCATGAATATAACAGCATCTTTTGAAGCATTCAAAACATATTTCCCAATTGGTAAGATGCCAGTTCTCCTTATTTGTACCCAAAAGCATGCATTTACACAATGTTGTTATTCTCGTTTCTTTTCAATTAAATAGGTTACTTCAAAGATATATATTTCCTCTTCTAGTAGCATGCAAGAAACTAGATACTGACCGGTCAGGTTATGCTTCGGCCAATAGAGCGCGAGGTCTACGCGAGGGCTGACTCAGAAGCTTGAATTATCTTAATACCGATACCTGACATGGTATGTTATAAGCAGCCAGTTCAGTATGATTGATTCTATAAGGTGGTTTGTTTCACAAATAGTCGATATTCTAAGCGTTCTTTTTATTTCTCTGTAATTATTTAGTTTAATTCCAGTGTATGCGTATTATTATAGCATTCAAATGCCAGCCGCAAAGTTCACATGAGAACAAAATATTTTCCTTTCTTGCACATACGTGAAGCAGATTCGTGTTAAGAGGTCTATAGGCAATTTTCATAGAAATTCCCTGTCGAAGTTCCAAATAGAGATACAGCTGCACCACTGGTTCGTTAAACACTAAACGTCTTAAGCGAAAACCAATTGTTTTAATGGAAGAAAAACCGAACGAAACAGGCAACTTTTGAACTGCAAAAAAAATCCTTGTGTCGTCTGTCTCAAGATTTATGTGTTTCAAATGCCTCACCCCATGTACATCTAAACTCTTATACTGAAACTGTAAATGGTAAGTGTAGGACGTGAATGATCGCCTCAATTTCTGTAATTAGACCTTTGCAGAATATTGTTGACGGTACTTGAGATACTAGGGGACACAGCACACGTGACCCAAGGATGAGGGCGTCATCGAGTGACACTCCCTCCCCGAAAGCTTTTTCTGTGGGCGGCACCTGAAAATATAATTGGCCCCCCATTACAGGGTGGAAGTGGATACGCCACTTACGCGCGCCAACCCCGAAAAGGGGAAGCCTACCGAAGGACCTCGGTGGGGGTCGACAGCAACATAGTAGACTATCTCCCGGCTATCCAGAGCGGAACAGGTGGACCTTGAGGAGTCTCACAACCCCGCCTGGAAGGAAAACCGCCCAGACGTACCCAATCTCCCATGGATATCGGGAACCACAGTTCCGTCGAGTCCAACCCAATCCAAACGACATCCTTACTGATGGGACTCGGACATTTGGCCCAGCGTATTTCTTGTAACGTCAGAAGTACCACGATTGCTCAGGGTCCGCAGCGCCCGCACCACGGCAGCTGAAGGGATCGAACCCCCTCCCCCTTGCGGGGTATTGACGGTACAATATTAATTGATTCACAGTTGTTTTCTCTTATGAGCCTTGACTTCAGTTTACATGGCTGTACACGAAATAGTAGCACGGAGAACCCCCGCATAACCCACGAAATTCTTTTGCATTACACCAAAGTTGGTCAAGACAAGCCGAAAAAGGGATTTGAGCACTTTTTGTTATACCCGCCAAAATAACCAAAAAATGAAATTAAATATAATTCATACTTGTTTATTATACAATCCAAATAAAGAATGTAATATATTCTCTCAAAATTTAACATTGACGCAATAATTATATAAAGCAACTTCTCCAACTCGATGTTCTGTCGTTACCAGAAGAATCTTGAAAATGTCTTCCCATTGTTGTCAGACACCGAGAGAATATTGGTTATATGTATTTATTTATTTCATCAAATTACCACCACAGTTCCCACTGCTAAACATTTAGTTCGTTAACGACGCCCAATTGCCAGGATCATATCAGCGCCACCGGTATGTCGAAATTTCTTCCCGCAGTTCTTTTAAATACTAGTAAATCTGACATAGGGCTGTCGCTTTTAAGCACACCTATAAACCATCGGTCTGGATCGGGTTTGAACTCGTGACCCTGGGATCAGAAGGCCAACGCCTAACCAAATGAGCCATCCAGACCGACGGCTCGCATTGCTGATAACTATGAACGATATAAGGGTGATTTCGAAAACTCCCAGTAAAGTAATTATAGTGGGCACATCTACAGTTGTTAACGTCTGCGACTATTATTTGTGTGCAATAAATTACATTATCTTTATATAAATATAAAATGACAGAGATGTTCCAAAGTGAAGTTTTCGGGAGCCAAGTGCAACCACTCTGCCTACCACTTCCGCTCTCTCACGATCGAAATCTAATCTGAACGCTCTGTAACAAGTTATTCCCCGCGCTTTTCTAGCATTTTCCTAATTGCATTCATTTCATTCATTTTAGATTCCTTAAATAAAGACTACATAAATACAAACATTGTAATAAAACAATAAAGTGGAACAAATTAAGTAAATAATGAGACGTTACTTGAAGTCGCCATATTGTATCAGCTGGTGAGCCATAAGGAAGTGCATTGGGGCCTATATTTTATTTGCTATACCCCGAGATGTT
This sequence comes from Deroplatys truncata, assembly GCA_030765065.1. Taxonomy (NCBI): domain Eukaryota; kingdom Metazoa; phylum Arthropoda; class Insecta; order Mantodea; family Mantidae; genus Deroplatys; species Deroplatys truncata. The sequence goes on from CM060986.1 coordinate 184,038,055, forward strand.
TCTAGAGTGCAGAATACTTTGATGAGTTACAGCAATCCTTGTTGTTGAAGAGGCTATTGAGCGAGCTACAAATAATTTACAGAATGCTCTTAAAAATAACTAACTGCACCAGTAAGTGATGTATTAAACTGAACGAATCCTCTCATATAAATTTCACTTACAAGAAAGTAACTCCACTTTCTATCCTCATTTATAAATTAAGAGTCCCATATGCTAACACAGCCAAATGTTTGCAAATGACACTAGCTGCCAAACTAAAATGGAAAGAGCATGGCAAGAAGAGAAAGGAAGAACTCGGTATAAAGTACAGAAAACTCTACTGGCTTCTTGGATGAAATACAGAGTTGTCGATACATAATAAGTTATTAATCTCTAAACAAGTGTTGAAACCCATTTGAACATGTGGTATCCATTTATGGGGCTGCACCAATCAATAAATCCAATGTCAAGATGATTCAAACATTTGAAAATAAAGTGCTTTGTGGAATTGTAAATGCTCCCTGGTACATCCTCAATAATGACCTCCATAGTGATTTAAGAATAGCTAATACAGCTTATGAAGAAATCTCAAGGTGTGCAGTAAAACACTATCAGCATTTTCAAGTCCATGTGAATTCTAAAATGGAAGCTGTGCTCATTGTGAATGACGATGTGCCATACGAGCTGGCTCAATAGAACTTGACAACACTGTTTATGGCAAAGTATTAAATAATTTTATTATTAATAATATTCTTGTCAAATGCTGTGATGTATGAGATGTAAATCATTAGTTGGTCTTTGTAGATTGGTCATTATGTAAATAAAACAAATATTGTGTGTAATCAAGAGTATAGTTTTCGAGGTCACGGTGAAATTCAGTCCCCTTTGAACCGCGGGAATTACATAGAAATGGTTTCCGAATCATGCTGATAACTTAAGCCAACACTAAGGAACTAAGAAAACCCTTTATAGTTCTTTCCAAATCTATTCAGAATGAGCTTATTGAGTAATACTGACTAAAAACTACAATTAAAGAAGGTCATTTTTTTCAGTTCATTTGAATAGTACCACAGACGTAGCAGAAATTTCACGATTGACGGTTACTGTATAATACTTACTGGATAAAACAAGTATTTTTCAGGATTGGTTTTTGGGATTCCATAACATAAGTCCAAGCAGAAATGCTTGTGTAATATGTGATTTGTATCTTGAAGCTCTCTAGGTTAATCTCAAAGAAAAATTGATTGTCCAGTGCTATAAGGCACTAGCATCATGACTGCCGTCATTTCAGGGCTTCGAACGTTAGTACGAGAGGCATTCAAAAACTTTGGCAACCAACCTATCCATTGTAGGATAATAATAATGGTTGTAAAAATGTAACTAATACTGCTGGCAAAAATTTACCTTAAGCTATCAAAATATACATAAGTGCGAGTTTAAACTTTAATATTCATAGTCGTATAGTCTGTTGAGTTCAATCCTGTGTCAATAGTTGGTGAAAAATCATGGATATTTCTAAAGAGAACATTAGATTCTACATTTTCACTTAGTGAAAGAAAAAAAATTCGTGAGGACTTGTTATCTGTTTATATTAATGAAGTGTGTTCATTTATTATCATTGTAATATGGATTCTATCATTTGAAGAAGGACGAGAGTTTTTGAAAGACAACCCTTGTTCTGGTTGGCCTCGGGTAGCTGTGAACGAAAGAGCAATTCAAAGAGTGAGGAACTTGGTGGGGGAAAATCCACATTTAGCTGTTGAAATGCTAAGTATGAAACTCTTTATCAGTGTTGACGGCATTGACTGTATACTCCACGAACATTTAAAGCTGCGAAAAATCTGTGCAAAATGGACTCCCCTTTCTGTAACTAATGAAGAAAGAACAGGAGAAATTAATGTGCAAGTAAACTACTGAGCATGTTTCTACCTAATGCCCTAATCGTTTGATAAATGTGTGCACTGGTGATGAAATTTGGTTTTATTATTACACCACAACAAATAAAGCTCAGAATTGTGTCTGGGTAAATGAGAATGATTCAAGACCAGTCGTTCTTCGACAAGATTTTCGTTCTCGGAACCGAATGTTCACGTGTTCCTCAACTATGAAGGATCACTAGGGTTTATTTCTTGCCAGAAGGAATGACAATGAATGGAGAATACTGTGGCTCTTATGTTTTGAATCTTTTATTTGAAGAGCTGAGGCAGCGGCGTCCAAAGACAGGAACTTCAAGGCTGTTGCTTTTGCATGACAAAGCGTCTCCTCACAGAACAGCGACAAATATGAGGAAACTGGAAATCGCTAACGTAGTTGCTTGACCATCCACCCTACAGTCCTAACCTTGCACCGTGAGACTTCTGGCTATTTCCTCGAGTGAAATCTTGCATTGCTAGAAAATGTTTTAATCGGGTACAGGACCGTGCTCAGGCTATAAATCCAGCTCTGTTGGCAATACTTCAGTCTGAGTATCGTAGAGTTTTTGATAAGCGGTTGCGCCCTCTACAACTATGTGTGGAGAGAGATGGAGACTACTTTGAAGGATTGTGAGGATAAGTTTTTGAATTCATTCCTTAGTTTGGACTTTAAGATGACACTTGCAAAACTCTTTGAATGCCCCTCGTAAAGGGACATAACCCACAAGGTTATTCATACACTGCTATGCGTACAGATTAAATCTTGTGCTGTAGAATGATGCAAAATCTATAAAAGAGGTTCGCATATTTTTCTCCAATCTTCAGGCCTTTCCTATATGTTTTCATAAGTCAGTAAACGAATAGCTCTTTTGTATATAGTAACTGGACAAAAAATTCCGACTGCTAGTGATGTGTGTCGAAGTTCCAATGCTAGAATTCTCGAGGTAAGTTACAGTCAAAGAGGAGAACTAATTACTGTTCTTGTAACATAGAAGATCCTCTTTCTAATCCTAAATCCATAAGTATTTCGTTGAAACATGGCATTTTAATTACTGTTAGCTGTGTTCAGGGACGTTTTCAATGACTGAAGTACGAGGTTACTCTGAAGGCTTTGAGAATGAATCGATAAAACTTTTAAAATTTAGATCTGAGCATTGCACACTTTCAAAGTACTCTCCATTGCATTCTACACAACGTCTCATCCTTTCAAACCACTTTTCAAATGTCTAACGCCATTCTTCTTTGGAGAGAATGCATATACGAGGGCGGATCGAAAAGTAACGCACAATAACTTTTTTCTGCCTTGTATTGCAGCTGGAATGTTGTAATTTCACACAGATATAGTTTGAAGTTTTCACTACAGAGGGTATTTTTGTGTCATGTGCAGCTCTAGCGAGAGAAGCCTAAACTACGCAACAAAAATGGCGCGCATGTTACCGTCTTCCACGTGTGAAGAGCAGAAAGATATGGTTGATATTTGTGGGCCAAAGGGCATAAACCGAGTGATATTCACAGGTACATGCGTGGCGTGCATGGGGATGGTTGTGTGGACCGCAGCACTGTCTCCAGGTAGTGTGAATTCTTCCTAGAGGGTCTTGTGAACCTTAGTGATTCGCCACGCTCCGGGAGGCCTGTAACAGCTGCAACCCCGCAGAATGTCAGAGGCAGTGAACGACCGGCGTGTGCAACTGCGAACCTTATCGCAACAGTTCAACATTTCCTATGGTGCAGTGTACGATATTGTTCATGACACGTTGAAATTTCGTAAACTTAATGCTCGCTGAGTGCCTAAGAACCTGGCAGACAACCACAAGGTCCAGCGAATGATGACGAGCTTGGATCACCTAATTCGGTACACTGCAGAAGGCCATGACTTTCTGAAAGGAATCGTTACTGGTGATGAGTCGTGGGCATACAACTACACGCCCGAAACCAAGCAGGCAAGTATAGAGTGGAAACATGCTGGTTCCGCAGTGAAGAAAAACCTCAAAGTGACTCAATCTGCTAGGAAAGTGCTTGTGACGGTGTTCTGGTATATGCATGGTGTTGTATTGGTGGACTTTGCTGAATACGGGACCACTGTGAATGCTGCAGCCTACATGAAAACTTTGGTGAAGTTGCGTTGTGCCCTTCGTAACAAAGGCACAACATAAATGCTGACGATGTAAAAATTTCTCATGACAATGCTTGGCCCCCATGTTGCTGCTGCTTTTCGTCAGAAAATCGCCAAAGTTGGTTGGGAGGTGCTCCAGCATCCACCATGCAGTCCAGACCTTGCACCATCGGACTTTCATCTGTTTGGTCCCATGAAGAAATACTTGGCCGGCCAACGCTTTGCGACAGATGCGGAAATGAAATCAGCAGTCCGCAGATGGCTATACTCTAAGGAAACGGACCTCTACGAACAGTGCATATTAAAACTGGTATTACGATGGGAGAAATGTGTTGAGAAATTTGCTGACTATGTCGAAAAGTAGGTAAAAGGTGTAAGTTAATTTGTGATTTTATGTTGTTGTTTTAACTATTAAACTTTTTTGTAAAAAAAAATATTGTGCGTTACTTTTCGATCCGCCCTCGCATATTCTTCATAAGTAGCTACTGCAGCTTCAGGTGATTCGAATCGTTGACCTCGAATTTGTTCTTTGATTTTGGGGAAGAGAAAAACGACACGTGGAGACAGTTCTAGACTGTAGGAGAATGGGACAAATAGTTGACTGCTGCAGAAGTTGAGTTGTTTCTAGTGCGGTGTGAGCAGAGGCGTTGTCGTGGTGCAACAAAATTCCACGCAGACCAGCCTTAGAACGATTTGTTTCCAGTTCATTGAAGACTTGTGGCAGTCATTTTGTGGTGTAACATCTGGCAATGACAGTATTTTGTTCCTCAAGCTGAATTGTCACTTTATGGCCACTAGCTGAGAAGAAGAAGGAACAGATTCTTGACAATAATTCTTGCTTCTCTAACGTTGGTTGGAGAGTCCGCTCCTGGGAAGACACAGATCGATGCCTGTCGCGCTTAGTTTCTCGATTCGTTACCTACTACGCTGTTAAATATGCTTTTGGATCTTCAACCGTCAAATTTTTCTATCGTTTCCTGGCACTATTGCACACGTGGTTGTTTCTAAGGATTTTTTCGGGCGTCAAAATCCTTAGCGTGGCTCCCTTCGGAAGGGAAGTAAAGTCGGTGGTCCTGTGTCGTGGACTTATGGCACGTAAAAGAATCTCAAGCTTCATAAAGAGGCCTTTGAGCAAAATTATCGGTCTTTCACATCCAATATAGAATGGGACACTAAGAACCACAGAGGTTAAAGAGCGTCCATAAATAAAACTCATTTTCTTTTTGTTTTTGTTCATTTGTTGTTAGGTGGTGTGGGATCCAACGACTACAGAGCTTCATGAGGTGACGTTTCTTTAAGGATGGTGTTCATTGCTGCCGATCCAATATTCAAGGCTTCTTCTATCTGAGTGATATGTACAACAATGATCTTCCCGCAACGTGCACTCTTCCATCACATTTTCCTACGTTGTTGCTGTAACACGTCGTCTTCATCTTCGAAGGTCTTCATCTTCTTTTAAACTAAGTAAACCATCGATAAATCGTGAATTGGAAGAGCGCAGATCCCAAATGCCCTATGCAGTCTTTCAAGGCATTCTTTCTTTCCTAAACCGACTTAAAAGTCAAAGAAAGTCATAGCATGGAAATGGTCTCGTTTGAGATACGTTCCAGCGTATGGCATGCACATAACACAGACGTTCTGATGCTGCACACAATTGGAGCACACCCAGGCTTGCATATGTTACTATCTGAACTTCAATCTAAAGATAGGAGCACCTTCTTTGACTTACCACAACCCATTGTTGTCCATTCTCAAACCTTTCAGAGTGACTATTTACTCTTGGATATATTGTGGAAAAACACTGGATGTACATTATTATTTTCAGCTATTCAAGAACAAATAAGGTAATTACGAGACATGAGAAGCTATAATCAGGAGAAAATATTTCAACATTGTGAACTTCATGGAGGATATGAAAGAAACAAGAGACAGCCCTAATAGCAACCTAGCTCAATATATAAAGCTCTATTTTGAAATGTGGACATTACATTTCAGATTCAGAATATGTTTAAGAGTCATTTGAAGTTGTGAATTCGTTCATTTAGTGGACTTATCATGATTCAGTGCCTTCAGAAAATGTTTCCCTGCCAAGGCAATTTATTACGAAGTTACTGCATCATGTATTTTGACTCTTCGTGTTGTGAAAGACGAGCTGGACTTTGTCTTCTCCGTAGACCAGTTCTTGTCTCGAGGTGTAGCTGAAGTTATAAAAATGTTTGTTGAAAGTGACATTCAAAGTGTTGCCGGAAGCTACAGACTATTTCGCTTAGCCGCATCAATTCCGTCTATAAGCTGTAGTGTTAAGAAAGCTTCTCTTACTCCAACAGAGCGAAATCTTATCCAAGAAACAGAATGGGACAGAACAGGATTACAGCTTTAACGACGGCGTCTATTGAAGTGAATTTCATTTGCTGGAAAAACACGAGTCATGGTACGATATCATCAAGCGATATGCCAACATGAAGGATCGGCACATCGATCTACTGTACAAGTAAAGGTAAACCAATGTTTGCTAGCTTTTAAATTGTATTTTCCATTTGCCTACCCTGAGAATTTCACTACAAACTGTCATTGGTGTGTATTGCCTGGCCATTGCTTGGCCTGGTTTATTGCTTTAATTACTATATCATACAAGTGTATCAGTTGAAAAGTAGGTATAACCAGTAGCTTATATCTCCATACTTAATTAGCATACCTATTCTCTCGTAGTTTTCATATTCTCAGAATGTATACATACGTTTTACGTGTAAAGCTTAGGATATGGGGAAATCCAGGGATAGTAAAGCCGGCTTTAATATTTCCTATGGATGAAACAGGTTGCATGCCTAATTACAAGAGCTTTTCTTCTAGTATGTTATTTGGCATCACTGGGTACAGGTTATATATTGTCCCTAGTTTATTCGTGTCGAGAAGGAGCCTCACTTGAAGTGACACATTCTTTTATTATGGTTTTGGATGTGTGAGCTGTTGGTTAATTCAATTATGATTAATTTATTTGCCAAGTACATGCAAATTCTCTTATTAGACACATGAGAGACAAAAAGTATGTTGATTGGGTAATTTAAACTACCCTACTGCAATCACGTATTCTTTAATTGAAATGTTATTGTGAGTTTCTTTCCCTAAAGCTGCTCTGGATGTACGCACCAGAATAGGATAATTTTCTCAGTGGTGGCTGCTGTGTAAGAGCAAAATGACACGTGAACACCCTAACACCTTCCGGATTTATTGGGTTTTTTTCTCTTTGAATGACATTACACTAACATATATGCAATAATTTAAAATCCAGGCGTTTAAATCTACCGCGCGACTCCTCTAAACTTGGCAACATAGTCGCGAGCACAACTTTAGTTGTGCACGTTTTTAGCAGTTTCTGCACATGTGCAACTGATATGACGTAATTATCTTATGGGTGAAATACACGCGGGTCGTGCACACTTGAACACGTGCACTGGCCCTTACCATTCATCTCTCAGCAACAAGTTTACGTCAAAGCCATTAGGTAGTAGCAGATTACTGTACAAGTTTCATTCATGCGAGAGTGCAAGGGTGGGAAGTTGGGAACCCCGTTCGCTTTTCAGTTTGGCATAATCCCCGCTAAATGGTAGCATACTGAGCAGTTATACCACTTCACTCACAGTACAGCAAAATCTAGATCTGAGTGAATATGTGTTATACGGAAGTAGGATATATAGGAGAGAGCTGGGCCACTTTTTTGCGTTTATATGGGAAAGGATAGGGAAAACGAGGCTAGATGGGACGGTTCAAGGAGGAAAATGCGTTTATATGGGAGAGATAGGGAATACGAGGACTGACGCTAGGCTAGAGAGGGTTGAAGGAGGGAAATACGTTTATATGGAAGAAATAGTAGAGAGGTGCTAGGCTAGACGGAGGCTGAGGAGTAGAGTATGGTTTATATGAAAGGTATAGGAAAACGAGGAGGGGTGTTAGGCTAGACAGAGTTGAAGGGTAGAGTATGTCTTTTATATGAGAAGTATAGGAAAACGATGAGAGGTGTTAGACTAGACAGGGCTTGAAACGTAGTGCAGGGTTTATATGAGAGATATAGGAACAGGAGGAGGGGTGTTAGGCTAGACAGAGGTTGAGGAGTAGAGTATGGTTTTAGATGAGAGATATAGGAAAACGAGGAGAGGTGTTAGGCTAGGAGGGTTTAAGTATGCGTTTATAAGGAGAGACGAGAAAACGGAGAGAGATCCTATGTTAGGATACACAGGTGTTTAAAGCTAGAATGTGTTTTATATAGGCTAGATAGGAAACCAAAGAGATACTCTGCTAGACAGGGGACAGGAGAGGAATGCGCTTTATGAGAGGTAGGGATACGGGGAGTGGTGTTAGGCTAGACAGAGGTTGAGAGTAGAGTATGCGTTTATATGTATGAGAAGTATAGGAACAGGAAGAGGGGTGCTAGGCTAGACAGAGGTTGAGGAGTAGAGTATAGTTTATATGAGAGGTATAGGAAAACGAGGGGAGGTGTTAGGCTAGACAGAGGTTGAAAATAGAGTATGGTTTATATGAGTGGTATAGGAAAACGAGGAGAGGAGTTAGACTAGACAGAGGTCGAGGAGCAGAGTATGGTTTATGTGAGAGTCATAGGTAAACGAGAGAGGCGTTAGGCTAGAAAGAGCTAGAGGAGTAGAGTATGGTTTATATGAGAGGTATAGGAACAGGAGGAGAGGTGTTAGGCTAGACAGGTAGTGTAGCAGTAGGAATATGGACTTATATACAGGAGAGATAGGGAATAGGAGGTGCTAGACTTGAAAGCGACTTTAGACGTGAACTTAGTGGAAAACTGTTTCATGTCAATGTTCTAGACATGCCCATCACGTAACCTATTCAGGGAAAAGGTGACTCGTTCAGGGGAAAAAGGTGACTGCTCAGGGAAAAAGGAGGCCCACAAAGGGAAAAAGGCGACATGCAACGGGAAAAAGGTGACCAGTAAAGGGAAAAATGTCACCAGCAAAGGGAAAAAGGCGACCAGCAAAGGGAAAAAGGTGAGCCATAAAGGGAAAAAGATGACCTGCAACGGGAAAAGCTAACCCACTAACACTAACAGGTAAGTAATTCAGGTAGTATTGCAAGAGGCTGACTGGATCATAGCAGTGTATGATTTCACAGGTAATTCAGCTAGTATCGTATGTATTTAGGCTAATTCGTCTAATAACACAGGATAGATTCCAGATGCTAACTGCATCATGGCTCTGCATGATTTCACAGATAATTCAGCTAGTATCGTAGGTATTTAGGCTAATTCAGCTAGTATCACAAGAGGATAGATTCTAGGGTTGGGTATAGCATAGTTTCATATTTCACAGGTAATTCAGGTAGTATCACGGGTGCTCGTGCTAATTTAGAGCAGGAATTCGTATCAGAGCTAGTTAAGGTAATTTCACATGATTCGGGTAGTATCACAGGTATTTAAATCATTTTCACAGCCAATTCAGCTAGTATCTTGAGCATTTAAGCTAATTCAGCTAGTATCACAGGAGGATAGATTCCAGAGTCTAACTGCATCATAGCTATGCATGATTTCACAGCTAATTCAGCTAGTATCGTAGGTATTTAGGCTAATTCTGCTAGTATCACAGGAGGTTAGATTCCAGGGTTGGGTATAGCATAGTTTCATATTTCACAGGTAATTCAGAGGGTATCGTAGGTATTTAGGATAATTCAAGTAACATAGGTGTTTAGAGTAATTAAGCAAGCATTACAGGAGGGTAGGTTCCAGGGGTTGGTTATAGCCTAGTTTCGTATTTTACAGATAGTTCAGGTAATATCATAAGTATTTGAGGTAATCAGCATAGTTTCACAGATATTATTGATAATTTCGATCAGAGATTTGTATCACAGCTATTTAAGGTAAATGCAGGTGATTCAGGTTGTATCAATGGTATTTGAGTCATTTTAACAGGTAATTCAGGTAGTATCACAGGTGCTCGTGCTAATTTAGAGCAGGAATTCGTATCAGAGCTAGTTAAGGTAATTTCACATGATTCGGGTAGTATCACAGGTATTTAAATCATTTTCATAGCCAATTCAGCTAGTATCGTGAGCATTTAAGCTAATTCAGCTAGTATCACAGGAGGCTAGATTCCAGAGGCTAACTGCATCATAGCTATGCATGATTTCACAGCTAATTCAGCTAGTATCGTAGGTATTTAGGCTAATTCAGGTAGTATCACAGGAGGCTAGATTCCATGGTTGGGTATAGCATAGTTTCATATTTCACAGGTAATTCATCTAGTATCACAGGTACTCATGGTAATATAGAGAGTAATTCGATTATAAAACTTTTCTCATCCAACGTTACAACAATTTATATACTTTTTTCTAAATCTTACAAACTTATTATATGTTAAACAGTTATTGTACGATGCGGAGAGGGATAAACTGCATATTGGTTCACAAATTGAAAAGCTTTACGTCAACATACCTTTATTTTAGTTCGTTATAGATGTCTCTCCCCTTTTATCTAGGCTTGAGACTAGCACTAGGATTGCTCCTAATGGCAGGGTTACCACCTTCCCTTCCATCTTCTTCTTTCTTCATCAGGCGTCAGCTATCTGCATATACAGCACACAGATACCTTCTTTTTTAAGATTGTAGACTCACTAGAAAATCTTTATCTTTAACTTACATTCTTTTAAGCACTGTTTGTAATGGCGTAATGTCCATACGCATATGTTGTTATCCCGTCATCAGCAATAATTCTTTTATCATCAAACGGAGTCAATGCAATTTTATTCACTTGTACTGTAGCAAGGGCATGCTTTCGTGATAGGATCAGATTCATAGGTGTTCTGATGATTTCACTGGTTTTAAGACAGTCTGTATAGCTGTCAAACGAAATGTACTGCTTAATAGCGCTACGTTTTATACCTTTAATCTTTTTTATCATTGACCCTTGAATATCTATGGCATACATCTTAGGACGTAGTCCAACAAAGCGTAGGATGATTTTGCTATTAGCCTCATCTTTAAATTTTCCCAATACCTTCTTGTTCTGAGTAGAGTAACATATATGGTTGGCAGGGTAATCAGCTGTATCGAGATGCTCAAGAAAACGTAGCTTGTCCTGGTACACATCTTCAGTTGTTACACGATGAATGAACGAATCAGTGTCCATATACATAAGCTTCAGGTTTTCAGCTCCATAATAAGGCAACAAAACGTCGTAATGATAGTTATACATTAATGTCTTGGAGATGTCCAACACACTCATACCAATGTATATAGGCTTGTTGAATACAATCTGACGAGAGGCCATATGTACAGCAGCTAGATTATCAGCATATATCGTCCTGTCGATAAACGTAGGCTTGGCGATCAGCTTCTCTAGAGTTTTTTCATTGGTCACCAGTCGTATATCCATACGATTACGCAGGTTCTCCATAGTTTTTCCAAACATAGCGTTGTTAAAGAGTTTGTAGAGATCCTTCTCGAAATCATTCGCAGCTTGTTGTCGTAGCCTGTTGTTAAATTCCACATAAGGTTTCAACCACTGAGACTGTCGGAATTGTAGCACACGATGGATTTTTGTTAGTCGCAGTCCATGACTAAGAGCTTGCTTCAAAGCCATGTAATGCACTACATACTTCTTTCGAGGTCCAAGATGAGGTATCAGTTTCTTTGTAGATGATTCCAATGGTTTCATACACTCTGGCAGGAAAGGTAGATCGTTGTGTAGATCGTGAAGTTCTGCAGGATACTCGATGTCGACTTCTAATATGTAGCCGTAAGGATCATCTTCTTGTAGTGTTTCTAAGTTGATTTCTTCAGGTGACACCCACTGAAATCCACCAAAAGGAAGGGCGTGACACATTGCCCACCCATATTGGTTATTTGCGTCCTCGTATGTGATAAATTGGGTTGGTCTCGTCGGATCAAACTTCTCCATATAAGTGTTATTAGCCTCAGCATACCGATGAGAAACTTGGCATAAACCTCCTCTTATACCTGATTCCACCATGAGTAATTGATCATAATCTTGTAACAGCTCTAACTTAATTCCAGTATACAGTAACATAGCGTCCCATGTTAGACCTGGAGAGGTAAAATAATGGGCGGGATCGACTTTGTGTGTTTTAAGGGTTTGCTCTCTGAACGTCTCAAAGACGTCAGCTAGAAGAAGTACATCCGAAGTTAAGTAGAGATCGCTGTACTCTCCCAGGTTTCTCACATTGAACAGCTCCCATACATTTCTAGCATGATCGTAGTCAGCATCAGTAATTTCTTCTTCATTTAATGTATTGTAGAAGGAGTCCTTAGGAGGCAAGCAGGTCTCGTTCAGGGCATCCCATGACGTAACAAAATCATATGGAAATACACCCTTACGGGTCATCAACTTCAATTTGTCTTCTCCAAAGTACTTTAGCGTTTCAGGATACGAGGTTAGATTTTTTACCAACTTATCCAAGCTTGTACTGAGGAATCGGAAGCTATCCACAAATCGAAGCTTTATATCTCCTACATACTTGGTGAATGAGATATAGCTTTCTTCAGAGTTAGGAATTACCTCCACACGTTCACTTGTGCACCCCAGCTCCTTTACAATGAAATGCGAGTCATATCCGCTAAGGTTATGCATGAAGACTGGTATATATTTAGGTGTTTTGCAGGCTAAATTACATTCATTATGAAGACTTCCACGATATTCACCGCTGATGTGATCATGGTCGCGTACTTTATAGTTCTCTTCTGTAATGGGTTTTCTACACAAGTAGCATGTCGTAGAAGACTCGAAATCCTTTTGCTGTTGATCCGTAAGTTTCAGAGGCTTAGCAGATTTGTATATATTACCAATCATTTTTGCAAGAGATGTCAGGTACAGCATAAACTTCTGAGCAGCATCAGCACCACGATACACATAGGGTTGCTTAGGAAGACCAGTTTCGAGATGTTCAACACTGGATGTAGGCTTCACGTAAACACAGAAGCTCATTGGTATGTGCTCTTGATAAGGGGTTGTATAGGAAGTTTCAGGATTGGGTATACACGTTTGGCATGGAGTGAGAATACTCTCAAAATCAGCATAGATGACATAAGGTACTTTCAGCATCCTCTCAACATTTTTAAACTGAACAATTGATTTCTCCTTGGTAGGCATAACTACCCTCGCAACACCATGTTGAATACAGAAGGCTACATGTTCTTGCAGTTTTTCCTGTCCACTTCGTCCATATCGATCATCAAAATGTGTAAAGCAGCGCTTACAAGTATAAACCCGTCCATTATGGTTAGTTTTCTGGCGTCGAACGAGTTTCTCAAAATTCTTTATATACACGTAGTGATGTTTTCCACTGATGTCATTCAATAGTAGCAGGTCGCGATGTTCAGGTAGTTCAATGTCAGCAACCTTTATTGGATACACTTCATGCTTCTCATCCAGCCCGAAAACGTTAATGGATATCTTGTTAAACTTCTCAAATTTAGGTATTTGAGAAAGTGGAGTAGGGTAGGAAACACAGCTGAAGTCGTACTTGTCTTGAAGTTCTTTGTATTTGCTGACGCGTTGAGGCTTGATGCTCACGAATTTGGCCAGTATAGAGTACATGAAACATTTCTCGTCGCTAAAGTTCTGGATGTTTATACATGCTTTCCTTGCTTCAACAGCTGACGGTAGTGGTATGTAGCTACTTCCTCGTAACGGGTTGTACTTGTTGATACGAAGTCGAACTCCTTCCACAGCAAGCAAAGCCCAGCTGCTACCCTTAAGCTGAGACTCCTCCATTTCAGTCACCAATTTCTTGAATTTCACTTCCATCGTTGAGTCCAGATCAGTTTCCAGGAAAACAGCTTGATTCCGTGTTTTAAATGTTTTGTCACAGGTTTCTCCAATACTGTTAACAAATCGACACTCAGCCAGCAGATTAATTTTAACACTCTTATGAATGCTAAGCTCTTTATGCACAGCATGGATTATACGTTGTTTTGCCTCTTGCAGATACATATTTAGGTCCTTAGCTGATTCGCATCGTATAAAATACGATTTCAATCGTCCTTCGAATGAAGTTTCGTATTCTTTCATATCGCAGTCCTCCATTGTTGACAGCAACTGATGTTTAGTTGGCTCCAATCTTCTTTTCTTCTGAGGGCTGCTTATTTCACATATATCTTCGTGTCGCTGTCCCTTATAACCATCTTTGAAGGTTACATTACAATGTTTACATTTGAAGAGCTTCTTACAGCTCATCTCGTGTCTTCTCTTGTCATAACCTCGGAGGAACTTCTTCCCACATTTTCCGCATGCATATCCAGTAGCGCTTGGAATAATATCCTTATACGCTGAGCTATTCATCTTTATTCTTGATGTAATAACGTATTAATCACTGATCAATGAAATGTAGACCTCTTCACCTTGACACCACTTTAGAAAGCTGATTATTCTTGGAGAGAACACGATGTTAACACCTCAAGACTAATTAGCACAATGAAGTCCAATGCCCTAGATCACCATATTTATAGAGGGAGCACGAACCTTTTAGATCAATCATAAACTCGCTCCATAACCACCTGTATATGATCGCTCAACGTGTACTAACCCCCCAGCCATATAACCTCAAGTCTAGAGACAGGATGTTTATGACGTCACACCCAGAGACAGGATGTCTAGCAGCATCAAACACGTTTAAACTCGTCTCATAACTACCTGCTTATGCTGTCACACCAGCAAGAGAAGTATTCCCACACGCTCATTCAGACATATATTTCAAATTCAAGCCCACCACCACCACCATCACCACCTATTGTACCAAGGTTAATTCAAGCTGTATTATCACAATACTTAAAAGTAAAAGCTTAAAAGGAAACCTAGAAGATTTTCCCCCTTATTTACTTAATTATTTCATGTTTTTATTCCCTTTTCAATTCTTCCTTTCCATCTTCTCACAGAAAGACCATTACATTTCACTACAATCATGAGAAAAACAATTTTTCCAGTTACACAGATTCTAAGCTTCTAAATCGAACCCGGTAATACTTTTAATAAATGTATTTTAGCTCCCCAATATCAGCATCTACCATTTAATCTTTACTCGAACCTGATATGATCCATAAGCTTGAAGATATATGAAATCACCCTTCGGGATTCGATCTGAGTACTTTAAAGTAATATTTGTCACGATAACGATATTTAAGGACTAGATACTCTTGTTTGCGTTTACCTTGACATGTCTATCTAAATTAAATTACGAGTTATTAAATGTTTGCAAGTAAATTTCATTGAATCGGTATTCGAACCCAGAACACCAGGAACAAACTAATTTATAATATTAGTCTGACATGTTAAACAAAGTTGTATGCAGTTACATCATCGATCTAAGTGATATATTCTAGTGTACAGAGGAAAATTAAGAAAGTCATTAAAAAATCGGGAATCGAACCAAGCACAACTGATTGGCAATTATATACAGCATTAATCACCCAGTACAGAACCTATCAATCACGCTTTGCTGCACTCCTCTACCTCACTTAGTTCCCGAGATAATGAAAATTTAAAAATTAAGGATCGAACCCAGGACGTCAGGTATCTAATTACACATTTACAAGATACTACCTAATAACATAAACGCAATAAAGTTTATTTGGCGTCTTTATCTTAATTGGTTTAGGAGTTATTAAATTTATAAGTAAATTCCATCGAATCAGTATTCGAACCCAGAACACCAAGAACAAAATAATTTATAATATGAGTTTGGTATGCTTAAAGGTGCTGTATGTAGTTACAGCATCAATCTAACTGATATTTTCTAGAGTATAGAGTAAAATTAAGGAAGTCATTAAAAAATCGGGATTCGAACTAGAGACAACCGATTAAAAATTATATACAGTATTAATTACCCATTATAACAGCTATCAATCATGCTTTGGTCCATTCCTCTAGCTTTCTTAGTTTCCGAGATAATAAAGTTTTTAAAATTAAGGATCGAACCCAGGACACCAGGTACCAAAATATACATCCACAAGAAACTATCTAATGACATTAATGTAATAAAGTTTATTTGACGTCTTTATCTTAATTAGTCTCCGACTTATTAGAAGATGAATTTGCATTCACTCCTAGGATTCGAACCCAGGCATCCCGGTCAACTTGGAACAAGGTCCTAATGACGCGGCGCATTCCAAAGAATTGATTAGTTTATATCCCAATGTTCTATCTGTTGTCATTCAGGAGATATAAGCGATTAAACAGTAGCAATAGAATAGCGACTTGAGCCCACAGAGAGATGCCGACATCTGATAAAGTTCTTTTGATCTATGCCGGCAAGCTCCGCCCATTATATTGCTACTGTTTAATCGCTTATATCTCCTGAATGACAACAGATAGAACATTGGGATAAAAACTAATCAATTCTTTGGAATGCGCCGCGTCATTAGGACCTTGTTCCAAGTTGACCGGGATGCCTGGGTTCGAATCCTAGGAGTGAATGCAAATTCATCTTCTAATAACTCGGAGACTAATTAAGATAAAGACGTCAAATAAACTTTATTACATTAATGTCATTAGATAGTTTCTTGTGGATGTATATTTTGGTACCTGGTGTCCTGGGTTCGATCCTTAATTTTAAAAACTTTATTATCTCGGAAACTAAGAAAGCTAGAGGAATGGACCAAAGCATGATTGATAGCTGTTATAATGGGTAATTAATACTGTATATAATTTTTAATCGGTTGTCTCTAGTTCGAATCCCGATTTTTTAATGACTTCCTTAATTTTACTCTATACTCTAGAAAATATCAGTTAGATTGATGCTGTAACTACATACAGCACCTTTAAGCATACCAAACTCATATTATAAATTATTTTGTTCTTGGTGTTCTGGGTTCGAATACTGATTCGATGGAATTTACTTATAAATTTAATAACTCCTAAACCAATTAAGATAAAGACGCCAAATAAACTTTATTGCGTTTATGTTATTAGGTAGTATCTTGTAAATGTGTAATTAGATACCTGACGTCCTGGGTTCGATCCTTAATTTTTAAATTTTCATTATCTCGGGAACTAAGTGAGGTAGAGGAGTGCAGCAAAGCGTGATTGATAGGTTCTGTACTGGGTGATTAATGCTGTATATAATTGCCAATCAGTTGTGCTTGGTTCGATTCCCGATTTTTTAATGACTTTCTTAATTTTCCTCTGTACACTAGAATATATCACTTAGATCGATGATGTAACTGCATACAACTTTGTTTAACATGTCAGACTAATATTATAAATTAGTTTGTTCCTGGTGTTCTGGGTTCGAATACCGATTCAATGAAATTTACTTGCAAACATTTAATAACTCGTAATTTAATTTAGATAGACATGTCAAGGTAAACGCAAACAAGAGTATCTAGTCCTTAAATATCGTTATCGTGACAAATATTACTTTAAAGTACTCAGATCGAATCCCGAAGGGTGATTTCATATATCTTCAAGCTTATGGATCATATCAGGTTCGAGTAAAGATTAAATGGTAGATGCTGATATTGGGGAGCTAAAATACATTTATTAAAAGTATTACCGGGTTCGATTTAGAAGCTTAGAATCTGTGTAACTCTGGAAAAATTGTTTTTCTCATGATTGTAGTGAAATGTAATGGTCTTTCTGTGAGAAGATGGAAAGGAAGAATTGAAAAGGGAATAAAAACATGAAATAATTAAGTAAATAAGGGGGAAAATCTTCTAGGTTTCCTTTTAAGCTTTTACTTTTAAGTATTGTGATAATACAGCTTGAATTAACCTTGGTACAATAGGTGGTGATGGTGGTGGTGGTGGGCTTGAATTTGAAATATATGTCTGAATGAGCGTGTGGGAATACTTCTCTTGCTGGTGTGACAGCATAAGCAGGTAGTTATGAGACGAGTTTAAACGTGTTTGATGCTGCTAGACATCCTGTCTCTGGGTGTGACGTCATAAACATCCTGTCTCTAGACTTGAGGTTATATGGCTGGGGGGTTAGTACACGTTGAGCGATCATATACAGGTGGTTATGGAGCGAGTTTATGATTGATCTAAAAGGTTCGTGCTCCCTCTATAAATATGGTGATCTAGGGCATTGGACTTCATTGTGCTAATTAGTCTTGAGGTGTTAACATCGTGTTCTCTCCAAGAATAATCAGCTTTCTAAAGTGGTGTCAAGGTGAAGAGGTCTACATTTCATTGATCAGTGATTAATACGTTATTACATCAAGAATAAAGATGAATAGCTCAGCGTATAAGGATATTATTCCAAGCGCTACTGGATATGCATGCGGAAAATGTGGGAAGAAGTTCCTCCGAGGTTATGACAAGAGAAGACACGAGATGAGCTGTAAGAAGCTCTTCAAATGTAAACATTGTAATGTAACCTTCAAAGATGGTTATAAGGGACAGCGACACGAAGATATATGTGAAATAAGCAGCCCTCAGAAGAAAAGAAGATTGGAGCCAACTAAACATCAGTTGCTGTCAACAATGGAGGACTGCGATATGAAAGAATACGAAACTTCATTCGAAGGACGATTGAAATCGTATTTTATACGATGCGAATCAGCTAAGGACCTAAATATGTATCTGCAAGAGGCAAAACAACGTATAATCCATGCTGTGCATAAAGAGCTTAGCATTCATAAGAGTGTTAAAATTAATCTGCTGGCTGAGTGTCGATTTGTTAACAGTATTGGAGAAACCTGTGACAAAACATTTAAAACACGGAATCAAGCTGTTTTCCTGGAAACTGATCTGGACTCAACGATGGAAGTGAAATTCAAGAAATTGGTGACTGAAATGGAGGAGTCTCAGCTTAAGGGTAGCAGCTGGGCTTTGCTTGCTGTGGAAGGAGTTCGACTTCGTATCAACAAGTACAACCCGTTACGAGGAAGTAGCTACATACCACTACCGTCAGCTGTTGAAGCAAGGAAAGCATGTATAAACATCCAGAACTTTAGCGACGAGAAATGTTTCATGTACTCTATACTGGCCAAATTCGTGAGCATCAAGCCTCAACGCGTCAGCAAATACAAAGAACTTCAAGACAAGTACGACTTCAGCTGTGTTTCCTACCCTACTCCACTTTCTCAAATACCTAAATTTGAGAAGTTTAACAAGATATCCATTAACGTTTTCGGGCTGGATGAGAAGCATGAAGTGTATCCAATAAAGGTTGCTGACATTGAACTACCTGAACATCGCGACCTGCTACTATTGAATGACATCAGTGGAAAACATCACTACGTGTATATAAAGAATTTTGAGAAACTCGTTCGACGCCAGAAAACTAACCATAATGGACGGGTTTATACTTGTAAGCGCTGCTTTACACATTTTGATGATCGATATGGACGAAGTGGACAGGAAAAACTGCAAGAACATGTAGCCTTCTGTATTCAACATGGTGTTGCGAGGGTAGTTATGCCTACCAAGGAGAAATCAATTGTTCAGTTTAAAAATGTTGAGAGGATGCTGAAAGTACCTTATGTCATCTATGCTGATTTTGAGAGTATTCTCACTCCATGCCAAACGTGTATACCCAATCCTGAAACTTCCTATACAACCCCTTATCAAGAGCACATACCAATGAGCTTCTGTGTTTACGTGAAGCCTACATCCAGTGTTGAACATCTCGAAACTGGTCTTCCTAAGCAACCCTATGTGTATCGTGGTGCTGATGCTGCTCAGAAGTTTATGCTGTACCTGACATCTCTTGCAAAAATGATTGGTAATATATACAAATCTGCTAAGCCTCTGAAACTTACGGATCAACAGCAAAAGGATTTCGAGTCTTCTACGACATGCTACTTGTGTAGAAAACCCATTACAGAAGAGAACTATAAAGTACGCGACCATGATCACATCAGCGGTGAATATCGTGGAAGTCTTCATAATGAATGTAATTTAGCCTGCAAAACACCTAAATATATACCAGTCTTCATGCATAACCTTAGCGGATATGACTCGCATTTCATTGTAAAGGAGCTGGGGTGCACAAGTGAACGTGTGGAGGTAATTCCTAACTCTGAAGAAAGCTATATCTCATTCACCAAGTATGTAGGAGATATAAAGCTTCGATTTGTGGATAGCTTCCGATTCCTCAGTACAAGCTTGGATAAGTTGGTAAAAAATCTAACCTCGTATCCTGAAACGCTAAAGTACTTTGGAGAAGACAAATTGAAGTTGATGACCCGTAAGGGTGTATTTCCATATGATTTTGTTACGTCATGGGATGCCCTGAACGAGACCTGCTTGCCTCCTAAGGACTCCTTCTACAATACATTAAATGAAGAAGAAATTACTGATGCTGACTACGATCATGCTAGAAATGTATGGGAGCTGTTCAATGTGAGAAACCTGGGAGAGTACAGCGATCTCTACTTAACTTCGGATGTACTTCTTCTAGCTGACGTCTTTGAGACGTTCAGAGAGCAAACCCTTAAAACACACAAAGTCGATCCCGCCCATTATTTTACCTCTCCAGGTCTAACATGGGACGCTATGTTACTGTATACTGGAATTAAGTTAGAGCTGTTACAAGATTATGATCAATTACTCATGGTGGAATCAGGTATAAGAGGAGGTTTATGCCAAGTTTCTCATCGGTATGCTGAGGCTAATAACACTTATATGGAGAAGTTTGATCCGACGAGACCAACCCAATTTATCACATACGAGGACGCAAATAACCAATATGGGTGGGCAATGTGTCACGCCCTTCCTTTTGGTGGATTTCAGTGGGTGTCACCTGAAGAAATCAACTTAGAAACACTACAAGAAGATGATCCTTACGGCTACATATTAGAAGTCGACATCGAGTATCCTGCAGAACTTCACGATCTACACAACGATCTACCTTTCCTGCCAGAGTGTATGAAACCATTGGAATCATCTACAAAGAAACTGATACCTCATCTTGGACCTCGAAAGAAGTATGTAGTGCATTACATGGCTTTGAAGCAAGCTCTTAGTCATGGACTGCGACTAACAAAAATCCATCGTGTGCTACAATTCCGACAGTCTCAGTGGTTGAAACCTTATGTGGAATTTAACAACAGGCTACGACAACAAGCTGCGAATGATTTCGAGAAGGATCTCTACAAACTCTTTAACAACGCTATGTTTGGAAAAACTATGGAGAACCTGCGTAATCGTATGGATATACGACTGGTGACCAATGAAAAAACTCTAGAGAAGCTGATCGCCAAGCCTACGTTTATCGACAGGACGATATATGCTGATAATCTAGCTGCTGTACATATGGCCTCTCGTCAGATTGTATTCAACAAGCCTATATACATTGGTATGAGTGTGTTGGACATCTCCAAGACATTAATGTATAACTATCATTACGACGTTTTGTTGCCTTATTATGGAGCTGAAAACCTGAAGCTTATGTATATGGACACTGATTCGTTCATTCATCGTGTAACAACTGAAGATGTGTACCAGGACAAGCTACGTTTTCTTGAGCATCTCGATACAGCTGATTACCCTGCCAACCATATATGTTACTCTACTCAGAACAAGAAGGTATTGGGAAAATTTAAAGATGAGGCTAATAGCAAAATCATCCTACGCTTTGTTGGACTACGTCCTAAGATGTATGCCATAGATATTCAAGGGTCAATGATAAAAAAGATTAAAGGTATAAAACGTAGCGCTATTAAGCAGTACATTTCGTTTGACAGCTATACAGACTGTCTTAAAACCAGTGAAATCATCAGAACACCTATGAATCTGATCCTATCACGAAAGCATGCCCTTGCTACAGTACAAGTGAATAAAATTGCATTGACTCCGTTTGATGATAAAAGAATTATTGCTGATGACGGGATAACAACATATGCGTATGGACATTACGCCATTACAAACAGTGCTTAAAAGAATGTAAGTTAAAGATAAAGATTTTCTAGTGAGTCTACAATCTTAAAAAAGAAGGTATCTGTGTGCTGTATATGCAGATAGCTGACGCCTGATGAAGAAAGAAGAAGATGGAAGGGAAGGTGGTAACCCTGCCATTAGGAGCAATCCTAGTGCTAGTCTCAAGCCTAGATAAAAGGGGAGAGACATCTATAACGAACTAAAATAAAGGTATGTTGACGTAAAGCTTTTCAATTTGTGAACCAATATGCAGTTTATCCCTCTCCGCATCGTACAATAACTGTTTAACATATAATAAGTTTGTAAGATTTAGAAAAAAGTATATAAATTGTTGTAACGTTGGATGAGAAAAGTTTTATAATCGAATTACTCTCTATATTACCATGAGTACCTGTGATACTAGATGAATTACCTGTGAAATATGAAACTATGCTATACCCAACCATGGAATCTAGCCTCCTGTGATACTACCTGAATTAGCCTAAATACCTACGATACTAGCTGAATTAGCTGTGAAATCATGCATAGCTATGATGCAGTTAGCCTCTGGAATCTAGCCTCCTGTGATACTAGCTGAATTAGCTTAAATGCTCACGATACTAGCTGAATTGGCTATGAAAATGATTTAAATACCTGTGATACTACCCGAATCATGTGAAATTACCTTAACTAGCTCTGATACGAATTCCTGCTCTAAATTAGCACGAGCACCTGTGATACTACCTGAATTACCTGTTAAAATGACTCAAATACCATTGATACAACCTGAATCACCTGCATTTACCTTAAATAGCTGTGATACAAATCTCTGATCGAAATTATCAATAATATCTGTGAAACTATGCTGATTACCTCAAATACTTATGATATTACCTGAACTATCTGTAAAATACGAAACTAGGCTATAACCAACCCCTGGAACCTACCCTCCTGTAATGCTTGCTTAATTACTCTAAACACCTATGTTACTTGAATTATCCTAAATACCTACGATACCCTCTGAATTACCTGTGAAATATGAAACTATGCTATACCCAACCCTGGAATCTAACCTCCTGTGATACTAGCAGAATTAGCCTAAATACCTACGATACTAGCTGAATTAGCTGTGAAATCATGCATAGCTATGATGCAGTTAGACTCTGGAATCTATCCTCCTGTGATACTAGCTGAATTAGCTTAAATGCTCAAGATACTAGCTGAATTGGCTGTGAAAATGATTTAAATACCTGTGATACTACCCGAATCATGTGAAATTACCTTAACTAGCTCTGATACGAATTCCTGCTCTAAATTAGCACGAGCACCCGTGATACTACCTGAATTACCTGTGAAATATGAAACTATGCTATACCCAACCCTAGAATCTATCCTCTTGTGATACTAGCTGAATTAGCCTAAATACCTACGATACTAGCTGAATTATCTGTGAAATCATGCAGAGCCATGATGCAGTTAGCATCTGGAATCTATCCTGTGTTATTAGACGAATTAGCCTAAATACATACGATACTAGCTGAATTACCTGTGAAATCATACACTGCTATGATCCAGTCAGCCTCTTGCAATACTACCTGAATTACTTACCTGTTAGTGTTAGTGGGTTAGCTTTTCCCGTTGCAGGTCATCTTTTTCCCTTTATGGCTCACCTTTTTCCCTTTGCTGGTCGCCTTTTTCCCTTTGCTGGTGACATTTTTCCCTTTACTGGTCACCTTTTTCCCGTTGCATGTCGCCTTTTTCCCTTTGTGGGCCTCCTTTTTCCCTGAGCAGTCACCTTTTTCCCCTGAACGAGTCACCTTTTCCCTGAATAGGTTACGTGATGGGCATGTCTAGAACATTGACATGAAACAGTTTTCCACTAAGTTCACGTCTAAAGTCGCTTTCAAGTCTAGCACCTCCTATTCCCTATCTCTCCTGTATATAAGTCCATATTCCTACTGCTACACTACCTGTCTAGCCTAACACCTCTCCTCCTGTTCCTATACCTCTCATATAAACCATACTCTACTCCTCTAGCTCTTTCTAGCCTAACGCCTCTCTCGTTTACCTATGACTCTCACATAAACCATACTCTGCTCCTCGACCTCTGTCTAGTCTAACTCCTCTCCTCGTTTTCCTATACCACTCATATAAACCATACTCTATTTTCAACCTCTGTCTAGCCTAACACCTCCCCTCGTTTTCCTATACCTCTCATATAAACTATACTCTACTCCTCAACCTCTGTCTAGCCTAGCACCCCTCTTCCTGTTCCTATACTTCTCATACATATAAACGCATACTCTACTCTCAACCTCTGTCTAGCCTAACACCACTCCCCGTATCCCTACCTCTCATAAAGCGCATTCCTCTCCTGTCCCCTGTCTAGCAGAGTATCTCTTTGGTTTCCTATCTAGCCTATATAAAACACATTCTAGCTTTAAACACCTGTGTATCCTAACATAGGATCTCTCTCCGTTTTCTCGTCTCTCCTTATAAACGCATACTTAAACCCTCCTAGCCTAACACCTCTCCTCGTTTTCCTATATCTCTCATCTAAAACCATACTCTACTCCTCAACCTCTGTCTAGCCTAACACCCCTCCTCCTGTTCCTATATCTCTCATATAAACCCTGCACTACGTTTCAAGCCCTGTCTAGTCTAACACCTCTCATCGTTTTCCTATACTTCTCATATAAAAGACATACTCTACCCTTCAACTCTGTCTAGCCTAACACCCCTCCTCGTTTTCCTATACCTTTCATATAAACCATACTCTACTCCTCAGCCTCCGTCTAGCCTAGCACCTCTCTACTATTTCTTCCATATAAACGTATTTCCCTCCTTCAACCCTCTCTAGCCTAGCGTCAGTCCTCGTATTCCCTATCTCTCCCATATAAACGCATTTTCCTCCTTGAACCGTCCCATCTAGCCTCGTTTTCCCTATCCTTTCCCATATAAACGCAAAAAAGTGGCCCAGCTCTCTCCTATATATCCTACTTACGGATATCGTATTACGATTTCTGGATGAGTTATGGTAGTACATTATGATACTAAAGACCTCAATTATAGAGTGATAGACATTTGGGCTAGTGAAAAGAAGACGCATGGTTGTTCTTTATAAATTGATAGTGTCAGCCATTATGCAGTATAGTTTTCCCTATTTAACGTGCACCTGCAGTCAGTGTAACATGTATTTATATTGACTAACTCTTGTGTGGAATATATGAAGGGACAGGACATTTTATAAGAAGAAATTATGCTGTTTTCCTACTTCAAAAAATCTGATGTGTTACACTTACATGACTTTCTCTACTCTTGTACAAACTATTTATACAAACGCTTATTCTCCATCTACTTCATATTAATCGAGATAAACATTTGCAGACTCTATCTTATTGCTAATTTTCTTGTAGATGTAAGGGGAATATATATTTACAAGGACAATTTGGAAATACAGTAGCCTTTAAGCACATACATATCTCTTAATAGCTGGTTGCTAGGTTCAGCACCATTCCCTTTGCCACAGATTAGTATTCTTTGCATATACAAGACAAAAAAACTGATGTGTTACATTCACATGACTTTCTCTACTCTTGTACAAACTATTTTACAAACGCTTATTCTCCATATGCTTCATGTTAATCGAGATAAACATTTGCAGAGTCTATCTTACAGCTAATTTTCTTGTAGATGTAAGGGGAATATATATATATATATATATATATATATATATATATATATATATATATATATATATATATATTTACAAGGGCAATGTAGAAAAACAGTAGCCTTTAAGCACATACATATCTCTTAATAACTGGTTGCTAGGTGCAGCACCATTCCCTTTCCCACAGATTAATATCTTTGTATATCCAAGACAAAAAAATCTGATGTGTTACACTCACATGACTTTCTCTACTCTCTTGTACAAACTATTTATACAAACGCTTATTATCCATCTACTTCATGTTAATCGAGATAAACATTTGCAGAGTCTATCTTATTGCTAATTTTCTTGTAGGTGTAAGATATATATTTACAAGGGCAACTTGGAAATACAGTAGCCTTTAAGCACATGCATATCTCTTAATAGCTGGTTGCTAGGTGCAGCACCATTCCCTTTGTCACAGATTAATACTCTTTGCATATACAAGACAAAGAAATGAATAACGAATTCCCATTTGAGAAAATAAGTATTGAAAAATTTAAGGGAATAACAAGTAATATCTCGAAAATGGTTCACTCAACAAAAAAAATGTATATGGCATAATTTGCGTATTTTAACGCGATCTACATTTTTTGTGCAGTAAAATTTTGTCTATCTCTTATGGTTTACCAGTTATGCAAAAGTCGTTCACAATGAAGAATACTTTTGGAGACATTCCCAGGAAATTCAAGATATACATTTCATTTGTCATAAAAATATCTTAAACATATGATATTTTAATCAAAATCGTTAGAGCCAAGGAAATTAAAATTTTCGAAAAATCTTCCATGTAAAGGGTAATCTGGGGTGGAGGGATTTTCTTGAAAACCTTCGTGTCGCATCCTTGGAAGATACTGAACCTAAATACCAAGTTTGGTGTTTATCCGACTGTTCGTTTCTGAGTTATGCTGTTCACAGACAGACACACAGACAGACAGACACACACACACAGACACAGAGACAGACACACACACGGACATGTTTCCAAAAATGCTTTTTTTGGATTCAGGGGATCTCAAAACATGTATTTCCGGTGAAATCTCGGTATCGAATTTTTGGGTGGAATACAATACTTCCCCTACTTACTATACGTAGTAGAGAAAGTCAAAAAATCTGATGTGTTACACTTACATGACTTTCTCTACTCTTGTACAAACTATTTTTACAAACGTTTATTCTCCATATGCTTCATGTTACTCGAGATATCGAGATGTCAATCTTATTGCTAATTTTCTTGTAGATGCAAGGGGAACATGGTAGGTTATAAGCGATAGTCAAATATTTTAAGCGCTGGTTGCTATGTGGCGCATTATATTCTGTTTGCATATCCAGGACATAAAAAATTGAATAACGAATTTGAGAAAAAGTATAAGTATTGGAAAATTTAAGGAAATAACAAGCAATATCTCGAAGATCGTTCACTCAACTAAAAAAATGTATATGACATAAATTGTGTATTTTAACGCGATCTACATTTTTTGTGTAGTAAACGTTTGTCTATCTCTTATGGTTTACCAGTTATGCAAAAGTCGTTCACAATAAAGAATACTTTTGGAGACATTCCCAGGAAATTCAAGATATACATTTTATTTGTCATAAAAATATCTTAAACATATGATATTTTAATCAAAATCGTTAGAGCCATTTTTGAGAAAATTAAAATTTTCGAAAAATCTTCCATGTAAAGGGTACTCTGGGGTGGGGGATTTTCTTGAAAACCTTCGTGTCGCATTCTTGGAAGATACTGAACCTAAATACTAAATTTGGTGTTTATCCGACTGTTTGTTTCTGAGTTATGCTGTTCACAGACAGACACACAGACAGACAGACACACACACACAGACACAGAGACAGACACACACACGGACATGTTTCCAAAAATGCTTTTTTTGGATTCAGGGGGTCTCAAAACATGTATTTCCGGTGAAATCTCGGTATCGAATTTTTGGGTGGAATACAATACTTCCCCTACTTACTATACGTAGTAGAGAAAGTAAAAATGAATAACAAATTCCCATTTGAGAAAATAAGTATCGAAAAATTTAAGGGAATAACAAGTAATATCTCGAAAATGGTTCACTCAACAACTAAAATGTATATGACTTAAATTGTGTATTTTAACGCGATCTACATTTTTGTGCAGTAAAATTTTGTCTATCTCTTATGGTTTACCAGTTATGCAAAAGTCGTTCACAATGAATACTTTTGTAGACATTCCCAGGAAATTCAAGATATACATTTTATTTGTCATAAAAATATCTTAAACATATGATATTTTAATCAAAATCGTTAGAGCCATTTTTGAGAAAATTAAAATTTACGAAAAATCTTCCATGTAAAGGGTATTCTGGGGTGAGGGAATTTTCTTGAAAACCTTCGTGTCGCATTCTTGGAAGATACTGAACCTAAATACTAAATTTGGTGTTTATCCGACTGTTTGTTTCTGAGTTATGCTGTTCACAGACACACAGACACACACACACACACACAGACACACACAGACACACGGACAGACACACAGACACACACACGGACATGTTTCCAAAAATGCTTTTTTTGGATTCAGGGGGTCCAAAAAATGTATTTCTGGTGAAATCTCGGTATCGAATTTTTGGGTGGAATACAATACTTCCCCTACTTACTATACGTAGTAGAGAAAGTAAAAACGAGACTTGGTGAGTGCTAATAAATTAGTAATATTAATATTTGGCTGACGAAAGAATGCAAATGGAAAGTAGTGAAAGCTTACGCATTACTTCGTTTTGCTCTAAACTGACCTAATTATGTACAAAACAATGAAAATCCAGAAAACAACCCTTTCTTTAATAAACATTACGCATTATTATTATTATTATTATTATTATTATTATTATTATTATTATTATTATTATTATTATTATTCGGAGCGACTCGGCTGTCTGAATCTTTCTTTTTGTGAACACCCAAAATATATACTCATGAGCTGCCACTGCTTTCTTGTACTATCTCACCGGATTCATTTTGCAGGCAGCTGTTAGCTGCATCCATTTGGAATGGGTTGTATTGTCATTAATTTTGTTAATTAAATCCATAACAAGGATTGTAACTCACCAGAAATCATTTCCACCATCTCAAACTAATTAAAACTGAATGTGACACTTCAGATGGTAGGATATTAAGTTTATTATTGATATGCATAAGTATGGGGGCGGAATAAACACTTTTGTTTCTCAATAATCCATGAAAATAACATTGATTCAAAATATCAAGTCATCATACACAGAGAGCTTCCTTTTAAACATTTGGCGATCGTATTAGCGTCCTGAATGCTTCTATGTAGCTATAACAAAATGTGCATTGAAACCATTTCGGAAACATTTATAATGTTTAACAAAAGTAGACGAACGACATTTTTAGGAATAATTTGCAGAATAGATATAAAATTAAGTTATATGGGTAGAGAAAATTGTGTGATTGTAATACATCAGCTGTTTGTTACTAGTGAACTCTTGCAAAAAATATGAGAATCGTGTAGTTTCAAATATGCTGCATCCCCGCACTTATAGTGTACTTTCTGGGTTACCATCACTTTCCCACACATTACGTACTATTCGACCTATTCTCCAACCGCATCAGTGCTCCCTGCACCATGTTTCGTTGTACTCTAGGAAGAGGAAGTATTTGGGTGGAGAGAGGGGGTCCAACCACGTGGTCAGAGAGGAAATTGTGGTGAGGGAGGTGGAGGCAAAAAATGTTGGAACCGTTGCAATTCGCAATGATGTGCTTAATTTCTCATTGTTTGACAGTTGTCCTCCGTAGTGTAGTGGTTACCATGTTCTGTGGTTCTCAAGATCGCCGGTAAATGAGATGTAAATGAGGAATGGGATAATATTATACAAGCTGTAACAACAACTATAGCAAATGAAGTGTTGGGCAAAAAAGAAAAATTGTAAGAAAAAAGGTTTAAGGGTGTGGAATCAAACAATCGAAAAAGCAACGGAAGAAGAAATTGGCTAATTTAGGTCATTAAAACAACAAACGGATGAAGGAAGAAATATACGAGGGTGGTCTAAAAAGTTTCCGACCTCAACATGAAGATGGCAGCACTCGTAAATAAACTAATGAATTTTGTTGTTCATCTGTTGACAGTTACTCACCAAAGTTTCAGCTATTTTGGACGCTCAGTTGTTATGTATCAGTCGTTTGAGTGAGGTGATGTGAGTGTTTTTATGAAAATGGACAAAATCGAGTATCCAGCTGTCATTAAATATTTGTTTTTGAAAGGCAATACGCCTACGCAAATCAAAGATGAGTTGGATTCTGTGTATGAGGACTCTGCACCATCATTTACAACAGTGAAATTTTGGGCAGCTGAATTTAAACGTGGCCGTAAGAGCTTGGGAGACGATGAACGTTCGGGACGTCCAAAAATTGCAACTACCGAAGAAAACATCGCCAAAGTTCACCAAATGGTGCTAGACGACCGCCGAATTAAAGTGAGAGAAATAGCAGAGGCTATGAACATGTGAAAAGAACGTTTTTGTCGCATGTTAAATCAACATTTAGACATGAGAAAGCTGTCCGCGCGTTTGCTCACGTTTGACGAAAAACGTGTTCGAATGAACATTTCCAACGCTGGCGCAGTTTAGGCGCAATAAATCCGAGTTTTGGCACCGATTAATTACCGTAGATGAAACTTGGATACACCATTATACGCCCAATACAGTTCAAACAGTGGACTGCAAAGGGGCAACCGGCTCCAAAAAAAGCAAAAACTGTTTTTTTCGGCTGGGAAAGTAATGGCGACTGTTTTTGGGATAGTCATGGAGTTATTTTAATCGATTATCTTCAAAAAGGGAAAACCATTACAGGAGCATATTACGCATCATTACTTGACAAGCTGAAGGCAGAACTTGCGGAAAAACGGCCACATTTGCAGAAAAAGAAATCCTGTTTCACCAAGACATACCTCAGCGTTTGCAATGGCGAAAAACCACGAATTACGGTTTGAACTGCTTGACCATCCGCCTTACTCACCAGATCTAGCCTTAAGCGACTTCTTTTTGTTCTTTCATCTGAAAATTGCGCTCGGAGGACAGATTTTCGCCAAATGAAGAGGCAATCACCTTCGTGAACAAGTATTTTGCAGATAAAAACGCCGAGTATTATTTGGACGGGTTACAGAGATGGGAGCATCGCTGGGAGAAGTGTGTAGAGTTACAAGGAAAATAAGAGAAAAAAAATCTGAAAAAATGTCAAAACTAAACGAAGCGAAAAATATTATAAGGAAAGGTTACCAAGAGTCCTGGGACAGACAGATGATATTCATGAGAGGCAGATTATGGCTTATAAAGTGCTTAACATCTGGATAGTGAAGAAAGAGATGTAGCAAATATAAATGTAATCAGAGAAGAACAATGGATACTATATTACAAAGGTTTGTG
The DNA here is from genome assembly GCA_030765065.1 of Deroplatys truncata. Lineage (NCBI taxonomy): Eukaryota > Metazoa > Arthropoda > Insecta > Mantodea > Mantidae > Deroplatys > Deroplatys truncata. Next base: position 184,069,027 of record CM060986.1, read on the forward strand.
GCTTAGTAATTCCCTGGAAGAAGTAAACACGATTAACTTATTTATGTAAATGTAGACCACCATTACCTTAGAGGAATTAGAAAAAAGCATTAAAAGAATTGAAGAGCAGGAAGGCTACAAGACAAGAGGGTAATTTCAGAACTATGGAAATTTGGTGGCCCGATATTAAACCAGATACTTCTGAATGTTATTTTAAAATTTGCGGAATGGATATCAGATTCCAAGATCCAGGTGGCACGCGCAAGTTATGTCTATACTTAAAAAAGGTGCTAGAAACAGTTGTGAAAATTGTAGAGAAATAAGCATTGTAAATAAGGATATACAATAAGAATATTAAGTAAAACATTAGAGCCATTACAGACATTTATTATTAGAAGAACAAAATGGTTTTAGAAATGGACATCCTGTACGGATGCCACTTTTACAGTTAAGCATATAATAGAAAAAGGAAGATAATTTAACCTCCAAACTTATACAGCTTTCATTGACTACGAAAAAGCGTTTGACTGTGTAATCAGGAAAAAACATGGGAAATCATGACTTGAAGAGGACATCCGAATCATTTAATAAAAACACTAAAATGTATATACGTATACAAGGATACAAAAAATAGCGTACATGTTGGAAATGGAAGATATAGTAAAAGGATACATATAAATGGAGCAGTAAGGCAGGGCTGTAGTTTTTCTCCTACTTTGTTTTCTGTTTATATAGACGATCTGATCAGGATGGATGTCTAAAATAAATACGGTTACGGTTAAGATGATGCTATTGATGCCCCGGCGGAGGGCGATGGATTTTTTCGGGCGTAAAAGTCCTTAGCATGGCTTCCTTCGGAAGGGAAGTAAAGCCGGTGGTCCCGTGTCGTAGATTTACGGCACGTAAAGGAACCCCAAGCCTGATAAAGGGGTCTCTGAAAAAGATTATCAATCTTTCACCACCAATATAGACTGGGGCGCTAAGAACCACTGCAGTTAAAGAACGTCCATAAATAACACTCAATTTAATTTTAATTTAGTTCTCACATTTAGTATTCAATATTCTTTATCTCGCATTTTCCCCATGTGTTATGGAATACTTTTTAATTCATTTACTTATTTTAAAGCAATGTGGCAAGGAAAGAATAGTCTGCACATGAAAGGAATGCATTTTAATTTATTTTAAAAATTAAAGAACGAGGCATTCATGCCAAAGAATTAAAGAAGGAGTCGCATGGTATGCTGGGAAAGAAATACTGGTGGGGCATTCACGTAACCGGAGATGAAACAATGGTAGAGGCCCTTACCAATTGGGAGGAGAAATTGAAAGTGACGGGTCCCAGAAAGTACAGAATAAATTATCTCTGGGGGGGGGGGGATTTAAAACCTGCAATAATTAAGATTTCAGAAAATACTAATGCAGATTTGAGCATTTACAAGCTCGAACAAGCCCAAAAAATCTGATGTGTAACACTCACATGACTTTCTCTACTCTTTTACAAACTATTTTTACAAAGTCTTATTCTCCATCTAGTCCATATTAATCGAGATAAAATTTGCAGAAACGATCTTCCGACATGCCTAGAGAATTACATTTTACACATAGCGACAGTTCTAAAAATATTTGACTCGCTTAAGGCGTACTATGTTCCCCTTGTTTTGTATTTGCAAGGGCAATAGAAATACAGTAGCCTTTAAACATTGACATATATCTTAATGGCTGGTTGCTAGGTGCAGCACCATTCTCTTTGCCACAGATTAATACTCTTTGCATATCCAAGACAAAAAAAATGAATAACGAATTCCCATCTGAGAAAATAAGTATTGAAAAATTTAAGGCAATAACAAGCAATATCTCGAAAATGGTTCACTCAACAAAAAAATGTATATGACATAAATTGTGTATTTTTACGCGATCTATATTTGTTGTGTAGTAAAATTTTGCCTATCTCTTATGGTTTACCAGTTATGCAAAAGTCCTTCACAATGAAGAATGCTTTTGGAGACATCCCCAGAAAATTCAAGATATACATTTTATTTGTCATGAAAGTATCTTAAACATATGATATTTTAAGCAAAATCGTTAGAGCCATTTTTGAGAAAATTACATTTTTCGAAAAATGTTCCATGTAAAGGGTAGTCTGGGGTGGGGGATTTTCTTGAAAACCTTCGTGTCGCATCTTGGAAGATACTGAACCTAAATACCAAGTTTGGTGTTTATCCGACTGTTCGTTTCTGAGTTATGCTGTTCACAGACACACACACGGACATGTTTCCAAAAATGCTTTTTTGGATTCAGGGGGTCTCAAAACATGTATTTCCGGTGAAATCTCGGTATCGAATTTTTGTGTGGAATACAATACTTCCCCTACTTACTATACGTAGTAGAGAAAGTAAAAAGCATGCAGAACGCTATTATGATCGCCCAGTGTTTAAAAAGAAGCTCGCTGTGTATGCCGAATTGACATTTTGAATCAATACTGTTTATATGGAGTATTGAGAAACGAGTACGAAAACTAGACTGCACATGTCCAAATGCCAGTTGCTTGAGCTTATTTCCGCTAAACAGTCATACCTCTAAATACATTGTTGTAAATAACAGTACCATACAGTACAGTACAAGAACCAAAAAGTAGTAGCACTCTTCCTATTCGCATTAGTTATAACTTCTTACGCATGTAGGTATACCTAGATTCTCCCCTTTGTACAGGAACAGAATCATTCACGCACATCCAGTAGCAGATTGAACTACAGATTCTCTTAAGACTTCAAAAATAAAAGATAACTTGAATTAATAAGCTCTGCGCTCATTATTAATACAACTTAATATGTACCTTTTATCTGATCGTATATAGCTTCTGCGTTTTCAAGCTCTGCAAGCTTTTGACTACTAAAAAATGTTTGAAGTACTTTCCTGAAATCACACATTAGTTTCGCGGTTATAAAGGGACCAGAAATACATCAGCAAACTTGACATTCTCGCGTTATTTGTTTACTACAGTAATACAAAACGCCACATTCAAAGATAAAATGAAACCCAGATTTTCATTTGTTTTTATTGCGCTAAATCTCATTATGCATAAGAAATCAACCGCCACAGCACAACTGTACTATAGTGTTTTCATTTTTGCCAGTCCACTCAAGGTCATTTTTCTCCGCTTTGCAACCGTCCCCCCATTCCGCTTAGTTCCCCTCTTGCAGTAGCAGTAGTATTGTTGTAATTCTGATTTAGCTATGAGGAAGAGAGGGAGGCCTTGACTGAACTGGGCAGAGTGGAATCACTATACCTGTTACTTGGCTGCTACAACTACCGTAGAGATATCTCAAAAGTAGATACTAAACCCCGTTTCTTATAACCTTGCCACTCTGACAAATTCTTCCGCGCTCCCTTTTCTTCCCTTTTCTCCTGATTGGCTAGTACAACCTGTGAATGGCGATGTAAATGCCCCGTCATTCTGAAAGCAGGTTTAAACCGAAGTATTCTCTTACCTATTTGTTGATAAGCATATGCATGCATTCCAGATGCATTAACTCTGTTACCTAATATATTTGATTCGCACGGTTATGGAAATATACATTTGAAAATTCTCTTCGAATATAATAAGATGATAATATGATCATGTTAAGCAAGTAACTAGTTTGTATCGCATAACAAATGTCACCAATGAGAGGTGACTAGTGCACGTGACAGTTAAGAGATACGGGGCAAAGTTATGTGGAATAGGGTTTGGTTCGTTGATTTGTGCATATCGTTTCTTTCCGGGTGTTAGCACAGATTGCATATCAACTTAATAAAAAGTGCATCCATAATACATAAATGTTTATGAAAGATTATATAAACAACATTCTAAGCTGAAACTCTTTATGTAAATTTGTTTCTGTGTGACAAAAAGGAATTTCTTCTTCTGAATTTGTTTGTCTACCACCGGTAGCCTCTATAGTCAATGGAATACGCTCTTGATCTGCCGCAGAGAAGTTTATTTTGGAAATATCATTGCATGTATGTGGAAGATGAAGAGGAGTGGAATGTGTGGAACCGGTGAAGTGTTTTTTTGTGTTCGTTGTGCTGGCAGGACAAAGGGTTTGGCGTTGTTGCTGACATTGTCCCAGTACAACCGCCTCCTCCGCCGCCACGCCGCCGTCGCCTGCGCCAAGACGCTCCTTCGCCACCCTCGACGCCGGTCGATTGTTCTCCTGTGCGGACTGCCAGCGAGGTCCTCCTGCAGCGGGAGCAGCAGGAGAAATCTCACAGCTTCTTCAGTCGGCTCCGTCTCAAGCGAGACAATAACAACGGACGCTTGTAAGTGCCTTTATATTTTATTTTCAAATGTTTAATGCAACTCTTCTGTTCACTTTTTCCCTTCGAGTTGTTGCATTGGGTTGCTTAATCCATTCCCCTCAGTCAGCATTTCTAGTTTCTCTTTAAATGCAGGGGTAATTTTATAATATTTTTCACATGGGATGTCCACCTCCGTAGGTGAAGAATGGGGATAAGAATGCCAAAACAGGAGCGGGAATTTCAGGATTTTGAGAGACACGGCACATCGTGAAATTGGGTCGTAATTCTAATGTGTTTCTTTTCCTATAAACCCAGAAATTCTTTTATTAAGCAGGTATATTTTTACATTATTTTCCAATTAAAGGGAACATTTCATAATATAGATCACAAACAGTATATACGAAGGCTGATCAATAAAGACAGACTAATTTTTTTCACAGATATTATTACTCCATTTCAATGTTGACATGATCTTTTTCAAAGTAGTCCCCTCCTACTTGAATGCACCTTTTAAAGCGACTCTGCCAGTCCTCGAACACATGGTACAGGCCATTCTTGTCAGGTCTTTGAGAATCGCCTCACTTTTCTTCAGCACTGCCTCAGTGCTCTCAAATCGAATGCCCCGGAGCTTTGCCTTTAGTGATGGGAATAAAAAGAAATCACAGGGGACAAGAGTGGGGCTATAAGGCAGATGCGGCACACAGGTAATGTTGAATTTAGCCAAAAATTCCTGGACTTGATTTCCAACGTGAGACCGCACGTTGTTGTGATAAGTTCTGGATGTTTCCTTGCAATGTGCTTCCTCGGTGTAGCCAATACTGACGTGTAGTACGCTGCTGTAACAATGGTGTGAGTGGGAACAACAATCACAGCTGCTGTGTTGATGTTGACTTCAGTCATAGCAGAAGCCGAAGCACCAGGCCCACCTTGCTTAGCACAGAGAACTCGCTCTACTTTGAAGTCTTTGAACCATCTAAGCACTGTTGCACGAGGTAGTGCATCTTCACCGTATGCTTGCTTCAGGTTTTCCAAAGTTTCAGAGGCTGTATGATTTAAACGAAAACAAAATTTTATTGCTCCTCTTGTGTCACCTTCATTTTGTGGTATGCGAAATTCAACTAGGGTCAACAATATACAGCATTACTACCAACCTACCGATACGAGAGTGCTGCCGCCTATGGACATTATACATGAAACCCCGCTCTTTTCAAATATTCATGGTAGCGACAGGAAACTCTCAAGAAAGCTACAGGAAAAAATCAATCTCAGTCTTTATTGATCAGCTCTCGTATATTAGTTGGAGACCAACTAACATGTTATAGATATGTTATTCATAAAAATGTTCCAAAAATCTTTGATTTGGCCTATTAATATAGTTCTGAAACACATTATGCTTCTTATCGTTTCGGATTCCCTCCCTTCCTTCTGGAGTACTTCATGATTTTATCCAGTTCCTTTTACCACCTTCATTAATGGAACTGTTGCTTTGAATCATAACACTTACTTTTAACAACCACTTTTCATAAAATTACAATTTGGCACAGCCAACATCAGAGCATTCAAAGGATACCAGAAGCGAAAGAATTAGCGAAAGTTAAGTCAACTGCCAATATTAATTTGTCGCCTAAATTCTAAGCGGTAAATATTACAACCTAGATGGAGCATGAACAAATTGACATTATTGGGAGTCGAAATCAGTGAAAACCTTACTTATGAAATAGACTTATGAAAATTAATAAAAAAGCACTTTGTGGGAAAAAATGGTGTCCCGCGGGGACAGAGTAAACAGTCTCAAAATGAGGGACTGTCCCGAAACATTCGGAATGGATGGTCATCATATTTACGTAGATACTAGAGGCATTCCAAAAATTCTCGGTCTGATTCAAAGATGGCCAAATTACTATGAAGTTAAGTATCCTCCTTTAGATGGCGCGCTATAAAGTTTCAGAAGCGTGAGTGTTGTCACTTGTTTGTGACGAGCGTGTGCACAAACTGATCATAACATACACTACGTCTCCATGGGGAATTAAAATCGATTTGAGTTCAGTTCCATACTGATTACGATTCGCATTTCCATGTTAAATTCAACGTATTCAGATTGATTCGGATACACAAAGTTCGAGAATTAATAATTCAAGCTTTTATGTTGGTCAACTTGGATTTAGGTTGTCGACGCTGTTAAACATATGTTAGTTTGTTTTTCTGTATATTTTAAGTAGGTTTTGAGGTTAGTGAATATTTTTGAGAAGAATAAGTTGCGAATTATGGAAGCAATAAAGGTGACTTGGTTGTGTGTTTTATTACACATATGATTATCGATTTTCGTTAAAAATGAAACGACGAGCGTACAGCTTGCTACAACGAGTAGAATAGAATACAGTATCTTTGGCGCATTCAAAACGATTTGAATACGGTAGGTGTTTACATACAACAAATTTCGATCCGATCCTCTTCCGATCCTACTTTCTAAGAGAATGAAATCTAGATCCGCGTTTCCATGCAGTATTCAATACGGAGTATACACAAAAGAATTTCAATTCCCCATAGAAACGTAGTAATATAGTCCAAGGTTATCGGGATTGTCGGAGATAAACCAGTGTTGCCATGTCTACATTTTTGGAAGGAGATCTAATTTTTTGCAAATCTACTTTTCTACTTGCGGTTACTCCACGTAAATCTACTTATGTTTAGCCCTTTTAAACGTAATTCATAATTTCGTAATTGATAAAGATGACATGTAACTTCATTATTACGGTGAAGTCCCCTTCTCTCGGTCTCATGGTAAGCACGAGTTGATTCAAGTATTGGTAATGCCTCTACGCGACATGTTAAGAAATGAAAGGGATTCCCCCCACCTTATAAACCACAATTCACAACGCAACAAGTCGCAGATCGCACATTGCGTCTTGTAGCAGTCCGTCAGCCAGTTTCTTATGAATATCCCTAGTTACATGCGTGTTTCACAGTGCAGTAGTGGTTTTCTTTCTTGTGCTAAATTTATGTGAGGTGATTAGTGACCATAAGTGAAGGACCTAGGAAAAAGCCAAGTACTCACAAACTTACAAATCACAATGGGGATAATCCATTAAAAGACTAGTAGGTAATAGGTTTCCATATTGCAAGTCATGTGCCATAGACATTAACATTGCTTCTGTAGGTAAAACAGGACTAGAAAAACACGCAGAAAGCACCAACCATATAAATAACGCTAAAGGCTTGTAGGTCAGGGGACTCTAACGTCTTTAGTAAGTGCTTCTTCAACATTAAACCACCAGATAAAGTAGCGGAAGTTAGATTGAGCGCTTTTGTTGCGGAATACAATCCTTCTTTCAATGTAATGGAACATTCACCGCAACTCATTAAGTCAGTTTGTATAGGCGTGTCTAGTGCTCCGAAAAAATAAGTTTTCTCTATTGTGGACGAATTCACAGACATAAATGTCACAAAACACTTGACTACTCACACGTGTTGATGTAGAGGACAATATTAATGATGATTTTTGTAATCTTCTGCCTGTAAGTGATGAAACAGCACAGCAACTCTACCACAAATCGTTAGTGTATTTGAAACAAACAATATCCCCTACAAAGAAAATGTAATTGGATTTGCAGCAGGCAATGCTTCTATTACGATGGGAAAGAGACAATCTCTTAGTACACTTCTCCAAGCTGATGTTCCAAATGTGTACGTTATGAGGTATATGTGTCACTTATTTAAGTTATATGTCTCTTATGCTTGCTCAAAACTACCAAGGACTCCTGAAGACTTGACGCGTGATACGAGGGCAGTTTTATTAAGTCAGTGACTTTTTAAAGAAAATAACACTTTTTTCCAAAAAAAAATCAATGTTATTTCTCAACATAGTCTCCTTTCAATTCAATACATGTTGTCCAAAGTTCCTAAATTTTTTTAAACCTTCCAAAAAATATGATTTTTGAAGTCTGCAAAATATGAGGTTTCTGCCATGATGTGCTCATTGGACGTGAATTTCTTCCCAACGAGCCAAATTTTCAAGTTTGCGAAGAGGAGGAAGTCGCTTGGAGCCAGATCTAGAGAATATGGTTGGTGAGCTAGCAGTTCGTAGCCCAATTCCACAAATTTTGTGATGGCAATGGCTGACCTGTGTGCGGGTGCATTATTCTGGTGAAAGAGCACCTTTTTCTTCACCAAAAGGGGGTCGCTTCTGTAACAATCCCTTGTAAAGTGATCCAGCATTGCGGCATAATATGAACCTGTGATCGTTTTACCCTTTTCCAGGTAGTAGATGTCTATCACACTTGTGAATCCCAAAAGACAGCTGCCATGATTTTTCCTGCCGACGGAATCGTTTTCGCTTTATTTGGAGCAGGTTTGCCGAAGGAAATCCACTGCTTTGATTGTTGTTTGGTTTCAGGTTGATAGTAATTGGCCTAAGTTTCATCAACCGTGATATAACACCTCAAAAACTCATTTGGGTTGCGCTAGAACATGTTCAAACATACTGTGAAATGGTCACACGATCCCGCTTGTTCTCAACTGTAAGCATTGCGGCACCCATCTTGCTGACAGCTTTCCCATACCCAAAAATTCGTGCAGAATGTTATACACCCATTCACTCGAAATGTTTACGGTCCTGGCCATCTCACATATTTTCACTCGGCGGTCTTCCAACACAATATCGGTAATTTTGTTCGCCATTCCTTCTGTTGTGACCTCAACCGGCCGTCCTTTGCCCACGGCATCTCTTGTGCTCGAGCGGCCACATCGAAATTCTGTGAACCACTTGTGAACCATGACATGTGATGGAGCAGAGTCCCATAATATTTGTTCAGCTTTTCTTCCATTTCCTTCACCGTCTTATCACGCAAAAAGTAGTGCTTTATCAGAACACGAAATTCATTTTCCTCCGCTTTCTACGAAGAAACACACATCTACTTATTTTAGACAGTCCCAATAATGTTCCAAGAAACAAATGATGACGAATTTCTGCGATTATACCCAGAACAGATGTAAGACTTGGGTGCAAACAAGAAACCTATGATTAGAACGTATCTCTGCTGAAAGTCGTGGACTTATCAACCTACCCTCGTATATATAACTATTTTCACATGAATGCAAAACGCACAGAAGCATTAAAATAATTTCAGGCGTTTGTGGAAGTTGCCCCTCGCAAACTATTACATCCTTCCCAGACGCGTTGGTTGTCCTTGCACCAGGTAGTATCCCATGTTCTGGAACAGTAGAATGCGTTAAGCTTTATTTCAACATGCGCAGGCAACTGAGAAATTAGCAGCTCCAAAAATAACACTTCAGAAGTCCAATGACCCTTGGAATCATTTGTACTAAATAAACAAATGCAAAGTGAAAAACTCCAGATACATCACTTAAAAAAATGTATATGCAGTAATAAAAGTCATTTCAGACTATTATCTAAGGCATGAATGTTCTTTAAAACGGAAGAAAACTAATTTGACTTTAAAATCTCAGACACTTTCAATCGTTAGAAGCTATGTATTTCAGTGCTAAAGTTGCTACGTTATTGTCTAAATTAATACTGCTGAAATTGACATAAAACTGAGTCCATTTCCATTGAGGCCATAGATCATATCTGTAAACGATTTCCTCTTCGTGGCACTATCTTCAGGAACCTAGAATGTTTGGATCCTCAGAAAATAAAAGATATTCAATCCATAGGACCACTGATATCCGAGTTCCCCAGTCTTATTGAAAAGAATGAAAGCCAACAGAATGACACCGAATGGCGATTATTAAGGAAAACGAAATTGAAGCACAGCCAATAAACATCTCGAGTGAACGGGTGTATAACATTCTGCACGAATTTTTGGGTATGGGAAAGCTGTCAGCAAGATGGTTGCCGCGACTGCTTACAGTTGAGAACAAGCAGGATCGTGTGACCATTTCACAGGATGTTTGAATATGTTCCAGAGCAACCCAAATGAGTTTTTGCGGTGTTATATCACGGTTGACGAAACTTAGGCCCATTAATATCAACCTGAAGCACTTCTGGAGATGCGTAAAACTAAAAAGGTATCCTGACGGAAAACTGGTGTTTCCATTCTTGGCAAAATTCGTGTGGCGCGTTTTGTGCCTACCACATTCAAATCCTGGTGAAGAGCGAGTGTTTTCTTCTATTAACCCAATGAAAACTAAACAAAGAAATAGGCTAGACACAAAGGCAATATGTGGCTTACTTCTTACGAAAAGATTTATGGCACAAGAAGACTGCCATTCATTTCTGGTGGTTAGGTCCTTGACAGATGGGATAAGAGTGGATGTATGATGGCGAAGTCAATTAACGATACTGACAACGCTAAAGGGGCCTACTTATGTATGTGGTGAGTGTTTAAGAACAGCTTATTTTATGTTGATAGGCCTATATTTACGTTAAGTGTGAGATTTAAGATCATGATGCTCATTACAATACGGGGAAATTATTCTTTGTTAAACGCTTAAACTCTGTAAAATAACTTTAAAGAATAATATAATTATAAATTTCTTGTTATAATCACATCACTAAATAAACATGCAGCAGAGAAAAAAAAATATGTGGGAGGGATTAGCGAAAGGTCCCGGGCGATGGAGAGCCATAGTACGTTCCTGTTACAATGCCATTCAAAATTCTACTATTTTCTCCTTTTTTCCGGTTCGCATCTACTTCTTTCGCTCCAACGGGGTTTGCAACACTGAGATAAACAACATGAGTAGTACTCGCCAGCGTAAATACTGGAAGCTATCGCTAGATAACCAGAATTTTCTGGATGTTTTTGCTTCTCAAACATTCGAAATCCCTATGGAAATTTCCATTGGCTATATAAGCGAGCGTTCTCGCGAGTCAGTCACTCAGTCTGTTGGTTAGAAGCTAGTTAGCAACTGAGTTTCTGGGGCGACATCAAGTGCGGTTCTACAAGCTATTTGGTGAAGACTGCTCTGACGTGCAGCGAGCGCTACTGCGGAGCGAGGAGTTGTAGAAATCTTGTGTTCGACTCCCCAGCGAGTGAACCGTCCGGAAGAAGAGGCTACATCAAGAAGGAAGTGAAGTGACTAGTTCACGTTAGTAAATGGCGGTGTGAAGTAAGTGAACCCCTAGTGAACTAGATAAAACAATGAAGTGGTGTTGAGAACTTAAAGAAGGGACAGTTGAATAACTGGACAAAGTCACAATATTCTACAAAATGGATAAAACGTGTTTGATAAAGTACTTCATTTTGAAGGTCTTAATCCCAACAGAACTACAAAAGAAGTTAGATTCGACGTTAAAGGATTCTTTCCAGTCGTTTTCAAGGGTGAAAAGTGGGTTGCTGAATTTAATTGTGGAGGTATGTACATAGATTAAAAGTGATAGAGTTCAGGGCGTCCCAAAACCGCTATGACCAACGACATTGTGACAAATATTGATAATGCTCTACTTAATGATAACCGATCGTGTTCACCACATTTTACACGAAGTTTTGGGTATGAGGAAGCTTTCCGTCGATTGGTGCCGCGTTTGTTATCAATGAACCAAAACCCATTGGGATGATTTCTCAAGAATGTTTAAAAGCAATACCAGTAAGTTTATCCGAGGTTTCGTAACAGCAAATGAAACATGGATGCATCACTACATGCCATAGACGGAGGATAGTTCCATACGGTTTGTGGCAACGGGTGAAAGTGAAATAAAGAAAGTAAAAACAGTTTCATCCGCAGAAAAAGTCATCCCGGTATTCTCATTGTATGGTGCTCTTAGACTACCTCCAGAAGAGGCAGGACCATCACCGGGTAGTATTACGCTCTACTACTGAACAAACTAAAGAATGTTATTCAGTCTAAACTTCCACATATTGCGAAAAAGAAAGTTCTCTTTCATCACGATAAACGCGCCTTCACGATAACATCCACCATATTCCCAGATATGATCCCTATGACTACTTTACCCTAAGAAATGCCCGGGTGGACGAAGATTCACGTCAAATGATGAGATTGAAGCTGATATAGGTGCTTATTTTGCACGATTGGATAAATCTCATTTTTCTGAGTGTATTAACAAATAAATAAATAAAATCTGTAATACTCCATCTCAGCACCTTGTTATCTAAACCGGGACGTGTATTAACAAATTTTAAGTTTATTAATGCAATACACTTAATTATCACTGTACAGATAATTAACTATAACTAATAAAACGAAAGCAAATAGAAAAAAAAGTAATAGTAAAAGTAGCTAAAATAAAATTTTTAAATTTACACCCACTAACTCAAAATAAACATACAACAATTAAATTTCTATTGATAGCCAGTAAAAATAACTGGTAGCTGGCTATCTAAGTAAACCATCTAAATAAATTCTAATCAAATATACATTGGAAACCGACAACTTAGGTACTGGTATCCAGTACCTCCAATACAAAACTAACACTATAATAAACAAATAATACATAATAATTCATTTATGGTAAAACATTTTGTTGTCCTTGTCTGCTTTAATTGTTTATGAGATATTTAAATTTATTTTCTTTTATTTCTTTTGAGGTGTTTGTATAATTATATACCCTAATTAGTTAAATTTTGATTATTAATCAATTCACTGTTTTACCCAAACTTCTCAGCACTAAAATATATACTAAATTCACAATTATTAGATTTACACTCCACTTCCATGTCACTTCAGTAATCTGATAGTAATTTATATTGATTCATATTAACTATTTTACAATACACTTCACTTTCACATCCATTATTTAATATCCACCAAAACTATTATTAGTATTAACAGTTATAAAGTCTTTGGACTGAATTTATTGATTTGCATTGAAAAAATAATAAATAGTTTCTGTTAAATCTTGCATTTTCTTGGTCAGCCAAGAAATTTTAGAAACCCCTGTATAAGCATAACTCTGCTTTGTATTACCTATAGCAGATTTTAAATATTATAAAATATTCTTACACAAGATAGATAAATCTTTAAGTAAGCATCACCGAGAATTCTTACACAGTATTGAGGCAGTAAGTATGTAAAAGTGAATTTTTATTCAAGTAAAACAGATGTAAATATAAAATATATATTTACAAGTCCAATGGTTATGAATTTGCCCCCAAACTTTGTATCCAGGATCACTTTCTGTGAACAAATTATAGATAGAAGTGTTAAAAGCTTTTTATAATCCCAAAAGTTGACCATGACAAGAGGATGCCATTGCAGTATAATATCAGGTGCTTTGCTTACCTCCGCTAACCCTCTAAAAGTCAACTTATCATTCTGTGTCTATCTCCTTGAAGCTATACATGACAAACTCACTGTAAGATGGAGAGGGGTGACAGGCAGTTAGCTCGATGTGGTGTAAACTTTAGGTATCAAGCTACAAAGTGCCTTCTATGAAACTGTAATGACTAAAGCCCAGATTTTTATATAATATCAAATGAGAAATATTTACATAATTATGTAGTAAAATATGTAATATCAAATAAATATGTAATTATAAACATACACATAATAAATAATTTAAAATTACATTAAAAGTCCATACTTTACATGAAAAATAAATCATTATTTCACTCACTGCTCATTCTTTGTACCACAATGTTTATTGTTTTATTGCTCCATAATCATTATTTTAAATTATTTGTTAATCAGTATCATGATTGACTTTCACAGTTTTCATAGCATTTTATGGACATTTCAAGTTGCGCCATCACGAATGCATGTGAGGGGAAGAGGAATTCAAAAATTTTTGGAATACAAAAATATTGAGATAGTTAATATACTTAGATAATATAAAGGCATTTATTACCATTTTTAATCCAGTGCTATTATTGTTAACTCACTTGGTATCTTTCAGTTTGTTAATCTAAATGTGCTGTATCCCCTGCCAAAATAAAGATATGCTAAGTACAATTCATACTGTATGGTATAATATGGCGTATCAAATTATAATTTTTGGAAATGCATAAAAGGAACTGCAACATTATAGGTAGTTCTTCAGAACGTATAGCCTTATTACACTTACTATGTTGGTCTATTTAGATAGATAAAATAGGATACATTGAAATACCAAGTATATACCACCTGCCAGATATTTTTACTTGTAATTTTTGCTGTAAATATTAGGATTTTTTTATTGAGTTTAACTTTCCAATTGTTTGTTTAAGCTTTTATTGTGTATCAGTGTCATAAATGGTATCTCTAAGAACTTTGCAAAGCTTTTCAGCAACATAGAAAAGGATTGTACTGTGTGGTAGAGGGGATTCGGCACCAATCCATGAATGAGGAATAGAAAAGGAAATAAATATTTAAATTCAGCTCTCAAAAAAATTGGGGGTTGCAGGATTAATGTTTTTGGGGGGGATAGGCAACCCTGTTCATAAAGCATATGGACTAAGTAAAGCAATACAAAAAGCCATCGCAGTTGTAAAGTGTCAGTAGCATTTAATTAATTAATTATTAGCATTTCTAAAGGAAGAAAGAAATAGGCAGGCATAGAAATAAATAAAGAAATAAAATATAAATATAACAAATTATTAATAAAAGACACAGCAAAATTTGTAATGTATGCTGAAATTTGTAAAAATACGTAAAATGAAACTTGAGAATAGCAATATCTGTGCTCCAATTTGTAGACATTTTCTGTTTCTATGTGTCCACATATAAAGGCAAACAATATGTAATAATTTAAAGAATCCAGGTTATACCAATGACTTTTTCCCATCCTGGCTGATTAACTTGTGTACAGCTAGAATGAAAACCATTGCACTTAGAAGACAATTCTTTTCATATTTTTGTCCCAGAAGTGTCTTGATTCTGGAGAGTTAGTGCATGAATTTATGGTCACTCTGTATAACAAACTACTTTGTGCATTTGTAAATAAGTGTGGGTCAGTACTTTATTTCCTTTTTTTTTAAATTTTTTATTTGCTTTTTTTTCTAAAATTTGTAGTAGTGTGATTGTTTAGAGGATAAAGTTGCTAAAACATCCTTCTGCAAACTCATCTGGATCTAAAGACTTTTACTCATTAAAATAGGTTGTAATAACTCCCATTTCTGCCTCAGTAGTATGCATTTTTGTGTAATTTTGCATTAAAATAAATTGATTTATGAAAAAGTATTCTTAAGCAGAAGTGCCTTTTAATAAGAGAAAAGCTAAATATCTACAGTGCTTTAGATTAGCAGATTAGCTTTTATTTGTCTTTTTATATTTGTGATCCTGTAACTTTTAAGTATCCTATACTTTAAGTATCTTTATACTTTTAAGTATCAACATTTCTGTTGTTTAGAGTCTATACTGGCGATATATTCTCCCTTTATCTATTTTAATTTTTTGTTTTTTGTTTTTTCTCATAATTTAACACTCTTTAACCAGTCAATATACGAGAGTGGTCTGAAAAGTTTCCGACCTCAACATGAAGATGGCAGCACTCGTAAATAAAAGCAAGTGAATTTCGTTGTTCATCTATTGACAGTTACTCACCAAAGTTTCAGCCATTTTGGACGCTCAGTTGTTATGTAACAGTCGTTTGAGTGACGTGATATGAGTGTTTTTATGAAAATGGACAAAATCGAGTATCGAGCTGTCATTAAATATTTGTTTTTGAAAGGCAATACGCCTACGCAAATCAAAGATGAGTTGGATTCTGTGTATGGGGACTCTGCACCATCATTTACCACAGTGAAATTTTGGGCAGCTGAATTTAAACGTGGCTTGGGAGGCGATGAACGTTCGGGACGTCCAAAAATTACAACTACCGACAAAAACATCGCCAAAGTTCACCAAATGGTGCTAGACGAGCGCCGAATTAAAGTGAGAGAAAGCAGAGGCTATGAACATGTTAAAAGAACGTGTTTGTGACATATTAAATCAACATTTAGACATAAGAAAGCTGTCCGCGCGTTGGGTGCCGCGTTTGCTCACGTTTGACTAAAAACGAATTCGAATGAACATTTCCAACACTCTGTTGGCGCAGTTTAGGCGCAATAAATGCGAGTTTTGGCGCCGATTAATTACTGTAAATGAAACTTGGATACACAGTATACGCCCGAAACAAAAATGCAGTCCAAACTGTGGACTGCAAAGGGGGAACCGGCTCCAAAAAAAGCAAAAACTGTTTTTTCGCCTGTTAAAGTGGTGGCGACTGTTTTTTTGGGATAGTCATGGAGTTATTTTAATCGAATATCTTCAAAAAAGAAAAACCATTACAGGAATATACTACGCATCATTAATTGACAAGCTGAAAGCAGAACTTGCGAAAAACGACCACATTTGCAGAAAAATAAAATCCTGTTTCACCAAGACAACGCACCGTATCACACCTCAGGTGTTGCAATGGCGAAAATCCACGAATTACGGTCTGAACTGCTTGATCATCCGCCTTACTCACCAGATCTAGCCCCAAGCGACTTCTTTTTGTTCCCTCATCTGAAAATTGCGCTCGGAGGACAGAGATTTTCGTCAAGTGAAGAGGCAATCACCACCTTCGTGAACAATTATTTTGCAGAGAAAAACGCCGAGTACTATTTGGACGGGTTACAGAGATGAGAGCATCGCTGGGAACAGTGTGCAGAGTTACAAGGAAACTATGTTGAAAAATAAAAAAAATTCTGAAAAAAATGTCTTGTATCTTTATTAGGCCGGAAATTTTTCAGACCACCCTCATAGCAGAGTGTATCCAATAGTGACCTTCCCAGGACAAGTGGAGAAACCCAATGGGGGCTCAAAGTCATACCCTCTAAATCAGGATTGCCAATTGAGGGTACACAGGGTTTAACTCATCCCCCAGTTTTCTGTTTTGGAGTGCCAAGGTTTGGTTTGCATGCAAGGAGCTTCTATTCTATTAGCACTTTGTTGCCATAAAGTCTTCACCACCACAATACACAAAGCTGTAGGGAGAAAGGAGAAGGAAGACATTAAGTATCACAAAACGACATGCCTACACTAGATTAAGAAGTAGGTACACTAAATAGGCACATCTCATAGGTGTATTTCTTTGGTACAGAGGAAGACAGGTCACTGGAATTTTCACACATATACAGTATACATATTAGTAATACTGACCACCTAAACTTATACACTGAAGAAAAGTATGAGGAAATGTTTGACATGTTTTACAATACTTAAAGGACAAATGGAATATACTTTTGATCCATTTGTTTAGTAAATTATACTGGCCAGAAGGTTTAAAGAAAGAAAAACTGTAAGCAGAAATTAATTCATCACCAAGTTTGTATTATCTACATTTGGTAGCTTATACTGACTTATTACTTAATGTCTAAACATTATAATTTTGGATTCTGTCTCCTGTAGTTTTAAAATAAGTGCCTCCAGTGAGCTGATTTTAAAGAGCTTCAGATCTTTAGGTTAAATAAGTTGCAAAATTTCATACTCAAAATTCACTTAAACTTTTGGGCAAGTAATTAATACCAGTTCCCCCTTCTGAAGCATGCCTTTTTGTTTAAATAAGTGCAAAAGAGGAAGGAACTTAATAAGCAATTAGACACTTGCATAAGACCAAGAAACTTAATAGAGAGAATAATAACATCCATTAAGCATCCAACAGTGCAGTTATACTAACTTCAACTGCCTTTACATTGATTTAATTAATTGCTACAGTTATATCAATTCATACAGCTGGTGTTAATTCATTGATATCTATCTATTACAGGGTAAAGTTAATATACATATATTAATATAATTTATTATGAACAACAAAAGCTAAAGGGAATTAAAGTAATTATTAAGAGTGGTTGTTTGTCTAAAAGGAAAGTGTAAACTTATTACAAAGCATAAAATTCATAATTAAAATGTTTCTCTTAACCTAGGTACCAAATGTTTATGATATTTGTAACACTTTCCTCTTTCTCACTTCCTTTTCAGTTGCTTAACTTAAAAATGACAACAGAGTACAGCAGCATTAAGGTTTAATATTTACTCCAAAGAAATGTGATACATAACAAATATGACATCAGTATTTTGAAGTAAAAGTTTCAAATATCCATCCCTTCTGTTGCCATCATGTGCACCACAGCTGCAGTGTCTTTCTAAAGGCTTTCAAGCCCATTTAAGGTGTTAACGATGCAGCGAAAGAATATTCACTGAATGGAACAAACTGTTTGTATAGAGGTCTTGGTATGTGCAGGCTTGGGTTCCTGGGGCGCCGCAGTGCTGAGAAGGCTGGGCTCTGGCGACTCTTCCACAGGGACTCAGTGGACGACATACCCACATCCCTTCCGCGACAACCCACGCCTCGCCACAGACAGAACGTATGTTTCATATCTTTGTAATCCTCACTTCATTTGCTGTTCAGTGTATCCCTTTCTGAATAGTGGCACCATGCTTATAGTTTCTGTTTTCAGCTCTCTCATATGCATTCAGATATATCCAAATCATCCTCATTTGATACATTTTCTATTCATTCTTATTACTTATGACTTGGCTTCCATTCTTCCATCATATTTCCTGTCATCGGTTACTTATCTTATTGCTCTCATTCATTATTTGCTCTGGATTTGTTTCTTTTCTTCATTTTGCTTTACTCTTCATTTTCATTTAACTTTCCAGTACCTACCTTAATTTCTTTTCATCTGCTTGGTTTAATACTAACCATCAATTAACAGAAGCTTTGCTCACTGATTCCTATGCACATACTTATGACAGGAGTTCCGTTTATTCTTATTTTCTATTTCTTGCTATTACCTAATTTGCTTATTCACATTAACTCATCTTCAGTAATAGTTTAAATTTCTCAAAATGTATTTCTTTAGTGGTTTTCAGATTAGAGGAACATTTAATATTTATTATGATTTATCTCATAGTTGATCCTTTTAGCAAATGAATTTACCTATCTTTGATCATCATATACATCTAATAGTTATGTATTTTCAAGATGAACTACCACTTTTTATATCTTATCCATACCAAGTTTTCACTCTACACTTTTCAAATTGCACTTTTGTCTGGTTGGTTGTACCTGAGTGTTTGTCACTCAGCCACATGTTTATCACACTGTCGCTTTACCATTTATGCAACAATAATCCTATTCACATTTGCAATTTGCACACTCACAAAACAAAAAGTATCTGTCTACCTTCACATAGTTTATACTGAAATGTTTTTATGTCATTCATTTAACTTTAATCCTTTGTGTCCAATCAGTAATTGTTCTTCTATGGTAGATGGTGGGTAGAAAGTAATTATTCTCTTTCAGTGATAGAACTAGAGCAGCTTGTTTCTTCTCTTTCTATCCTGGCTGATAGGGATAGTTGCTAAGTTGATGTAGCATGCTAGCTGAAAAAGTTAGAAAACAGGTGCTCTCTCTCTCTGCAAGGCTGACCATTGTAGAGAATGAAGGATTCCTCCATACCTCTTCCTTTCCTTAAAGTAGTTCTGAAAGTGTATTGAAATAGTAATTGGAAGGGGTGAGAGCCACAATGGACCAAATCTGTTTTCACGTGTTTTAAGCTGATCCCATCTGTTGACAGAATGCTGACTTATGTACTTGGGAAATGTTTCGTGTGGTCCAAATCCCTCATTTTATGACAAACTAGGGACAATGAAAATGCTCTCTAAAGCAAATTACAAGCTAAATCCAAACAGCCAATAAGCACAGAGATTTTCCATTATGTCTCTATAGCATAGTCCACATCCTCATACAATTGCCCACAAACAAGCCACAGATTACTTGAGCATTTGTAGTTGAATTTGCAACACACTTGCTTCACTTACTGTTACTATACACGACCTGTTTTGGAAGTCTTCACTTCCATCATCAGAGTAAGTGAAGCAAGTGAGTTTTAACTTTGACTCTGAATGCTCAAGTAATTAATCTTGCCTTCACTGATAATAAGCTTCTTAATAAATTAAGCAACAAATTGTTTAAAATTCATTTAGAACTGTTTGTAAACAATATACTGAGGTTTGGAAACAGGTGTTTGTATTTTTTGTTTGGGTTCTTTTTGTTCTTTTTTTATTCCATCCAAGATGGAAAACAAGTGTGATAGCAATCATAAACACACAGGACTGGACATGCTTTCAGGCAGATGCATTCAGTGCTAACAGTACTGTATTCATTTCAGTTGTATGCAGATAAAATCAGGAAACAATTCAATATTGAAGTGTTATTCAGAAGTTAGAGGCAGTGAAGCAAAACAATAATTTAACTGAATCTTGAGTCGTTGGATACACTAAAACTTCACTTACTTGAAATTAATTAAACATGTTTCAAAAGCACCGCTTGCTTTCATCTTCAGCTTTTTACTTTCTCTACTACGTATAGTAAGTAGGGGAAGTATTGTATTCCACCCAAAAATTCGATACCGAGATTTCACCGGAAATATATGTTTTGAGACCCCCTGAATCCAAAAAAAGAATTTTTGGAAACATGTCAGCATGTGTGTCTGTGAACAGCGTAACTCAGAAACAAACAGTCGGATAAACACCAAACTTGGTATTTAGGTTCAGTATCTTCCAGAGATGCGACACAAAGGTTTTCAAGAAAATCCCCCCACCCTAGATTACCCTTTACATGGAACATTATTCGAAAATTTTAATTTTCTCAAAAATGGCTCTAACAATTTTGATTAAAATATCATATGTTCAAGATATTTTCATGACAAATGAAATGTATATCTCGAATTTTCTGTGGATGTCTCCAAAAGTATTCTTCATTGTGAACGACTTTTGCATAACTGGTAAACCATAAGAGATAGACAAAATTTTACTACACAAAATGTCGATCGCGTTTAAATACACAATTTATGTCATATACATTTTTTTTGTTCAGTGAACCATTTTCGACATATTGCTTATTATTCCCTTAAATTTTCCAATACCTTTAGTTTTTCTCAAATGGGAATTCGTTATTCATTTTTTTTATGTCCTGGACATACAAAGAGAATGGAATGCGCCACATAGCAACCAGCTCTTAAAAGATTTGACTGTCGCTTAAATACTAAAATATTCCCCTTGCATCTACAAGAAAATTAGCAATAAGATTAACATCTCGATTAACATGAAGCATATGGAGAATAAACATTTGTAAAAATAGTTTGTACAAGAGTAGAGAAAGTCATATGATTGTAACACATCAGAGTTTTTCCAACTGAACATGCGGAAATTCAGGTTCATAGGTGTAGGTGGTGTGGAAGTGGTATCATCTGGTGTGTCCATGATGAAGCTGCTTAGATTGTTGAGTGGTAGGATTTCAAGTTCATTATAGCTTTCATGTGTTTCATTATGTGTATGTTTTCTCAAACTTTTAATTCTGTTGGATTGGTAGTGCATTTCAGGAGTCTCACTTTGCAGTTGTTGTCATGGTTTGTGATCCAAAAATGGTTTGCTATGGTAAATTTGTCCATCTGTTGAATATACATCTGAAAAGTGTTCTTTCCTTTTGGCTTCAATATTTGTATGTTGGTAAAACAAAAAGAAATATTGAAACCAGAAGGAAAGAACACTTCAGATGTATATCTAACAAAGAGATGGACATACTTACCATAGCAAGGCATTTTTAGACCACAAACCATGACATCAACTGCAAAGTCAGACTCCTGAACTGCACCATCAATTCAACAGAACTAAAAGTTTGGGAAAACATACACATAATGAAATACATGAAAAAGATAATGAACTTTGAAATCCCGCCACTCAACAATCTAAGCAGCTTCATCATGGACACACCAGATGACACCACTTCCACACCACCTAACATGTTTGATTAATTTCAAGTAAGTGAAGTTTTAGTGTATCCACTACTCAAGACTCAATTAAATTCAATATTTTTTGAAAATGTGGACAGTAACAACATTTTCACTGGTTGAGGACATGCATTCTACTGTATGTTTGTGTAGTGTGCAGAATGAATATTATAAGAGTAGAACAAAGAAATTCATGCAATCAAAAGTTCTGATGATATTTTTAAACTCAACACTATCATTTCATTTCAAGTCCTTTGAAATAGTTTCAGTATATTCTCGACTATATTGCAGAAGTTTACACATCCATAAATGCCTTTTACTGTCCTTTTCTTGAATGAGAAATATATGTAAGCAACATTAATGCTTGCAACTATATTACAAACAGATATACTTGCGACTAGGTGTGGATACACTTTCAACACTCATGTAATGAAGTTCGACAAACTGTTTACAAACATTCAATGCATTTATTTGTCTCTTCACAAACATTTACTGTATTTGTATAAAAAGTATTTTTGTTTGTGGGCAATTGTATTCAGGTATGGCCTAGACCTAAGCTGAAAACATGGCAGACATAATGGAAGTAAACAATGAAGATGCTACAAAATGTAGAAAATGTATTCAGACAACCATGGTGCCCAAAACAAAAACAGTATAACTTCCTTGTGGACCTGTCTTATCCATCATTCACATTTTAAAGTTACTGATCATAAATGCCTGGAATCAGGGCATTCTTTTCTCTGTAGTGAAAGAGACTTCAGCACCAAAGAATCTACTAGATACAAAGAAAGTTCTCTCTTTAAAGTACACAGCTATCTGAATTTAATAAAACACTGCAGATGAAACAATCTCTTTATTGTAAAGGAAATGAAAATGTTGTTTTTTATATTAAAATCATTCCAAAGACAAATTTCTCAATGTGCAAGAAAACTGCACTGGTGACAGGGTTCAGGGAAAGTAAATGGCTCAGATTTGAAGCTGCTGAACCAATGAAAATTAAATTCAAATATACATTAAATGACATAGAAACTTTTTGACATTCCACAGTTACAAGAGGTAAAAGGGTTGCAAAAGTTACATCTACTGTTGGTTGCTGTCACCAGCTTAAAATAAGCTGTGAGAATTATCAGAGTAAAATACTGAAGACCTTATATATTTTGACCTTATGTTCCACCAGCCTTTCATCACTTTTTCCAAAATTTAGAAATAGAGTTTGGAAATGGCCGGCTTGAAGTTTCTTATTTATATAAGATACCCTTAGAGCCATAGTGGGCCAATTCCATGATTCTGATTTTCATATAACCTGATGATTTTATTTTTTAGGTAAGCTACATGTTTTTCCCATTTATATTACAAATGCAGTACCTAGTTTTTGCTCTAATAAGAGTGATTACAGCAAGCATGCATTCAATAAATTCTTTAATACCCTTAAGTTTACTTCAGTTTTTCTCAGATTCAATAAAGTGGCATTTAGTCCACTATGGCTCTCAGCCCTTCAGTGTAATGTTGTTTATTAAAGTGTTACTCAGAGTTTAAACAGGCATATTTTTATTAACCACTATAATAAGTACATATTTTTTTACAGTATTTAAATTTATACTAAAGAAGGATTAGAATACTAAATTTCTGCATATTTTTTGTCAAGCTGTCATTTACGTGCACTATGCACCTCAAAACTTGGTTAGCAGTGCAATGCCCCTTCTCTTGCCAAACTATTTCTCAGCATTTTCAATTCTCTTTTGACTTTTCCTTTACTACTAAAAATGTCTTTGAAATCTAACATGTTTTTGCCAAAAATTCATTTTCAAATAATTCTGCTTTTCCCAGTGTGACCTACAAACACTCTACTGCACAATGTACTACTAATTCCAGTATTCGGCATAAGAGACTTATATGTTTCTGTATTCTGTATTTTAGATCACAAAAGAGTACTACTCTACCTTTTGCCCTACATATTTTTCCCTTTATACCTTGCAGCATATATAAACATCTTCTATGCTATTTATTGATATCAGCAAGTAGTTTCCACTAAATTGAAAGGCATCAAATACCTATAAATTTAACTGGAGAATTAATCAAATTACAAAAACCATAATTTGAGCACAAAATTATTTCATTTAAATGAAATAATAACCCAAATAGAACAAAATTAAAGTACCCAAAATTAGAGCAATTATGGTACTAACCAAACACTTCTAATGCAAATAGTTAATGAGTAAATCACTAAAGAACTTCAATAAATTAAAGGTATTTTAGTAGCTAAGTGAGGATCTTCAACCATTTTTTTCACTCTCTTTTCTTTGAAATGAATTCTTTGAACCTTCTTTGACATGTTTAATGTGTGAAAGTTTAATATCAATTTATTTGTTAATTACTAAGTCTATAAACATGCAATAAATGTCATTATTGTTCTGAATTTGATTAGTTCAATTTCTGTTATATTAATGAATATTATTCCATCTAAAAAAAATATTAACTTTGCAATCAAAATACTCCTTTTACTGAATAGTACGAGGGGGTCCCAAAAGTAAGTTACATATTTTTATAAAGAATAGCAAAACATTTCTGTTTTTCTACATAATCTCCTTGAATCCCAATACATTTTTGATAACAGTCATTGTAATCTAGTGTCAAACCACTCTCCCAGCAAACTGGCTAGCCATCTTTCCACTTCTTGTTTTAATTCATCGTCATTTACGAAGCACCTTCCCCTGAGATGTTGCTGCAGCTGCGGATAAAGATGGTAATCACTCGGTGCAAGGTCAGGTGAGTAAGGTGGATGACCGAACACATCCCATCGAAACTGCTCAAATAGGGCTTGCGTTTCACGAGCAGCGTGCGGGCGAACGCTATCCTGGAACAAAAAAAAATTCTTTTGCTCAACTTTCTCCTCTTTTTGTTTTGAATCGCCCTTCTGAGTTTTCTCAGCACCTCACAATAGCGAGCAACTGGCATCGTGGTCCCATGGGGCAGGTAATCGATCAACAGTACCCCCTTCGAATCCCAGAGGATCGTTGCCTGACCTTGCCAGCCGATGCAACAACTTTCGCCTTTTTTGTTGTTGGCTCATCCTTTCGTTTCCACACCGTACTCTGTCGTTTGGTTTCGGGTGTCCAGTGATGGATCCATGTCTCGTCCCCGGTCACTATTCGGTCGAATAAACCATCTCCCTCACTCTCAAGAAACTGAAAAAATTGCAATGCAGTGTCAACTCTCTGCTCCTTGTGTTCTGAAAGCACGCGAGGAATCCATCTTGCACCACTTTCGATAGACGCAGATCCTCAGAAATGATCCTGTGAAGTGATGCCCGGCTTATTTCAACATCAGGAAGAAGTTCAAACAGAATTGCATCAAGCGTAAAGTGCCGATCGGCATCAATGACCCATCGAACCTTGTCAACAATATCCGGAGTGCGGGAATTGGAGGGTCGGCCACTTCGTTACTCATCGTGTAATGTTGTTCTCCCTTCAATGAACGATTGATGCCAGCGAGAAACCATTGGTCTTGACATAACGTCTGCACCGTACACACTGCACAACTCGCATAAATTTCAGTCGCACATTTATTTTCTGCCGTCAAAAAACGGTATACAGCGCGAACCCCGCAATCGGCGGTAGGAGCGAATAGTATCTCCATCGTTATTGCCGTCTTAAAGTTCAAGCGGTAAAGGTAGGCACCTAGGAATTTTACAGTGCTGCCACTACACCAAGACCAAAGTTCTCTGCGACTGCCGAACTTTTTCCGCCTACCGCACGCATTTAAAAAAATAGTGTAACTTACTTTTGAGACACCCTTCGTAATAATGCTTTAGGTTAGAATTCTTTGCCCTTAGGTGCCCACCAGTTTAGTAACAATTTATGATATTGTTAAAAGTATAGGAGATATTTAATGTGATAGTTTCAAGTGCCTTCCCCTCTCCCCCTTCAGATTTATATCTAACTCAAGTGACCTTTTTACCCCTTAAGTTATTACATAGTTCTTCTCTGCAACACCTTCAACTCTTTATGTGACTTTATTCCAAGTCTCCTCATTACTTAGATATTTCATCCCAATTTGTTCTAAAATATTCTGTATCTTACAAACCAACTTCCTTTCAAATAACATTTTTTTCAGAATGATAAGCAGTCCTTAATAGTACTACCATCTTCTTTAAAGCTTAAGTCATACAAAATATTTGAAGCATGCTTTCTGTTACTTTTCCTGTACTTTTAACTCCTACGATTTTAGACAATATAGAAATTGGAGGGGCTTTCAGTGTTCCTAACTTACATAATTTATACAAGTCACTATGAATCATATCCATAGTTGTTCATTCATTTTTCATTTTCCCTACTTCTGTATTCTGCAGCATTCTTGTTCAGCTGTCACACTGCATACTACCATTAATTTAATTTCTCATATTTTTCTAAATTATTAATTGATGTTCACTCTTCCTTTCAATAACATTTTTTTTCATACTATCCTCATTCCTGAACAGTCTCACTCTTTAGTGTGTTATTTTATTAATCACTTCAGGATATACAATAAGTTCAAAAGTTGGAGAAGCAAAAGTCTTGCCTTTGTGGTATTTCAAAAAAGATTACTACAAAATAAATATAATTATTTTAACATCCAATGCAAAGTAATTAAATGCAGTATGAATCATAAAAAAATTAAATAAATAAACATACAACTCTGTAGGTAAGGTAAAGGATCTTATTTGAAATAAATTTAAAATCTAATCAATGTATCTTTTTTTTTCACCTCTAATGCAAGTAACATGTTTGCATATCAATAACTTTTCTACTCTCTATTATACAAGGTAATCTTTTCAATGTGCACATAAATATGAGAGAATTTTGCATTACTTTCAGTTACAAGACACATGCAAAATTGGCACATGAGGAAACACACTATTTGAAACAATGTTACTTTTAGGCTCTTGCATTACCCACAGCATTTAACTTAGTTCAGTACTATACAACAATCATAGCACACAATGTACTGATATTACTTACTTGCTTATTTAATAACAAGATTCATATATTGCTCTGAGAAAGAAAACACAAAAAACAAAGAATGGAAATGAATAAACTCTTTTAAACACTATTGAACTCGCATATGTATCTATCATATTACACTTGTTTAAACATAGTATGCATAGATGGCAGTACTCAAACAGACAACTAAAGTAAACAAGTTCAGTAAGCTTTCTTAAAATAACCCAGCCATTTTTTATTTCATCTACTGTTGGTTTGGTTTGAGGTGAAAGGAAGGGGAAGATTCGTTACCAGGTAGCTTAAGAAGTGTATGATTTCAGGGAACTTGGAAAGAATTGATGGCCTTGCCCAGTTTAAGTTTTAAGCTTTCCAGTTGAGCTTCTACATAAAACAGTTAGTGTTGTCAAGGTGTTGCACCCCATTGCATGGTCTAGCAAAACATAAGGTAGTATAGTGAGAGCAATTGGGGTGAAGAAACAGATGTGGCTTGAGAGACGAGTCAATAAAATTGAAAACACTTGTACCAATGGATGTCAAAGTTCTTTACCACATTCATGCAGGAACTTGAATTTCTCAACATTCAAGTAAGCAACAGGTTCTTGGTTTACTGACACAGTAAATAATAGAATTATTTCCATTTCTATTTCTTCCACAATCAACTTTTCATATTTTTGAGTATTATTTCCTTTTGTAAACACTGCTACTTAAAATGTTGCCCACTGTTACACACAAAATATATATGTCCAAGGAAAGGTTTCAAGTAGTTGCAAGAGTAGCAATCAGGATCATTAACAAGTCCACTCACTGGTAAATGCTTACTAACTTACCACTTTCTTAGAGGATGATGGCAGCAATGGTTGTATTCACTATAACAGTGGTGGTGGCAGTGATGGTGTTGTTGTAAGCAAATTCTTCTCTTTGTGTCATGGCATTTGTTTCTTTTGAATTAGATGAGATTTAAACAACCATTTTTCTGGCAATCATTCTTGGCTTCTTTATCACAGTAAAAAATGTTGCCAACTATAATTGTAAAGTTTTAGGTTTTTAAAGTATGTCTGTGTCTACATTTGCATTATTTGTTTTGTAGTTGGATGGTATAAGCAGGTGTATCAGCATTTTCTGAAACTGACTTTCTTATTCTTTCATTTTACTCACAACCAGATTTATAAGATGACAAAATACTATATGTAGAAAGTAATTACTTTCTGACAAGGAATGTACATGACCTCGAATGCTCAGAGTCACACGAGGGTGTGTTTGGAATATAGGTCGCTCATCCCAACAACAGTGGCATGAGTCATTCCCATACAAAACTCTGCTGTTGTCTGCTAGTGCCATTCGATGGTGGTATTTTGTACCTGCACTAGCAAGTACTTCCTCTAGATGAATATAGCTGCAGTAGGAGGCTGTCTTTTGGAGTGTTTGATTGTGGGTTAGAGGTTAGAGGTGCAAACAGTGTACAGGGTGGGTGAGAAGTTCCCATACCCCTAGTATCAAATGCTAATTGATTTATTTTAGCACAAGTACTTAAGTATTAAGTCTCCAGTATGTTTGTATGTTCCCCATCATGCCGTAAACACAATTCCATATGCCTCCATGTTCTTCTTGACATATTCCTGAGCATGCCCAGTGTTATAGTGTGAAAAGCATCCTCAACAGAATTGCACAGTTCTTTGTTTGTAGCACAATGACATGCAGATACATATACCTTAATGGCTCCCCATAACGACTTGTCAGGTGTGGTGAGGTCAGGACTTCTTGGTGGCCATTTCAAGGGAACTGGAGTTGCTGTTGAACCATGACCTATCCACCATCCTGGAAAGTGTTCTTTTAGAAACTCGCTCACTGCAAGAACATAATAGGGAGGTGCACCATCTCGCTGCACCATATACGTTCTATGAGGCTCCTTTTCTCAAGCTGATGTATTAACCATGTTTGTAACATGTGTAAATAATTTGTGCCATTCACAGTTCCTTCAAAAAAGTACAGTTCAAGAGATGTTGTGATGTCATTGCTGCCCATATCATTACATGAGGCAGGTTTCTTTCTAACTCGACTGTGTAACAAGGATTCTCTTTGGCACAAAAGACAATATTTCTAGTTCAAGAGCTGTGATAAATTGAACATTCATCTGAAAACTTAAAATTGGCATAGTTCATGGCATGCTAAAGCACTCTCATTCCGGTCTCTATCTGATAACTCATTTATGAACATTGGTCAAAAAGGTCTGAGCTTAAGGTCTTTTTCTTGCAATCTCGTATTGTTGTCCTCGGTATACCAAGTTCCAAAGCACGTTTACGTATTGACTTCATAGGAGATTGTTCGATCGAAGCAGAAACTCTGGCACATGTTTTTTCTCGTGTCTTCTTCCTTCCACTTCATGGCCTGTCTTTAGCAAAAGCATATCTATCCCAATCCAGAAGTGTTGCTTTTTGTGGTGGAACCTTATTAAATCTTTCCTGAAATGCTCCCATAATCTGTTTCATTGTGTGTCCTGTGTGTTGTCATTTTTGCTCCCACATACATGTCACTATGCGCTCCTCAATAGTCTAACTATGACCACTCATATCTGCCATGGCTACAAATTAAAACTAAACTGCAAAAACAAGTAACCAAGAATTCCAACAATTGATTCCGACAATTGATAAAAAGCAACATAGTTATATAACATAATAACATTTGATACTACCAACCTGTATAATAACGTTTGATACTCACAGAGGTACAGGGATTTTTCACCCAACCTGTAATTGGTATCATGAGGTGAATTAATACCATGAATAATGTCAAAGTGTTAGAGGCAAATTTGCAATGTGCTGAATGTGGAAACATAATCGGAGTTGAAGATATGGAGTTCCCAAATGTTATATAGCATGATAATTCAAATACAATAAGAATGACACAGAAATGAATACATTGGATAGGAATAGTGATTTTGAAGGACAGAAAGCACCCATACCTGAAGCTGGCTCTTCCAGCAGTACAAGACTTTCATCTCCATAGCAACAGAAACTTTCAAGTGCAATTGAATACAAACCATCTCTAGCCAAAATGTTGAGGCCCAGTGTATTACAAGATATTGATGACGACATACTGGAGAACATTTATGAAGACTATTACACTCGTGGCTTCAACTCCTATAGCAAACTTATGAGGCACTATAATCGCATTCAAAGAAATCAAATTGCAAGTTAATATTAAATTATGTGGCTAGCAGTAGGCGAGATCGAGCTCACTTCAAGGTAAGCGGGCTGTCACAATTAAAAACTGTAAAAGAATATGTAATGTCACAATTTGATGGGGTAAGAGCATATGAATCTTCAGTTGGCAACTGTGGCAAATTCAGAAAATGATTGGTCTGCACAATTTCACAGTTATGATTACTTTTATCAACAATCTTAAGACTGAATGTGGCATTTCTTCCAGGCATATTACTACATTCATCACACGTAAGGACATACAGGAAGGTCATAATATTTGTCAGAAGGTGCAAGTGTTTGTGGAGAAAGTGAAAAAATATGACAGACAAGAGTGTGGACAAACAAAATGTTTGGAACAGTGACCAAAGTCAATTTAATTATGAAATGTCTTCATTGTCAACACCATCTCACAGAGGAGAGAAAAGTACAGCGGATGTGCTGCAATCTGTGCATAGCTCTACACACAGCTATACAATTGATGTGGCTTTATCAACGAGTGGCAGATTAGCTAAAAAGCTCTATATAATTTTTTAAGAGACATAAGTCACTTTTCACCCAAATGATTCAAAGAAACTGGAAGCAACATGTCCACGAAACTTTCATGTGGAGTTAAGCAAAAGTGAAAAGTTTTCCAACTACAGTCCTTGGTGAACATGTATGTGAAGTTGGGAAGATCTTATTTCTGTATGATTCCTGGTCAGGCCATAGGGATCATACTGTTTTAGATGAAGGTTTTCCAAACAAGGTTGTTACACTCAAGATATTGCCACCAAAGACAACGAAACATTGCCAACCTCTTGATGTGTGCTTCTTTAGGCAATATAAGCTCTATATGAGAAGGGTGATTGATTTTTTATGACTACAATGTGAAAAACCACAAGTAAAGTTACATGATCATCATTTCATCATCAGACATCACTCTGTGCTATACAATCAGCTTTCTGCCCCAAAGCACAACCCTATGTTACAATATGTTTGGCAAAAGGCAGGTTATGACAAAGACATACCAATATCATTGTTTGAAAATGTAATCAGTGTGGCTTTTGATATTGGACTGTTTGAATGCAGAGGTGATGTGAAAAAGTGGCTTTAGTCACATGTGCATATTGTTCTGTTCCACTTTGCTTTGACCGCTTCATTGAAACCCCATATCTGCACTTGAAGACTGTTTGTGAACAGCTGTGTAATACTATCAGGTCAGTAGTAAAGTTTATTGTTCAGATATCATTATTATTGTAAGTAGAGGGATATATAGTAATATAGTCATTACATTGAAAGTATGTGTGTTTTTGGTCCTATTATATCAACATTTCGTTTCTTCACATTACCAAAATCCCTCTCTTAGACTTTGAAAAGGTGATCACATCAATGTCTCAGTCGTCCTCCACGGTGTAGTGGTTACCATGCTAGCCTCTAGTTCCCAAGGTCGCAGGTTCAAACCTGGCAGAGGGCGATGGAGTTTTTTGGGCATAAAAATCCTTAGCATGACTTCCTTTGGAAGGGAAGTAAAGCTAGTAGTCCCGTGTCATAGATTTATGGCACATAAAAGAACTTCAAGCCTGATAAAGTGGCCTCTGAGCAAAATTACCGGTCTTTCACACCCAATATAGAATGGAACGCTGAGGACCACAGCAGGTAAAGAGCGTCCATAAATAAAACTCAATTTAATTTACCAATGTCTCTCATAGTAAGACATATAGTTTTGCAGAAGAATGACTCACATCACTGTTTCTGGGATGAGCAACCTATATTCCAAGTGAGCCTTGTGCGGCTCCAAGTGTTCAAGGTTGCGAACATCGCTTGTGGGATGCCATCTGAAGTAATAACTTCTTATAAGATTGTAAGCAGGTAGAAGGAGGTGTATAACCTAATATCACACCAATGAAAGTTGCCATCTACCAAGAATTTGAAAATATATGGTAGGGAGCCACATTAAAGAATTTGTTGTAATAAAATTCAAGCAATTGCTCACTTTAGAGTTATTTCCAAAACAATGAGCATGGAAAGATGAAATATGATGAAAACTGTCATAATCTGGAAAATTTCAAATTATATAACATTACAGCACTTTACTATTTGAAAAACAGAATCATCTTTCGTTATTAGATCTTCTTGAAACAGACTGCAATGATTTCCACAAGCACCTACCAAATGTTTTGCAATCAATGGAATTGATAATTTGAATTAAACATTAAACTCAACCTAGAAGATTGTTTTCTCACTATTTATGAATTGCTGAATGCACTCTTTGGGTAGAATTAGATGCTTCAGGTAAACATTTATTAATATTTGACTTTGATAAATTTAAATAATGAATATAAGTTTACATTGCAAGATAGCAATACAAGATATGTTAGAAAATTCAACAAAACTCAAAAAATATTTTAGTACGTAAGTTATTCTTTTGCTTATATTGCAATCAAGTATAGCAATATCAAGAATAGCACGTAATTAATAACGTGTGTTACAATACTTAAAACTTAATTTTTAATAACCTGTTAAACTTTAAAAATTGTTCATGTAATGTTGGATATTCCTTATTTGCCAATTTATCCCATTTAAATGAAGGTTTGAGCCATAATATTCATGCATATTACCAACTTTCCAAAATGATCCACTTCAAATGTTTAAAAAAATATTCATAATTTTCAATCACTGCTCCAAAGACTATTCATGCACTTGTTGCAGAAACTCACCAAGTAGGTTAATGATGCTTTTATTCAGTGGTTTCATGTTACTATAAATGCACATGGCATAATTCAAGTTTTCAAAGAAACCGTTTAGATATAATTTTATGAATCTCTTATGGTTCTTGTTCCATTGCACAAGATTGTGAAAAAGATATTCTTTTTTTATAATTACACTTGACTAGACTAGATAAGATTATATTAGATTAGATTTGTGAGATCTTAAATGTCCTTTAGCTGGATCAACTGATAGATATTAGAAACAATAATACATGATAGATCTGGATTTACATGCAATTATTTAAATGCAAAGACTTGCATACCAAATAAATTTATTTAACGCAAATAATTCCACATTTCCAATTATACAATAAATTAAACAATATCTTTGAAGTATAAATTTGATTTAGGACCAAGTGGGATGGCTCAGTTGGTAACATCTGTGGCCTGCATTCAGGAGGTCCTGGATTCAAATCCCCAGGGTTGACCAATCTGATCCGAAATTTTTTTGTGGTTTTCCTGGGTTGTTAGGCGAATGCTGTGTTGAATAATTTTATCTGCAAATTTTTCTATCATCCCTTTCATCTCTACATTCCATTTCCTTCTTCTTCACTGCCATACCAGACATTGAGCTGATCACTCATCCTGGATATGCTATGATCAAAAGTTTTCTTGCTCCTCGACAGGCTAATGACCCAAGGCATTGGCTTGTAAGTCCTTGAGGGTCTAAGCCCTACAAAAAGAAGGTAATCAGTTAAAGAAGAATTGATTTAAATATTTGTACCAATAAGAGGAGGTAGATAACCAAGTATTAAATACTGAAAGATGCTGCTGTCAATTTTATAGAATTTTTTGGTTTTCATTGAAATTGTTTCAACTTTTTCATTAAGTGGAACAGCTATATTTTATATATATGTTTGAGAAGTAATCTTAACTAAAATTTAAAAAGTATGGAGTTTTTTACAGTACAGCTTCAACTATTTCTTTTTGAAGCATTGATTTATATTAAAGCAGGTAAAGATATGCTGAAAATATATTATCATGCCAATTGTGTATAAAAACCTATACTTTTGAAATGCCTATTATTCAATTATAAACACAGATGGGAAGTTTTATTTAAAGTAACATAGTTACCTTGGGAAAACCAGAAAACATACTGCATCGCATTTTAATATTTAATTAACCCCATATATCACTTTTAAAGTAAATGAAACTCATTCTTTGAAATATATTCAGCTGGTGTAGGACTTTTAATTAAACCTGTAGAGTCACATGTTAATCTGAATATGACAGGAGCTCTTAAAATTTTGTAGTAAAGAATTTAGTGACCAGTGGGGTTTGCAAAGTATCACTTAATAAAATTCTATACAGCCTGTTTCTAACTTATTCAGCTAGGTACAGCATATGCTGCACTCTTTTCAATCTCCAATCCATGTCTCTTGTGATGTGTTGATCTTCCCCTTATAGCTGTGTATACTGTATTTGGTGTTTGCTTGCAAAGTATTCTTATCTTCTAGATACCTCTCTCTCTGTTTCAAGTTGGAAAGAATGATGCAGCTCTTCAGCCTACCTACTTGTTTTGCAAGCAGCATAGATGTTTGTTGTTTAAGCAGTAGTGTTTGTTGTTTTATTAATAGTTTGCTTCTGTTTCTCTGCTTTCACTGAGACCCATGTACTATCTATTTTTAAGAACAATTGACACTGATCCCATGCTAATATGATCCATTATATTCACAGAATAATTATAGTCACATGTTAGTAATGAACCATTAGCACTTCGTGCAATTAAAGTTCGGTAATGATTTTTAATCCCAAATCTTTCCCTTGCAACAGTTATTGCTAACAGATGCATAATCAAGAAATGTGCAATAAGTTGGTTATCTAGTTAACACTATAGTGAGCAGTGTTTTTTTACCTTAATTAAATCTGTATTCAATATGAATGAATGATACATTTAATATAGCATATAATACAAATGAGGTCTTATAAATTACATTCTATTTCTTTTTAAAACTCCCTTGTACATAGTTCTAGACATATAAAGTACAGAGTAGTCTTTTTGTGGCCTAGCCACGATCATGTGTATGTATGATTTGCTTGCACTACAGTGACCTCGGTATTGTTCCACTAGCTCACTAATGGTGAATGATCCACTCAAGGCTATGGTTATCAGCTATGAAACTGTCAATTGCAACCTTCATTTGTACTGTTAAGACTAGAGTTTATTCATTGTGCATCTCAAAAGTGGAAGTTTGTTCAAACATCTGTGTTGTGTGTGAATTACATTAGGGTATTCTTATTATTGTTGCATTCTTGTCTTATTATTAGCCCACTGAAATGCCTACCAAAAAATTCCAGATTGGAAAAAGAATTTTTATGTACGATACATAACATAAAAAATCTGACGTCTTACACTCACATGACTTTCTCTACTCTTGTACAAACTATTTTTACAAATACTTATTCTCCATATGCTTCATGTTAAACGAGATATCAAGATGTTAATCATATTGCTAATTTTCTTGTAGATGCAAGGGGAATTGCTAGACTTTAAGCGATAGTCAAATATTTTAAGAGCTGGTTGCTATATGAGTATTCCATTCTCTTTGCATTAGCAGGACAAAAAAAAATGAATAGCAAATTCCCATTTGAGAAAAAGTATTAAGTATTGGAAAATTTAAGGGAATAAGAAGCAATATCTCGAAAATGGTTCACTCAACAAAACAAATGTAAATGACAAATTGTGTATTTTAATGCGATCTACATTTTTTGTGTAGTAAAATTTTGTCTATCTCTTATGGTTTACCAGTTATGCAAAAGTCGTTCACAATGAAGAATGCTTTTGGAGACATTCCCAGAAAATTCTAAATATACATTTTATTTGTCATGAAAGTGTCTTAAATATATGATATTTTAATCAAAATTGTTAGAGCCATTTTTGAGAAAATTAAAATTTTCGAAAAATGTTCCATGTGAAGGGTAATCTGGGGTGGGGGATTTTCTTGAAAACCTTTGTGTCGCATCTCTGGAAGATACTGAACCTAAATACCAAGTTTGGTGTTTATCCGACTGTTCGTTTCTGAGTTATGCTGTTCACAGACAGACACACAGATGCTTTATACGCATTCAGTGCATTTCAGAACATGTATTTTCGATGAAATCTTGGTATCAAATTTTTGAGTGGAATGCAATACTTTCCCTACTTACTATACATAGTAGAAAAAGTAAAACTGAATCATGTAGACAGGCGTGTAGACAATTTCAAGAGGCATTTCCTGGTATTCCAGTTCCAAATAGAGATACCGTCAGATATCTGGTTAATAAGTTTAGGAAAACAGGATCGGTAAACACTTAAGCCTAAGAAGAAAACTAGACATGTCCCAATAGAGAAAAAATTGACAAAATTGATGCGTCATGTGAATGCTCTCCAAAGTAGTCTCTATGATGCGTTGCAAGCAAGTGGATGTTTCAAAAACTTCTGTCCATACAGCTGCTAAAGTTTTAAAATTTAAACCCTATAGTGCAACCATTGTCCATAAATTACAAGCTAGTGCCAATCAGAAATGCCAGAAATGTCTCACTGCAAATGGACACCATTTTCAACACCACTTATAACAAGGTTAGTACTCATAGTGTATGTTACTATTACTCATGATTATGAAACATGGAAGTTTTAGAATGGAAAACCACTTCGTGCAGTAGATAGTGCATGGAACACGCATACATGTGATCCAGGCAGGCCATAAAATGACCACCATGTATTTATTTGGATTAAAATACTAGCACAATAGTTGCTATTTAATTTTGCACAAGACCTTGTGGAGCTAAATGATTTGTTTCAATATTTATTTCTGCATTTTTCTTTCTGCTGCTCACTATATATTTATCTGATACGATTATTTATAATAAAACTTTTATTGTATTCACTCATTTATTGTAACATATCTATAATTAAGCCACATAAATTGCAATAGACAGGATAAAATAAAAATAAATTACATAATTTCAGAAACATTAAAAGATTTCTTATTTAAAACAGATTAGTAAATTATATACAAGCATTTTATCAATTATGATAAGACAGATGCAAATAAAAAACGAAAGATCAAAGTGAATACTCACGCAACTTTTTCTGCAGGTGACAAATTTTCATATATCTATTATATATAATGATATCCATGTAAAAAGTAATTCTTCTATCCATGTTACATTATTCCCGATTAATTTTAATCTAGAAATGATATCAAATATTTTG
Organism: Deroplatys truncata; assembly: GCA_030765065.1. Classification (NCBI taxonomy): domain Eukaryota; kingdom Metazoa; phylum Arthropoda; class Insecta; order Mantodea; family Mantidae; genus Deroplatys; species Deroplatys truncata. The sequence goes on from CM060986.1 coordinate 184,106,062, forward strand.
AAACAGCATATAAGTCTTGGAAAGAAAATGCAATAATGATGAACTTTCAAGCATGTACATCAGATGATATGCTTCAGAAAATTAAACATGCAACAGAATATTTTGAAAGCAGCTAACATGAACAAAATGTGTATTTTAATGGGGTCTACATTTTTCTGGTAGAAGTTTATGCCTCTCTCTCTTATGATTATGCAGCTATGCAAAATTTTACCATTTCAATTAGTATGTAGATGACTTCACAGGCTATTTGCATAAAATATACACATTTAATATGACACATTATTAGCTCAAATCTTCTATATTTTAATCAAAATTGCTTGGCTATTTTTTAGAAAATGAAAAATAATCTTCTGTCTCCCACCCTCTCTCCCTTTCCTTCTCTCTCTCTACCTCTCTCTTTGTGTTTGTTCAGTGAATATCTTTCCAGCAGAATTTTCATATCATTTTTGTGCCTATTATTGGTAGGTGGTAGAGAATGTAATAATTAAAATCCATCCATAACAGAGGGCCTGTCCAGAAGCTTAACACCAATGAGTTTGTAATTGTTTTCCTTTTATGTATATAAGTATAGTATAGTTTTATCTAGAAGTTCTCTAATAACTCTCAGCACCTCATAAAATGTAAGTTGTGATTACAGTTAAAATAGCAGCTTTCTGAACATATTTACAATGAGCAATTGTTTGAAAATCAGTAACTATTTTAATGAGTGTTTTTAGTACAAGAAAAAATTTCATTCTCTCCTCTGAGATAAGCATTAAAACTGCTCCTTGAAATTAAATTGCAAATGCAGTTTAAGTGAAACAGGTTTTGCAAGCATACTTTGTGGTTTTCTTATTGGTAGAAGGAATTCACAAAATCTGCACATGAAAGTACATTTTAGGAATCTACATTAATTGACTGCAGAGGCTATTAGGCTACTATTGTGATGCATTGCTACACATTAGTTAGTAAATTCACCACAATGGCAGCAATATACATAGTATGCATGCCACAACAGCACTAATGTATGTAGTTCAATTGAATAAACAAGGTGGCACCACCGGTACTTTCACAGCTCGCTGGAATGGGTCACTAGCATTAGAGGGCAGACAGGTGGCAATGGAAAAACGGAGCTAGTTTTACTCTGGATCTTGCCAACATGCTAGTGATAGCTATGGTGGCCTAACCTCAACAGGAATATCAAGATCTATTTTTGATTACTCAGACCTATCTTCCCTAATGCTTTCCCTCAACCTCTTCCTTTCAAAATTCAACCACCGCATTTTTCCACTGCCAACCTGACAATCCCGGACGGTGCCTCTGAGCTCGATAGGTTTCGTTCACCAGGGTGCTCATCACAGCTCAAGTGGAGCTTGGTCAGCACTTTGTTTTTATAAGATGACAAACCTGGCACATCCTCTGTGAGCCACTTTATTCAAGGAAGAGCTTGAGGCAGGCAAACGGTGCCACTACTACATAAATGACTAATTTTTCTGATTAGTCCTTTGGTAGAGTATGACACGCCCAACATGAACAACACAGAAAGCACTATAACTACATTATAGGTGATTCTGTAAATTAATTTTAAGGTACCATTTTTAATCAGATTGTGTTAAGGATAAGCATGAACTTCTTTTTTTCTGTAATGTATTCTGGAGCTTTATGGTCACCTGTACTGTGGGGCAGATGTTTTAAATAAAAAAACATAACTGATATATATTATAATGCACTCCCATTTATGACATACCTTATATTTATGTAGAACACAGTGGCATCTCATGACCTAAAAGTTGACGAGGGCTGACATAGTTCACACTATATATAAAATTATTATTAGAAAAAATAAAGTAAGAAATAAGAACCAAACAGTGAATCTACTGCTATCCTGTGCATCTACCATGTAAAAAGCAATTTGTCTGTTACAAGTGTTAGGAATTATTTGTATATGAGTTCTGCTCTCCTATTCTTCAGCTTAGCAAACTTTCTTATTACCATTATGTTCAGGTTCACTATGTTAGCAATTTATATTTTACTCTATAGAAAGCACCAAAAAGGAGTCTGTCTTTCCCATTTTATTTCTTAAATACTTTTAACATACTTTAGTTTGCTAAAACTTTGTTCTGATTCAAACGTTGTCACTGGAGGCACTAAATCTATGTTTGGTATTTTTAATGCTTCTGAAAAAGTATACTCTAAATTATTTTAGGTGAGAAAAGAGTGCAATGTACTGACAGAATTGATGTTCTTAAATTCTTCTATAGAATAAACAATTGAGTTCATTTTTAGCTGTCATGCTATTATGTATTTGGCACTACTGTCACACAAATCCTCCAAAAATTTACAGTTCATCTACTTAATTTTCTCAGGTCAACTAAATGAAGTACTCCAAATGTTCAATTTTACTAAGTCTTACTTTGGCTTGCTGAATATTTATATTGTATGTTTTGATAACACATTCACTTTTACTAATGCTGTTTTTTCTTCTTCTTTCTAAACATTACATTTAACAGAGCCATCTGCTGGAGAATAGATTATTTTATTTGTAATACTACTTATGTTATTACAAAATTTACTATGACATTCCTTCACAATTACCATAGTCATAATTTTATTATGCAGAATGTTGTCATAGGCATAATTCTATTTAAAAAAATCCAAGAAAAAATTTAACTCTTCTTCAAGAAAATATACTAGTCCTGTTGCTCCTGTTATTGATGCAGAATCCCATAAGCCATCCTCTTGAATAATTTCAAAACACTCTATCAGTGCTTCCAATACAAGAATACTTTTAGATTATAATGATTTAATTACATTGATGATGAGTCCATTTTTCTCAAGGGGATAAGCCTTGGTAGCCCAAAGGATGAAATGCCACTGGTAGAACATAAATTTTATTCCAGTAGTAGTTTAACTAATCCTTTGACATAAGCAAGAGTAAATTATATAGCAATATAGCTTCTCAGTAAAAGATTTGTACATAAGGTGATTAATATCAATAGGACTTGAGGACTGTTTCATGTTGTGCTCAAAATTTTGATTCCTTTTTATTATTAAACTACACTTTTTAATATTTTATTGAATATGACAAACTTTTCCTAAATTTCAATTGTTTATTGTGACATCTTGAACATATATTTATTTATACCTTTCCATTCATTAATGTGTCCTACTCTGCCAGAATCTTGTAGACAAATGAGTAATTCCATCATATAGTGATGTATATGCCATTATAGCCAATCTCCAAAGCATGCAGGCTGTCTTATTAGTTGACACAATCTCACCCTTTTTACTACTTAAGCTACTTATTTAGACCAACTCCTACTGGCTGAAAACAAATTGTGGCAATATCAATCTTAAATGCCTTCTCTACCTGGAGAACAACAATGCAAGAGACAGCATAACATTTCCTTACTAATAAAGTGAACGAATATTCATTACTTATTTACATTCTGATGTATATTGATCTCTGTTTTTTCTCATCACCTGTATTACGATTCAACACTTTAAATACATTACTGTATTTTATGCAGCTATTTATTTGAACTATCTTAAAAATCAACCATCCCTATAGCACTGCAAAGAGTGCTGCCTATAGTGTTGCCTTGTAGGATCTCAGGTATAGTATGTGCAAACACTCAGGTATCAACAGCACTGTCTCTGTAGACTCTAGCTTTTAAAAGGAACATTAAACACTTAAAAGAACAAAAGAATAAATAAAGCCAGCAAGTAGTGATGGAACATTTTCCATGCTAGGATGTCTTTGGAAACCATATATGCTTGAGAAATAGCGGCTCCTGGTCTAGTAAACCATAGTTAAGTGCCGTGCCCAGGGGTACTCAACCATAGTACACATCCCCTTCTTGCCTCCTTGTCATAATATCCTGTGTAAACAGAGGTACCATGCAGCAGCATGCACCAGTCATGTAGTTTGCCTTGACCCTCATAGGCTGTCATACTATAGAGTTTAAGCTCATAGTTTTATCAATCTCTTGATAAGTATTTTATGAAATAAATTAGAATATGTTTTTATTAAGACAGCAATTTCTTAAATGTTTTAAAGAAATAACTTTTAAATTAAAATTATTCATTCCATAGGGTAAACAGTTGGAGCGGAGATTTTGGAAGCAGCTGAGGAGACGAAGAAGTGGTAGTAATCAAGTGACCGCCTGACCTGACCTTGCTCAATCCAAGTGTTGACTTCCCGATAGATGTCATAAAATAAAAGACCGTATTTATAAAAACAATTGGGGAAAATAAGTAAGCGCTAATGGACTCTAAAATTACGGATTACCTTTCTCCACAGTTTGTGATCACATGATTTTAAATTTGTTTCTTTAACAGTATGAGTGAGATGTAATGATTATTCCATGAATCCTACAGGAAGTAAGAAGCTAAAGTTGCTAGGAAAAAGAAAAAACATTGTAGGCCTAGAAGTCGCCTTGTTTCGTACAAAAAAAACTAAGTAAATGAAGGCTAACTGGTTATAGCAAAGAGTGCCAAAGTTGTTGTTTGCGATAGTTTAACATAAGTGCTTTCAGAAAGACCACGAGACGTGTTTTGATGATGAGATTTTATCTTTAAAGTTGACTTAAAAAGGAATTTATGAAAAATGAGTGTTTCAGAATTCATTCTTTCTCTTCTAATTGTCATTATTCTTACTCTTTGGTTATTTTCACTTCCGACTGAAAATTTTGTCAACGCAGACCTCAAGCTGCAGAGGAATAAATTATTCTTTTATGTCTCATATTTAATATAATTTTGTTGTTATTTTCTATGCACATATGTTATACATATATTGTTTTTCAAATTCAAGAACCTTTATTGCTGTATTTTGTTATTTAAAAAGTGTGTTCTATAGCAGACAACTTAGTTGGATACCGAGCATAATAAACTATAATGCAAATAAGTGCAGTAACCTTTAATACTGTTACTTGCTTCATTCACCATTTAATGGAATAGAAATGTTTCCTGAAATGTTCCCTGTTAAATATGGATGAATAGGATGGCCTATGTAATATATGAATGAACTTGAAAAGTTCTGTTTCCAGCTTATTGAAAGCAATAAACCAGTGTTTGAACTTTTTTATGTATATCTTCTCCCAGATATTCTAGTTCTTTGTTGTTTCACTAACCTAGTTTCACTTTCTGCTTCTTGGTTTTCAGTTCACAAGTAGGATACAACTGCTGATTTTTCTGATTATATTTAATGTTTCACCTGCCCTCTTTGAATTGGATGCCAATATTCTTTTGGTTTTCCCAGTGTATACTTTATCGCAATTTAAACACTGGGTCTGAAGACTGTCTTTTTTACTATTGGTATGTGGTCTGTATTGTTTGATTTGATTAGGTTTTTGACAGAGAATATCTTGGAAGTGTCCCAACACTCAGTTTTCAGTTGACAATATAAACAAAACCTCACAAAACATACTCTGTGGTAAGTGAAGAAGTAAAAGCATTAAAGTTCACTCTGGTTAAGTGCATCATAGTTAACTGAGATTTCTTTGCTGTATGTGATTCCATCATAATTTTATTTATGGACATAATATTAGTTTAAATCCTTGATATTCTGTTAGCTTTCTCACATACATTTTATAGGTACCTAATTTATTCCTTCCAATTTTTTCTGCTACATGGCCAGTGTGATAGAGCTTGTTGTCATACAGCTTAAAGCAGTGGTAAGCTGCAAACAGCTTGTGTCAAAGTATTTGCAGCATTTTGTATCGCTTCTGGGAATATTAATGTGTGAAAGGGTTCAAGGGCCTCCAAAATAGATGCAAAATATTCATGGTGTTATTGGATAATTTAAAATTTGTCTCAAACCTCAACCACTACCTCAAATGTTTCAGATCTCATTCATCCTTTTCAAGATTATAACATAAATTTCTGCTATATTGTCAGAAAAGAGTGTTTTGTTAACCTTTAATTAATATGGTGGCATGTTTAGGATGCCTATATCATGGCGTGTCTAGAGGCCACTCATCCCCAAGAAGGTGTAAGAATTATCCTAATGTTTTTAACAGTTAGTTTTTTATATAAAAAGGAGGTCGCAATAGTGGTCAACAAGGAGATTGGGATCTTGGAATTGTGAAGGTCAAACCGGCTGCTTCACAATTTCACAATCTTGGACTGTACCATCTTTTAGAGAAAGATATATATATATATATATATATATATATATATATATATATATATATATTAAAGGATAAATATACAAACATAGAAATTATAATAATGGGGACTTTAACGTAAGAAGACGGGAAAGAGACAAGCAGAGAAAGTAACTAAAATTATTGGAGAAAATAATGTGAGTAAAATAAAATCAATGTATCTAAAGAAATAGAGATTAGGAGAAAAGAAAGTTCATGGTATGGAATGAATAGCAATAAATGGATATGGATGGTTAAATGAAGAAAATAATGTAAATACAAATAAATATAAGAATTACTAATTGTATTAACATGCAATAGTAATCCGAGAAGACATCTAATATGCAATAACTTAATGCTCAATAGATTAATATATTATTATTATAACCTAAGGAGGGGAGATGACTATAAAATGGCCAGGGCCAGAAGCAGTCACTCCCTATATGATTGTAATTACTTTGACACTCAATAAATATTACATTACATTACATTACATATAAAAAAGGAGATATTTTAAAGTTAAAATAACAACCATGAACATAATTTGTTCATCATTTGTAAACAAATTCAAAAACACTCTGTAAAAACTACACAAAATCTCTTACAATTGCATTTCCATACACATTGAATTGAAAAGAATATTAGCATATTTATATCTGCTCAAGGAAACAATATTATAGAAAAGAAAGAAGTTTAAATACACCATAAAATTAAAATGAAGTCATTATTAACCATGCAGCTATATGATGAGCATTAACACAAATTAAAAACACAGAACTCCACATGCTTCAAGTAGTTAAAACGTATTTTGAGAAGAATGTTCCTCATCACCATTTTGTCAACTGGCGCTTACAGCCAGAAAACTCTTGGCCAAAGACGATATCGTCAACTGGCGGGGCATCAAAATTAATGAGACATGGCTCATTCTTGGTAATTAAAATTCTTTCCCATGTATCAAGCGCTAATGCTGTCTTGATGTGTTTGAGCAATGTGGTTTCCCATTTTATTTCATGGTTCAATTTCCAAAAATGGAATGAAACTGCAGACTTGTCCATTTGCTTAAATGTTATGTTCCTTAAATGTTCCTGTGTTCTAATTTCCAGGCTCTGGTTTGTTATTACAACATAAATTTTACCACACACATTTCATTTTATAAATTCAGTCTGCAGTTTCATCACATTTTTGGAACTTCAACCTGAAATAAAACAGGAAATCACATTGCTCAAACACATCAAGACACCCTTAGCACTTGATACATGGAAAAGAATTTTAATTACCAAGAATGAACTACGACTCATGAACTTTGATACACCGCCAGTTGATGATATCGTCTGAGCAGTCATAGGACACAGAGGGCAGCACAGACATTTTATTTGGAGCTGCAAGCTCCAGTCAACAAACTATGATGAGGAGCATACTTCTCAAAATGCATTTTAACTATGAAGTGGGTGTTTTGTTACATTGTTTGCACCACGCTTTGGGCGTCAATTTGTAGAAAGTATTTTATTTACGTTGGAGTTGTTTATTTATTTAGCTCCATGTATGGATGCCAATTTGAAGTAGAATTGTTCTTTTACATTGTTTGCTACTACATATGAAAAGCCGATTTGAAGTAGTTTCTATTGAAGGAGTTGTATTATATTTCAACTTGAAATTCATTGCAATTGCGCATATAATACCCGGTTTCCGGTAGCCTTTGCCTCAAGTTTAAAAAAATATTAACTTTGTAATTAAACTGTTTCTTTAAGTATTAAATATTTATGTTTGCCTTGGCTGCGTCAGTATTATTGTTAGAGACATGGAAGTCTTGCCAGGGTGTGATGCAACAAGAATGTAGACTTACATAGACTTTAAGTTTTAATTCACTCCTTTTTATTAATCCTTGATACAAATTAAATAGTACTTCACTGATATCGAGAGCTGTGAGATTCTTTTATTTAATACTTGCACCTTTTAACAAGTACTATTTTTCATCTCACACGAATACGTAATTAATTTCTCGAGGACACATCTTGCATCCAGTTACAAACACTGTCTGCAGGCAACTGACTAGATTTTAACCATCTAAACTTGTAAGTTTCTGTATTTCAAGTCTCTGATTGGCTATTTTTACTCCAATAGAATACCTGCATTTAATTAAAGCTTTTTTTCTGGTTGTTAATTAGCTATTTTTATAAACTGTCACTAAAATTACATTAATGCTTCCAAGAATCACAAATAACATTTAAACTCTCAAACTCATTATTGCCTCAAGGTTACCTCATTCTTACCTCATTGTTACCGCATTGTTAGTAAGGTTTAACTTATTATTCTAACAGCTCCTACATTATTAAATTACGTCATATATTCACATTACATTATTACACATTGATACAATAATATAAGCATATGCAGTGACTGTTACATACATTTTACAAATGATTACATACACATATTGCTTCAAGGCAGGCTGTTATTGAATTTACTTATTATATAATTTGACTGAAATCATTTAAATGTTAAAAATACTGCCTCAACTATGAAATATGTGGAGTTCATGTGTTTTTAATTTGTGTTAATACTCAGTTCAAGTATAGTTTAAAAATCAAAGACCACAAAATTACAACTTTTCACAACATAGCTCATTTGTTAGGGGATCATCAACAGAAACATTGTAACTCTCAAAACTTAGGTCTAATGAAATTTTAAGATAATCACCTTATGGGGCACTTTGTCCCTAAAATGTACAATGTTCACTCAAAATAGGATAATTGAGTTCTTCAATTTCATCACAATCAGTATATACTAATTCTTCATATCACCCATTTAGTTTCATCAAACACGCTATAAAACATTCATTCATTTTCTTCTGTTTGAGTCAAAAATATTATTAGCTCTTTTTACACTGGAATTACTTGTCCAATTTTTATATTTTTTAAAGAACAAATCCTAAAAGGTGTATAAAATTTAAAAAGTTATGCATAGAAAAAGCTGCGCAATATGCTGCAGTCAGAATGACTGTAGTATGTTTTACAATGTTTTTATTTATATGCCAGAAAAGATGTAGTGAGAACCCTGATTTAACTATGAGTTCACATCTAAACTGGAAGTGATTAAGTCATTGACAATAATAACCAACAGGAAAACATGTAATTCATAATTGACAGGTTAGACCACATCATGTTAATTAAATTTCAGACGAGTAAGTAAAACTTTTACAGCTCAGTTTTAATACTTGAGGCATTACATTGAGATTTTTTTATATACAAGGATCATTTCAAAAGTTCTGCATACTGTAAGATATAAATAAAGAAAATAATTTATTTTACAAAATACCTTTACAGGCCTTCAATATAATCTCC